>CM064509.1:2659891-3259891 GCA_032716605.1 Paralithodes platypus | reverse complement strand
AGAATATATGTTAAACATCGTATATAACCCCCTCCTATACTAATTATACAGGCCTAAAAGTATTGACTGTGCATTTTCCAGTAAGACATCGGACAGGAATAAGCAGCAATAATAAAATATTCATATAAAATTGTAGGAGCCAAAAAATGAATGAAATAAAACCACGAACGTACGTCCGAAGTTCCCCTCCGCTTGTCCGAAGTTATCCCAGCTTACTTGGCAATAATTTTCCATAAGAAATCACTGTATGTCCGAAGTTATCCATACATGTCCGAAATTAGCCACTTTTAAAGATGACTTCGAACACCATTTAGGATAAGGATAGCTCTCTTATTATAGGGGATAATTTTAGGAGGCTTCCTGGATTACCGCGCACTATCACCACACATCACTTGACCTAGTTAAATCTCTATAATGTGTTTACAGTCAGGAGATATTGTTAAAAAACCTTGAAAAATGTCCGAAGTTACCCGGTTTTACGGTACTGTATACCAAACTGCAGTATGATAGCCTAATGATTGCACAAATGGAAGGAGTAGCCTAATTGATGGGGCACATAATCACAAAGTAAATATCAATTTTTTTTGACAAATAATGGGGGAAAAAAGAATGAATCCGAGCCAGACACGAACACTGTGAGAATGAATAGAGGCTTGGGTGCCTTGGTGGTAACAAACTGACACTATCAAGACCACACAAAAAACAGCTTTGGTGTGGCATACAGGTAGGCATGCAGCTTTTGATGAAGGGGTAACTGTACAGTATAAGATTTTTTTTTTTTTTTTTTTTTTTTTTTGTTAAAGAGACAATGAACGGAGGAAGGAAAAACACAGATAAAACAAAAAGGTCCATGTGCCTAAAGGCATCCTCCATTCATAAAATGTTTGTAACAACTGGATTTAAACATTTGTAGATTGTAAGTTTGTGGAAAGCAATTCGAGGGAAGTGAATTCCAAAGAGTAGTAGCTCTGGGGATAAATTAATTCTGATAAGCAGAAGTTCTGCATTGTGGAGGAGAAAGTGTAAATTCATGGGCGCTCTCAGCTGCCCTAGTTCTACGGGGAAAGATGTGGAGAGGCGGCACAATTGAAGCAAGTTCCTCGGAACAATTGCTGTGAAAATATCTGTAGAATAATGCAAGGGATGCAACGTTTCTTCGTATGGATAATGTAGGAAGGTCCTGTGTGATTGCAGGGTTATTGATTAATCTAATAGCTTTATTTTGAATTTTGTCCAACTGCCTCAATGCAACCACTCCACTTCCACCCCACAGAGGTGAACAGTAATCCATCTGAGAACGCACGTGACTTTTATATATTACGGCCAACTGCTCGTCAGTGAAGAATTCTCGAACTCTGTACAGGAGTCCCAGTTTTTTAGAGGCATTCTTAGCAATGCTTCTAACATAATGTGTCCAGCTCAAGTTAGTAGTTAATGTTACACCGAGAATGTCAATACTAGGGGAAGTGGGAATATTTACATCATTAAAAAATATATGGGAGTCAGTGAGATTCTGTCGGTTAGAAAATTGAATGTACTTGGTTTTCTGTGCATTAAAGGAAACTAGCTTCTCTTGTCCCCATTCATTAATTCTAGAAAGGTCCTGGTTCAGAGAAATTGCAGTGTTTATTTTTGAATTTATAAGATCGGGTTGGGTGAAAGAATTGGTAAATGTGAAGGAACTGTGGAGTGTTGAGTCATCTGCGTAGGAATGTATTGGATTATGAGTGGTTGATATGAGATCATTGATATGAATGAGGAACAGAGTTGGGACCAAAACTGATCCCTGGGGAACATTCTAGGGTGTCCTCTGGCGTATTGGTTATAACGTTCAGCTAACAACTGAACAAATCTGATATCGATTACAGTGGATGACATGACATTTAAGCAAGTCTTCTAACACCCTAAGCTTTCGTTGACCTAGCAGTATTCATAGGAACTGGGAGTTAGTGGATAATTGTGATGTAAGGCAAACTGTGGTAACCTGGATAATATGCCATAGGTCCTGTTTATCAGTCTGGATAACTGCTACACCATAGATGGTACCCACCTTCCCTCCTTGGCACACTGTACAGTGAAAGGATGTCTGTTGAAGCGCTGGTAGAAGTGTCTGCAGGCCTCACAAGCCACCACACCATAGATGCGAGTAATGCCTCGGTGGATAGAGTAAAAGCGGGTGGCACGACACACGCCACACTCCACCCTTATACGCTTCATGGCTGTCCGACCCTCCTCTGTGCCTGGTGAACAATGTACAGTACTTAATTATTATCATACACTAATCAAAACACATAGACCTGTATTCCTAGACAAATCCAATCATTGTCAGTGGTAATATGAGTGAGGGAGACAAAAGGCAGAACTGCCTGTAGCGAGTGCCTCCCCCAGAGTTGAAAGAAATGTTCGAGCCAAAATGCCTGGACACACAGAGTTTGAAGCAAGTAAAGTCTCATAGGAAGAGGGAAAGACTGATTCTGGGAGAGTTCCAGAGCTCAGCTGTTGAATAGAATAAAGACTGAGAGTAACATTTCACTCTTAGGTTGGAGAGTTGCACAGATTAGTGGTGGGATTGTGTTGCAAGACGGGTACCACTTACCCTATGTAGAGGAGGTGGTATAAACTGGGAGAGCTCTGAGGAACACTAATTATTGTAGTAGCGATAGAATATCGAGAGATGTGCAACATTGCGGCGAAAAAAGAGAGATTGAAGAGAGTTGGTGAGTGGACGGGAGTTAATGATACGAAAGGAGTTAATGATACGAAAGGCCTTCCTTTCTACTTTATCTAGGAGTGCGGTGTGAGAGGATCCTCCCCACACGTGAACAATACTCAATACAAGGACGCACTGTGCCCCTGTACAGAGCAAGAAGCTGTGCAGGGGTAAAGAACCCCTTGAGGCGGTTGAGCACACCCAGCTTCTGAGAGGCTGCCTTAGCAAGACTGGTAATATGGTCCTTCCAAGTGAGAGCAGAAGAAAAAGAGACACCAAGAATATTGAGAGAAGATGAAGATTTGATTTTTGTATTGTTGTTGTTGTTGTTGTTGTTGTTCCCCAAGCTGCCTGGCCGAACAGCCCCAAGGCCCCGAGCAAGGCCAAGGCCATAACCGAGCGCCCCAACAGAACCCTCCCCGCCGACCACAATAAAGCCTGGGTGACCGAAGCCACTCCATGGCGGGGAGCTGAGGAGGGTGCGGAAATGCCCGGGAAACCAAAGCCCCACCCAGGGCCCTGTGTCCCTCAGCAATTATGAAGAGAAAGTTGAGGGGCAAGGGAAAAATGTGACGCTTTGGCTTCCAATCTTGGTAGATTGGGAGGTCAATCCACGTTAGAGACGCCGTCACTTGAGATCTAGAAAATATATAAGTAAAAGGAACAGTCAGAGTAAGCTATGGGTATGGCAGAGATTGCTCAGTTCTCACTCTGATAGACCAGCCCATCACCACATGACTAGAACCCAATCCTCTCAGCATCAGCTAGGAAAGGCCCTAGAAAGCCGCCTTTGGCGGGGGGATAGCTCCCCTATTTCAACCCTTTTCGGGGTTGGGCACCTGCCGAATTGTATTGTTGAAGTACTTATAAGGGATAGTCCTCAGGGAGTTTTGGACGGGTAGTAAGATGGAGAAATTGGGTTTTGGAAGCATTAAAGCAACAAGGTTGTCTCTGTCCCAATTGGAAATAGTATAGTTAGATCAGAAGATAAGTGTTGTATGGCTTCATTACGTTTGTTTTTGAAGGATTGCTGGCTGGGGAGTTCTGGAAAACTAATTGAGTAGTGTAAGGTACAGGTATCTGTGTATGAATGGATGGGACTGGAGGTAGGCTACAGTTGAGAAGATCATTTATGAAAATTAGAAAGAGAATGGGAGATAGGACAGAGCCCTGAGGAACACCGGAGTTGACAGGATGAGGAAGTGAGCGATGGCCGTCCACAACCGCAGCTATGGAACGGCCGGAAAGGAAATTAGAGACAAAGGCACAGATGGAAGGATAGAAACCGAAGGAGAAATTAAAGATTTGTGTCGGACTCTATCGAAAGCCTTCGATATGTCTAGTGCAATAGAAAAGGTCTCACCGAAGTCCCGAAAGGAGGATGACCAAGAGGTAGTAAGATATGAAAGATCACCAGTAGAGCGATCCTTAAGGAAGCTATACTGGCGATCTGAGAGTAGATTATGAGAAGAGAAATGCTTAAGAAATTTGGAAGCAAGAATAGCTTCAAAAACTTTAGAGATACAAGAGATGAGAGCAATTGGACGATAGTTGGAGGGTTGAGAGCAGTCACCCTTCTTTGGGACAGGTTGAATGAGAGCAAACTTCCAGCAAGAAGGGAAGACGTTAGAGGAGAGACAGAGACGAAAGAGTTTGCCTAGGCAGGGAGTCAGCACGGAAGCACAGTTTTTTAGTACAACAGGAGGAACACCGTCCGGGCCGTATGCCTTCTTTGAATTAAGCCCAGAGAGGGTAGAAAGTACATCTTTAGAAGAGATTAGGATATTAGGCATAAGTAGGAGAGAAGAGGGGTGGAGAGGTAGGAATATCACCAGAATCATCCAAGGTGGAGTTTGTAGCAAAAGTTTGAGCGAAGAGTTCACTATAGTTTTGCCATTTTCCAAAGCAGTCAATAATATAAGCTAGTTGTAGTAGTAGTAGTCGTTCCCTAGGCTGCCTGGAAGAACAACCCCAAGCTTCTAAGGAAGGCGACGGTCGAGACCGGGTTTCCCCACATGGCTCTAAAGGAATGTACAGTATACTGTATTGTGTTGTTGGCATAAGGGGTTGTGTGTTATGCAGTCTTCCATAATGTGTTTGATAGTATGTAGTGTTGTGTTGCTAGTTGTTGTGCAGTAATTGCAATGAGAGTACAGTACTGAAATAATATTCCAGTACTGGTATATTTAGTAGTGGTTCTCTCCGTCAATGATGTGAGAGCCTTTTATATATAAAGGCTCCCCAGGTACCTAGGAGGGCACCCGCTGAATGCTTAGTGCAACCCGAATACATAAAAGAATATCATAGGGGGATAATGTACCTTTTGTTCGTCTGTCTGGGCAGAGGTCCCATAATGTCCACAGACAACTTTTCCCACGGTTTTCCTGCAAGAATGTGTCCTGGTGATTGTTTGGGTCCTCGTCCGTCTTTCCCTCTTTGACACCCCAAACAACTTTGGATCACTTCTTTAACAATTTTGTCAGCTCGTGAGGTCCAGTACCTTTCATTAAACTGTTTCAAGACTCTGGACTGACCTAAATGAGCCCCCTTCCCTTCTTGTCCGTGGAGGATTTTAATCATGTGTTTAGCCTCAAGATAATCTAATACTACACGATCCTTAGAATCCCTCCAGGCTCCTTCAGAAAACTTTAATTTATCTTCACAATTTGGTATCGGATCATTCTTTTTCTTTTTGGGTCGAGTGGGTTGGACTGGTGCTACAGGTAATCTGGATATGTAATCTTGGTATGTACAGTAGTTTACCCGGTTGATGCCTAACTTCAAAGGAATATTCCTCCAGAATCCCCTTCCACCTAACAAACAATCCATCTTCGGTCTTCACTTTTCTAAGCCATTGTAAACTATGGTGGTCCGTGATTACATCGAAATGAACTCCTGCTACGTAAGAACGGAAATATTGTACAGCCCAGACTAAAGCTAGACATTCTTTCTTAGTAAACGCTATAATTTTGTTTGCCCTTATTCAGGGTCCGGCTGGCGCATGCCACTATGCCTTCTTTCCCATCAACCTTCTGGGCCAAGACTGCCCCTAGCCGTTCATCAGAGGCATCGGTGTACAATTGGAAAGGCTTGGTAAAATCAGGATGACAAACAATGGGGTTAGAGGTTAGCTTTTGTTTCAGGTGATCAAAAGCCATTTGACAGCTCTGATCCCAGTCAAATTTCCTCCCTTTTTCAAGTCTCTTAGTCATAGGTCGAGCAATTATTGAAAAATTTGGTATAAACCTCCGATAATAGGAAGCCATTCCCAGAAACGCCCTGATTCCTTTGACAGTGGTGGGGGGTGAAATCTCTGCGATAGCTTTTACTTTAAGGGGGTCAGGTTGGATACCTTTCTTGGAAACCAAATATCCTAAGTATGCTACTTCGCGAGCCCCTAATTGGCACTTGGAAGATTTTAATTTGAGTCCTGCCCTCCTAATTCTCTCTAATACTTCTCGTAGTCGGTTAATATGTTCCTCCCAATTGTTCGAAAAGATTATGATATCATCCAGGTAAGCTAGGCAAGTCCTCCACGTTAATCCCCTCAGTACTTCATCCATGTAAAACTGGCTGGTCCATTACAAACTCCAAAGGGGAAAACCGTGAACTGGTAAGAGTTTACCTTCGCTAGTGGCAAACGCGGTTTTCTCCTGGTCCTCTGACCTAACTGGTACTGTACTTGCCAGTACCCACTTTGTAGATCTAGGGTAGAAAACCACGTTGACCCATTTAGTGATTCTAACGAGTCATCAATACGAGGTAGGGGTTGAGCATCTTTGATAGTAAGATCATTCAGTTTCCTGTAATCCACACAGAACCGTGTGGACCCATCTTTTTTTTTTACTAGGACTACCGGAGATGACCACAGACTGTAGGATTCCAATACTATCCCTTGTTTAAGCATGTCATCCACCTGTTCCTTCTCCTTCTGTCTCATAATGGGATTTTGTCGTCTATAGGGTTGCCTAATAGGGGGTCCTTGGGTATGTATTTCGTGTTTGTGTCGTGTTCGGGCCGATCCGTGGTCCCCTTCATCTTGGGCGAATACGTCTCTGTAAGCCCACAGTAATTCATATAAAGTAGCAGCTTGGTCTGACATCAATTGTTTAGGGATCTCAGGTAAGTTAGTCCCAACAGTGGTGGGTTGCGCGGGTGTAACTTGTCCTAACAGTCTTCCCTTTTGGTAATTGATCGTATTCTCTCCAAAGTTAGCAAGAACAAATTTCCTCTGATCGGTAGTGATAAAGGTGGGAGATATTCGAGCTTCATTTTGTGCATCTGGTTCAAAAATCCCGGCAGTCATTCCTTATTATCTGGGAATTTCTATCATTCGCCATGTTTTAGGAGGAATAGAAATTTTTCCCGTGGTAGCTACTATTTGGGGTCGTAGTGTCTTTCGGGCCGCACTGTATGGCGCCAATAGATACTACGGCGGCGATGGACAGCCACCCTGTCACACTGGACCCCTACTCCGTCACACTTGATCCCGACCGAGGCAAACCGGTCCGTCGGAGGCGATGTTTGTGTGTATTTACCTAATTGTAGTTTACAGGAGTTGAGCTAATCTCGTGTTGTCCCGTCTCTCAGTCTACTTTCATCCAATTTTTTCTTGAAAATATGGATGTTCCTTGCCTCCTTGTGTGTGTGTGTACTTACACTAGTTGTATTTGCGGGAGTGAGCATGCTCGTTAATTCCCGCCTCCTAAGATATGTTTGTCATACCGTGCTTTGAAACTATGCACTGATGGTGCAGACACTACTTCGGCTGGCAATTTGTTCCACCCACTAATCGAGTTGGTAGGAAATCTTTTACTTTTCAGATCAGATTTACTATTAGGCACTTTCAGTTTGTAGCTGTGACCTCTTGTTCTCTCACCTCCATCCCTCTCTATGAAGTTTTCTTGGTCGATTTTGTCAATACCTCTAACACATTTGTATATCTGAATTTGCTGTCCTCGTTTCCTTCTCTGTTCCAGTGTAGGTAGATTCAATCTCTCGAGCCTCTCTTGGTACTCCAAATTTTCCAAACCTGGGATCATCCTCGTAGCTGCTCTCTGTACCCTCTCAATTTTGTGGATATGTTTCTTCATGTGAGGGGACCACACTACAGATGCATATTCCACCCTGGGTCTTATTATTGCCGTTATTATTTGTTTCATGGTGTTTTCATTAAGATAATTGAAAGACATCCTGATATTTGCCAATAGTGCTAGTGATTCTCTCACTATCTTATTTATGTGGCTTTCTGGAGACATGTTATCCTTAAATTCTATCCCCAAGTCTTTTTCCTTTTCTGCTCTGGGAATCACTTCGTTTCCTAGTTTATAATCTTTTCTAGGTCTGTACTTGCTTTTACCCATTTCTAGAGTCTTACATTTCCCTGCATTGAACTCCATATTCCATTTGATGCTCCATTCATGGATCTTTTGCAAATCTGCTTGGAGTTCAAGGCAATCCTCCTGGGTTCTGATCGTTTTAAGCAGCTTAGCATCGTCAGCAAACATGCTCATGTAGCTTGTTAGTCCCTCAGGTAATTCATTTACAAATATTAGAAACATGATTGGGGCTAGGACAGATCCTTGTGGTACTCCACTCGTAATTTAAGTCCAGTTTGACGATTTCCCCCTTACTGTTGTTCTCATCTGTCTTCCGCTAAGGTAGCTCTCCATCCATTTCAGCAGTTTGTCTCCTACTTTTCCCTCATGTTTTAATTTCCACAGCAATCTCTTGTGTGGAACTTTGTCAAATGCTTTTTTAAAGTCTAGGTAGGCACAGTCTACCCATCCTTCCCTCTGGTCCACTGTGTCTATTACTCTAGAGTAAAAACTCAACAAGTTGCTTACACATGATATGCCTCCTCTGAATCCAAATTGTCGGTCAGTAATTAATCTATTGGATTCCAGATAGTTCACCCATTTGTCTCTTATTAATCCTTCCAGAATCTTCATGAGGATGCTCAATAGTGAGACAGGTCTATAGTTCAGTGGTTTATCTCTGCTTCCTCCCTTAAATATAGGAATAATGTTTGCTCTTTTCCATTCTGTAGGTACTATCCCTGTGTCCAATGATTTGGTCATTATATCATATAATGGTATACTCAGTTCCTTGGCATTTTCTTTTATAATCCAGCCTGATACTCCGTCCGGTCCGGCGGCTTTGTTTGGATCCACCTTACTCATTATGTCTATGAGCTCTGCTCTGTTAAATGTGACTTCCGGCATTTCCTCTGTACCTATCTTATTGGTTTCTGGTGCAATGAATTCTCCTTCTTTTGTAAATACTGATGAAAAATTTCTATTTAGTTCTTCCGCAATTTCTGTATCCTCTTCTATGATTCTGTTTCCACTTTTAATCTTTACGATTGTGGCTTTTATCTTCCTTTTGCCGTTTACAAACTTGAAAAACATTTTTGGATTCTTTTCATAGTTCTCCACTATCCCTTTCTCATGGTTTGCCTCTGACCTCCTCCTCATTTCTGTGTATTTGTTTGTTTGTGTGTGTGTGTATTTAACTATTTGTATTTACCTATTTGTAGTTTACAGGAATTGAGCAGCGCTCGTGTTGTCCTGTCTTAGTTACTTTATAATCAATCCATTTTACTTAGACAAGTATCGTAATGGATATTCCCAGTTCCCAGTATTTTGGACTAACATATCATAACTTATGTTGCCCTATTTCCATATTTACTTTTATCCAACCTAGATTTGAACATGTTAATGTTCCTCGCTCTCACCACCTCCTCCTCCAAGTTGTTCCAAGTCTCTATACTCCTATATGGGAAGCTGAATTTCTTTGTGTCCTTACGACATCTGCCCTTCTTCAGCTTAAACTCGTGCCCTCTTGTCCTTCCATTATCCCTCACGAATAGATCTTCCCTATCTACTCGTTCCAAACTTTTTACTCCCTTGAACATCGTTATTAAGTCGCCTCGTTCCCTTCTCTCTTTCAAGGTAGGCAGTTGTAGTGTCTTAAGTCTTTCCTCATATGTCAACTCCTTCAATCTTGATCATCTTCGTTGCTATCCTTTGGACTTTCTCTAATTTGTTTATATGTTTTTTTCAAATGTGGTGACCATATCACTGCTGCATATTCTAATCTTGGTCTTATCATAGTCATTATCAGTTTTCTTAAAAAAAAATCATCCAAATAGTTAAATGCCACTCTCATATTGGTTATTATTCCATATGCTCCTCCAATTATCATGTTAATATGCTTCTCCGGGGATAGATCATCTTGTATTATCACTCCAAGCCGTGCCGTGTTGTGCCGATTATTTCAATTCCTAATTTGTACTCCCAGCTTGGCCTTATCTCACTTGTTCCCACTTCCAAAACATGACACTTTTCTGCATTGAAACTCATTTTCCAGGTCTGGCTCCATCTGTGCAAGTCATCTAGGTCCTTTTGAAGATCCTGATAACTTTCTATACAGGTGACCTTCTTCATGATCTTAGCGTCATCCGCAAACATATTCATATGACTATTCAAGTTTTCTGGCATGTCGTTTACATAAAGTAGGAACATTATCGGACCCAACACTGATCCCTGTGGTACTCCGCTCGTCACACTCCTCCACTGTGAATATTCGTCTCGTATCGTGGTCCTCATTTCTCTTCCTATTAAAAAGTTTTCCATCCATTTTAACATCCTACCATGTACACCTCCAACAACCTGCAATTTCCACAACAACCTTTTGTGAGGCACCCTGTCAAAGGCCTTTTTCAGGTCCAGGTAAACACAGTCAACCCATCCCTCTCTCTCCTGTGTAACATCTACAACTCTGCTATAAAAGCTTAATAAATTAGATACACAAGATCTCCCTCCCTGAATCCAAACTGTTTCTCGCTAAGCACCCCCTGTCCCTCAATGAAGTGTGTCCACTTTTTTCTTATAATTTTCTCACAAATTTTACAAACAATGCTGGTGAGGGACACCGGTCTGTAGTTAAGCGGATTTTCTCTGTCTCCTCCTTTGTAAATTGGTACTATGTTAGCTCTCTTCCATTCCACTGGCAGGTCTCCCTCATTCAGTGAAGATTTGATGATTTCATAGATTGGTTCCACTAACTCTTCCGCACATTCTTTGAGGATCCATCCAGCCACTCCATCTGGTCCCATTGATTTCCTCACGTCCAAATCCTGCATCAATTTCAGCACTTCACTTTTTGTGACTTTCATTTCAGGCATCTGTGGTGTTCTCATTTCTCTATCAGGTTCTATAAACTCCTCCTCTTTTACAAACACTGACTGAAGCTTTTCATTCATAACTTCACACAATTCTTTATCTTTCTCATAGCTGTATGTTCCAACTCTTAGTCTGACAATACCTTCTTTTGTTTTTATTTTTCCATTTACAAATCTATAAAATAGTTTTGGCTCATTTTTGCACTTCTCTACAATATTCCTTTCATATTTATATTTATATTGTTCCTCGCGTCGTATCTTTACGTATTCATTTCTTTTCTCCTTGTACTTATTCCAGTTATTTTCACTATGTTTCTTCCGTGCTATATTCCAGGCTCGGTTTTTTCTATCCTGTGCCTTACTACATCTCATATTGAAGCATTCTTTTTCCTTCTTTACCCCTGATTGGAACCTTGGGACATATTTATGTATCCCTTCTTCATATACTTTCAAGAAATGTCTATATTTGTCTTGAACCATTTCCAGGCTTTCTAGTTCCTTCCAATTTATACTTTGGAAATAATGTTTCAATGATTTAAAATCAGTTTTAGCATAGTTGTATCTATTTATTTTATGTCCTTCATTTCTCTCCTCATTTTTTCCCAAATCCATCTCCATTTCTAAAATCTTGTGATCACTTTTTCCCAAGGGACAACGATAATTTATCTTTCTAACATCATGCGGATCACTGGTGAAGACTAGGTCTAGCCTGGATGGTCATCCATCCCTCTGATTCGTGTGTTTTCTAACATGTTTTCTGTTACTAGATTCAGTAATTTACTGCCCCAAGATTCATTATTATTTCCCGCATCTAACCCTTCCCAATTGACTTCCTTACAATTGAAATCACCCGTTAATAATAATTTATTTCTCCTATTAAAAAGTATTTTTAGTGCATCTAGAGATTCCGTGATTAGTTGATCATATTTTTCCCGCTTCCATGCTCTAGTTTGTGGTGGTATATAAGCCACTGCTATATCAGTTGCTTTGTTGTCCTTGTCTTTTATTGTCACTGCTATAATTTCTGATCTATTATTGCCTAGGTTAATCTCACTTGCTTCTATATTTTTTTCAGTCATTATTAACACTCCACCACCCACTTTTCCTTCTCTATCTTTTCTCCACACATTGTACCCTTCCCATCCCAACACTCTCAATTCAGTACCACCTCTCAACTTTGTTTCTGCTAAGCACATAAGTGTGTGTGTGTGTGTGTGTACTTACACTAGTGTATTTGCGGGAGTGAGCATGCTCGTTAATTCCCGCCTCCTAAGATATGTTTGTCATACCGTGCTTTGAAACTATGCACTGATGGTGCAGACACTACTTCGGCTGGCAATTTGTTCCACCCACTAATCGAGTTGGTAGGAAATCTTTTACTTTTCGGATCAGATTTACTATTAAGCACTTTTAGTTTGTAGCTGTGACCTCTTGTTCTCTCACCTCCATCCCTCTCTATGAAGTTTTCTTGGTCGATTTTGTCAATACCTCTAACACATTTGTATATCTGAATTTGCTGTCCTCGTTTCCTTCTCTGTTCCAGTGTAGGTAGATTCAATCTCTCGAGCCTCTCTTGGTACTCCAAATTTTCCAAACCTGGGATCATCCTCATAGCTGCTCTCTGTACCCTCTCAATTTTGTGGATATGTTTCTTCATGTGAGGGGACCACACTACAGATGCATATTCCATCCTGGGTCTTATTATTGCCGTTATTATTTGTTTCATGGTGTTTTCATTAAGATAATTGAAAGACATCCTGATATTTGCCAATAGTGCTAGTGATTCTCTCACTATCTTATTTACGTGCTTTCTGGAGACATGTTATCTTTAAATTCTATCCCCAAGTCTTTTTCTTTTTCTGCTTTGGGAATCACTTCGTTTCCTAGTTTATAATCTTTTCTAGGTCTGTACTTGCTTTTACCCATTTCTAGAGTCTTACATTTCCCTGCATTGAACTCCATATTCCATTTGATGCTCCATTCATGGATCTTTTGTAAATCTGCTTGGAGCTCAAGGCAATCCTCCTGGGTTCTGATCGTTTTAAGCAGCTTAGCATCGTCCGCAAACATGTTCATGTAGCTTGTTAGTCCCTCAGGTAAGTCATTTACAAATATTAGAAACATGATTGGGGCTAGGACAGATCCTTGTGGTACCCCACTCGTAATTTGAGTCCAGTTTGACGATTTCCCCCTTACTGTTGTTCTCATCTGTCTTCCGCTAAGGTAGCTCTCCATCCATTTCAGCAGTTTGTCTCCTACTTTTCCCTCATGTTTTAATTTCCACAGCAATCTCTTGTGTGGAACTTTGTCAAATGCCTTTTTAAAGTCTAGGTAGGCACAGTCTACCCATCCTTCCCTCTTGTCCACTGTGTCTATTACTCTAGAGTAAAAACTCAACAAGTTGCTTACACATGATCTGCCTCCTCTGAATCCAAATTGTCGGTCAGTAATTAATCTTTTGGATTCCAGGTAGTTCACCACCCATTTGTCCCTTATCAATCCTTCCAGAATCTTCATGAGGATGCTCAATAGTGATACAGGTCTATAGTTCAGTGGTTTATCTCTGCTTCCTCCCTTAAATATAGGAATAATGTTTGCTCTTTTCCATTCTGTAGGTACTATCCCTGTGTCCAATGATTTGGTCATTATGTCATATAACGGTATACTCAGTTCTTTAGCATTTTCTTTAATAATCCAGCCTGATAATCCGTCCGGTCCAGCGGCTTTGTTTGGATCCACCTTACTCATTTTGTCTATGAGCTCTGGTCTGTTAAATGTGACTTCCGGCATTTCCTCTGTACCTATCTCATTGGTTTCTGGTGCAATGAATTCTCCTTCTTTTGTAAATACTGATGCAAAATTTCTATTTAGTTCTTCCGCAATCTCTGTATCCTCTTCTATGATTCTGTTTCCACTTTTAATCTTTACGATCGTGGCTTTTATCTTCCTTTTGCCGTTTACAAACTTGAAAAACATTTTTGGATTCTTTTCATAGTTCTCCACTACCCCTTTCTCATGGTTTGCCTCTGACCTCCTCCTCATTTCTGTGTATTTGTTTCTCTCCTCTTTATACTTTTGCCTGTTATCTTACCCCCGCTCTGCCTGCTTCGTTGGTTTCACTTTTGAACACGTGCGGGGGCTGACGGAGGCGGCAGGAGGGGAGTGCATGCCCGCATGCCCACCCTTCCTGCCGCCCCCAACTAATGGGCCCTATCATTTTTCATCCTTTCTGTTTTCCGTTTTTCCCTTCTTCCCGCTGCCCCCTCCTTTGGGAGCACCGTGACTGACATGAGGTAAACGACCGTACTCACTCTTTGGTTTCGTTGGAGGGTGTTGTGGGTCGGCAATCCCTACACCCGTCGAACTGTGGTACCCGACGTGTTCGAGCGAGGGGAAACTTTTATGCCAAACCCTAACCCTTGTGCTGGGTCGGCGATCGACTGATCGACGGCCCTTAAGGTGCATTAGTCGGGGTGTATATCTGCAAGAATTCCTAGGGCGGTCGTCCCGTCCTCTAATTGTGGCTCCATGGTGGGTTTGGAATCTGACTCAGATGAATTTAGAAATATTCGTCTTATGGAATCTAAAATTGCCCCCTTCGACGCCGACCCCTGCGAGAAATTGGACTGCCTCAAGGACCCTTCCCCTTCTGCCAACAGTGCCAGAGTTCCCCACTCAGGCATGGCACCCACAGACCTTGGCAAACCTCCTAAGGATACTGTGACGAATTCTCCATCGTCGGGTAGTGAGATCCATCAGGTGATCTCCCCGGCATCAATTCCTATGCACAGTACTGCCTCTGTGATCAATAATAGTGATGACAACCCCACAGTCTCGACTTTAACTTCTAAATTACCAGATTATGATTCTAGCCTTAGCCTACCTCTTCATTCCGTTGACAACCTTAATGAAGAACCTCGCATGCCCTCAGCTGACACCCCTACGGATGCTTCTTGCATCCCTGACCCGTCTGTGACTCCATCTGTTACCATCTTGCCTCCGGATGCAGGATCTCCTACCTCAATTAAACCTGCTTCTGTACTTCCACGATCTCAACGGGCCATTAATGCAGGTACAGGAAAAGACCTTGCCGGTATTTCCTCTGCCATTCACACGCTTCAACCGTTCGTACCTTCGCATAACCGACAAAGGCGTAAACGTAACACGTATACCCCTGCTTCGAAGGACACTTATAACGCTATGTTCAGTCCCCCTGATTGGTCACGGTTTTTCACGGTCTCTGGTGAACCTATGGATGATTTCAGTCTATACGATACTCTCGCACAAGATATTGGTGACTTCACCATGCATGCTGTTGGATCGGCCAAGCGCATGATTGAGGTGAAAACACAGGAGCAATCAGAAGCCTTACAAGCCTACCTCGAAATCACCAACGACAGATACACAGGTAAACCAGATGAATACCTGAATCAGTGTACTGGCACGGTTGTGCTCCCTTCCGACTTCGAATTTGCAGATCAGAGCTTTACAGACTCAACCAATCGTATCTTAAAATGATTGCAAAGAACTGACCCCACTGTTGTTAAAGTTGACACTTATACTGCTCCTCAGCGTGGAAATCGGCCCCCACTACGCATTGTCAAAATCTATTTTAAGCGCCATGACCTCCCTATGCATGTCCGTCTTGCAGGTCGCCAACTGCAGGTACGAAGGTATGTTAACAAGCCGAGACAATGCACAAATTGCTGGAAGCTTGGGCATTCAACCCCACGGTGTCGGGCTCTCAATGCTCGTTGCTTAAATTGCGGCTCAGGACAACATGCTCTCAACAATTGTCAAGCCAGCGCGCCCCGTTGTGCAAATTGTGACGGGTCCCACAAAGCCAATGACAGAACATGCCCGCACTTTGCGTTTCATCGTGACGTATTACATTTACAGGCCACAACTCCTCCATATCGACGGTATGAATCAACTACACCCGCTGACTCCTCTGACCACCAGCGTCCAGAGCAGCCTCCGGCACCACCTATTAGCCCACAACATTACCCCACCAATGATACCTTCCGTTTAGTTCACCTTAACTCCCCGGACCTATCCACCTCTAACAGGTTCGAGGGATTTACTAACTTGACCGATGATACTGAGTTTTGGAACATGACTGCCGAAGAGAACCTCATGGAATGTAACACAGTACCAGATATAGAGACTTCTCCCCAATCTCGCTCCACCCAGTCGCAGCCTCGGAAAAAGCGTAAGGTTGCAAGTCCTATCCGGTCATTATCCCGGACCTCGAAACTCGGTTCCACCACACAGAAGTGGGTTATGCCTACCCACGATCCGGACTGTGGCTGCCATAACTGCGGCCGATTCTTTCTACTTCAGCACAAGACTTCTACCCGTACAATACTCACCGAACATCTTCACAAATTTCTTTCCAAGCGAGCTCCAGCGGAAGATGCTCAAATTCACCCGACTCCTTGTTATTGTGTCACCCATATTTGTGAATCTGATCCTACGCCCAAGGACTTGATGCAGAGATTCCTGAAGGACAATAACCTGTTGGATTCTGACTTGACTAATATAGAGCTATCACAATCCCGATTTGATGTTCACCAACCTCCTGTCAATGTGCGTACCACCCTCACCACGCCTGATCCTCCCTGTAACCTTGAGCGACATGTTCCGTTAGCCGCTCCCCACTGCCCAGATCGCGATGCTCCCAAACCTATAGACATTCCCCCACAAATTCCTGCTAACCCTACGATACCATCATCTGACGAACCTTCGATAAAGACTCATTATACCCCGAGCCCCTCACAATCTCCTGTATTGATATGTCACACCAATATCCCACCTGACAAATGTGGATGTCCAATTTGTTTCCGTAATTACATCACACCCCATATCTGTGCCACGGATCCCTGCCTCCTTGCTCGGACGCAGGAATTTGTCACCACTTCCCCCTAACCCTGATGAAGATGTTACCTCCGCTTATCTATTTATGAACACTCTGCGCCAAACTCCTCCACTGCCCCACCCTTGTTCCTAAACTAGTCACACAATTCACAGCTATTTCTGAAAAATGTACAGACCTTACATCTCCCCCTTCACCTCCATCCACACAACCCTCTCCACACTCACAACCTTTACCAGACTCTCTTCAAGAGACCTCTATTGTCGATGACTCTGACAATCCTATTCTTGATGGCATATAACATTTTGCAATGGAATATAAACGGATACCAAACTCGCCTCCGTATGGGAGAATTACAACGATTACTTAAATTATATTCACCATTATGCATTTGCCTCCAACATGTAGGCAATTTTGTTGTCCCCCCCAGGCATTATACTGTTGCTGCTAGCTCCCCTAGAACCCCTTCACATCTCCGAACGGCCATCCTTGTGCACTATAAGTGCGTATTTGTTCCTGTCACCCTTGACCCCAACCCTTTTCAAACAACTGCCGTCTCCATTTCATTACCAAACCTTCCTTCCTTGACTGTTTGCTCCTCCTACAATCAACCCTCCTGTCATTACAATACTTCAGACCTTCATCAACTAGTACAACAACTGACCCCACCGTACCTTATTCTGGGCGACTTTAACGCACACTCTCCCCTTTGGGGCAACCCAAACACAGACATCCCAGGCGATAAAATTGAAAAATATCTCCTTCATTCTACTCTTTGTTGTCTCAACTTTGACACCCCCACCTACAGATCTGCTACCCACTGTACATTTTCCGCTGTTGATCTTTCCTTTGCCTCGGAAGACGCAGCTCCCCTATTTGACTGGTCAGTTTTACAGGATCGCTTCTCCAGCGACCACTACCCTATACTCCTTAAGTATTTGTGCCCTGCATCCTCCCCTCAAATATCGAGTTATAATCTCTCTAAAGCCGATTGGACGTCTTATACGCACTCCTCTGCAGACGTTTCGAACTTCTCCCCTACCTCTTCCCCTGCACACAATTTTGATTATTTTTCGTCCTTCCTGAACTCCATTGCTCGCACTCATATCCCGCTTACCTCCTCGCTGACGCACCCTCGCCAGGTCCCTTGGTGGACGCCCACTCTAGCCCAAATGATAAAATTCAAGCATCGTGTGGAACGCCTTCTTAAGCGTCTGAGTGTTAGGCAGCGGCGTTTAAAGACTGTTTCCCCCCGACTTTTTTCCACTAATCGTTACTTTGACCTTATAACCATCACTATTAAAAAAATTGCCCTTAAAACGTTCTATAACAAGATCTGTGCAGTTGTCAAACGCAGTATCCTTGACAACAAGATACTTTCATGGCGATCATATATCTCGTCCTTCAATTCCCGCACCCCTCTCTCTACTTTATGGAAAAAGTTTCGCAGTATCAACGGACGCACTGTACGGCCTCCACTCTCTCCACTCAAAGACCCTGCCTCGGACTCACTTATACATGACCCCCTTGACATCGCTGCCATACATGCCAAACATTTCTGTCACGTCAGCTCAGACCAGTCATTGCCTCGACAATTTCTTCGTTATAAATGTATGGAGGAATCTCGTCCGCTATCTTTTCATAGCGGGAAAACACATGAATATAACACCCCTTTTTCAATTCCGGAATTGCGACACGCGCTCGACCTGTGTACAGACACTACTCCTGGCCCGGATGGATTCTCGTACGCTCTCATCCGTCACCTCCATCCACGTGCGCTACAACATCTTTTACAACTGTACAATCAGTTTTGGATAAGTAACTACTTCCCACCGTCTTGGCGGCATGCTTACACTATACCTGTACCGAAGCCTGGAAAAGATCATAGTCTTCCCACAAATTACAGACCGATTGTGCTTACCTCATGCCTCTGCAAATTAATGGAAAAAATGATCAATCCTCGACTTTTACATTACGCTGAGTCACATGCCCTCCTATCCCCATATCAGAATGGTTCCCGCCCTGGCCGTTCTACACTGCACTCACTTATTCGCCTTGAACACCAAATACGTGATGGGTTCTCCAAGAACCAACCCACAGTGGCAATATTTTTTGACATTGCTAAGGCTTATGACACAACATGGAGACACAGGATTTAAAAAAAATTACACGATTCTGGCATGCGGGGTCCTCTTCCCTGCTTTTTACAACATTTTCTCTCTAACCGTACATTCCAGGTCAAAAATAATGGTCTCCTATCAGACATTATGTCACAAATTAATGGAATACCACAAGGATGTACCCTTAGCAGCTTACTCTTTATTATGGCGATCAATAGTGTCATACGCAGCCTCCCACCTGAAATATCGTATAGCTTGTATGTGGACGACTTCGCAATATATTATACTTCTCCCAGTCTGACTCACATACAACGGCGTCTCAACATTGCTCTAAAATCCATCCACTCTTGGGCATCCACTGCTGGTTTTCAATTTTCTGCTGAAAAGACTAACGCCGTTGTATTCTATAGAAATGTTCGACATTTACGTAAACAGTCCATTACTCTCACCATGGGACATTCTAATATTCAGATCCTTCCACATACCAGGTTCCTTGGTTTAATCTTTGATACTCACCTCAATTGGAAGAGTCACATTGCCTCCAGAGAATGAATGTTCTGAAAACAGTCGCACGAGTCCATTGGGGCGCAGATCGCGCTACGCTTTTACTGTTCTACAGAGCTACCATCCTCTCAGCCCTAGATTATGGTAGCCCTGTCTATGGCACGGCCTCTGCTTCCACATTAGGAACCCTCGACAGCGTACACCATTTGGGCATCCGCATTAGCTCGGGGGCATTCCGTTCCTCTCGTGTCTCCAATATCCTATGTGAGGCTGGGACCTTACTTCTAGCCTACCACCGTCGATTAGTCCTCATGCGTACGGCTGTTCGCCTCCGTCATGACCCAACTCTACTAGAACTATTCCATTCCACAGATAACTATTTATTAGTGGCCCCTCCATCATTGACGAACATGCCTATTACATAAGGCATCCTCTTCAAACACTAATCCGCCGTAGTTTGAATCTACCGCGCAGAGCATTTAAAAACTGAGGAGCCTTCATCATGAGCGCACGCGACCTCACTCATGGCTTCAGTCATTATGAATTGGGTTCTCACTACGAAAAAACTTCGTAAAAAATAAAAACAAAAAGAAAATAAGAATAACTATCCAATAAGCTTTCCATCATATCGTGGATGTACTTGTGTGGATTTCTGACCAGACGCTGAAACAGGCGTCATTCCTCCTTCTTTGCTCTGCGCTCAGCCTGCCCGGACGTACCTTTCAGGCTCCGCTGGTTCCGCATTCGTGGCGTCCCTAGTGAGTTTTTTCTCATTTGTTTACTCTGGGATGTATCGAGTAAGGTTAGGATAGGCGTAGCAGGAGTGTCCTGGGCTGGTTGCCCGCAGTGCAATGTATTTTGGGTCGTATGTATGGGGCATCTATTTCGGATGTACCCTCGTGGTCCTGTTGTGGACACGTGAACTTTTCACAGTTTGGTTTAGTTGGTGATCCAGGCGGCTTTCATTACTCGTTAATAATTGCTGCCTTTTATCCTTCTGATGAGGTAAGCTGTGTGTTTGCTGACGTTCCCAGCGTATTTTTCTTCACTTAGTGAAGTTTTTTCTGGGTCCGGGTCAGGCTTCCCGGGGTTGGGAAGTTATCGCTTCGGTGGTGTGTTGGCGGTGGTTCCTGTTGTGATATTCCAGTGTGTGTTTATATTTCAACTATTTTCATGCCGTCTACCTAGGCCTAGCCAGCCGCTCGTAGCTTTGCCACATGTCTAGTGTTATTATTTATTTTATAAATATGCCCTACTGTGTCATGTGTATCCGGGTTTTAGTTGTGTATTGGCTAATTCCTCGGACTATATTTGTTTCCTGGTTTAGTTGTGTATTGGCTAATTCCACGGATTATGTTGTGACCTTGGTTAGTCGTGCGTGTCTCTCCTCGTGTCGTATTGTTCAGATGGTGTCTGTTCAGGGTGGGGTTTGCCTTCCGGCGGGTTTTTCTCGGTTTCACCGTGAAAAATCCTGACCGATGAGCAGTGTTAGGCCACACGTGGTTTTTAACACTGGCTGGTTCCCTGGCGAGGGGAGGTGTCTGTGGCTCTCCAGGACTGCGTATCTGTGGGTGCCTGGTTTCAGGCCTCCTTTATAATTCCCGGCGGGATGGCTGTACCCATCCTTACATATATATTTAGTTATATATAAAGAAACGACGTTCGTGAGAACACTCGTTTTTTATAGGTTTTTCTACCTGGTTTACGACAACCACGGGGAAAACCTAGCTGTTGTTTAGGCGTTCCTCCCCGGCGATCTTTTACAAAGTAGTGGGGTCAGGAACTTGTGGGGTTAACTTTTAGACTTCTCACCCGGCGGGTGCACCTGAGCAGGGTGGGATAAAACGACTTAGGTCTCTTATAGTTAACCAATCCATGTGAGTGATACTCTGTGTATCGCTGCCTTTACTCTTACGGCATTTGAAGGATCAGTGAGGTTTAACCAAATCGATTTCCACACCCGGCGGGTGCCCCTAAGTAAAGGAACTAAGGAATTTATAAACAAATTCAATTTCGATTAACCTTAATTGGGTGATACTTTCAGTATCGCCGCCTTCTATTTTTACGACGATCGTTTGGGACAATTCGTTAAAAAATCAGATCTCGTATATTCCTGCCCTGGGCTATTCTACTAAAATATTTCAAGGGCCGGCGTCTTTATGAGGGGGGCTTTGTTACAAAATTGAATCTTGAGACAGTCACCACCTCCTACAGACTATTAGTGCCATACTGGACCATTATATCAGAGGGTATTCTTCATGTTCTTAGCTAAGAAGACTTGTTTAGCCTCTTTATACCCAGCCGCGTGGCGAGATGTGTTAGCTGTGTCTTTGCATCCCGTTACCCGGCGGGTTATTAACACTTGTATGCGAACACTTGGGTTAACCTTATGAGCATTAATTCCTGGAAATTTTCTTTATTTTTCCAGAGCTGAGCTCCGGCGGACCAATACAGACCCGGCGGTAGTTCCTCACACCAGTCTCTGTCATGGCTAATGTGACCCCAGTTTTTGCCCTGTGCATTACCCCTACTTGCGCGGGTATCCCAATTTTTGCACATACCCTTTGCATAAGGTGTGTTCGATGTCTAGACCGTTCAAGGGGTCTCTGGGTTACACGTAATTGTTCTTTTTGCTCCCAATTAACCAATAAAGTCCTGTGTGACAATGACAAGACCGCGGCGGTAGCGTTGAGAGAGGTCAGACAACAAATGTCGGCCTACACTACCATTGTCGCACATAAGTCACTTCAATGTGACAACGTCCCACTTTGGGATAAGTTGCTGTCAGAGCACCCTCCCCCTAAACGTACCTCTAGAGTAAGGGGTTTTAAGCCGACAGAGACTAGCCAGGATTCTGTATCGTCTGTGGAGACGTTTAAACGCCCGAGAGAGCCTAGGTGAGACCGAGGGCATTCTAGGGAAAATTATACGTGAGCTGAATGACATTAAAAGGTGGAAGGAGGATATGCAGGAGTGGAAGGTGAGTGTTAGTTCACAGATTGAGGCTATATGTTCAATATGTGGTGCTCAGGCTGGGGACATCGAGCCTGGACAAGATTTGAGTCGGGCTAGCCTAAAAGATATTCAAACTCATATGGGGCAACTCCAGGACGAAAATGAAGCTTTAAGATTGCAACTTGAAGAATACAAAGGGCAAACCAAGGAAATGGAAACACATGTGGAGGAGATTAAGGAGAAACACAATAAATGGGTTAATGACGAAGGAGGAAAAGTGAAGGAAGTGGCAATGA
The DNA here is from genome assembly GCA_032716605.1 of Paralithodes platypus. Classification (NCBI taxonomy): domain Eukaryota; kingdom Metazoa; phylum Arthropoda; class Malacostraca; order Decapoda; family Lithodidae; genus Paralithodes; species Paralithodes platypus. The sequence continues at coordinate 3,237,246 of CM064509.1, read as the reverse complement.
AGGAAATCATGGAGGAACAAAAGAAACAATCAGAAAGGGAAAATAGAGATTTAGAATCAGTGGTAGTAAACGCTATGAGGAGAAATGAACAGGTCCTGCGTGAAACAATAGATAGAAATAAGTGTATTATTGTATTTGGGGATATAGAGGAGCACATTATTGAGAGGAAAGCTAGGGATAAGGAAGAAATTAATAAGGTAAAAACATTGATCAAGCATGTCGATGAAGAAGGAAACAACTGGAGAGATGATATTGAAGAAGTTAGGAGAATGGGTAAATATAGTAAGGGAAACACAAGGCCAATGAGAGTGCAGTTTAGGTCTAGGGTAACAGTGGATGCAATAATGAACGTAACATGGAGACTTAACTTGACCAGCAAGTTTAAGAAAATTACAATTAGAAAAGATATGAGTATTGAGGATCGAAACATAAGAAAGGAATTGCAAACCGAGGCAAATGTAAAGAATGGAGAAAGGACGAAAGAAGACGAAAAGAAGTTTTTCTGGAGAGTGTGGGAGGGAAAACTAAAGAAATGGTATATAAAGCGAAGGGACGAAGTAGGGAAGGAAAGGGAGATGGTGCGGGTGACGGGGGAGAAGGCAGAGGGAGGGGAGGTGGAGATAGAGAGAGAAACAGTTCAAGTGGAGGCAGAGGGAGGGGAGGTGGAAACGGAGCGAGAAACAGTCCAGGTGGAGACAAGAGGAGAGGAGACAAGCTAGGAAATAAATTGGGAGGGGTACGTACAAAAAAGAAAGGAACGGGCAGGGGAGAGAAAAATAGGGAAAATACTGGAAATGCTAAGTTCATGTATACAAATATTGATGGGTTAATTTCCAAAAAGATTGAGTTTGACGAATATGTAAAGAGAGAGAGGCCCGGGGTAGTATGTTTGACTGAAACTAAGCTTAACCAGGAGGTAGACACGAATATAATTAGTTGTGCAGGATACAGTACATGGAGAAGAGACAGGTTAGGAAAGCTAGGAGGAGGAGTGTTGATCATGGTAGATAATAAAATTAGTGCTAAAGAATTAAAACTTGGTGATAGCATTGCTGAAGTGGTAGCAGTTGAAATTGAGGATAATGATAGGTCAAAATTGGACATCGTATCAATGTATTTACCTCCTAAGACTAAATCTTGGAGCAATGATGAATATAATGAATTAATTTTGGAAACCTTGCGTATGTTAGAAATTATTTGTAAAAGGAAAAATAGGCTTATTCTTGCAGGGGACTTTAATTGCGGGGAGGTGGATTGGGAATGTTTGGATGCGGGTTCAAATGAAAATACTTGGGGTAGCAAATTTCTTGAACTAACAATGGGGTATCTATTAACACAACACGTTACGGAAAATACAAGATTTAGAGGAGGTGATGAACCATCAAGACTTGACTTACTATTCACCAAAGACCCCCAAGAAATAAAGAACCTAACATATTTGAGTCCCATGGGAAAAAGTGATCATGCTGTGATTGAATTTGAATTGACAGTGGAATTTCTGGAAGGCAGAGAGGAGGAACATAGGGAATTTAGACTAAATTATAGTAAGGCGGATTATGAATCATTACGAGGATACTTTGCAAATATGACATGGTCATTTATTGAGCAAGAACAGAATATTCAGGTAAAATACACCATGTTACTAGACATTTACAGGGAGGGGGTAGATAAATATGTACCAACATTTAAGGATGGAAAGCTGGCTAAGGAGAAAGAGTGGTTTAACATGCGATGTCACATTGCCCAGAACAAAAAGGACTCTGCATGGAATAAAGTGAGAAGGAGACACACTGAGGAAAAATGGGATGAGTATAAGAATGCTAGAAACAACTATGTCAAGACTATAAGAGAGGAGAAAAAGAACTTTGAAAAAGATATAGTAAACAAATGTAATAAAGAACCCAAACTGTTCTATAGTTATATCAACGGTAAAAACTAAAATAAAGGACAAAATAACAAAGCTTAGGGTAGAGGGTCAATTATATGAAGACACAGTGGGTATGTGTGAAATTATGAATCATACATTAACATCCGTGTTTGTGGAGGAGGATGACTATGTAGAACCTGTGGTGGAATTGAATGAGATACAGGGACTAGAGTCGATAGAGGTCAACAAGGATGAACTAAAATCATTGTTGGAAGAATTGGACGTGAGAAAATCTATGGGCCCAGATAACATTGCTGGATGGGTATTAAGAGAATGTTCTGAACAACTAGTGAGACCTATTTTTAATATTGTTCAATACTCATTAAACAAGGGGGAGCTTCCCTTAGAATGGAAACAAGCAAATATAACTCCAATATATAAAAGTGGAAATAAAGAAGACCCGCTAAATTATCGACCGGTATCCTTAACGAGTGTTATATGCAAGCTTTGTGAAAAGATTATTAGAAAAAGATGGGTGGGTATGTTGGAGGAGAGGGAAATAATTTCAAGCAAGCAGTTCGGGTTCAGAAAAGGTCATTCGTGTACCACAAATTTGTTGAGTTACTATGATAGGGTAATTGACATTGTACAAGGGAGGGAGGGGTGGGTAGATTGTATCTACTTAGATTTCAAGAAGGCATTTGATAAGGTGCCTCATAAGAGATTGTTGTGGAAGCTCAGGACTGTGGGGCGGGTTGAGGGAGTATTATTAAAGTGGATGGAAAACTATTTAATTGGGAGGGAAATGCGAACAGTAATAAAAGGAAAGTTCTCCTCGTGGAAAAGGGTAAAAAGCGGAGTGCCTCAAGGATCGGTGTTGGCCCCAATCATGTTTTTGGTTTTCATCAACGACCTTCAAATGGGAATAGACTCATATATATCTATGTTTGCTGATGATGCAAAACTAATGAAGCATATTACAAGTAGGAGTAGTTGTGAAGAATTACAGAGAGATCTAGATAAGTTATATGAGTGGAGTCAAACTTGGAAAATGGAATTCAACACGAGTAAGTGTCAGGTTCTTGAGATGGGAAAAAGTAAATATAGACCTTCTTGGGGATATAAAATAGGAGATGAAATAATTAGTAAAGCTGTGAAAGCAAAAGACCTAGGGGTAGTTGTGGCAGACAGCTTGTCACCTGAACAGCATATAAATAAAATAACTGGTGAAACCTATGGAGTGTTGACTAACATGAGAATAGCTCTGAATTATTTAGATGAAGAGATGTTAGCAAAAATAATAGGGACAATAATACGACCAAGACTGGAGTATGCAGCAGTGGTGTGGTCTCCACACCTTATAAAACATAATAAAAAACTGGAAAGAGTTCAGAGAGTTGCCACTAAGATGATAGCTAGCCTTAGAGACCTACCTTATGAGGAGAGATTGGAGAGGCTAAAGCTGCCAACGCTGAGGGAGAGGAGAGAGAGAGGTGACATGATCATGATGTTTAAGTGTGTGAAAGGTTTTGAGAAGATCGACAAGGGAGATTTTGTGGTGAGGGACGAGGGAAGAACCAGGGGTCATGATTGTAAGTTGAGGAAAGTTATATGTAAGTCTGATGTAAGAAAGTTCAGCTTCCCGTATAGAAGCATTGAGTGTTGGAATAAGTTGGATGGGGAGGTGGTGGGAGCAAGAAATATCCAAACTTTTAAAGCAAAATTGGATAAATGTAGAGAGAGAGACAGGACAACACGAGCTTAGGCTCAAATCCTGTATACTACAATTAGGTGAGTACAATTAGGTGAGTACTCCCCCGGCAGCCACCTCCTCGTCGCAGGCGAGATCGAGGTCAAGGTCACCCCTCAGACAACGGTCTTCAAGTCGGGCCTCTTCCCCGGCTAGTAAGAAGTGCAAGACTGAAGCTTCCCCCAGGGGCCATGGTGGTGATTCTTCCAAACCTAGGTCCAGTTCGCGGTCACACCGTAGCCACAAATCCTCCAAAAAGGATTCCCATAAGAAGTCCTCTCGACATTCTACTAAGTCTAGTGCATCTCATCGTACCTCTACACCTGACAATGTTTCTGTTACAGCCTCAGAGTATAGTGAAGCGCCTGTCCCTAAACAAGATTTACCTATTGATATTTTAACCCTAGAAATGGAGAGTTCAGGATATTCAATAATTGAGAATGTTTCAGACTCTCAAGAGAGCGTAGGCCAGAGCCTCGGTGTTTGGCGGTTTGCTCAGCCAGGGTCTGACCATCCACGTCCGACTCATACGAGTCACACAGTAGCCGATGTCCACAGGGACGCGGCGACCCCATCCTCTATCCCTGATTTATCTTGGAAACAAGGTGCCCCTGCCTCGGCGGGGTCTTCTCAGGAGGATCGGGAGGAACAAGATGAAGTGTCATTAATTTCAGATAGGGAAGGACAAGGGTCAGGCTCAGGCCTGGACGCCGCCCATGATAATACTAATTCACCTGAAAGTTCTGCACCTAACCAGTTTGTTACAGCACAAGAAATTGATGGGTTACTTACTCATGCTCTATCAAAATTCTTTAATCAACAACGAGAAAACCCCACAATGGACTTGGGGGCTCCCTTGACAGGTTCTGCGGTACGGCCTCTGATAACGTCAATCGATTTATCTAAGATTCCTAACCCTCCTACTCTGTCACCGGCAGGGAGCTCTAAGCCAGCTACGGCGGCATTCACTACGTCAAATGTCAGGGTCATTACGGATGTTAATCCACCCCCTCTAGACAAAGCGCCTCTTAGAAAGGTAGCTATGCCCCTGCTTTATGGGCCAGACGAGTCATGGGTCCCTTTGAACCCCTCTAAGCCAGAGCTTGCCCAGCCTACCTTGTCAGGGGAACTCCCGGTACCACGTGAGTGGTTTATCCAGGGAAATAAGTCTAAGAAATTAAGGGCATTGGATGCCTTGGGTAATGTTTTGGACGTAAATATCAAGGCTATACCTAGTTATTATCATCAGGATTATTTTGTTTATGCATCTAAGCCTGCTTTACCCCCTGCCTCAGCTTCAAAACTTTTTTCAGACTGGTCTAAGCTGGATGGGTTTAATGATATTAACCCTCTGTTCCCGGAAGGGCTCTTGAACGCCCATAAAAAAGCATACACGAGCTACCCGGAAGGGCTCTTAAACACCCATGACGTCAAAGCCTGTGAGCTGGTGTGCGAGTGGTGCGACGCATGTCCGACGCTCAACAACAGCCGGCAGGACCGACTCTCGCTCGCTCTCCGTGTGTGCCTGTATGTTCGGTGTGCAGTGCTGTTAAGTATGGTGTGTGTAAAGTTTTGGCCATAAAGTTATCCATCACAGATCATCAGTTGACTTAGAGAGCTCTACTTAATGCCATTCTACAGGTAAATAACACAGCTACGCTTGGGATGCGCGGGAATGCGGTGTCTGATTAACGAATATACGGTAGCCTAGCCTAGACGTTTTTCGGCCAAAACACCCGGTTTTCGAGGAATATATATATAATACATAGCCGGGGCTGGAGGGTTAAGGCTCTGTCGGCTATTACTCCTGAACTAGATTTACAGACCGTCACAACGAGACAGCTAATCCAGTGTTGAAGGTGGGACAGTTAGGACCAGGACCTTGGGTGGATTGGGAGGTAGAGGCTCAAAACTTTGCAACCACTTTCACTTCTAAATCTTCCCACCAGATCCCTCAGGATACACATTCATGGTTCTCAATGCCGGTAGGTTCTGCCGGCGGAGTTCCGTCAGCTTTATTTTCCTTTTTAGCTGCCCCTAAGATTAATCTTTGTGAACTAAAGGAACCATTCATTACCCCTACCCCTTCTCACCTAGACAGAGAATTTAGGCTAAGGGGAAAAGCTTTCCGCCTGTTTTCACAGTACATAGTTTCTCAACAGGTGGCTAAGTCTTTACTCAGGTCTACTCAGGCAATCGCAGACGCGGATGCTCGAAGATCAGTTGAATTATCCCGGCGTCTGATTCTTCAGTCGTCAATTCAATCCTTAGGTGACATACGCACAGCCTTACTTGAGGCGGTGCGAGCACGACAGGATCTTAGGATGTCATTAGTTCGCAAGCTGCCTGATCGCATTGCTAACCAGGTGGTAATGTCCCCAGTACTGACACCTTCTTTAATGTCCCCTGATGTATGGCGAACAGTGTTTAACATGGCACAGGCCGTGAAGCACAGTCCCGCACAGGCTAAGAAACCCGCATTTAACTTCCCCAAACCTAAGCCTCCTACTAAAGCTCAGCCAGGGGGTTCTAAGCCGTTTCTTCCGCCTAAGTCCTCCCAATCCCCCCTGGGTCAGTTCAGGCATAGACAGAGAGGGTTTTCAGGACAGAGGGGACGCGGCCAGTATAAGCCGGGGCAGGGCCAGTCTTCGGCCCACACCAGCCAGCCGGCGAAGCGTCCAACACCACCAAACCCACCATCAAAAAACTAAAGTCTTTCTCACTCCCAGTGCCTACCTTAGAGCCGGAGGAACCGAGGGAAGTACAGCCGGCGAACCCTTGTCTGCTAACTGGGTCGTTCCGAACGTGTCACCAAGCATGGCCGTTAAAAACCTGGGCACGGATGGTGGCACGCAAAGGCATCACTTGGCAGTGGCTCCGGCGACCTCGCTTACGTCAGCCGACAACGGCAAATTGTGTTTCATTAGAGGTGGAGTTGCTGGTCCAGGAGATGATTGCCAAGAATGTCATCATCCCGGTACCCCCAGATTACCCTGTATTCACGTCAAAACTGTTTTTGGTTCCCAAACGGGACAGTGTTCAGATGAGGCCGGTCGTAGACCTGTCGTATCTGAATCTTCACATTTACAACGAGTCTTTCAGAATGTTAACAGTTCATCAAATCAGGCTAACACTTCCGCCGGGTGGCTGGATGTGTTCCCTAGACCTGACAGACGCCTATTGGCACGTGTCGGTCAACAAAAGATTTCAAAGGTTTCTGGCCTTGAGGATCAGGCACCAAAATTTTGTTTTTCAGAGGATGCCGTTCGGTTTGAACCTAGCACCTCGATTATTCACGAAACTAGTCCGGCAAGCCCTGATGCCATTGTTAAAACAGGGAATCAGAGTGTTGTGGTATCTAGACGACTGGCTGGTGGTGGCAGAGACACAACAATTATGCATAAAACATGTCAATATCATTTTAAATCATGTCAAAGCTCTAGGCTTCAAGGTAAATCTGGTAAAGTCAAACCTTGTTCCCTCAAGAGTAATTCAGTGGATAGGGCTGGTCTGGGACACCGCCGCTCTCACTCTGAGTCAGAGTGTGGACAATCGCAACAGGTTTCGCAGGAAACTGTTCAGGTTTCTTCACAGTCTGACTACGACACGAAGAGTCTGGGAGTCTCTGGTCGGCTCTCTCAACTGGATTCAGCTAACTGTCAAGTTGGGCCGGTTGAAAGTAAAACGATTAATATTGGAGGGCAACAAATATTTCCCACTCTTACCGGCGGGAAAATTATGGCCCATACCAAAATTAATCCACACCTTACTAGCGGTCTGGGCGAAGAGGGAAACATTGCACTCAATCATGTCATGGACCTCTCCTCCTCCAACGGTATGGGTAGACACGGATGCGTCAGGCACCATAGGGTGGGGATTTCAGTCAAATCAGGGGCACCAGGGTCAGGGACTTTGGTCCCACTTAGAAATCTCTCACATAAATGTCAAAGAGTTACTAGTCCCATTGTATTTCCTTCAGGCTCACGGCCCGGCGTTACGGGGCAAGTCAGTGGCCTTCAGAATGGACAATCTGAATGCAGTTCACTGTATTCAGAAACAAGGGTCAACGAGGTCAAGGAAGTTGCTACTCGTGTCGGAAGAGATTTTTGTTCTAGCCACCAGTCTAGATATTTATCTTCACGCATCTTATCTCCCAGGCGTAGCGAACGTCTGGGCAGACGCTCTGTCCCGGAGACAGAGCACGACAGTAGAATGGGAGCTCAAGCAACCCATTTTCGACCTAATGATTGCGGAGCTCTCCCATCCACAAGTGGATCTTTTTGCGTCCGAGGAGACTCACAAGCTCCCTCTATACCTCACCCGCCGGACGATAACGCCGGCAGGGGGGCCAGACGCCCTAGTGACAGACTGGAACAGATGGAGCTCCATCTATCTGTTTCCGCCGCCAGATGCGTCACTAATGTGCCACGTAGTGAACAAACTACGAGTTTATCGAGGCTTAGTCTCGCTAATCGCGCCCCTGTGGCCAGCGCAGGTGTGGTGCCAGCAGTTAATAATGTGGTGCCCGGACCCGGTATCGCTCCCGGTCGGGTACTTCCACTTAGACACGATTGGCAACCTAGAGACCTCGCTGACTTTTGCATTATGGACATTCAGGAGGCCAAGTGGCTAGCACCATACGGTAGGGATGTGACCAATAAATTGCTCAATCAATATACTCAGTCTACTAAGCGACAATATCAATCTCATTGGAAAGCTTTTACTTCTTGGATTGTTAGAACGGAACAAACTGTACCCTCAGTGGCATTGGTTTTTAATTACTTGAACTATCTGTTTGAGCAGAAACGTTTATCTGTGGTTACTTTGAAGAATCACTTAACTGCGATTAGAGTGCCCTTTTTCGACCTTACAGGTCTATCCATACCGGTGGCGGAGGAAACAGGATTTATGAGAGCGTGTTTTAAACTCCGCCCACCTCCCCGTCAGCTCATGCCTACTTGGTCTCTGGACAAAGCTTTGTCTTTACTTCATTCTCGTCTGTATCAAAATACTGCAGACTTTGCTTTAATCTTAAAGAAGGCAGTTTTCCTTTTGGCTTTGGCCACCGGAAACAGAGTGTCTGAGCTGGCGGCGATGAGCAACACACCTAATTGTCTTAGGTTTGGTAGACTTAATGATTCAATTTCCATTGCACCCTCCCCGGCGTTTGTAGCCAAGAATGAGCATAGTGCACACGTGTTTTCTGAATTCACGGTGCCGGCGTTAAAAAGGGGAAAGGTGCATCATAATTTATGTCCAGTGCAAGCTCTAACCAAATATTTAAGAATAGCTCCTCATAACCCCCAAGGTGCTTTATGGGTAGCGAGTACGGGTAAACGCTTACTTAAACGGCGATTAGCCTCTCTTCTAGTAGAAGTCATTAAAGAGAGTAATCCCGGCGTTGTGGGTAGGGCCCACGATTTACGCAAGTGGGCGGCCTCTTTACGTTTCCTGAAAAACTTTTCAGTTGAAGATATTGCGTCCACACAGTTGTGGGCGTCTAATCATACGTTTCTCTCTAGATACTTGTCAGTTGCTCTAGACAAACCTTCCTTACCATGTATAGCTTTAAGGCAGAGGGTCTAGGTGGCCCTGCAGTCACTTATGTTTATTTTCAAGGAAGGGGGGGGGGGGGGGGGGGGGGGGGGGGTGCAGTCAGTTGACATAGGACACCCTAGACCCCGCCGGAGTATGAGAGCTGTGATACAATTTAAGGTTGAAATGTGATATGAAAATTTCTCTGAGAGAATTTGTGCTAGTACAAAGTTTAGTACAAAACAACGGTGTTGTTATAGTAGTTTTAGCTGCGAAAGCAATGTAACATTAGTTCAATGGAGTTCATTAGCAATTGATCTCCACATGTATTTTGGGGTTTATGATGTGCACATATAAACTTATAACTTATTATTTGTCACCACTCGTTGAGTGGGGTGCCTTTTGTAACTACAGATCTGTGTTCAGAATCTTCAGGGTTACCTATTTTTGTCAGGCAGGCTTCTTTGAAGCACGCACCTGCCTGAACCCCCTTTTTCTTGTATATTTCCGGCCTACGCCGTATTAAATACATTTTTCAAAAGTAAGAATACTATGTGGTTGTTTTTATTATCTGCTTTTCTAGAGTTATGATATGATTACGAATGTCCCCCTCCAGTCTTAGATATCAGGCATGTTCGTCAATGATGGAGGGGCCACTAATAAATTATAGGTTTGACTCCTGTAAGGAGATAAAGAAAACCTAATATTTAGTAGTGGCCCCGTAATCATTGACGACTGGGGCCCTCCCGACCGTCCCCTTCCCATTCGTTGATGTATTAAGGATTTTGGTTTACTTGATATGTCAGTGAAGGAGGAATGACGCCTGTTTCAGCGTCTGGTCAGAAATCCACACAAGTACATCCACGATATGATGGAAAGCTTATTGGATAGTTATTCTTATTTTCTTTTTGTTTTTATTTTTTACGAAGTTTTTTCGTAGTGAGAACCCAATTCATAATGACTGAAGCCATGAGTGAGGTCGCGTGCGCTCATGATGAAGGCTCCTCAGTTTTTAAATGCTCTGTGCGGTAGATTCAAACTACGGCGGATTAGTGTTTGAAGAGGATGCCTTATGTAATAGGCATGTTCGTCAATGATTACGGGGCCACTACTAAATATTAGGTTTTCTTTATCTCCTTACAGGAGTCAAACTTATAATCGTTCAACCATTCCAGTGCCATTCCCAATATTGTCTCGCCAATTGCTCTCCACTTACAGAATCACCGTTCCTCCCATAACTCCCCCTCCTAGTCACATCACTCCGTGGACCCTAAAACACCCTACAGTTTGCTTTCACTTAGCGGATCAACTTGATGCCCAAGCCCCATCTCAATGTCGACATCTCGCTTTACAACATCTTGATGATCACATCCCGGCTGTTTTCATTTACACCGATGGCTCGAAAACTGCGGATGCCGTGGGTTGCGCTGCAGTCTCAGACCATGGCTTGTCTCAAAGTACCTTACATCATCACTCCACGGTTTTCACTGCTGAATTATGGGCTATTCAAGGTGCTTTAAGCACCATCTCTTCATTGTCGAGGAACTCTCCACGGGTCGTTATCTGTAGTGACTCAAAGAGTGCACTGCAAGCCTTATGTGTATTTGCCCCCAAGGACCCATTGGTCAAGACTATCATCCACACAATACACAAATTACAGTGCGCTAATCGTTCCATCACACTGTGCTGGATCCCCGCGCATGTAGGACTTTCCGGGAATGAGCGTGCAGACTTCCTCGCTAAGCAAGCGTGTCATGGTACACCCTCTACTACTTTGCTGCGTTCGGAGGATATGCTCCCTGTCCTCCGTCGCCATGTTTATGACGCTTGGCGAGTTGAGTGGAGAGCGCAACCATTAACTGGCCACCTTTGCTCCATTAAGGATGACATACACTTGTGGCCCTCTTCAATTAATGGTTCACGTGCAGACCAAACCCTATTAACTAGATTACGTTTAGGCCACACGCGCCTCACACATGGTTACCTGATGTCCACTCCTCGTGGTCCACCACCTGAATGCCAACATTGCCATACATCATTGACTGTTTTTCACTTTCTTTGTATTTGTCCCGTCTATGCATCTGAAAGACAGAGATTCTTGCTGAACACCTCATTACATGGCATCCTCTCTGACTCAGACTCTTTCAATTTCACCCCTATTCGTCACTTCCTGAGAGCGATAAATTTATACAATGACATATAACTACACTCTAACCTCCATTTAACGGATTCCGATTTAACGGATATCGGCAATAACGGTCAAAAAATGTAGGCCGGACAATGGACCCAGCAACGGACATAGTCCTTGCTATAAAAAAGTTGGAGCAAAGTCTGTTGCTCTATCTATTTATCTCTCTAATGCACCTACCTAAATCCCTTATACATTAACATAACTAGGTCTTATTTGGACTTTTTGTAATCTTTGAATCATTTCTAATATGATGGAATTGAAAAATATAATATCCTTCCAGCACATAGATAAATAATAAATAAGATAGTCAACAAAATATTTCAACTCTCCCCTCCGTGCCAGCAGAGACGGAAGATTTACGTTTGATAGATTTTTTGTTTTGTTTTTTTCCCTCGATATACACACTCTTTCTATTTATCTATCTCTCTAATTCATCTACCTAAATCCCTTATACATTAACATAACTATGTCTTATTTGGACTTTTTGTAATCTTTGAATAATTTCTAGTGTGATGGAATTGAAAAATATAATATCCTTCCAGCACATAGATAAATAATAAATGAGATAGTCAACAAAATATTTCAACCCTCCCCTCCGTCTAGGCGCCGAGCTTCCCAGAGGGAGATTTACGTTTGATAGATTTTTTTTTTTTTTTTCCCACGGTATAAACAAAATGATGGGGAAATATTATAACATGTTTTTAATTGACATTTGTGTCGTTTTTGCTGATTATGAGTTGGTGGAAAATAAAATCTTTAATTCTATCATATCGGAAATGATTCACAGATTATATAGAGACCAAATAATATACACTTTTAAGTGTGTTCAATAGTTTTGCATTATCAATAGGGTGTAGCACAAGGGATTACCAGGATTTATTTCAGGTACAGTAATAAAAAAAGGATGCATAACAGTTAAATGTCATGATCCGGACACTTGTACTCAACACCGAATTTTTCTCAAGGAATTTCCGGATTACATCCGGACTGGACAGTATTTAGCAGCAACGGACATTTAGCAGGAACGGACAGGTGCTTGCACGCATTTGTCCGTTAAATGGAGGGTCGAGTGTACTGACATATACGTGAATTTACACTCTGTACCACCTCCTCCACCACTAGCCTTAAGAGGGCCTAGGCCCAGTGGGCTAGTATAAAATAAAAGCATCATCAACAACAACAACAGCCTGTTATCTTCCGAATCCCAGTTTCTCATCTTTTTCCAGGCTTTGTTTTTTGCTTCCTGTGCTTGCCTACATTCGCGGTTAAACCATTCGAAATCGGTTCTGGAATACATCCAGTGATTTTCCTTGTGCTTTTCCCTTCCCTTGGGTAGATTATACTTCAATAGTAAGTCTATGTCTAGAACTGCATGGTCGCTTTTTCCTAGTGGGCATAGGTACTGAATACTGTGTGTGTGTGTGTGTATTTACCTATTTGTTTTACCTATTTGTAGTATACAGGAGTTGAGCTTTTTAGGCTCGTATTGTCCCGCTTCCTGAGTTACAATTATCTAACTTTGCCTTAAAAATATGAATGTTTTTGGCACACACCACTTCCTCTTCCAACTGATTCCACTTACTTATACTTCTGTAAGGGAAACTATACTTTCTCACATCTCCTTTACATCTTCCTTTCATTAGTTTATATCTATGCCCCCTAGTTCTACCATTATCTTTCACAATATAACCCTTCTTGTCCACCTTTTCGAGTCCTCTCACACATTTGTACATCATAATCATATCGCCTCTCTCCCTCCTATCCATTAGAGATGGTAAATCTAATTTCTTTAATCTCTCCTCATATGGTAATTCTCTCAGTTCTGGTATCATCCTAGTTGCAGCTCTCTGAACCTTCTCCAGCTTCTTTATATGCTTTTTTAGATGTGGTGCCCACACCACTGCCGCATACTCCAGTCTTGGTCTCACCAATGTTTTTATTATTTTCTCCAGCATCTCCTCGTTTATATAGTTAAAGGCTATTTTTATTCTGTTTAGCAGTCCATATGTTTCTCCCACTATCTTATTAATATGATTCTCAGGTGAAAGATCACTCCTAACAGTTATCCCTAAATCCTTTTCTTTCTCTGATGGGTTAATAGTGTTTTCTCCTAACTTATATTCCATATGAGGCCTTCTTTTACTTACTCCCATTTCCACTACATGACATTTATTTGTGTTAAATTCCATTTTCCACTTCTTGCTCCATTGATCTATCCTATCCAAATCCCTCTGTAATTCCCTACCACTGTTTTCATCTTCTATACGCTTCATGATCTTGGCATCATCTGCAAATATATTCATATATGAATTTATATCCTTTGGCATGTCATTAATGTATATTAGAAACATTATGGGAGCCAGCACCGCTCCCTGCGGAACTCCACTTGTGACATCTTTCCACGTGTGTGTGTGTACTTACACTACACTAGTTGTACTTACACTAGTTGTATTTGCGGGAGTGAGCATGCTCGTTAATTCCCGCCTCCTAAGATATGTTTGTCATACCGTGCTTTGAAACTATGCACTGATGGTGCAGACACTACTTCGGCTGGCAATTTGTTCCACCCACTAATCGAGTTGGTAGGAAATCTTTTACTTTTCAGATCAGATTTACTATTTAGCACTTTTAGTTTGTAGCTGTGACCTCTTGTCCTCTCACCTCCATCCCTCTCTATGAAGTTTTCTTGGTCGATTTTGTCAATACCCCTAACACATTTATATCTGAATTTGCTGTCCTCGTTTCCTTCTCTGTTCCAGTGTAGGTAGATTCAATCTCTCGAGCCTCTCTTGGTACTCCAAATTTTCCAAACCTGGGATCATCCTCGTAGCTGCTCTCTGTACCCTCTCAATTTGTGGATATGTTTCTTCAAGTGAGGGGACCACACTACAGATGCATATTCCATCCTGGGTCTTATTATTGCCGTTATTATTTGTTTCATGGTGTTTTCATTAAGATAATTGAAAGACATCCTAATATTTGCCAATATGCCAGTGATTCTCTCACTATCTTATTTACTGGCTTTCTGGAGACACGTTATCCCTAAATTCTATCCCCAAGTCTTTTTCTTTTCTGCTTTGGGAATCACTTCGTTTCCTAGTTTATAATCTTTTCTAGGTCTGTACTTGCTTTTACCCATTTCTAGAGTCTTACATTTCCCTGCATTGAACTCCATATTCCATTTGATGCTCCATTCATGGATCTTTTGCAAATCTGCTTGGAGCTCAAGGCAATCCTCCTGGGTTCTGATCGTTTTAAGCAGCTTAGCATCGTCCGCAAACATACTCATGTAGCTTGTTAGTCCCTCAGGCAAGTCATTTACAAATATTAGAAACATGATTGGGGCTAGAACAGATCCTTGTGGTACCCCACTCGTAATTTGAGTCCAGTTTGACGATTTCCCCCTTACTGTTGTTCTCATCTGTCTTCCGCTAAGGTAGCTCTCCATCCATTTCAGCAGTTTGTCTCCTACTTTTCCCTCATGTTTTAATTTCCATAGCAATCTCTTGTGTGGAACTTTGTCAAATGCCTTTTGTGTGTGTGTGTGTGTGTGTGTGTGTGTGTGTGTGTGTGTGTGTGTGTGTGTGTGTGTGTGTGTGTGTGTGTGTGTGTGTGTGTGTGTGTGTGTGTGTGTGTGTGTGTGTGTGTGTGTGTGTGTGTGTGTATTTACCTATTTGTATTTACCTATTTGTAGTATACAGGAGTTGAGCTTTTTAGGCTCGTATTGTCCCGCTTCCTGAGTTACAATTATCTAACTTTGCCTTAAAAATATGAATGTTTTTGGCACACACCACTTCCTCTTCCAACTGATTCCACTTACTTATACTTCTGTAAGGGAAACTATACTTTCTCACATCTCCTTTACATCTTCCTTTCATTAGTTTATATCTATGCCCCCTAGTTCTACCATTATCTTTCACA
Organism: Paralithodes platypus; assembly: GCA_032716605.1. Taxonomy (NCBI): domain Eukaryota; kingdom Metazoa; phylum Arthropoda; class Malacostraca; order Decapoda; family Lithodidae; genus Paralithodes; species Paralithodes platypus. The sequence goes on along the minus strand of CM064509.1, from coordinate 3,221,982 downwards.
ATATAACCCTTCTTGTCCACCTTTTCGAGTCCTCTCACACATTTGTACATCATAATCATATCGCCTCTCTCCCTCCTATCCATTAGAGATGGTAAATCTAATTTCTTTAATCTCTCCTCATATGGTAATTCTCTCAGTTCTGGTATCATCCTAGTTGCAGCTCTCTGAACCTTCTCCAGCTTCTTTATATGCTTTTTTAGATGTGGTGCCCACACCACTGCCGCATACTCCAGTCTTGGTCTCACCAATGTTTTTATTATTTTCTCCAGCATCTCCTCGTTTATATAGTTAAAGGCTATTTTTATTCTGTTTAGCAGTCCATATGTTTCTCCCACTATCTTATTAATATGATTCTCAGGTGAAAGATCACTCCTAACAGTTATCCCTAAGTTCTTTTCTTTCTCTGATGGGTTAATAGTGTTTTCTCCTAACTTATATTCCATATGTGGCCTTCTTTTACTTACTCCCATTTCCACTACATGACATTTATTTGTGTTAAATTCCATTTTCCACTTCTTGCTCCATTGATCTATCCTATCCAAATCCCTCTGTAATTCCCTACCACTGTTTTCATCTTCTATATGCTTCATGATCTTGGCATCATCTGCAAACATATTCATATATGCATTTATATCCTTTGGCATGTCGTTAATGTATATTAGAAACATTATGGGAGCCAGCACCGCTCCCTGCGGAACTCCACTTGTGACATCTTTCCACGTAGAAAATTTATCTCTGATAGTAGTCCTCATCTGTCTCCCTGAAAGATAGTCCTCCATCCAATTTAACAAACTACCCTGAATCCCTCCATACTCTTTTAATTTCCACTTCAGCCTGCTATGCGATACTCTGTCAAAAGCTTTCTTCATGTCAATATATACGCAATCCACCCATCCATCTCTCTCTTGTAATATGTCAACCACTCTGTCATAAAAACTGAGTAGATTTGTAACACATGAGGTACCCTCCCTGAATCCAAATTGCCTGTTAGATAGTAGATTATTCTTTTCCAAGTAAATCATCCATCTTTTCTTAATTATTTTCTCACAGATTTTGCACACTATACTAGTAAGTGACACAGGTCGATAATTCAATGGATGTTCCCTGTTCCCACCTTTATAAATCGGTACAATGTTGGCTCTCTTCCAGTCCATTGGTAATTTTCCCACTTCCAGAGAGTATTTCATTATCTCATATAAGGGTTTCACTAGTTCGTCAGCACATTCTTTCAAAATCCATCCCGCTACATTGTCAGGTCCCACTGCTTTTTTCACATCTAGTCCTTTCATTATTTCTACTAGCTCCTCTGGGAGAAAATTAATCTCTCCCAGTTTATCACCAATTTCACCTACCGGTACTTCTTCAAAGTTATCACCTTTAGTATATACTGAGTGTAGTGTATTGTTCATAATTTCACACATATTCTGGTCATCATCATAAGTGGTCCCTTCAACCTTCAACCTCACTATTCTATCCCTTACCTTCATTTTACTATTTATAAACCTATAGAACAGCTTAGGATCACTCTTACATTTTTTCACAATGTTCTTCTCATATTCTCTGGCTTCTTGTCTCCTGATTGCAGCATATACATTTCTTAATCTCTTGTATCTGTTCCAAGTTTCTCTATTACACCTTTTTCTAGCTGCCTTCCACGCTTGGTCTCTCTTTTCCTTGGCTTTCCTACATTTTTCATTAAACCAATCCTTTACCTTCGCTGACCTATTACCTTGTTTAGGAACATATTTATTAACTCCTTCTTCATATATTGTTTTAAATACTCCATACTTCTCATCTACACTATTTCTCTGATGTATTTCACTCCAGTCAACATCTCTAAAGTATTGTCTCAGTGATTGGTAGTCTCCTTTTGCATAGTCAAACCTAGTTTCCTTGTGCTCCTCCCTCTCCTCCATATTGGAATAACCCAATAGGATTTCTATATCCATTACAACGTGATCGCTCTTGCCTAAAGGTGGTAAGTATTTTATATCAGAAATTACATCTGGGTCTCTAGTAAACATTAGGTCCAATCTGGATGCTTCATCATTTCCCCTTCTTCTTGTATTTTCCTTTATATTTTGCACCAATAAATTTTCTGTTACCATATCCAGTAGCCTATACCCCCACGAGTTCACGTTGCTTCCAGCTTCTCTCTGCTCCCAATCCACCTCTTTACAGTTGAAGTCCCCTACTATAATTAATTCATTGTTTCTACGAGTTAATTTTTCAATACAAATAATCATCTCATCTTTGATAAATTTGTATTCCTCCTCTTCCCAAGCCCCTGTGTAGGGCGGCATGTGTGTGTGTGTGTGTGTATGTGTGTGTGTGTGTGTGTGTGTGTGTGTGTGTGTGTGTGTGTGTGTGTGTGTGTGTGTGTGTGTGTGTGGGGGTGGGGGGGGTGGGGGGGGGGGAGGGGGGGGGGGGGGGTTAAGCTTGAGATCTAGGGAGGAAACTAAAAACATAATAAAAAGATCCATAAATGAGCAAACAAATGCGCCCATCTCCCCTTAACCCCTACACCACAGAAGGGCTCTTGAACGCCCATAAAAAAGCATATAACAGGTACCCGGAAGGGCTCTTGAACGCCCAGTGGTTGAAAGCCTGTGAGCTTCGTGTGCGAGGCGTCGGTCATACGCATGTAAACAACAGCCGGCTGGACCGACGCCCCGCATCTCCGGCCACAAGAAGGAGAGCGTCGCTTGTTCGTGTGTGCCTGTATGTTGTTGTTAAGTATCGAAAAGTAGTGTAAAGTGGCTGTTTTTGCCATAAAGTTATCTCCAATGAAATCATCATCACAACTCAACCAGTTGACTTAGAGAGCTCTACTTAACGCCATTCTACAGGTAAATAACACAGCTACGCTTGGGGATGCGCGGGAATGCGGGAAGCAGTAAGAATAACAAATATACGGTAGCCTAGCCTAGAAGTTTTTCGGCCAAAACACCCGGGTTTCGGGGAATATTTATGTAATGCGTAGCCAGGGCTGGAAGGTTAATAAGTGTTATTTTATTTGAGTAATTGGTAAAACAAGGCCATCTATAGTTAACACTTTCAGTACCGGTGACGTCTTTCTCGTTATAGCCTGGCAAGTACAGTATTAGGTTATTGTATTATGCTTACAAAGGGCCTGTAGCAATCACAAGACCTCCATTCCTCTCATTTATCTCTCTTAACTCCCACAGACCGTTCTTAAGATGTATAAAATCGTCTAAGTATGGCAGAACTATGGCAAAACAGACGCCACCGCTATTGAAAGGGTTTATAGATAGTCACTCGTTGATGGGATCGGATTAAGGGGACAGTGGTGATTTTTGGGGTCTATTTATTATTTTTTAGTTTCCTCGCTAGACCTCCATCAAGGTTAAAACAAAACCACCCCCAAAACCATCTATCAACGATGTCCCGTGCGACGTTGCTAGGTCGCGGACTCACGGTATGCCCTCCCCCTATGACGGCGCCTGGGCGTTCCCGGGTCGCTGCCTGAAGGCGGCCTACCTTATAAGCGGCATCTGACGCAGGCAGGCTGGCGCCCTTGTAGCGTATGAAGCATACCGAACGACGCCCGACGACGCCAGCCTACCGTCCCCGTGCCGTCAATTTACTAGCCGCCGACTCAACTCATGAGAGTTATGCATGTCGAACTTTTCCTGAGGCCCCTGACGACCTCTCCCGATGGCTCTCTTGAGTAGGCGCCCACCCACGTCGCGCGGTGATGTAGGCAAAGACCTGCTCCCGGCCCTTAAGTCGTGGAGCGTCGGCACTTAAATCGGCATAGTGTGACAGAGGCTTAAGTCAACTGGTTCAGTTGTGATGACGATTTCCGTGGAGAGAGTTTCGAGGCAATGTTAGCAATATGACACAAATTTCAACACTAAATCTGTCTTAGCAGACCACACAACAACAAAGCTCCGACGTCTGCTTGCTTTCGGAGGTGCGCACGTCGCCTCCGACCAGCTGTATTTACATACGTCGGACGCACAGCTTTCAAAACAAGCTTAATAGGCTTTCAAGCCTACGGATTTTAAAATGACACTCGGGCTCCTGGCCATCTGCCGCGGTGTCATTTTAAAATGACAACCGGGGAGGAAGGGTTAAGGCCAGTGATAGACTTGTCCATCCTAAACAAATATATTATAAACCACAAATTCAGGATGTTAACCATAAACCACATACACTTGACTCTGCAGCCCAATTTCTGGTTGACGACCTTGGACATAAAAGACGCGTACTGGCATGTACTGATAGCAAGACGCTTTCAGAAATTCCTAGGTATTCCTTAACAAGATTTGGCAGTCATGTTCATGTGAGCCCTTTGGGCTCAATCTGTCCCCAAGGATTTTTAAGAAGCTAGTGAAACAAGCCCTTCTACCACTCAGTCAACAGGGCATCAACATTTTATTTTATCTGGACGATTGGGTGGTGGTGGGTCAGTCCCCACAACATACGTGTCTAGATCACACGATGATAGTCATCCATCGCGTCACAGACCTGGGCTTCAGAGTCAACTTGGAAAAGTCAAACTTAGATCCAACACAAAGAGCAGATTGGGTAGGCCTCATTTGGGACACTCGCTCTTTAACCCTTCTGGCCCGGGCAACATTTTAAAATGACTCTGCGGCAGATGGGCCGGAGCCCGGGTGTCCGTTTAAAATCCCTATGCTTGAAAGCGTGTTTTGAAATTCGCGCGGCGAAAATTTACTTTGCAGGGGCGATCGCAGCGCCACCAAGCTTCAACTACTACCGTTATCAGTTCGTACGTGCCCACCATGGCGAGTTATAGCGAAATAATTAATTCCGACACGTCCGAATCTGTGCAACCTCCCGCGCACCCCAGTGCTACCCCACTCGCTACGTCTACGCCTGTTGCAAGCAAGAAAAAGACTCAACGCAAGAAAGCAAAGGTATTATTGAGTGATATTGAGATAGTGAGAGAACTTTTTGCCATCGAAGAAAGCAGTGGCGAAAGCTTGGTCGGTAAAGAACAGTTTAATAGTAGTGCAAGTGAAGACGATGATTTTGTGGGGTTTGGGAATGATGACAATGTTGATGTATTTGAGGGGGGAGACAGTAGTGATGATCCTGATGTGGAAGTGGTGACTGAAGGTGCAGTCGAACTTCCGAGTGTGCTTGACCCTAGGCCTACCCCGTCGCCATCTTTGCGTGGTCAGCTTAGGCCTAGGCCTAGCCCTAGCCCGGGACCTTCCCCTTTGCCTTTGAAAGTGGGGAACTATTTTTATAAACAATCTTTGGTGAAAAGTGCGGCCAAGAAAGCACGCAGGGCAGCAGAAAAAGCTAGGGAAGGCGATGATAGTGACGCCGACCCTGGTCTAGCAACCACCCGCATTCCTTTGTCCCGACGCCTTGACCCGGGACGCCGCGCGGGTCACCCACAGCCCTCGGCTTCATCTCGCCCTCAGGATGTGCAAAGGGCCTCTACAAGTGGTACTAGTGGGGCGGCATTGTCCTCCCACAGTGTGCCACCACAGGCCCCGCATCGTAGAGCATTATTTGCAGCGGAGAAGCCCTCGGCTCACCGCAAAAGGAGACCAACTCCGGAGGCTGAGGCTCCCATTGTTTCACCTCCCGCAGCCTCCCGCCGCCGACGCCCGGTCACTTCTTCGCCAGAAATATCCCCCGAAGAAGATGCTGACGACCCCAACATTGCCCCAGATGACCTTACATCACCTGAGGAGGAGGAGGAGGATGTGGAAGAAGAGGAAGTCCCAACACGACGAGTTCGAGGGCGAGGTCGTGGGCGTGGTGCTCAGCCTGCCGACGCCGCTGCCCCTGGACGTGGGCGTGGGCGTGGGGGGCGTCCGCGTGGGCAAGGGCGTGTGCCTGCTGCAGCTGCACGTGCACGCTCATCAAACTTGTTTGTCTGGACAGATGGGGCAGATTTTGAGCCAGATTGTCCTGCCTTTGACGAGCAGCAGATTGGCTCAGGGGTGTCACCAGCATATCCCTGTGGCCCAGATGCTACCCGCAGTGAACTTTTCTGTGGCTTCTACGACTATGAAGTCATGGAATACCTCGTCGAGGAAACTAATAATCACCATGAGATCTGTGCTAACTTTCTTGGCAGGAAGACCAGTGCCAAGATGGTGGCATGGAGAGCTGTGACTGTGGCAGAACTGTAAGTGTTTCTGGCACTCACTATGCTGATGACACACATCAGGAAGCCCACTCTGGCAGATTATTGGATCACTGCCGACCTCATCACAACTCCAGCATTTGGCAAGTACATGTCCAGGGACAGGTACTTTGACATCCTCTCCTATCTCCACCTGACTAACAACATGGCAGTCCACCTTCCCGACGCACTATGGAAAATCAGGAAGCTGTATGACATGATACGTCATCGGTTTACCACCTACCTGATTCCATTTCGGTAGATGTGCCTTGATGAGTCTCTGGTCCTGTTCCGTGGTAGGCTGCATTTCAGGCAGTATATCCCGTCAAAGAGACACCGCTTCGGCATAAAGCTCTTCGTCCTCTGCAATTGTAAGACGGGGTATGTGCTGGACTTTGTGGTCTACAGCGGCAGTGGTGGCGAAATCTTGACTGACCCCGACATTGGATTTGGCGGCGCTGTTTTGCAGAAAATGATGGAGAAACACTTTCATAAGAACCACATTCTGTACAGACAACTACTATACGTCGCCAATCCTCACCAAGTACCTCAATGACCGCAAGACCGGAACTGTCGGCACAGTCAAGGCCAAGAGGAAAGCCATGCCATCATACCCAACGAAGACAAAGAAGACGGACATCTTTCACAAGAAGAGTGGCCCCATCCTCTCCATCCACTGGCATGACCAGCGGAAGGTCAACCTCCTCACCACATGCCACAAGGCAGAGATGGTCGCCACAGAGAAGGTGGACCGAAGAACCAAAAACCCCGTCCAGAAACCAGCTGCTGTCCTGGACTATAACCTCAACATGCGCCTCAACGACAAGTCCGACATGCAGATGGGCTTCATCGACTGCCTGAGAACATCTTGCAGGTGGTATAAGAAGTTTATTCTGCATACGGTAGATATGTCGGCCCTCAATGCCTACAACATCTACTGTCTGAGGACTCCCGGAGCCAAGAAATACAAGTCCCTGCGGAAGTTCCACAAACAGGTGATACTTGAGCTCCTGGGAAAATATGCTAGAGCCGGGAGACCACTACAAGGACCAGGCCAGCTGGACCGCACGGTGTGTGCCGACTTCTTCAGGAAGCACCAGGTCTACCCCCTTCCTTTCAAAGCACCAGGTAGTAGAGTTAGGAGTCAGAAGAGGTGCCATGTGTGCAGCCACACAACTCGCAGACCCCACAGTCACGAAAACCACATAGGAATGCCTCGAGTGTGAAGTGGCACTGTGCGCTGGACGGTGCTTCAACGACTTTCACACTCTAGTCCAATATTGAAGTGCCCGTGACAATGACAGTGAAAGTGACACTCTCTAAAATGTAGGCTAAGACTAATAATAAAACTGAGTAATAAGTGAAAGACACACATAAGTAATAATAAGTGCCTTCATAACAATATGAACAAGTGAAAGTGACACTATAATATATATATACCTTACCTAGCAATACATAAAAGTGAAAATTACACTATCAATTATTATAGTCCAGTGAAAGTGACACTATAATAATAATAAAACTAAGTATAAGTAAAAGAGACACACATAAGTAATAATAAGTGCCTTCATAACAATATGAACAAGTGAAAGTGACACTATAATATATATATACCTTACCTAGCAATACATAAAAGTGAAAATTACACTATCAATTATTATAGTCCAGTGAAAGTGACACTATAATAATAATAAAACTAAGTATAAGTAAAAGAGACACACATAAGTAATAATAAGTGCCTTCATAACAATATGAACAAGTGAAAGTGACACTATAATATATATACAGTATATACCTTACCTAGCAATACATAAAAGTGAAAATGACACTATCAATTATCATAGTCTAGTGAAAGTGGCACTATAATAACAATAAAACTGAGTAAAAGTGACAGAGATACAAATAACTTTATTGAGTGAAAATAACATAATAACTATAATAAATGGCAGAATAAACAATAAAAACTCTCAAATAAACAATAATAACTCTCAAATCGCTTCCCGGCATAATTGCGGGTGGGTCGACGAGTGCAACAGTGCGTCGTAGCCGGGGCCGCGGTTGAGTGTTCGGACGCACCGAGGTAAATACGCGCCAAAAGTTACCTCCACTAACATCGCCATAACTCCGGAGCCAGTTGAGCTAGAGAGCTCTACTCAACGCCAGTCTACGCAGCAAGGTAAGGCGCACATTTGATTATTTCTTTCATTATAGTACCTATTGTATTAAGGGAGATAGGCCTTTGTTTACGAGTGTCATTGTTAAGCCAGATCGCCCGGATACGAGCTCCGTAATTTAGAAAGGCAGCCCTGGCCAGAAGGGTTAACTATTCAGTAAACCAATTCCAAGACTTTCGGACGAGCATTTCAATTCGGACTCATGGTTCAGCCTTTTGGATTTGTCCGAAAGGCTGAGAAAATACCTCCGTCCTTTTCGGACTACATTAACTTCGGACTCATGGTAATAGAAAAATTAAATTGCATTCGGACTTGTCTGGTTAGGTGAATGTGTATTCGGACTTACAAACTTCGGACATTATTTCAGCCTTTCGGATTTGTCCGAAAGACTGAGAAAAATTAAATCACATTCGGACCGAAGAGCTGAGTTTCAGACTTGTCTGGTTAGGTGAATGTGTATTCGGACTTATAAACTTCGGACATTATTTCAGCCATTCGGTCAAGTCCGAATGCTGAAGTGTGAAGTTCGGACTCGGCCCTTTCGGACTTTTGACACTTTCGGACAGGGGTCTCTCCCGATTAGTCCGAAAGGGCGGGGGTTTACTATATTCGAGACTTTACACTCAAACACTATTACAAGGAGAATTTGGGAATCTCTAATAGGCTCTATAAAATTGGTTCAGCTGACAGTACCACTAGGAAGGTTGCGTCTAAAACGTCTAATATGGCTAGGCAACAAGGTCTTCCCTGTCAATCATCCCCATTTACTACAGTACTTCCCATTCAACCTCAAATATTCAAACTTCTCAGTTTTTGGGTGAAATCCGAGATCAGGTTCTCAACCGCCCACTGGTCAGATCCACCTCCCTCTCTCTGGGTGGATACGGATGCAGCAGGATCCCTAGGTTGGGGGTACCAATCATCCAAAGGCCATCAGATCTAGGGTGTTTGGACGTCACTGAACCTATCACACATAAATGCCCCAAAGAGTTAGCAGTTCCCCTGTTCTTTCTACAAGACCATGTTCACACCCTACACAACAGAGCCATTGAATTTCACATTGACAAAACCTCAGCTGTATCATGTATAAACAAACAGGGTTCATGAAATCACACACGCTCCAGAGACAGTCGGAGAAGTTATTCTTTCTAGCTCTCAAACACAAAATTTCAATTCAAGCTGTGTACCTCCCGGGAAGGGTGAACCTCTGGCCAGATGCCTTATCCCGGGGAAAGAGTACTCTAGCGGAATGGTCAATCAAACAGAATGCATTCGACAAGACTGATTTTACCTTATCAACCCCAAGTTGTTGTTGTTGTTGTTGTTCCCTAAGCTGCCTGGCCGAACAGCCCCGAGTCCCTGAGAAAGGCCATGGCCACGATCGGGCTTTCCCACAGAGCTCTCATTGAGTGTAGATTATTTATTAGTGGCCCCTCCATCATTGACGAACATGCCTATTACATAAGGCATCCTCTTCAAACACTAATCCGCCGTAGTTTGAATCTACCGCGCAGAGCATTTAAAAAACTGAGGAGCCTTCATCATGAGCGCACGCGACCTCACTCATGGCTTCAGTCATTATGAATTGGGTTCTCACTACGAAAAAACTTCGTAAAAAATAAAAACAAAAAGAAAATAAGAATAACTATCCAAAAGCTTTCCATCATATCGTGGATGTACTTGTGTGGATTTCTGACCAGACGCTGAATCAGGCGTCATTCCTCCTTCTTTGCTCTGCGCTCAGCCTGCCCGGACGTTCCTTTCAGGCTCCGCTGGTTCCGCATTCGTGGCGTCCCTAGTGAGTTTTTTCTCATTTGTTTACTCTGGGATGTATCGAGTAAGGTTAGGATAGGCGTAGCAGGAGTGTCCTGGGCTGGTTGCCCGCAGTGCAATGTATTTTGGGTCGTTTGTTTGGGGCATCTATTTCGGATGTACCCTCGTGGTCCTGTTGTGGACACGTGAACTTTTCACAGTTTGGTTTAGTTGGTGATGCAGGCGGCTTTCATTACGCGTTAATTATTGCTGCCTTTTATCCTTCTGATGAGGTAAGCTGTGTGTTTGCTGACGTTCCCAGCGTATTTTTCTTCACTTAGTGAAGTTTTTTCTGGGTCCGTGTCAGGCTTCCCGGGGTTGGGAAGTTATCGCTTCGGTGGTGTGTTGGCGGTGGTTCCTGTTGTGATATTCCAGTGTGTGTTTATATTTCAACTATTTTCATGCCGTCTACCTAGGCCTAGCCAGCCGCTCGTAGCTTTGCCACATGTCTAGTGTTATTATTTATTTTATAAATATGCCCTACTGTGTCATGTGTATCCGGGTTTTAGTTGTGTATTGGCTAATTCCTCGGACTATATTTGTTTCCTGGTTTAGTTGTGTATTGGCTAATTCCACGGATTATGTTGTGACCTTGGTTAGTCGTGCGTGTCTCTCCTCGTGTCGTATTGTTCAGATGGTGTCTGTTCAGGGTGGGGTTTGCCTTCCGGCGGGTTTTTCTCGGTTTCACCGTGAAAAAACCTGACCGATGAGCAGTGTTAGGCCACACGTGGTTGTTAACACTGGCTGGTTCCCCGGCGAGGGGAGGTGTCTGTGGCTCTCCAGGACTGCGTATCTGTGGGTGCCTGGTTTCAGGCCTCCTTTATAATTCCCGGCGGGATGGCTGTACCCATCCTTACATATATATTTAGTTATATATAAAGAAACGACGTTCGTGAGAACACTCGTTTTTTATAAGTTTTTCTACCTGGTTTACGACAAACCACGGGGAAAACCTAGCTGTTGTTTAGGCGTTCCTCCCCGGCGATCTTTTACAAAGTAGTGGGGTCAGGAACTTGTGGGGTTAACTTTTAGACTTCTCACCCGGCGGGTGCACCTTAGCAGGGTGGGATAAAACGACTTAGGTCTCTTATAGTTAACCAATCCATGTGAGTGATACTCTGTGTATCGCTGCCTTTACTCTTACGGCATTTGAAGGATCAGTGAGGTTTAACCAAATCGATTTCCACACCCGGCGGGTGTCCCTAAGTAAAGGAACTAAGGAATTTATAAACAAATTCAATTTCGATTAACCTTAATTGGGTGATACTTTCAGTATCGCCGCCTTCTAATTTTACGACGATCGTTTGGGACAATTCGTTAAAAAATCAGATCTCGTATTTTCCTGCCCTGGGCTATTCTACTAAAATATTTCAAGGGCCGGCGTCTTTATGAGGGGGGGCTTTGTTACAAAATTGAATCTTGAGACAGTCACCACCTCCTACAGACTATTTAGTGCCATACTGGACCATTATATCAGAGGGTATTCTTCATGTTCTTAGCTAAGAAGACTTGTTTAGCCTCTTTATACCCAGCCGCGTGGCGAGATGTGTTAGCTGTGTCTTTGCATCCCGTTACCCGGCGGGTTATTAACACTTGTATGCGAACACTTGGGTTAACCTTATGAGCATTAATTCCTGGAAATTTTCTTTATTTTTCCAGAGCTGAGCTCCGGCGGACCAATACAGACCCGGCGGTAGTTCCTCTCACCAGTCTCTGTCATGGCTAATGTCACCCCAGTTTTTGCCCTGTGCATTACCCCTACTTGCGCGGGTATCCCAATTTTTGCACATACCCTTTGCATAAGGTGTGTTAGATGTCTAGACCGTTCAAGGGGTCTCTGGGTTACACGTAATTGTTCTTTTTGCTCCCAATTAACCAATAAAGTCCTGTGTGACAATGACAAGACCGCGGCGGTAGCGTTGAGAGAGGTCAGACAACAAATGTCGGCCTACACTACCATTGTCGCACATAAGTCACTTCAATGTGACAACGTCCCACTTTGGGATAAGTTGCTGTCAGAGCACCCTCCCCCTAAACGTACCTCTAGAGTAAGGGGTTTTAAGCCGACAGAGACTAGCCAGGATTCTGTATCGTCTGTGGAGACGTTTAAACGCCCGAGAGAGCCTACTCCCCCGGCAGCCACCTCCTCGTCGCAGGCGAGATCGAGGTCAAGGTCTCCCCTCAGACAACGGTCTTCAAGTCGGGCCTCTTCCCCGGCTAGCAAGAAGTGCAAGACTGAAGCTTCCCCCAGGGACCATGGTGGTGATTCTTCCAAACCTAGGTCCAGTTCGCGGTCACACCGTAGCCACAAATCCTCCAAAAAGGATTCCCATAAGAAGTCCTCTCGACATTCTTCTAAGTCTAGTGCATCTCATCGTACCTCTACACCTGACAATGTTTCTGTTACAGCCTCAGAGTATAGTGAAGCGCCTGTCCCTAAACAAGATTTACCTATTGATATTTTAACCCTAGAAATGGAGAGTTCAGGATATTCAATAATTGAGAATGTTTCAGACTCTCAAGAGAGCGTAGGCCAGAGCCTCGGTGTTTGGCGTTTTGCTCAGCCAGGGTCTGTCCATCCACGTCCGACTCATACGAGTCACACAGTAGCCGATGTCCACAGGGACGCGGCGACCCCATCCTCTATCCCTGATTTATCTTGGAAACAAGGTGCCCCTGCCTCGGCGGGGTCTTCTCAGGAGGATCGGGAGGAACAAGAAGAAGTGTCATTAATTTCAGATAGGGAAGGACAAGGGTCAGGCTCAGGCCTGGACGCCGCCCATGATAATACTAATTCACCTGAAAGTTCTGCACCTAACCAGTTTGTTACAGCACAAGAAATTGATGGGTTACTTACTCATGCTCTATCAAAATTCTTTAATCAACAACGAGAAAACCCCACAATGGACTTGGGGGCTCCCTTGACAGGTTCTGCGGTACGGCCTCTGATAACGTCAATCGATTTATCTAAGATTCCTAACCCTCCTACTCTGTCACCGGCAGGGAGCTCTAAGCCAGCTACGGCGGCATTCACTACGTCAAATGTCAGGGTCATTACGGATGTTAATCCACCCCCTCTAGACAAAGCGCCTCTTAGAAAGGTAGCTATGCCCCTGCTTTATGGGCCAGACGAGTCATGGGTCCCTTTGAACCCCTCTAAGCCAGAGCTTGCCCAGCCTACCTTGTCAGGGGAACTCCCGGTACCACGTGAGTGGTTTATCCAGGGAAATAAGTCTAAGAAATTAAGGGCATTGGATGCCTTGGGTAATGTTTTGGATGTAAATATCAAGGCTATACCTAGTTATTATTATCAGGATTATTTTGTTTATGCATCTAAGCCTGCTTTACCCCCTGCCTCAGCTTCAAAACTTTTTTCAGACTGGTCTAAGCTGGATGGGTTTAATGATATTAAGGCTCTGTTGGCTATTACTCCTGAACTAGATTTACAGACCGTCACAGACGAGACAGCTAATCCAGTGTTGAAGGTGGGACAGTTAGGACCAGGACCTTGGGTGGATTGGGAGGTAGAGGCTCAGAACTTTGCAACCACTTTCACTTCTAAATCTTCCCACCAGATCCCTCAGGATACACATTCATGGTTCTCAATGCCGGTAGGTTCTGCCGGCGGAGTTCCGTCAGCTTTATTTTCCTTTTTAGCTGCCCCTAAGATTAATCTTTGTGAACTAAAGGAACCATTCATTACCCCTACCCCTTCTCACCTAGACAGAGAATTTAGGCTAAGGGGAAAAGCTTTCCGCCTGTTTTCACAGTACATAGTTTCTCAACAGGTGGCTAAGTCTTTACTCAGGTCTACTCAGGCAATCGCAGACGCGGATGCTCGAAGATCAGTTGAATTATCCCGGCGTCTGATTCTTCAGTCGTCAATTCAATCCTTAGGTGACATACGCACAGCCTTACTTGAGGCGGTGCGAGCACGACAGGATCTTAGAATGTCATTAGTTCGCAAGCTGCCTGATCGCATTGCTAACCAGGTGGTAATGTCCCCAGTACTTACACCTTCTTTAATGTCCCCTGATGTATGGCGAACAGTGTTTAACATGGCACAGGCCGTGAAGCACAGTCCCGCACAGGCTAAGAACATGTCAATATCATTTTAAATCATGTCAAAACTCTAGGCTTCAAGGTAAATCTGGTAAAGTCAAACCTTGTTCCCTCAAGAGTAATTCAGTGGATAGGGCTGGTCTGGGACACCGCCGCTCTCACTCTGAGTCAGAGTGTGGACAATCGCAACAGGTTTCGCAGGAAACTGTTCAGGTTTCTTCACAGTCTGACTACGACACGAAGAGTCTGGGAGTCTCTGGTCGGCTCTCTCAACTGGATTCAGCTAACTGTCAAGTTGGGCCGGTGGAAAGTAAAACGATTAATATTGGAGGGCAACAAATATTTCCCACTCTTACCGGCGGGAAAATTATGGCCCATACCAAAATTAATCCACACCTTACTAGCGGTCTGGGCGAAGAGGGAAACATTGCACTCAATCATGTCATGGACCTCTCCTCCTCCAACGGTATGGGTAGACACGGATGCGTCAGGCACCATAGGGTGGGGATTTCAGTCAAATCAGGGGCACCAGGGTCAGGGACTTTGGTCCCACTTAGAAATCGCTCACATAAATGTCAAAGAGTTACTAGTCCCATTGTATTTCCTTCAGGCTCACGGCCCGGCGTTACGGGGCAAGTCAGTGGCCTTCAGAATGGACAATCTGAATGCAGTTCACTGTATTCAGAAACAAGGGTCAACGAGGTCAAGGAAGTTGCTACTCGTGTCGGAAGAGATTTTTGTTCTAGCCACCAGTCTAGATATTTATCTTCACGCATCTTATCTCCCAGGCGTAGCGAACGTCTGGGCAGACGCTCTGTCCCGGAGACAGAGCACGACAGTAGAATGGGAGCTCAAGCAACCCATTTTCGACCTAATGATTGCGGAGCTCTCCCATCCACAGGTGGATCTTTTTGCGTCCGAGGAGACTCACAAGCTCCCTCTATACCTCACCCGCCGGACGATAACGCCGGCAGGGGGGCCAGACGCCCTAGTGACAGACTGGAACAGATGGAGCTCCATCTATCTGTTTCCACCGCCAGATGCGTCACTAATGTGCCACGTAGTGAACAAACTACGAGTTTATCGAGGCTTAGTCTCGCTAATCGCGCCCCTGTGGCCGGCGCAGGTGTGGTGCCAGCAGTTAATAATGTGGTGCCCGGACCCGGTATCGCTCCCGGTCGGGTACTTCCACTTAGACACGATTGGCAACCTAGAGACCTCGCTGACTTTTGCATTATGGACATTCAGGAGGCCAAGTGGCTAGCACCATACGGTAGGGATGTGACCAATAAATTGCTCAATCAATATACTCAGTCTACTAAGCGACAATATCAATCTCATTGGAAAGCTTTTACTTCTTGGATTGTTAGAACGGAACAAACTGTACCCTCAGTGGCATTGGTTTTTAATTACTTGAACTATCTGTTTGAGCAGAAACGTTTATCTGTGGTTACTTTGAAGAATCACTTAACTGCGATTAGAGTGCCCTTTTTCGACCTTACAGGTCTATCCATACCGGTGGCGGAGGAAACAGGATTTATGAGAGCGTGTTTTAAACTCCGCCCACCTCCCCGTCAGCTCATGCCTACTTGGTCTCTGGACAAAGCTTTGTCTTTACTTCATTCTCGTCTGTATCAAAATACTGCAGACTTTGCTTTAATCTTAAAGAAGGCAGTTTTCCTTTTGGCTTTGGCCACCGGAAACAGAGTGTCTGAGCTGGCGGCGATGAGCAACACACCTAATTGTCTTAGGTTTGGTAGACTTAATGATTCAATTTCCATTGCACCCTCCCCGGCGTTTGTAGCCAAGAATGAGCATAGTGCACACGTGTTTTCTGAATTCACGGTGCCGGCGTTAAAAAGGGGAAAGGTGCATCATAATTTATGTCCAGTGCAAGCTCTAACCAAATATTTAAGAATAGCTCCTCATAACCCCCAAGGTGCTTTATGGGTAGCGAGTACGGGTAAACGCTTACTTAAACGGCGATTAGCCTCTCTTCTAGTAGAAGTCATTAAAGAGAGTAATCCCGGCGTTGTGGGTAGGGCCCACGATTTACGCAAGTGGGCGGCCTCTTTACGTTTCCTGAAAAACTTTTCAGTTGAAGATATTGCGTCCACACAGTTGTGGGCGTCTAATCATACGTTTCTCTCTAGATACTTGTCAGTTGCTCTAGACAAACCTTCCTTACCATGTATAGCTTTAAGGCAGAGGGTCTAGGTGGCCCTGCAGTCACTTATGTTTATTTTCAAGGAAAGGGGGGGGGGGGGGTGCAGTCAGTTGACATAGGACACCCTAGACCCCGCCGGAGTATGAGAACTGTGATACAATTTAAGGTTGAAATGTGATATGAAAATTTCTCTGAGAGAATTTGTGCTAGTACAAAGTTTAGTACAAAACAACGGTGTTGTTATAGTAGTTTTAGCTGCGAAAGCAATGTAACATTAGTTCAATGGAGTTCATTAGCAATTGATCTCCACATGTATTTTGGGGTTTATGATGTGCACATATAAACTTATAACTTATTATTTGTCACCACTCGTTGAGTGGGGTGCCTTTTGTAACTACAGATCTGTGTTCAGAATCTTCAGGGTTACCTATTTTGTCAGGCAGGCTTCTTTGAAGCACGCACCTGCCTGAACCCCCTTTTTCTTGTATATTTCCGGCCTACGCCGTATTAAATACATTTTTCAAAAGTAAGAATACTATGTGGTTGTTTTTATTATCTGCTTTTCTAGAGTTATGATATGATTACGAATGTCCCCCTCCAGTCTTAGATATCAGGCATGTTCGTCAATGATGGAGGGGCCACTAATAAATTATAGGTTTGACTCCTGTAAGGAGATTAGGAAAACCTAATATTTAGTAGTGGCCCCGTAATCATTGACGACTGGGGCCCTCCCGACCGTCCCCTTCCCATTCGTTGATGTATTAAGGATTTTGGTTTACTTGATATGTCAGTGAAGGAGGAATGACGCCTGATTCAGCGTCTGGTCAGAAATCCACACAAGTACATCCACGATATGATGGAAAGCTTTTGGATAGTTATTCTTATTTTCTTTTTGTTTTTATTTTTTACGAAGTTTTTTCGTAGTGAGAACCCAATTCATAATGACTGAAGCCATGAGTGAGGTCGCGTGCGCTCATGATGAAGGCTCCTCAGTTTTTTAAATGCTCTGCGCGGTAGATTCAAACTACGGCGGATTAGTGTTTGAAGAGGATGCCTTATGTAATAGGCATGTTCGTCAATGATTACGGGGCCACTACTAAATATTAGGTTTTCCTAATCTCCTTACAGGAGTCAAACCTATAGTGTTGTTGGCGTAAGTGGTTGTGTGAAATGCAGTCTTCTATGATGTGTTTAATGGTATGGGGTGCTGTGTTACATCCCGGGCAGGCGTCGACAACGGAGTCATCCAGTCTCTTCTGATAGCTCAGGAGAGCTGGATGGTGTCCGCATCTCAGCCTGGCCAGGTGGACTCTGTCCTCGCGAGGAAGGGAGGATTCGGAAGGATGGATTTCGGGAGGTCGTGCATGCAGCTGCGTGTTGTCTGTGAGTGAGTGGATGGATCGGTGAGAGATATGAGCATGGATGTGCTTCTGGAAGTTGGTTCGGGGTGGGCAGGGAGGGAGAGAGGACAATAATTGTGTGTGATACCGTGTGCTGGGTGTTGTTTTGATATTTCTTGGTGTCTGTGGGTGTGTTGCCATGTAGTTTAGTGGGTGGTCTTGGTTCGTGGAGGCTGCTGCCAGGAATTGAGTGCCTCTCATGTCCAGATGGTCTTTGACTTTGAGAATTTTGGTTTCTTGATGTAGGTGATCTGTGGGTGAAGTAGCTGTGCAGCCTGTAATGATCTTCAGGGCTTTGTTTTGAATAGTCTGTAAGGTCTTATGATGTGTTTCAGCTAGGTTAGAAGCCCAGGCTGGGCTTGCATATTCCATCACTGATCTTATGTATTGTTTATATACTGTGGTGGTAGTTTCTTTGTTGTGTCCAAATTTTGTGTGAGCAAGTGACCTGAGGGCGTTAAGTCTGGGTGTCAGTTTCTTTTTAATGTTTGTGGTGTGCTGTTTGAATGTCATATGAGTATCATATGTTACTCCTAGGATTTTGGGTGTGTGTGTATGTGTTAGGGATGTGTTGTTTATGGTGAGTTGAGGGATGTATTCGTGTTCTCCTGTCCAACTTGTGAGCAGGGTTGCGGTGGATTTGGCTGGGGCTAGATTAAGTCTGTTTGTAGTGCACCAACCATGTAGTGTGTTGAGATAGGGTTGAAGGAGATCTGTTGATCTTTTTGGGTCATGGTGTGTGCATGTGAGTGTTATGTCATCTGCATAGGAGGCTAAGTTTATTTGGGGCGTATTGGGTGTAGTTATATCGTGCATGTACAGATTGAAGAGTGCGGGCGATAGGACGGATCCTTGTGGGACTCCGTTTGGAAAGTTTCTGATTTTAGATGACTGACCGGCAAAAGATACGTGTGCACATCTGCCTGCTAGGAAGTTGGCCAGCCAACCCCAAGTAGACCTATTTGCCTCAAATCAGTCGACAAAATTGATTACGGTTGAAAATTCCCATTGTTTCTAACCAGATGGCACCGAACCCAAGCGGGTGGACCAGACGCATTCTCAGTGGAGTGGAAGAGGTGGTCGTCGATCTACCTGTTCCCTCCACCGGACACGACACTAATGTGCAAAGTTATTCATCAACTTCAGTCTTTTTTAGGACATGTGTGTCTCATAGCAACTGTCCTTTTGAACAAATTGGCAACCTTCAGGCTTGTCTCAATTTCAGCTTGTGGACATTTTTAAGGCAAAGTGGTTAAACTCTTATGATCAGGCAGTACATGACAAGTTTGTAAGGGATTAGTCTTTCTTAAGGTTATAATGTTAAAGTAACTAGAGACCTTTGCTATGCTGAATAATAGTGCTTCGTAAATCTGTAATGCATTTACATATTCCTTTCTATTACCAAGTTTACTGTTGTCCCATATGTTTGAAATGTTAGTGTATCGTTATTGTTTCAGTTCGTGATGGTTATTTCGAACCAGTAGAGTATTGTGAATTAAATGTTTCGTTAGTAGCTGCTCATTGTTTAAGGTTTCGCTCATTGCTTCGAACCAGTAAAGTATTGTGAATTAAATGTTTCGTTAGTAGTTGCTCAATATTTAAAGTTTCGCTCATTGCTTAGTGCTTCGGGTAATCATAGCTAAAGTGGTGTATGGAATTTGCTAGGGAAGTCAGTCTTATTCACGTCGCCGAGGAGGTTAGTTGAGTGAAGTACGGTGCCTACAAATTTTGAGGGGATTAACTTTGTTTGTGATAGTTGCATTATCTTGATGTGATTAACTTTGTTTGTGATAGTTGCATTATCTTGATGTGATTAACTTAGTTACCTTATTTGATTGGTTCAATTTGACTATCTACGAGTGGGTTGCTTGCTTCAAACTTTAAGTACATAAATGGGGTATCAAGTTATTGTTTGATAGTTATGGAGTTTCCTGGTACTTAATCAGATCGGGAGAGGACTCTGACTCTACCACTGTCAAGGGCCGGACAGGGAGGCGTCCTAACGTCAGCAGTGGACTACAGCACCGCGAGCCATCATCGTCGGACTCCTTGTGTGTGGAGAGGGGCGTGGGACCGGTGTTCTGGGCTGCTGGTCGTGTGGGGTTAAAAATAGCTGCTTGGTGGCCTGAGCTGTTGCCACCGCACCAGAAGTGGTCGGAATATACTGTATATAAAAGTTCCGAGCCACCCTTACGCTGGTGCACCAACTCTTTTGTACATAAAGCCCTATATTCCTTTGTCACTTAAATCTTTTCTTATTAGACTTATTTATATTTAACTTTCTTCTTTGTCACTTAAATCTTTTCTTATTAGACTTATTTATATTTAACTTCCTTCTTTGTCACTTAAATCTTTTCTTATTAGACTTATTTATATTTAACTTATTATTCAACTATTTGCTATATATATTCTTTCTTTATTAATAAATTTGTTAACCATGTCTAAGTGTATGTTTACCACCTTCCTGAGTTATGACTAGGCATTCGCTGATCCTTTACATAGTGGCGACCTTGCCAGGATTCCTAGTCATACTCGAAGGTGTGAACTTCACTTAGTCAATTGTGAGATGTATAGGATTCATCCTAGACTTGTCGTCCTTGGGGCCCGGAGGCAGGTTGCCACGAGAGTGTGGCTGATGAGTCAGAATCCCTGAGTCAGTTTTAATGATTGTTGGTAAACTCTAGGTGCAGGATTATTATTTCTTCTAGTGTTTGACCATCTACGGCCTGTATCAACTACTAGACACCCATTAATGGTGAGTACACCCATTCAATAACCATGGCTGATCTATCTATAGAAACACTTAAGACACAGGCTGAAAGTCTTAACCTTTCGGGACCTGATGTTTCCAAGTATGTCTTGCAACAGCAGGCTTATGCAAGGGAAGAGAGGGCACGGGAACGAGAACTGCATGCCCACCTAGATCTTTTACCATTATGGACCAGTTCATATCATCTTTACCTGCCGACCTTCGTACTTATATCAAAGAACATGACGCTAAAACTCTGGAGGAGACCGTTAGACTAGCAGACAACTGGGCTTCGGCTCATAATTCATATCCAAAGTCCAATGTTGCTATACATAAAGGGAAAGGGAGACTTACCTTACCTTTAGATACCTTTAGATGTGTTCGCCGCTCTTCTAGCGGCACCAAGGAGCGCGACGCCCCTCGTTATGGGTGGTGATTTGGTGCAGTAGACTGTTCGAAGCGACAGCTCGCTCCCTTGCGAGGATGGGCTCGTCTGGCACTTTTTGCAGTTTGACATCTAGGGCTCTCTTGAAGTTGTCTAACGAGATGTCCCTCATGTCTCTTACTCGCCGTGGGAGTTTGTTGAAGAGACGTGGGCCTCTGTGTGATAACCAGCCCTCTCGCAGAGAGCCCATAGCACCCCTGTTATTCATCCGGGGGATTTCGCATTCCCAGCTTCTCCTATCACTGAATTTCATGACTATCAGAGTATGTAGGTTTGGTACTAAACCCTCTGCGATTTTCCACGTGTATATTATTAGGTAACGTTCTCTTCTACGTTCCAGTGAGTACAGATTCAGTGCTCTTAAACGCTCCCAATAGTGTAGATGTTTTATCGAACTTAAATGCGAAGTGAAATTTCTTTGTACACTCTCTACGTCATTTATTTCACCTGCTTTGTATGGGGATGTTAATACGCTACAGTATTCAAGCCGCGGTAGCACTAGAGATTTGAAGAGCGTTATCATAGGTACTTCACCGCGTGTTTTAAAAGTACGCAGAATTCAACCCGTTAGACGTTTCGCAGCCGCCACTTTGACCTGGTTATGTACTTTGAAACCCATATTTTCAGACATTAATACCCCAAGGTCTTTCACACTGTCTTTCCGTTCTATTATCGGGGTCGTCTTTTGCTGATGACACAAAATTAAGCAAGATAGTAAACACACAAGAAGACACGGGCCGACTGCAGGAAGACATGAATGTAGTGTTTCAGTGGACCAGGGAAAACAACATGCAATTCAATGAGGAAAAATTCCAATTAATACGGTACGGAGATAATAATGGTGTTAAAGAAATTACAAATTACTTAACTGTGTCTGGTGTTGGTATCTATGTCGCAAATTAGTATGAGGAACAGAAGGGGCGCTAGCACTGTTCCTTGGGGCACTGAGCTTTTGACATCCGAAGGCTCAGATGTGACTTGGTTTACTGCTACTGATTGTTTTCGGTTTACGAGGAAATTGTATATCCACCGTCCGATTTTCCCAGTTATACCTTTTGCTTTCAGTTTGTGGGCTATTATACCATGGTCACATTTATCAAATGCCTTAGCAAAATCGGTGTAAATGACATCCACGTTTTTCTTTTCTTCTAGCGCTTTAAGAATTTTGTCATAGTGTTCCAAAAGTTGTGAGAGACATGATCTTCCCGCTCTGAACCCATGTTGACCGGTGTTGTGTAGTTCATTTGTCTCCATGAATGTTGAAATTTTTCTTCGCAGGACTCGTACGAAAACTTTAATGATGTGAGAGGTTAGAGCTACCGGGCGGTAGTTTTTTGGTAGTGCTTTACTCACTCCTTTATGCAGTGGGGCAATTATTGCGTTTATCAAGCTATCTGGTATGTCACCAGTGTCTAGACTCCTTCTCCACATTATAGCCAGGGGTTTTGAGAGGTTTTCCTTACATTTCTTCATTAGGATCGAATTCCATGAGTCCGGGCCTGGTGCCGAGTGGGATGGCATGTTGGAAATGGCCTCTTCTATGTCTTTTGGACCGAAATCAATATCCAGCATCTGAGGGGTTTCCGTGGGGGAGGTTTCCATGAAAATATATTTTGGTCTCTGATGACTTTTGTTTCATCAGGCTCACTGAATGCCATTTCATACTGCCTGCTTAAGAGTTCGCTCATTTCCTTTTTGTCCCCTGTGAAAGAGCCGTCCCCTTTGCTCAGTGGGCCGATGTTTGATGTTGTTTTAGCCTTTTGTTTGGCGTATGAAAAGAAGTATTTGGAATTTTCCTTTATACCTGCAATAGCTTTCCTCTCCTCTTCCATATGTTGTAGTTCATATGATATTCTTAGCCTTTGTTCAATTTCCACAATTTCTCTATCTATTTCGGCCTTTTGCCTATCCTGTAGATTTTGATGTGTGCGTCTTTGTGCGAGTAATTTTCTTCTTCTGTACAGCCTCCTCCTTTCCCGATCTTGTTTGCTTCTTCGTTTTGTTTGTCTTGCAGGTATATGGTGGCTACAGATTTGGGCTACAGACTAGAACCAAAAACCCAATCATCCCAAGTTTCATCAGAAGACACTAATAGGTTTAAAGGAAAATGCTTTGGGTGTGGTTTGACGGGACATAGGCATAGTAAGTGCCCCACTAATCCTCTTAAATTCAAGTCTAACACAGCTTCTGGTTACAAGGTGGGATTTTGCTTCGAGGACTCGTCGCCTAGAGATTTTGTTGCCTCGGGTACAGTAAATGGAGCTAGGGTTTCTACTATTTTGAGAGATACTGGTTGTTCATGCCTAATTGTTTCAGAGAATGTTTTGCCTGACTTTGATTTTTCACAGAGTAAGAAGGTGGAAGTAGCAGATTATCTGGGGCGTGTAGACTCCTTCCCTCAGGTACGTTGTTACATCAATTGTCCCTATTTTGAAGGTTGGGCTGATGTGTTGTGTGCCCCAATTAAGTTCTGCAGTGTTCTAATTGGTAATGTCCCGGGGGCACGAGCGCCAGATATTTTTCCCACCATTCAAACTCCTGAGAAGGTTCAAGCTGTACAGACCAGGTCATCTCGATCTAAGGCAATCCACCCTCTCATCCTTCCCAAATTCAAACCCCTAAATATAACTCCAGCTGATTTTGCCACCTTACAAGCTTCCTGTTCTTCCTTGACATCAGTTTGGGATAAAGCTAAGTCCGGAGAGAAGCTCACTAATCGGGATGGGTCAGTTTACCAGTTTGTTGAAGAACAGGGTCTTCTGTACCGCTCTTGTATTTGGTCAACATTCCCAGATAGAATAGGTAAGCTTTCCTTAATTGTCCCCCACTGATTGTAGACAGACTGTACTTTCCACCGCGCATGAGAGCCCATTAGCTGGTCACTTTTCCCATCGCAAAACCCTAATGAGAGTAGCCGGTGAGTTCTTTTGGCCCTTGATGACTAGTGATATTAAGAGTTTCTGTCAGTCTTGTGACATTTGCCAACGTATGTCTCCCAAAGGAAGAGTTAAACCAGTTCCCCTCAAACAGATACCAATTTCTACAGAGCCCTTTTCAAAAGTATCCATTGATTTGGTAGGTCCACTATCTCCACCTACTTCAGAAGGCCATAGGTACATCCTTACTCTGATAGATTATGCTACAGGCTTTCCAGAGGCCATCCCCCTCAAAGGAATTGATACAGTGTCGGTTGCCGAGGCCCTCCTCGTCATCTTCGCAAGGGTAGGTATTCCACGTGAGATTTTATCAGATTGTGGAGCCCAATTCAAATCTGCCCTTATGAAAGAATTACACAAATTGTTAGGTGTCAAACCTTCTTTTACCACCCCTTACCATCCTAGCTGTAATGGACGTATAGAGAGGTTCCACTCCACCCTTAAATCTTCACTTAGGAAAATTTGCACTGAGAAACCCCGAGAATGGCATAGGTACTTAATTCCAACAATGTTTGCCCTACGAGAGATACCCAGTGACAGGACAGGCTTCTCCCCTTTTGAACTTTTGTATGGTCGTGCAGTTAGGGGACCATTAGCTGTGCATAGGGACTTGTGGGAAGATAACCAAGCCAGTGAGGATGACCGGTCATCTTTTCAGTATGTGATATAACTGAAAGACAAACTAGCTGAATGTTCAAAGATCGCAGCTCAGAATGCTGATGTTAGTTCCACTAGATATCGATCCTACTTTGATTTGAAATCCCAAGATAGACAGTTCCAGCCAGGAGATGAGGTCTTAGTTTTGCTGCCTGATTGTAAGAACAAACTACTGATGTCTTGGAGTGGCCCTTTCCCTGTCCTAGAGAAGAAAAACAGAGTTAACTACCTCATAGATCAAAATGGAGTCCATAAGTTATACCATGCAAATCTCCTGAAGAAGTATCACAGACGGGCTACGGTTTCCCAGGCTAATGTCATAGACGAGGAGACCTACCTAAATGATGGATCACATGAGCCCCTTCGCATTGTCCAACTGTGTATTGTGGAGGATGAAGTCGATGATGGCAGAGATTTCGCTATCACTCCAGATGGTTGTCATGATACTTTTAATGAATTTAATATTCCAGAGATTTCTACAAGCCTAACAGAGATGGAGAGATCGGATGTATATGGTTGTATTTCTTCATTCTCGGATGTGTTTTCTGAGACACCTGGATGTACTTCGTTGGTAAGTCATGACATCTCTCTAACCACCACCGATCGGTTTAAATCCAAGATGTATCCTATTCCTGTACATTTACGGTCGCATTTTGAACAGGAAGTAGACACTTTGTATGAACAAGTAATAATTCAGCTGCCAGACTCTCCCTATTGTTCACCTGTGGTCATGATTAAAAAACCTGATGGAAGCTACCGGATGGCCATAGACTATCGGACTCTGAATTCTGTTACAGTGTTTCATGCCGAACCAGCTTGCACGGTTGAGGAAGATCTTCATAAATTCAGTGGTTCAAAATATTTCTCGGAGTTGGACTTGACTAAAGCTTACTACCAAGTCCCACTTTCTGAACAAGCCAGGAAATATACAGCTTTCCCTACTCATCGTGGATTGGTGGAGTTCTGCAGGTTACCATTTGGGTTAGTTACCGCTTGTGCCACCTACATTCGGTTAATGAGGTTAGTCTTGAATGGATTGGACAATGTTGCCTCTTATTTTGATAATGTTTTTATTTATTCAAGGACTTGGGAAGAACATCTGACTGCATTAAACTTGGTATTAGAATGGCTGCGGAAATGCAACCTGACTGTTAAACCAAGTAAGTGTAGGTTTGGCATTAAAGAGATGCAGTATTTGGGTTTCACGATAGATGGTCAGTGCTTAAAACCTCAGCATGATAAGATTGAAGCCCTGATGAAAGTCACTCCTCCCACAGGTAAGAAGGCTCTTAGGTCTTTCCTAGGATTCTTTTTACAGGATATTCATTCCTAACATGTCAGATCTGTCTAGTCCTTTGTCAGATATGCTCAGGAAAGATGTTCGCGAACCATTAGTCTGGACCAGCGATGTAATTGATAGGTTTGATAAACTCAAAGAATCCCTTGCCCAAAATCCCGTCCTTAAACTGCCAGATACTGATATTACTTTTGTTCTCCGGACTGATGCTTCAGATTTTGGCTTGGGCGCTTTTCTTTTACAGTATGTAGATGATTGCCCACATCCAGTAGCTTACGCCAGCCGGAAGCTTCTTGATAGGGAAAGGAGGTATTCCACCATTGAACGTGAGTGCCTCGCTATTGTGTTTGGAGTCCAGCGGTTTGAGTACTATCTGATGGGTAAGGAGTTTATTCTAGAAGTTGACCATAAGCCCATAATTTATTAGTGGCCCCTCCATCATTGACGAACATGCCTATTACATAAGGCACCCTCTTCAAACACTCATCCGCCGTAGTTTGGAATCTACCGCGCAGAGCATCTAAAATATGAGGAGCCTTCATCATGAGCGCATGCGACCTCACTCATGGCTTCAGTCATTATGAATTGGGTTCTCACTACGAAAAAACTTCATAAAATATAAAAACAAAAAGAAAATAAGAATAACTATTCAATAAGCTTTCCATAATATCGTGGATGTACTTGTGTGGATCTTTGACCAGACGCTGACTCAGGCGTCATTCTTCCTTCTCTGCTCTGCGCTCAGCCTGCCCGGACGTGTCTCCCCACGCTCCGCTGGTTCCGCATTTGTTGCGTCCCTAGTGAGTTTTTTCTCATTTGTTTACTCCGGGATGTATCGAGTAAGGTTAGGATATGCGTAGCAGGAGTGTCCTGGGCGGGTTGCCCGCAGTGCAGTGTATTTTGGGTCGTGTGTTTGGGGCATCTATTTCGGATGTATACCTTCGTGGTCCTGTTGTGGACTTGTGAACTTTTTCACTGTTAGCTAGCTTTGTGTTGCAGGCGGCTTTCATTACGCGTTATTATTGCTTCCTTTTATCTTTCTGATGAGGTAGCTTATTTTTGCTGACGTTCCCAGCGTATTTTTCTTCACTTAGTGAAGTTTTTTCTGGGTCCCGAGTCAGTTCTTCCCTTTGCCGGAAGTGTTTGCTACAGTGGTGTGTTGACGGTGGTTCCTGTTGTGATATAATTCAGTGCTTTTTGTTTATATTATGACATGCTTACTTTATGTCCGTCTGCCTAGGCCTAGCCAGCCTCTCGTAGCTTTGCCACATGTACAAGTGTTATTGATTTATGTTATAAATATGTACTACTGTGTCATGTGTGTCCTGGTTTAGTTGTGTATTGGCTAATTCCACGGACTATTTATGTGTCCTGGTTTAGTTGTGTATTGGCTATTTCCTTGGACTATGTTGGGCCCGGCGTTAGTTGTGTTTTGGCTCCGCCTCGGTCCTGTTTTGCGTTCAGATGGTATCTGGACGGGGTGGGTTATTTCCGGCGGGTTTTTCTCGGTTACACCATGAAAAACCCGGCTGGTTGCCGAGTTTTAGCCACGCGTGGTTTAAAAACAGGCTTGTTTCCCCGGCGAGTGGGTGTCTGTGGCTCCCCAGGACTGCGTCTCTGTGGTGCCTGTTTCAGGCCCCTTATGAATCCCGGCGGGATGGCTGTACCCATCTAACAGTGTTCATACGGACACGTGTTTGTAGTTTTTTCGGTTTTGCAAAGCCAATAAAAAACTAAGCTGTTGTTGTTTTTCCTCCCCGGCGATCTTTTACAAAGAAGTGGGGATAGGATTGGTTGGGGTTAACTTTAAATCACCCGGCGGGTGCAACCTGGAAGGGTGGGATGAACGAATTTACAATAGAAATTCAGTTTAGTTGACCAGACTTTGAGGGATGCATTGTGTATCACCTTCAACATACGGCGAATTAAGGCACAATTGGGGTTAACGTTTTTAAACTATTATTCACACCCGGCGGGTGCTCCCTGGAAGGGTGGGAATAACTAATTTTCAATTCAGTTAGTTAACCAGACAATTGAGGGATACGTTTTGTATCGCCGCCTTCAGCTTAAGGCGTAATTGGGGTTAACTGTTTTTAAACTAATATTCACACCCGGCGGGTGCTCCCTGGAAGGGTGGGAATAACTAATTTACAATTCAGTTAGTTAACCAGACAATTGAGGGATACGTTTTGTATCGCCGCCTTCAGCATACGGCGATCTAAAAAGATACTTCGGGAGAAGTTAGATCTCGTATATGTGTCAGGCTTCCCAGTTTTTGATCTACGAGATAATTCGGGGGCCGGCGTCTTTTTAAGGGGGTTTTTCCAAAATTGAATCTGGAAACAAACACCACCGGAAAGACTAAATCAGTTATAAACGCCATGCGGGTCTTTATATTATGTCAGAGGATATTCATAAATCTTTTTGGACAAGTTAAGATAATTTGAAATCTTTTACTTAGGAACCCCACCGCGTAACGAGCCGTAGTCGTTGTGGATTGCGTCTCGTTACCCGGCGGGTTATTTAACACTTGTGTGCGGACATGTTGGATTAACCTTATGAGCATTAATTCCTGGAAATTTTCTTTTTTTCCACAGCTGGGTCCCGGCGGGTCTATACAGAACCTGGAGTAAGTTTCCCACCAGTCTCTGTCATGGCTACCTTTGCCCCGGTTTTTGCTTTATGCATTACGCCCTCCTGTTCAGGTATCCCTATTTTTGTGCACACCCTTTGTATAAAATGTTAAATGTCTCGACCGCTCAAGGGGTCTGTGGGTGATGCGAAACTGTACCTTTTGCTCTCAACTCAGTTTAAAAGTCTTACAAGACAATGACAAGACCGCAGCGGTCGCCTTGCGGGAGGTCAGGCAGCAGATGACCGCTTATACTACTATTGTGGCTCATAAGTCACTTCAATGCGATAACGTCCAGTTGTGGGATAAGTTACTATTTGAGCACCCTCCCCTTAAACGTCCCTCTAGAGTAACTGTTCGTAAACCAACAGAGACTGGACAGGGTTCTATACTTGCTCCAGCCCCAGGCACAGCTAAGCGACAGCGAGAACCGACGCCCCCGGTGGCAGCCTCCTCGTCACGGGCGAGATCTAAGTCCAGGTCCCCGCTTAGGCAGCAGCCGCCGAGTCTCTCTTCTTCACCAACGAGCAAGAAGAGTAAGACAGAGGGGTCAACAAGTGGATATAGCGAGAAATCCTCTAAACCCAAGAGCACTTCGCGGTTGCACCGTAGCCACAAATCTTCCCGGAAGGACTCACATGATCGAAAGGCCTCCCGGCGTTCACCGGAGTCTAGTGCCTCTCGTCATACCTCTACCCCCGACAGAGCTAGTGTGCAATCTCATGGGGAGAATTTAGTACCAGTACCAAAAGATAGTTTACCTCTTAGTATTTTAACTCTAGATTTGGAGAGTTCAGTGGACAGTGATCGTCCACTGGCAGAGTCAAGTGGGAACTCCATAATTGAGGGTATTTCAGACTCCCAAGGGAGTGCAGGCCAAGGCATGGGGGTTTGGCGGTTTTCTCAACCTATGGCTAGAACTACACAAACAGTGGCTGATGTCCACCGGGACGCGGCGATCCCATCATCTATTCCTGACTTGTCTTTACAACAAGATGAGACTCCGGCTTCGGCGGAATCCTCTCGTGGTGAGCCGGATGACAAAGACGATGTATCTATCATCTCGGACATGGAAGTGCAGGAGTCGGGGTCAGTTTTCGATGCCGCACAGGATCATAATGATTCACCTTTGAGTTCATCATCGAATAAATTTTTCACAGCAGAGGACATAGATGGGCTGCTAGTTAATGCTCTCACTAAATTTTTTGGCCAACAGCCGGAGACTCCTACAGTGGACCTGGGAGCTCCTATGACAGGTTCTAACGTCCGGCCTCTGATGACTTCTATTGCTTTAACTCAGATCCCTCACCCTCCCTCTATATCACCATCGGTGGTCACTAGGCCTGCTACGGCGGCACTGACTACTTAGAATGTAAGGGTTATAACGGATGTCAATCCACCCCCTTTAGATAAAGCACCTATGAGAAAGGTAGCTATGCCCTTACTGTACGGCCCAGATGAGTCATGGGTTCACTTGATCCCCACTAATCCAGAGGTCGCTCAACCTACCTTGTCAGGGGAACTTCCGGTGCCACGTGAGTGGGTAATACAAGGCAATAAATCTAAAAAATTAAGGGCCTTGGATACTTTGGGGAATGTACTAGATGTTAATGTTAAGGCCATTCCTAATTATTATCACCAGGACTATTTTGTTTATACTGCTAAACCTGCCCTGCCCCCTGCCTCAGCTTCGAAACTGTTTTCTGACTGGTCCAAGCACGATGGTTTTAATGACATAAAGACACTGTCAACCCTCACACCAGAACTTGATTTGCAAACTGTCACAGACTCAGCCGCTAATCCAGTGTTGAAGGTGGGGCAGTTGGGTCCGGGACCTTGGGTGGATTGGGAGACGGAGGCTCAGAACTTTGCGACCACCTTCACCTCAAAAACTTCCCACCAGATCCCTCAGGATAGTCATTCTTGGTTTTCAATGCCAGTGTGTTCTGCCGGCGGAGTCCCTTCAGCTTTGTTTGATTTCTTAGCTGCCCCCAAAATCAATTTATGTGAACACAAGGACCCTTTCACTACCCCTACCCCTACTCACCTAGACCGAGAATTTAGGCTACGGGGGAAAGCATTTAGACTGTTCTCACAGTACATTGTGACGCAACAGGTGGCTAAATCGATGCTCCGGTCCACTGAGGCAATCGCAGATGCGGATGCTAGAAGATCGGTTGAACTGTCTCGGCGACTGCTCCTTCAGTCGTCAATTCAGTCATTGGGTGACATACGCACAGCCTTGCTTGAGGCGGTGCGAGCACGACAAGATCTCCGGATGTCCTTAGTACGGAGGCTTCCTGATCGTATTGCGAATCAGGTGGTCATGTCACCAGTGCTCACTCCCTCTTTAATGTCCCCTGAGGTGTGGAGAACCGTTTTTAATATGGCTCAGGCCTTTAAACATAGTCCCGCCCCTTCTAAGAAACCTGCCTTTAACTTCCCCAAACTCAAGCCAGTCGCAAAAGCACAGCCGGGGGGATCTAAGCCCTTTCATCTACCTAAGTCCTCCTCCACTCAAGGTCAGTACAGGTACAAACAGGGTAAGTTTACAGGTCAGAAAGGACGAGGCTATAATAAACCAGGTCAGGGCACGTCTTCTGCCAACGCCAGCCAGCCAGCGAAGCGTCCACCACTACCACCTCCACCACCATAAAAAAACTAATGTCTCTCTCATTCCCGGGGCCGGTCTTAAGGCGGGTGGATCCGAGGGTAGTACAGCCGGCGAACCCTTGTCTGCTAACTGGGTCGTTCCGAACGTGTCACCAAGCATGGCCGTTAAACACTTGGGCAAGGATGGTGGCACGCAAAGGCATCACTTGGCAGTGGCTCCGGCGACCTCGTTTACGTCAGCCGACAAGGGCGAATCTAGTTTCTTTAGAGGTGGAGTCACTGGTCACGGAAATGATGGCCAAGAATGTCATCATCCCGGTCCCTCAAAATTACCCAGTCTTCACATCCAAGCTCTTTTTGGTTCCCAAAAGGGACAGTGTTCAGATGAGACATGCATAAATCATGTCAACATAACATTAAAACATGTCAAAACTCTAGGGTTCAAGGTAAATCTGGTAAAGTCAAACCTTGTTCCCTCACGAGTAGTTCAGTGGATAGGGCTGGATTGGGACACAGCTGCTCTCACTCTAAGTCAGAGTGTGGACAATCGAAACAGATTTCGCAGGAAACTGTTCAGGTTCCTTCACAGTCTGACTACGACACGCAGAATCTGGGAGTCTATGGTCGGCTCTCTCAACTGGATTCAACTAACTGTAATGTTGGGCCGGTTGAAAGTAAAGCGTTTAATATTGGAGGCCAACAGATATTTTCCGCTATTGCCGGCGAAAAAATTATGGCCCATACCAAAATTAATCCACAACTTACTAGCGGTCTGGGCGAAGAGGGAAATGTTGCACTCGGTAATGTCATGGACCTCTCCTCCGCCGACGGTATGGGTAGACACGGATGCGTCAGGAACGATAGGTTGGGGTTTTCAGTCAAACCAAGGGCACCAGGGTCAAGGGCTTTGGTCCTATTTAGAAATCTCCCACATCAATGTCAAGGAATTACTAGTCCCCTTATATTTCCTTCAGGCTCACGGCTCTACTTTACGGGGCAAGTCGGTGGCCTTCAGAATGGACAATCTGAATGCGGTTCACTGTATTCAGAAACAAGGGTCAACGAGATCTCGGAAGTTGCTAAACGTGTCAGAAGAGACTTTTATTCTAGCCAACAGGCTGGACATTCATCTTCACGCATCTTATCTCCCAGGCGTAGCAAACGTCTGGGCAGACGCTCTGTCTCGGAGACAGAGCACAACAGTAGAATGGGCGCTCAAGCAACCCATTTTCAACCAAATGATTGCAGAGCTTTACCATCCACAAGTGGATCTGTTCGCGTCCAAGGAGACTCACAAACTCCCACTGTACCTCACCCGCCGGACAATAACGCCGGCAGGGGGGCCAGACGCCCTGGTGACAGACTGGAACAGGTGGAGTTCCATCTATCTGTTTCCGCCGCCAGACGCGTCTCTAATGTGCCATATAGTAAACAAACTACGAGATTATCGGGGCTTAGTCTCAATAATCGCGCCCCTGTGGCCGGCGCAGTTGTGGTACCAGCAATTGAACACGTGGTGCCCGGACCCGGTGTCGCTCCCGGTCGGGTTTTTCCACTTAGACACGATTGGCAACATAGCGACCTCGCTGACTTTTGCATTATGGACATTCAGGAGGCCAAGTGGCTAGCACCATATGGTAGAGAGGTGACCAATAAATTATTGAATCAATATACTCAGTCTACAAAACGACAGTACCAATCGCATTGGCAAGCCTTTACTTCTTGGATCCTTAGAACAGAACAAACTGTGCCCTCGGTGGCGTTAGTTTTTAATTATTTAAATTATCTGTTTGAGCAGAAACGTTTATCTGTGGTAACGTTAAAAAATCACTTAACAGCGATTAGAATACCATTTTGGGACCTTACCGGTCTCTCAATACCAGTTGCGGAGGAAACAGGTTTTATCAGGGCATGTTTTAAACTCCGTCCACCTCCCCTCCCCGTCAGCTCATGCCTACTTGGTCTCTGGACAAAGCATTGTCATTACTTCACTCCCGTCTGTACCAAAATACTGCAGATTTTACATTACTCTTATAAAAGGCGGTATTCCTTTTGGCTTTGGTCACCGGGAACAGAGTGTCAGAGCTTGCGGCGATGAGCAACACACCTAATTGCCTCAGGTTTGGTAGGCTTAATGAATGTATTCACATTGCACCTTCCCCAGGGTTTGTAGCCAAGAATGAGCACAGTGCACACGTGTTTTCTGAGTTCACTGTGCCGGTGTTGAAAAGGGGAAAGGTGCACCTTAATTTATGTCCAGTGCAAGCTCTAACCAAATATTTGAGGGTAGCTCCTCTAAACCCCCAGGGTGCTTTATGGGTGGCAAGTACGGGTAAGCGCTTACTGAAACGTAGATTGGCTTCTCTTTTGGTCGAGGTCATTAAAGAGAGTAATCCCGGCGTTGTGGGTAGGGCCCACGATTTACGCAAATGGGCAGCCTCTTTGCGTTTCCTTAAGAATTTTTCTGTGGAAGATATTACGTCCACGCATTTGTGGGCCTCTAATCATACGTTTTTGACTCGGTACCTGTCAGTAGCTCTAGACAAACCTTCCTTGCCATGTATAGCTTTAAGGCAGAGGGTCTAGGTGGCCCTTAAGTCACTTTTTTTTTTAATTTCAAGGAAGGGGGGGGGGGGGGGGGGGTGCAGTCAGTGTAACATAGGACACCCTAGACCCCGCCGGAGTATAAAGAGCTGTGATACGAGTATGAGTAATGTGATATGAAAATTTCTCTGTTCTATTCAGGGCGGGAAATTGTGCTAGTACAATGTTAGTCCAAACAACAGTGTTGTTATAATAGTTTTGGCTGTAAAAGCAATTTAGTTTTAAGCATTGGATATATTTTGCAAAATATGTCCACGAGTATTATGGGGTTATATGTGCACATGTAAACTTATAAGTTTTTATTTTTCACCACTTATGTTGAGTGGGGTGCCTCTTTAACTTACAGATCTGTTTGCAGAGTCTCAAGAGTTAACCTTTTGTATCAAGCAGGCTTCTTTGAAGCACGCCCCTGCTTGACCCCCTTTTTGTATATACCTGTATGTGCTGCGCCATTAAATATATATTTTTCAAAGTAAGAATACTATGTGGTTGTTTGATTATCTGCTTTGCTAGAGTTATGATATGATTACGAATGTCCCCCTCCAGTCTTAGAAATCAGGCATGTTCGTCAATGATGGAGGGGCCACTAATAAATTATAGGTTTGACTCCTGTAAGGAGATAAAGAAAACCTAATATTTAGTAGTGGCCCCGTAATCATTGACGACTGGGGCCCTCCCGACCATCCCCTTCCCATTCGTTGATGTATTAAGGATTTTGGTTACTTGATATGTCAGTGAAGGAAGAATGACGCCTGAGTCAGCGTCTGGTCAAAGATCCACACAAGTACATCCACGATATTATGGAAAGCTTATTGAATAGTTATTCTTATTTTCTTTTTGTTTTTATATTTTACGAAGTTTTTTCGTAGTGAGAACCCAATTCATAATGACTGAAGCCATTTACCCATGAGTGAGGTCGCGTGCGCTCATGATGAAGGCTCCTCATATTTTAGATGCTCTGCGCGGTAGATTCAAAACTACGGCGGATGAGTGTTTGAAGAGGGTGCCTTATGTAATAGGCATGTTCGTCAATGATTACGGGGCAACTACTAAATATTAGGTTTTCTTTATCTCCTTACAGGAGTCAAACCTATAATCTACATGAATAAATCTAAGCAAGTGAATAGTAGGTTAACTAGATGGGCTCTGATTCTGCAACCTTTTAGGTTCAGATTAGTTCACATTGCTGGCCAGGACAATGTAGGAGCGGATTTCCTAAGTATGTCTGAGAAAGACTAGATAGTCAGATGGTAAGACAGATAGGCTACATATCTAGCTTCATAAATCTGTAATGCATTTACATATTCCTTTCTATTACCAAGTTTGCTATTGTCCCATATGTTTGAAATGTTAGTGTATCGTTATTGTTTCAGTTCGTGATGGTTATTTCGAACCAGTAGAGTATTGTGAATTAAATGTTTCGTTAGTAGCTGCTCATTGTTTAAGGTTTCGCTCATTGCTTCGAACCAGTAAAGTATTGTGAATTAAATGTTTCGTTAGTAGTTGCTCAATGTTTAAAGTTTCGCTCATTGCTTAGTGCTTCGGGTAATCATAGCTAAAGTGGTGTATGGAATTTGCTAGGGAAGTCAGTCTTATTCACGTCGCCGAGGAGGTTAGTTGAGTGAAGTACGGTGCCTACAAATTTTGAGGGGATTAACTTTGTTTGTGATAGTTGCATTATCTTGATGTGATTAACTTTGTTTGTGATAGTTGCATTATCTTGATGTGATTAACTTAGTTACCTTATTTGATTGGTTCAATTTGACTATCTACGAGTGGGTTGCTTGCTTCAAACTTTAAGTACATAAATGGGGTATCAAGTTATTGTTTGATAGTTATGGAGTTTCCTGGTACTTAATCAGATCGGGAGAGGACTCGGACTCTACCACTGTCAAGGGCCGGACAGGGAGGTGTCCTAACGTCAGCAGTGGACTACAGCACCGCGAGCCATCATCGTCAGATTCCTTGTGTGTGGAAAGGGGCGGGGGACCGGTGTTCTGGGCTGCTGGTCGTGTGGGGTTAATAGCTGCTTGGTGGCCTGAGCTGTTGCCACCGCACCAGAAGTGGTCGGAATATACTGTATATAAAAGTTCCGAGCCACCCTTACGCTGGTGCACCAACTCTTTTGTACATAAAGCCCTATATTCCTTTGTCACTTAAATCTTTTCTTATTAGACTTATTTATATTTAACTTCCTTCTTTGTCACTTAAATCTTTTCTTATTAGACTTATTTATATTTAACTTATTATTCAACTATTTGCTATATATATTTTTCTTTATTAATAAATTTGTTAACCATGTCTAAGTGTATGTTTACCACCTTCCTGAGTTATGACTAGGCATTCGCTGATCCTTTACAAAGTTAACTAAACAATATACTACTTCTACTCTAAGGCAGTATGAATCTCATTGGAAGAATTTTACCACTTGGATAGTTGAATGTAATCAACAAGTGGCATCAGTGGGGTTAATTCTCAAATACTTAAATTATTTATATATTAGTGGCCCCTCCATTATTGACGATATGCCTATTAATAGAATAGCTCTCTTTCAAGCACCCGCGGTCAGCCTGTTTGAAACACCCGCCGCAGGGGAAAGAGTACTACATCATAAGTGCAATGCTAATTCTCTTATGGAATCGTCTTTATGATTGGGTACTCACTACGAAAAAACTTTGTAAAAAATAAAAATGAAAAATTAACTTAAAAATAGTTATATTAAGGCTTTCCAACTCGTGGATGTCTTTTGTGGATTCTACCAGAGACGCTGAACCCAGCGACGCCATTCCTCCTTCCTTCCCCTGCGGTCATACTGTGCAGAGGTGCCTCGCCAGTGCTCCGCTTTATTCTTCATTCGTTCAACTCTAGTGAGTCTTTTGCTCATTTGTATATATCTAAGTTGTTATAGAATAGGTTTAGACTAGCTAGCACTGGCAGCCCCATTGGTATGTCCCCAGGGAAGTGTTTAAATAGGGTACTTAAGTGTAGGCGCCATGTCGGTTCGCTTCGGGCCCGCGCGTCATGTGTATTTGTTCTTGTTTCTGCGCCTTAGTTTTGCTATATACCTGTACTAGTTATTTAGGAGGCTATTACATCCGCGGAACGATACTTCAGGCCATCTCTATGAGGTAGTTGCATTCTAATATTTTTTAGCAGACGCTCTGGTTCAAGACTTGTCACACGTGGTGTGGAACTTTCCGGAATCCGTGTTTGCTCCTTTTTCCCCTCGGGCGTGGGTTTTTTTATTGCTTAATTAATACTGTGTATTAGGCCTAAGATGTGACCCTCGCTTTAATGTGGTGAAATTATACATGGTAAGCAGGGTGTCAGGAGATGTTCTGACTTATTTGGTGGGTTTTTTTGTGGGTGGCTGACTTTCTCAGATAAGTCGGTACCTTCAAAGTTTGTTTTTTTCTTCCGGCGATCTTTCTGTGTATTGATGCCGGATACTCGCCTTACAGGCGAGAAAGGACACTTCCAAATAACTCGGCGTGGTGTGGTGTACCACTAGACTCCCGGCGGAAATGCTAATTCCTAAGTGAGGTAATTAACTATCTCTCAGGTCCTAGTAAACGATCCGTTAGTTAATTAAATGGTTAATATGGGCCGGTGACACTTTGTCACAGGTAAGCAGTTCTAGAAAACTAAAAAGCCATCAAGGCTTTTTCACAAACAAGTACAGCGGAAGATTTGAGTAGCGGTTGGTCTACAGCTAATTTTCCGTCGTATTTGGGAGTGTTTATGATGTGTGAACCTCTCGGTTTATTCTTATGAGCATTGATTCCTGGAAATTTTCTATTTCCAGATCACAGCACATCAGTAGCGGCACAGGTCGACAGGGGAAGGGGCCAATCACGGCGGGGGGGGTCGTTATTAGCGCCATCATGCCTCTAGTTACTCTTTGTGCTACACCCACTTGCTCTCTAATTCCGGTCTTTGCACATAAACTCTGCGTGAAGTGCGTTAAGTGCCTAGATAGGTCGTTGGGCCTCTGGGTTACTAAGAGGTGTCCCATTTGCTCTGACCTACGTTCTGAATTGTTTAATAAGAGAGACCAATCGTGCCTCGTGGCACTGAAAGAAATTAAGAACATTTTTAATGCTTATTCCAAAGACATTGCCCGTAAGGCTTTACATTGTGATGATTTACCTAATTGTAGTTTACAGGAGTTGAGCTAAGCTCATGTTGTCCTGTCTCTCAGTCTACTTTCATCCAATTTTTTCTTGAAAATATGGATGTTCCTTGCCCCTACCACCTCCTCCTCCAGCCTATTCCATTTGTCAATACATCTATAGGGGAAGCTAAACTTCCTGATATCGTTCTTGCAGGTAGGTCTTTTTACTTTATAGCTGTGGCCTCTTAAGTTATTCCTGTATCCATAATTATTAGATCGTCCCTATCCAGCCTCTCCAGCCCTAGGGTGCATTTGTACATCATTATCATGTCTCCCCTCTCTCTCCTCTCTTTTAGACTCGGTAGATTTAATTTGTCTAGCCTCCCTTCATATGGCAGTTCTCTGAGACTTGGAACCAATCTAGTAACTGCTCTCTGGATTCTTTCTAACTTGTGAATATGTTTCTTAAGATGCAGGGACCACACCAATGCTGCATACTCCAATCTTGGTCTAATCATACTTTTATAATTTTCGCTAACATGTTCTCATACAAGTAGTTCAGAGCAACTTTCATATTCTCGGCCATTGCATACATTCCGCTAAAGAGCTTGTTAATATGTTTCTCTGGCGACAAGTTATCTTTTATTATAATCAATTATCGGTGGGTGCCCAACCCCGAAAGGAGTTGAAATAGGGGAGCTATCCCCCCGCCAAAGGCGGCTTTCTAGGGCCTTTCCTAGCTGATGCTGAGAGGATTGGGTTTAGTCATGTGGTGATGGGCTGGTCTATCAGAGTGAGAGCTGAGCGATCTCTGCCATACCCATAGCTTACTCTGACTGTTCCTTTTACTTATATATTTTCTAGATCTCAAGTGACGGCGTCTTTTCCGTGGATTGACCTCCCTACTGCCAACTTAAAGGTTGGCAGATTGGGAGCCAAAGCGTCACATTTTTCCTTTGCCCCTTAACTTTCCCTTCATAATTGCTGAGGGGCAACAGGGCCTTGGGGAAGGCTTGGGTTTCCCGGGCGTTTCTGCACCCTCCTCAGCTCCCTGCCTTGGAGTGGCTTCGGTCATCCGGGCTTTGTTAGTGGTAAGCAAGTAGGGTTTTGTGGGGCCGCTCGTTTATGGCCTTGGCCTTGCTCAGGACCTCGGGGCTATTCGGCCAGACAGCCTGGGGAACAGCAACAACAACCCTAAATCCTTTTCTTTTTCGGCCTTGCTAA
The DNA here is from genome assembly GCA_032716605.1 of Paralithodes platypus. NCBI lineage: Eukaryota > Metazoa > Arthropoda > Malacostraca > Decapoda > Lithodidae > Paralithodes > Paralithodes platypus. The sequence goes on along the minus strand of CM064509.1, from coordinate 3,182,960 downwards.
TTATATTGTCTCCCATCCTGTACTCCCAATTTGGTCTATTCACACTTGTTCCCATATTTAACACATGACATTTACTTATATTAAATTTAATTTTCCAGCTTAAAGCTGATTTAATAAATTTACATAAACATTTTGTAATCACTACAGTAGATTAAGCCAGCAATAATTATAGCTTCACATGTAAGAAATTTTATCTTGAAAACATGAAAAAAGAATTAGGTATTAACCTCTGAAGTGCGCATGGGGGTAATTGGAAACGTCCCCCTGTGCTGACGTATTTGAGGTGTTTCCGCCACTAAAATATTCATTGTGCCATTAATAGCATTAATACTTATCCATATGCGCCTATTATGGGTTGATTATAAAGGTATTAACCTGAAACAACAATAAAACGAGTGAAAACAGCGTTTGGATGGTCAAAATCGGAGATATAGCCCGCGAGTTGTATAATGTATGGGTGAGGCAATCTGCTTTCCCGCCAATTTCCCCCAAGGCCACTGAGACACAGTCGATCGATACTCTCTCTCTCTCTTGCACTCGCTTGCTATCAGTGATGACCACACCCTCCAATCGGATTTCTAATGTTAGCACGAAAATATACCTCAGAATAAGGGAATAACAGGGAAAATAGGTGATAACTGAAGGAGAGGAGGAAAGTGGGGAAGGAGGGGAGGCAGAGGACTGAGATTTTGCATGGCCCAGGGGCCAAAAAAAAAATAAAAAAAAAAAAAAAAAAATATAAAAAAATATGTTTTTTTCGATGTCAAAAGTTGATTTTTATTTTCTCTGACTCTTAAGAGTCTCCCCGCAGTGCGCCGGGGGAACTCTTAAGAGTCTCCCCGCAGCTCCCGGGTTAACCCTCCAGCCCCGGCTATGTATTATATATATATTCCTCGAAACCCGGGTGTTTTGGCCGAAAAACGTCTAGGCTAGGCTACCGTATATTCGTTAATCAGACTGCTTCCCGCATTCCCGCGCATCCCCAAGCGTAGCTGTGTTATTTACCTGTAGAATGGCATTAAGTAGAGCTCTCTAAGTCAACTGGTTGAGCTGTGATGATGATTTCATTGGAGATAACTTTATGGCCAAAACAGCCACTTTACACCACTTTTCGATACTTAACAACAACATACAGGCACACACGAACAAGCGACGCTCTCCTTCTTGTGGCCGGAGATGCGGGGCGACGGTCCAGCCGGCTGTTGTTTACATGCGTCGGACCGACGCCTCGCACACGAAGCTCACAGGCTTTCAACCACTGGGCGTTCAAGAGACCATCCGGGTACCTGTTATATGCTTTTTTATGGGCGTTCAAGAGCCCTTCCGTGGTGAGAGGGTTAAGGGTAACATATTACGTAAAAATATTTGTGGTAATTCTGTTTATGAAATTCAAAATAATCTGAATATTGATAACTTAATCGATGAACATACCAAGAAAAATATATCATTTGATATTAAACTTTCTGATAAGAACAAGTGCATTGCAAAATTATACATGTTACCTAAATTTCATAAAAGACCTTATAATGGAGTGAGGAACTACATGAACGAAGGCGGTGCTGGTTGGGGGGAGGGGCGTCGACTGAGTGGGGACAGAGGTGCATGGGGGCGGTTCGTTCATGGCCACCCCTTCGGGGATCACGACATCAGGCAATAGATAGATAGATAGACCTTATAAATATTGCTTTATTGCCGGAGCAAAATTTGCTACCACTAAAACTATCAGAACAAGTCGTAAATTGCTTAAAATACATTAAAAGTACTCATAAAAGATATTGTAATACCATCATGAGAAGAACTGGCATTAACTATTGTTGGAGTGTTGACAATTCGTTAGAAGTTATTGATAAAATAAATACCATGCCGAAAGTTACCTCGGTACATAGCTTCGACTTTTCAACTTCGTATACCAATTTGCCTTTAGATTTAGTATATTCAGAGCTTTGCTTTATTATAGATTTGCACTTTGACAGGTTCGTTAGGAATGGTAATTATTTCATAAATGTTTATACATATTTTAATAATGCATCACTTAGCTCTACTCCCACTAGTTCTGTATATTTTGATAGAACTAAACTTAAAGATGCCCTTAAATTCCTCCTTTTCAATACTTATGTTAGATTCGGGCCTTACATTTTCAAACAAATATTAGGAATTCCTATGGGTGGAAATGCTAGCCCTTTAATTGCAGACTTATTCTTGCTTGCTTTAGAATTTAAATATATAAAAGACTTAGTGGACAGTAGCAAGAAAAATAAAATCCCAGAAGAATTAGCACTTGCATAATTGTTAAGTAATAATAGTAGATATATTGATGATATTCTCGTTTGCAATTTGTTAAATTTTAATCAAGTTGCTAAACTTATTTACCCTAATTCTATTCCCCTCATACAATGTAACGTAAATTATAAAGTTGAAAATGTTCTTGATATAAATAGAGATTGTTAATGAACAGTGCATACTTAAAGTATATCACAAAGTTGATGATTTTAATTTTAACGTAATAAACTTTCCTTTCCCTAGTAGTAATATCGATAGTAAAATAACTTATAATTGTTTTTATTCCCAGTTAATAAGATTTTGTAAAATCTGCACTAAAGTAGATGACTTTTGGGCTAGAGCTAGGTTACTATACAGACTCTTAGTAGACAGAGGTTTTGAGGCAAGTAAATTGTTCCATAAATTTAATCTTTTTAGGGTCAATTATTGTGACTGTATTCTAAAATTTGACATCAATAATTTTAATCAAGCATTTTTAACTTGAAGTTTCTTGTATAACCTCTGCTTACTTTTTGTCTGTATTTATTGTTTTATGTCTGTATTTATTGTTTATCTTTTTCCTTTTCTATTATTAATATTGATGATTTTTTAAATTGATTGTTCTTGTTAAAAGAGTACTCTTTGTTTAAATCTGTTGTTACTTCATATTTTGCAATTATTTGTCTTTATATTATATGTATTCATTGTCGATAGTATCAATTGCTTGCTTTTGCGATTTCCTTAGTTTATTTGTGCGATAAATGTAGGTTATTTGTAGGGTAGGGGTCACTTGAGGCATGCTATGCTTACAGGTACCTACCCGATAGCACTATCGTTAGTGAGTGCTGTACTGTATTTATATATTATTTTGTAATAGTATAGATATCTTATCAATATTTGTATTTTGTACTATTGTTAATGTCTTGTCATGTTGCAAATTTGATTTTAAATAATATTTTGACATTTAACATGTAGTTTCTTTATTCATGCAGAGTTTAGTCAAATTTACCAGAACGTCCCGGACTTCCCAAACTTGACTAATTCCTTTAACGTGACGATAGTGCGTTGTTATATGTGCGATTAGTTTGCTTGGGAAACAGATTAACTTGCTCATGTAGTAATGTACACCCTATGTGGTGGATTGTGTTCTTTTATTTAATAATTTTCATTTTAGTAAGCGTTGTTTCCACATAGCGATTTTGATAATTTAATTTGGCTTTATATTGTCCTTGTCCCAATTTCGGTTTGTTTAGTTTGCAAGTTTTAAATTTAAATTTTAATCTAAATCCCCTTGCAGCTCCTCTCAACTACTTTGATTTTTTATTTGTCTCATAATTTTTACGTCATCTGCAAACATTGACATGTAGGAGTATATGCCTATCGGCAGGTCATTCACGTACATAGGAACATGAGAGGTGCCAACACAGATCCCTGTGGCACACCACTCTCAACTTTCCGCCACGATGAGTAGGTTCCTCTAATGTTGGTCCTCATTTCTCTATCTGTTAAATAGCTCCCCATCCATTTCAGCAAACTCCCCCTGACACATCCTATCGTCTCAAGCTTGGATAACAATCTCTTATGTGGTACCTTATCGAATGCTTTGGAAAGGTCTAAGTAGACGCAGTCCACCCATCCGCCTCTTTCTTGCAGTACATCTATCACCCTACTGTAGTAACATAGCAGACTGGTAACACAAGATGCCCCTTCTCTGAATCCAAATTGCTTTGGGATTATTATCTTCTTCTTCTCCAACATTTTCATCCATCTCTTCCTAATTAGCTTTTCACAAATCTTGCATACAATACTAGTAAGTGAAACTGGTCTATAGTTTAAAGGGTCCTCAGGGCTTCCATTCTTGTATATCGGAATGATATTAGCTCTTTTCCATTCAACAGGAACCTGTCCTTTATCTAAGGAAGCTTGAATTATGTCCCTCACTGGCTCCACTAATTGCTCTGCACACTCCTTTAAAACCCAGGCAGACACTTCATCCGGTCCCATAGCTTTCCTTACTTCAAGTCCTCTCATCGCAGATAACAGCTCATCTCTAGTTATTTCAATCTTGCTAAGACCACTCTCCAGTACTCCCACCTGTGGTTCGTCAAAACTTTCATCTCTACTAAGAAACGACCCCAATTTGTTATTCATTACTTCACACATGTCCGATACATTTTCATACATCCTAGCATCTACTCTTAATTTAGTAATTTGTTTCTTTACCTTCAACTTACTGTTTTATAGGTTTGACTCCTGCAAGGAGATAAAGAAAACCCAATATTTAGTAGTGGCCCCGTAATCATTGACGATATGCCTATTACATAAGGCACCCTCTTCAAACACTCATCCGCCGTAGTTTTGAATCTACCGCGCAGAGCATAACAAATTTGAGGAGCCTTCATCATGTGCGCACGCAACCTCACTCATGGTTCAGTCATTATGAAATTGGGTTCTCACTACGAAAAAACTTTGTAACAAATAAACAACAAAAAGAAAATAAGAATAACTATTCATAAGCTTTCCATATACTCGTGGATGTACTTGTGTGGATCTTTGCCCAGACGCTGACTCAAGCGTCATTCTTCCTTCACTGACATATCAAGTAAACCAAAATCCTTAATACATCAACGAATGGGAAGGGGATGGTCGGGAGGGCCCCAGTCGTCAATGATTACGGGGCCACTACTAAATATTAGGTTTTCTTTATCTCCTTGCAGGAGTCAAACCTATAATTTATTAGTGGCCCCTCCATCATTGACGATATGCCTGATATCTAAGACTGGAGGGGGACATTCGTAATCATATCATAACTCTAGCAAAGGCAGATAATCAAACAACCACATAGTATTCTTACTTTGTAAAAAAGATATATATTTGGCGCATAAACTTTATACAGCACAATTTATATAAAAAGGGGTACAAGCAGGAGCGTGCTTCAAAGAAGCCTGCTTGATAAAATGGTGTTAACTCTGAGATTCTGAGAACAGATCCGCCAGTTAACAAGGCACCCCACTTAAATTAAGTGGTGAAAAATAAAACTTATAAGTTTACATGTGCACATATAAACCCCATACAATTAGTGGATATATCTTGCAAAATATAACCAATGCTTAAATTAGATTGCTTCTCAGCCCAAAAATTACTTACAACACTGTTGTTTGTACTACAATTGTACTAGCACAATTTCCTGTAATGAATAGTACAGAGAAATTTAAATATCACAACACCCATAAACAGTATCACAGCTCTCATATTCTGGAGGGGTCTAGGGTGTCCTATGTTACACTGACTGCACCCCCCCCCCATCCTTTTCTTGAAATTAAACAATAAGTGACTTAGGGGCCACCTACACCCTTTGCCTTAAAGCTATACATGGCAAGGAAGGTTTGTCTAGAGCTACTGAGAGGTAATGAGTCAAAAACATATGATTAGAGGCCCACAACTGTGCGGACGTAATATCTTCAACAGAAAAATTCTTAAGGAAACTTAACGAAGCTGCCCACTTGCGTAAATCGTGGGCCCTACCCACAACGCCGGGATTACTCTCTTTAATGACCTCGACCAAGAGAGAAGCCAGTCTACGTTTCCTCAAGCGTTTACCTGTACTTGCTACCCATAAAGCACCGTGGTGATTTAGAGGTGCCACTCTCAAATATTTGGTTAGAGCTTGCACTGGACATAAATTATGGTGCACCTTTCCCCTTTTCAATGCCGGCACCGTGAACTCTGAAAACACGTGTTCACTGTGCTCATTCTTGGCTATGAACCCTGGGGAAGGTGCAATGTGAATACACTCATTAAGCCTACCAAACCTGAGGCAATTAGGAGTGTTGCTCATCGCCGCCAGCTCAGATACTCTGTTCCCGGTAGCCAAGGCCATAAGGAATATTGCCCTTTTTAAAAGTAATGTAAAATCTGCAGTATTTTGGTACAGACGGGAATGAAGTAAAGACAATGCCTTGTCCAGAGACCAGGTAGGCATGAGCTGACGGGGAGGTGGGCGAAGTTTAAAACATGCCCTCATAAAACCCTTTTCCTCCGCAACTGGTATGGAGAGACCGGTAAGGTCCAAAAACGGTATCCTAATCGCTGTTAAGTGATTTTTTAACGTTCCTACAGATAAGCGTTTTTGCTCGAACAGATAATTTAAATAATTAAACACCAAAGCCACCGAGGGCACAGTTTGTTCTGTTCTAAGAATCCAAGAAGTAAAAGCTTGCCAATGCGATTGATACTGTCGCTTAGTAGACTGGGTATATTGATTCATGAATTTATTGGTCACGTCTCTACCATATGGTGCTAGCCTCCTGAATGTCCATAATGCAAAAGTCAGCGAGGTCTTTAGGTTGCCAATTGTGTCTAAGTGGAAAAACCCCACCGGGAGTGATACCGGGTCCGGGCACCACGTCTTCAATTGCTGGTACCACAACTGCGCCGGCCACAGGGGCGCGATTAGCGAGACTACGCCCCGATAATCCTGTAGTTTGTTTACTACGTGGCACATTAGAGACGCATCTGGCGGCGGAAACAGATAAATGGAACTCCACCTGTTCCAGTCTGTCACCAGTGCATCTGGCCCGCCTGCCGGCGTTATCGTCCGGCGGGTGAGGTACAGTGGGAGTTTGTACTCACCTAATTGTAGTATACAGGATTTGAGCCTAAGCTCGTGTTGTCCTGTCTCTCTCTCTACATTTATCCAATTTTGCTTTAAAAGTTTGGATATTTCTTGCTCCCACCACCTCCCCATCCAACTTATTCCAACACTCAATGCTTCTATACGGGAAGCTGAACTTTCTTACATCAGACTTACACACAACTTTCCTCAACACAAACATTGTGTGTGTGTGTAAGTGTGAGAGTCCGAGTGTAGGGGGTGAGACAGTGAAGCACGGGAACGAGGTGGCTTCAGAGATGGGGTCGTTTCGGGCCATGAGTGAGCACCGTGCCTCATGTGAAGGCAAGATGGCAGGTGCTCGTTGTACTCTACGTGCTTCACATGTCTCACTCCCTAGACTGGAACAAGACCTCACAGGCTTCACTGCTCATTGTAAAGCGGTGAATGTTAAGGCTCTCAGCCTATGCCCGAGAGGAAGTAAGTTGGAATATAGAAGAAAAAAAAAAAAAAAAAAAAAAAAAAAAAAAAAAAAAACATTCATGACCCCTGGTTCTTCCCTCGTCCCTCACCACAAAATCTCCCTTGTCGATCTTCTCAAAACCTTTCACACACTTAAACATCATGATCATGTCGCCTCTCTCTCTCCTCTCCCTCAGCGTTGGCAGCTTTAGCCTCTCCAATCTCTCCTCATAAGGCAGGTCTCTAAGGCTAGCTATCATCTTAGTGGCAACTCTCTGAACTCTTTCCAGTTTTTTATTATGTTTTATAAGGTGTGGAGACCACACCACTGCTGCATACTCTAGTCTTGGTCGTATTATTGTCCCTATTATTTTTGCTAACATCTCTTCATCTAAATAATTCAGAGCTATTCTCATATTAGTCAACACTACATAGGTTTCACCAGTTATTTTATTTATATGCTGTTCAGGTGACAAACTGTCTGCCATAACTACCCCTAGGTCTTTTGCTTTCACAGCTTTACTAATTATTTCATCTCCTATTTTATATCCCCAAGAAGGTCTATATTTACTTTTTCCCATCTCAAGAACCTGACACTTACTCGTGTTGAATTCCATTTTCCAAGTTTGACTCCACTCATACAACTTATCTAGGTCTCTCTGTAATTCTTCACAACTACTCCTACTTGTAATATGCTTCATTAATTTTGCATCATCAGCAAACATAGATATATATGAGCCTATTCCCATTTGAAGGTCTTTGATGAAAACCAAAAACATGATTGGGGCCAACACCGATCCCTGAGGCACTCCGCTTTTTACCCTTTCCACGAGGAGAACTTTCCTTTTATTACTGTTCGCATTTCCCTCCCAATTAAATAGTTTTCCATCCACTTTAATAATACTCCCTCAACCCGCCCCACAGTCCTGAGCTTCCACAACAATCTCTTATGAGGCACCTTATCAAATGCCTTCTTGAAATCTAAGTAAATACAATCTACCCACCCCTCCCTCCCTTGTACAATGTCAATTACCCTATCATAGTAACTCAACAAATTTGTGGTACACGAATGACCTTTTCTGAACCCGAACTGCTTGCTTGAAATTATTTCCCTCTCCTCCAACATACCCACCCATCTTTTTCTAATAATCTTTTCACAAAGCTTGCATATAACACTCGTTAAGGATACCGGTCGATAATTTAGCGGGTCTTCTTTATTTCCACATTTATATATTGGAGTTATATTTGCTTGTTTCCATTCTAAGGGAAGTTCCCCCTTGTTTAATGAGTGTTGAACAATATTAAAAATAGGTCTCACTAGTTGTTCAGAACATTCTCTTAATACCCATCCAGCAATGTTATCTGGGCCCATAGATTTTCTCACGTCCAATTCTTCCACCAATGATTTTAGTTCATCCTTGTTGACTTCTATCGACTCTAGTCCCTGTATCTCGTTCAATTCCACCACAGGTTCTACATAGTCATCCTCCTCCACAAACACGGATGTTAATGTGTCATTCATAAATTCACACATACCCTCTGTGTCTTCATATAATTTACCCTCTACCCTAAGCTTTGTTATTTTGTCCTTTATTTTTGTTTTGCCGTTGATATAACTATAGAACAGATTGGGTTCTTTATTACATTTGTTTACTATATCTTTTTCAAAGTTCTTTTTCTCCTCTCTTATAGTCTTGACATAGTTGTTTCTAGCATTCTTATACTCATTCCATTTTTCCTCAGTGTGTCTCCTTCTCACTTTATTCCATGCAGAGTCCTTTTTGTTCTGGGCAATGTGACATCGCATGTGAGTCTCCTCTGACGCAAACAAATCCACTTGTGGATGGTAAGGCTCTGCAATCATTTGGTCGAAAATGGTTTGCTTGAGCGCCCATTCTACTGTTGTGCTCTGTCTCCGAGACAGAGCGTCTGCCCAGACGTTTGCTACGCCTGGGAGATAAGATGCGTGAAGCTGAATGTCCAGCCTGTTGGCTAGAATAAAAATCTCTTCTGACACGTTTAGCAACCCCCGAGATCTCGTCGACCCTTGTTTCTGAATACAGTGAACTGCATTCAGATTGTCCATTCTGAAGGCCACCGCCTTGCCCCGTAAAGTAGAGCTGTGAGCCTGAAGGAAATATAAGGGGACTAGTAATTCTTTGACATTGATGTGGGAGATTTCTAAATGGGACCAAAGCCCTTGACCCTGGTGCCCTTGGTTTGACTGAAAACCCCAACCTATCGTTCCTGACGCATCCGTGTCTACCCATACCGTCGGTGGAGGAGAGGTCCATGACATGACTGAGTGTAATGTTTCCCTCTTCGCCCAGACCGCTAGTAAGTTGTGGATTAATTTTGGTATGGGCCATAATTTTTTCGCCGGCAATAGCGGAAAATATTTGTTGCCCTCCAATATTAAACTTTTGACTCTTAACCGGCCCAACTTTACTGTTAGTTGAATCCAGTTGAGAGAGCCGACCAGAGACTCCCAGATTCTCCGTGTCCTTTATTTTTTTTATTTACTGTGAAGGGACAGAAACAATTTCCTGCGAAATCTGTTGCGATTGTCCACACTCTGACTCAAAGTGAGAGTAGCTGTGTCCCAGACCAGCCCTATCCACTGAACTACTCTTGAGGGAACAAGGTTTGACTTTACCAGGTTGACCTTGAACCCTAGAGTTTTGACATGTTTTAATGTTATGTTGACATGATCTATGCATACGTGTTCCGTCTCTGCCACCACTAGCCAGTCGTCTAGATACCACAAAATCCTGATCCCTTGCCTTAACAAGGGCATCAGGGCTTGCCGGACTAATTTCGTGAATAAGCGAGGTGCTAGGTTCAATCCAAACGGCATCCTCTGAAAGACATAAGTCTGATGCTTTATTCTTAAAGCCAGAAACTTTTGAAATCTTTTGTTGACCGAGACGTGCCAATACGCGTCCGTCAGGTCTAAAGAACACATCCATCCTCCCGGCGGAAGTGTTAGCCTGATCTGGTTTACTGTTAGCATCCTGAATGACATGTTGTGAATATGTAGGTTCAGATAAGACAGGTCTACGACTGGTCTCCTCTGAACACTGTCCCTTTTGGGCACTAGAAATAGTTTGGATGTGAAAACTGGGTAATTTTGAGGAACCGGGATGATGACATTCTTGGCGATCATTTCCTGGACTAGTGACTCCACCTCTAATGAAACTAAATTTGCCTTTGTCGGCTGACGTAAACGAGGTCGCCGGAGCCACTGCCAGGTGATGCCCTTGCATGCCACCATCCTCGCCCAAGTATTTACTGGCCATGCGCGGTGGCATGTCGGGAACGACCCAGTTAGCAGACAAGGGTTCGCCGGCTGTACTACTCTCCGATCCACCCGCCGTGAGACCGGCCCTGGGAGTGAGAGAGACTTTAGTTTTTTTATGGTGGTGGTGGTGGTGGTGAATGCTTAGCCGACTGGCCGGCATTGGCAGAAGACGTGCCCTGGCCCGGTCTGCTATAGTTCCGTCCTTTATGACCTGCAAACTTACCTTGCTTATACCTGTACTGACCTTGGGGGGAAGTGGCCTTAGGTATCTGAAAGGGCTTTGACCCACCCGGCTGAGTTTTTGCGACTGGCTTGGGTTTGGGAAAGTTAAAAGCAGGTTTCTTAGAAGGGGTGGGACTGTGCTTAAAGGCCTGAGCCATATTGAAAACAGGTCTCCACATATCAGGGGACATTAAAGAGGGAGTTAGCACCGGTGACATGACCACTTGGTTCGCAATTCTGTCAGGAAGTTTCCTCACCAGGGACATCCTAAGATCCTGTCTCGCCCGCACCGCCTCGAGCAAGGCTGTGCGTATATCCCCCAACGACTGAATCGAAGTCTGAAGGAGTAATCTCCGAGATAGTTCAACCGATCTCCTGGCTTCCGCGTCCGCGATTGCCTGAGTGGATCGTAACATAGATTTCGCCACCTGGTGCGTAACGATGTACTGGGAAAAAGTCTATACGCCTTCCCCCTTAGCCTAAACTCCCGGTCTAGGTGAGCTGGTGAAGGCGTAGTGAAAGGATCTTTAAGTTCGCATAGATTGGTTTTGGGGGCAGCTAAAAAGGCAAACAAAGCAGATGGGACTCCGCCGGCTGAAGAGACTGGCATAGAGAACCAAGAATGGCTGTCCTGAGGGATCTGGTGCGAAGATTTCGAGGTGAAGGTGGTCGCAAAGTTCTGAGCCTCGACCTCCCATTCCACCCAAGGTCCTGGACCCAACTGCCCCACCTTAAACACTGGATTAGCGGCTGTGTCTGTGACCGTTTGTAAATCTAATTCTGGAGTGAGAGCTGACAGTGCTTTTATATCATTAAAACCGTCATGCTTGGTCCAGTCAGAAAACAGTTTTGAAGCTGAGGCAGGGGGCAGTGCAGGCGTAGCTGTATACACAAAAAAGTCATGGTGATAATGGTTCGGAATGGCCTTAATATTAACATCAAGTACATTACCCGCAATATCCAAGGCTCGTAACTTTCTAGATTTATTTCCTTGGATTACCCACTCACGTGGCACTGGAAGTTCTCCTGACAAAGTGGGCTGCGCCGTCTCTGGCTTAGTTGGGATCATTTGAACCCATGAGTCATCTGGACCGTATAAAAGGGGCATAGCTACCTTTCTTAACGGTGCTCTATCCAGTGGGGGAGGATTCACATCCGTTACTACCCTTACATTAGAAGTAGTCAGTGCCGCCGAAGCAGGCCTAGCGACTATATTAGGTGATATAGAGGGAGGGTGCGGAATCTTGGTCAAAGCAATAGAAGCGATCAGAGGCCGAACACTTGCACTTGTCATGGGAGCTCCCAGGTCCACTGTAGGAGTCTCCGGCTGTTGGCCCAATTTTTTTGTTAGAGCCGTAACTAACAACCCATCTATTTCCTCCGCTGTGACAAATTTGGCGGATGAAGAACTGAGGTGAATCATTCCTCTCTTGCGGGTCGTCTAGAACTGAACCCGACTCTTGCACTTCCATGTCCGAGATAATAGACACCTCATCCTTGTCATCTGGCCCATCATGAGAGGGTTCGACCGAAGCCGGAACCTCGTCTTGGTGCCAAGTTAAATCAGGAATGGATGATGGGATCGCAGCATCCCGGTGGACGTCGGCCTTCATGCCCTGGTTGGGAATAACGCCATACACCCAGGCCTTGGCCCGAACTCCCTTGGGAGTCAGATACACCCTCAACCACTGAGCCCCCACTAGATTCTTCTAAAGGGCGATCACTGCCTACCGAACTCTCTAACTCTAAGTAAGTAATATCCATTGGTAACCTGTCCGCCGGCAACACCTCCACCACAGTCTCTGACTCCACTCCCGCCCCATCAGATTGGATACTAGATAAGTCGGGAGTAGAGGCAAAATGTGAGGCACGAGGCTCCGGCGAACGCCGGGAGGCCTTTCGTTCCTTAGAATCTTTCCTGGAAGATTTATGGCTGTGGTGTGACTTAGATTTTTCACTGCTCTTAGACTTTTCCGATCTTTCACTAGAGCTGTCCTTGGACTTTTCCTCTTTACTCCTCTTTCTTGCTGGTGAAGAGGAATGACTAGGCGGCTGTTGTCGGAGGGGAGACCTGGACCTGGACCGCGCCCGTGACGTGGAGGCTGTCACCGGGGGCGTGGGTTCACGAGGTCTCTTAGAATTTGTAGGGACCAGAGAAAGTGCTGTACCCTGCCCAGTCTCTGCCGACTTTCGTACAGTTACTCTAGCGGGACGTTTAATAGGGGGGTGCTCAATTAGTAATTTATCCCAAAGAATTACATTGTCACATTGCAGCGCTTTATGAGCCACTGTGGTTGCATAACATGACAACTGCTGCCTGACCTCCCTCAAAGCGACCGCCGCGGATCTACTATTGTCCCGCAACACTTTGGCACTCAATTGAGTACAGAAGGTACAGTTCCCCATTACCCACAAACCCCTTGAGCGATCTAAACATTTAACACATCTAATGCAAAGAGTGTGTGCAAAGATATGGATACCTGAACAGGAGGGAGCAATACACAAGGCAAAAACAGGGTCTATGGTAGCCATGACAGAGACTGGTGGAAAAACACGAACCCACCCCCGGTTTTACTCCAGGTTCTCGAAAGTCTCGCCGGAACTCAGCCCTGGAAAAAAAGAAAATTACCAGGAATTAATGCTCATAAGGCTACACCAACATGTTCGAACACAAGTGTTAGACAACCCGCCGGGTAACGAGACGTAATACACAACTATCCCGGCTCGCTACGCGGAGGGTTCATGAATAAAAGATTTCAGAATATCTTAACTTTGTCCAAAAGATTTATGTATATCCTCTGACATAATATAAAGACCAGCATGGCTTTTTATAACTGACGCAGTCTTCCCAGTGGTGTTTGTTAAGTTCTTACTGGAAAAACCACCCTCAAAGACGCCGGCCCCCGTATAATCTCTCAGATCAAAAACTGGAAAGCCTGTCTTAATGCTAGATCTGGCTTCTCCCGAAGCGTTCTAGATCGCCGTATGTTGAATGGCGGCGATACGTATCGTATCCCTCTATTGTCTGGTTAACTCCACTGAATTATGCAAATCCGTTAATCCTGCCCTCCCAAGGTGCAACTGCCGGGTGTGAATTTTAACGTTAACCTCAAAATTCCTATCCCCACTTCTTTGCAAAAGATCGCCGGGGAGGAAAGACCAATCAACAAACAGCCTAGTTTTACTGGCTTTGCAAAAACCGGGAAAAACTCAACTCAACAAGTGTCCGTATGAACACTTAGTTAAATGGGTAAAGCCATCCCGCCGGAAAACACAGTACGCCTGAACACAGGCCCAACACAGAGACGCAGTCCTGGAGAGCCTCAGGCCACTACTCGCCGGGAAACACAAGCCTTTTTTAACCACGCGTGATTAAAACTCGGCCACCAGCCGGGTTTTCATGATGTAACCGAGAAAACCCGCCGGAAAAGGCAACCCACACCGTTCAGATTCAATCTGAACGCACCAAATAGACCGTGGAATTAGCCAAAGCACAACTAACCCAGGACACACAAATAGTCCGTGGAATTAGCCAATACACAACTAACCCAGGACACATATATAGTCCGTGGAATTAGCCAATACACAACTAAACCAGGACACACATGACACAGTAGTACATATTTATAACATAAAACAATAACACTTGTACATGTGGCAAAGCTACGAGAGGCTGGCTAGGCCTAAGCAGACGGAAATACACAGTAAACATGTCGTAATATAAACAAAAAGCACTGAATTATATCACAACAGGAACCACCGTCAACACACCACTGTAGCAAAAACTTCCCGGCAAAGGGAAGAACTGACTCGGGACCCAGAAAAAACTTCACTAAGTGAAGAAAAATACACTGGGAACGTCAGAGAATAAAAAGCTACCTCATCAGAAAGATAAAAGGCAGCAATAATAACGCGTAATGAAAGCCGCCTGCATCACAAAGCTAGCTAACCGTGAAAAAGTTCACATGTCCACAACAGGACCACGGGGTACACCCGAAATAGATGCCCCAAACACACGACCCAAAATACACTGCACTGCGGGCAACTCGCCCAGGACACTCCTGCTACGCATATCCTAACCTTACTCGATACATCCCGGAGTAAACAAATGAGAAAAAACTCACTAGGGACGCAACAAATGCGGAACTAGCGGAGTGTGGGGAGGCACGTCCGGGTCGGTTGAGCGCAGAGCAGAGAAGGAAGAATGACGCTTGAGTCAGCGTCTGGGCAAAGATCCACACAAGTACATCCACGAGTATATGGAAAGCTTATGAATAGTTATTCTTATTTTCTTTTTATTGTTTATTTGTTACGAAGTTTTTTCGTAGTGAGAACCCAATTTCATAATGACTGAACCATGAGTGAGGTTGCGTGCGCTCATGATGAAGGCTCCTCAAATTTTGTATGCTCTGCGCGGTAGATTCAAAACTACGGCGGATGAGTGTTTGAAGAGGGTGCCTTATGTAATAGGCATATCGTCAATGATGGAGGGGCCACTAATAAATATATATTTATAAAACAATTTAGGGTCACTTTCACATTTATTTACTATGTTCTTCTCATAGTTCATTTTAACTCTTTCGTCTCTGTCTATCCTCTAACGTCTTCCCTTCATGCTGGAAGTTTGCTCACATTCAACCTGTCCCAAAGAAGGGTGACCGCTCTCAACCCTCCAACTATCGTCCAATTGCTCTTATCTCTTGTCTTTCTAAAGTTTTTGAAACTATTCTTGCTTCCAAATTTCTTAAGCATTTCTCTTCTCATAATCTGCTCTCAGATCGCCAGTATGGCTTCCTTAAGGGTCGCTCTACTGGTGATCTTCTTTCATATCTTACTAACTCTTGGTCATCTTCCTTTCGGGACTTCGGTGAGACTTTTTCTATTGCACTAGACATATCGAAAGCCTTCGATAGAGTCTGGCATAAATCTTTAATTTCTAAGCTACCCTCCTTCGGTTTCTATCCCTCCATCTTTGCCTTTGTCTCTAATTTCCTTTCTGGCCGTTCCATAGCTGCGGTTGTGGACGGCCATTGTTCACTTCCTCACCCTATAAACTCCGGTGTTCCTCAGGGCTCTGTCCTATCTCCTATTCTCTTTCTAATTTTTATAAATGATCTCCTTAACTGTACCATAATTCCCATCCATTCATACGCAGACGACTCAACCTTACACTACTCCATTAGTTTTTCAGAACGCCCCAGCCAGCAATCCCTCAACGACAAACGTAATGAAGCCATAGAACTCTTAAATTCTGATCTAAATACTATTTCCAATTGGGGCAGAGAAAACCTTGTTAACTTTAATGCTTCCAAAACCCAATTTCTCCATCTATCTACCCGTCAGGATCTCCCAGCGGACTATCCCTTATTCTTCAACAATACAAAAATCAACCCTTCATCTTCTCTCAATATTCTTGGTGTCTCTTTTTCTTCTGCTCTCATTTGGAAGGACCATATTACCAGTCTTGCTAAGGCAGCCTCCCAGAAGCTGGGTGTGCTCAACCGCCTTAGGGGGTTCTTTTCCCCTGCACAGCTTCTTGCTCTGTACAGGGGCATAGTGCGCCCTTGTATTGAGTATTGTTCACATGTGTGGGGAGGTTCCTCTCACACCGCTCTCCTAGACAAAGTTGAAAGGAAGGCCTTTCGTATCATTAACTCCCGTCCACTCACCAACTCTCTGCAATCTCTCTCTCTCCGCCGCAATGTTGCATCTCTCTCGCTATTCTATCGCTACTATAATAATCAGTGTTCCTCAGAGCTATCCCAGTGCATACCACCTCCTTTACGTAGGGCACGTGGTACCCGTCTTGCAACTCAATCCCACCCCTACTCTGTGCAACTCTCCAACCCAAGAGTGAAACGTTACTCTCAAACTTTCTTCTACTCAACATCTGAGCTCTGGAACTCTCTCCCAGAATCAGTCTTTCCCTCTTCCTATGATTTAAATTGCTTCAAACTCCGTGTGTCCAGGCATTTTGGCTCGAACGTCCCTTGATTTTGGCCCTGTCACTCTTTCAACTATGGGGGAGGCACTCGCTATAGGCAGTTATGCCTTTTGCCTCCCTCAATCACATAGAAAAAAAAAAAAAAAAAAAAACTTGCCTAATTATGTTAACATATCTATTCCTCTCCTGTTTATATTTATTCCGATTACTCTCAGTGTTCCTTCTTCTTAATCTAGCCCAAGCTGCATCACGCCTACCCAAAGCTCTTTTGCATTTCAAATTAAACCATTCTTTCTGCTTAGTAAAATTTCCAGTTTTATATCTTGGGACAAAGAGATTGGTTCCTTCTCTATAAATTTCGAGGAACCTACTATATTTACCTTGTACATCTTGTTCCTTCAAAATAAGATCCCAATCTACTCCCTCTAAATATCTTTTCAAGGATATATAATCAGCTTTACTATAATTTAGTCTGTCATTTATATAGCTATTGTCTAATCTATTGGCATTACTCGAGATCAACTTCCATTTCAGTAATAGGTGATCACTTTTGCCTACAGGACATAGATAGTTTATATCACTAATTTCGTGAGGATCTTTTGTGAAAATCAGATCGAGTTTAGAAGGTTCGTTATTACCCCTCATTCTAGTATTCTCCTTCACATGTTGTGCAAGTACATTCTCCGTAACCAACTCTAATAGCCGACTTCACCAGGATCTCTGACTTGGCCCTGCATCTCCCGATTCCCAATTAACCTCACCACAGTTGAAATCTCCCACCAAGATCAATCTATTTTTTCTTAAAAGCAATCTTCTCAACGACTGAATCATATCCTCGACCATCTCCTCAAACTCTAACTCCCTCCATGCTATGGTCTTTGGTGGCATGTAAACTACTGCTATGTCTAGCTTTTTTCCCTCTATATCATTGAGTTCAACTGCCATTATTTCTGCCTTGTCATTATTTAACTCCACTTGCTTTGCTGTCATAGGGGTCTTAACTAATACTGCCACTCCACCTTCCCCTTTTTCCCATTCTATCATATCGCCATACATTATACAGTAATTACTCCAATTTTGCGTGTTCTGATTTTGCGAAACACCAATTTTGCGACCGAGACCCCAAAAATGCCATTGTTAATGAAAGCCTAATTTTGCGATGTAACTCTACTTTTGTGGGTGGCGCCGTATGAAAGTGGGGCTCTCCGCACTAGTTTTCGGGGGGGAGGGGTGGCCGGGCCACCCAAGCCTCGGACACCCTCCCTCCATCCCCGCAAGCCCAGCCATCTTTCGAGTCTAGGTAAATGCTCAATTGCTCATTTAATTTGATTTTCTCAAGGATAATGATAATGTCTTATGTTTTTCTGTATTTTTCTTTATTGTGGGATGTATAATTACATGTAAGTGTGTACAAAGCAAATAAATGACGGAAATCACGAAAAATTGGGCCGTCACTGATGAAATGTCGACCATATTCATTTTTCCCCATAAGGTTAGTTAATCCAATTTTGTGAATTCCACTTTTGCGGCCCGCAATGTCGACCAATTTCTCGCAAAATTGGGGTACAAACTGTATCCTTCACTATGAGGCTCTCTGGGAGCATCTAGTAATAAAGTCACCAGTTCTTAAATCCCACCTTCTAAATCAACTTCAAAATCTAAAGCCAAGCCCAAAATTCTTTCGAAAGAGTTAGTGAGTAGCAGTGAAAGTGACTCAAGCAAGGCAACCCCCCCCCCGGCCGTCACAAGAGGGCGCGTTCTCCTTCGCCACGGGACCAGTCCAGGTCCAGATCAAGGTCACCCCTCAAGCGGTCCACACAGTCTTCAGCAGAGACTTCTAGGTCTCACAAGAGGCATAAGGATGACGCGGCGGCGTCAAGCCACAGAAAATCTGATAAGGGTCATAAAAGTTCCCGCACGGAGGAGACGCAGTCGCGGCACCGGCTAACGCCGGAATCACGTCCACCGCCCTTTGACTCTACCTCCGCAATGCCTAACGTCCAATCTGGCAGCTCCGAGGTAGGGACGGAGGGGGCAGAGTAAACTCCCAGGGATGGATCTGGGGAGTTTTTGGTGGTACAAAAAGACGTAAATTTTGCCATTCCAAAATTAAACTTTAACTTACCAGTAAATAGGCCTCCTTTAGTTTCTCAGAGAGTGTTAGCTGAACAATACCGTGGCTACACGGCTTGTGAACACCAAGACTATGAAGGTTCTCAAGTAAGTCAAGTTACACCAGATTCCCAAAATCCTATTGAACAAGGACGTAGCGTGTGGAGGCATTCTGAACCCTTGAGTGTAGAACCCAATATTCAGTTTCAGGAAGATAACAGGAAAAGTGCTAATGTAGATACCCTCCCCTCATCAGTACCTGATTTAGTGTGGCCAGATAATGTCCAGTTGTCTGAGCTCCGGCAACAACCGGAAGTAATAGAAGTGTCTGAAGAGCCGGA
Organism: Paralithodes platypus; assembly: GCA_032716605.1. NCBI lineage: Eukaryota > Metazoa > Arthropoda > Malacostraca > Decapoda > Lithodidae > Paralithodes > Paralithodes platypus. Next base: position 3,163,707 of record CM064509.1, on the reverse strand, counting down.
GGACGTAGAACTGTCCTCAGCTCAACCGGGACACATTGAGGAAGGGTCAGAAGTGGAATCTGAATCATCAAAAGGGTCACATAGTAAATGTATAACAACCGATGATCTTGATTACATATTACACAGGGTAATGAGGCAATACAATGTTCCTAAGAAATCTCAGGAGACTCCCACAGCTACGCCGGGAGCTCCCCCAATTGGTTCAGTTGTGCGGCCACTAGAGCCTGCCAGAGTTGTGCCACCTAATATGTAACTTCCCCCTATTAACGTAACTCATGCGACACCTCGGCGAGTAGCACTGCAGTGCCCACCTCCTTAACGACTACCAATGTTCGTGTCATCACGGACATTACTCCCCCTCCTCTTTATAAAGTTCCCCAGAAGAAAGGCCCTATGCCCTTCTTGTATGGCCCCGACTGCTCTTGGGTTAGTCACGACGACACAAAACCCTGATATAGCACAAACAACCATATCGGGGGAGGTCCCAGTTCCTAGTGAGTGGGTAATTGAGATGAGTAAGAGTAAGAAGTTAAGAGCTAAAGATAAACAGGGTCAACTTTTAGATGTGACAATCAAGGCTATTCCCAATGTTTACTATCATGAGTTTTTCGTGTATTCACCTACCCCGGCATTACCTCCTTCCTCATCTGCACGACTTTTTGCGGATTGGACTAAGACTGACGGCGTGAACTGCTCGGGAGTCTCCTGAGATTTCTTAGGAACATTGTATTGCCTCATTACCCTGTGTAATATGTAATCAAGATCATCGGCTGTTATACATTTACTATGTGACCCTTTTCATGATTCAGATTCCACTTCTGATATAAAGTTCCTCAAAATGCTAACGCCGGGGTTGGATACAACCCCAGTGCTGGATCAGTCTAGCAACCCAATCCTGCAGGTGGGGCAGGTAGGTCTAGGTCCGTGGGTGGACTGGGAGATTGAGGCGCAACAGTTCGCAGCAACAATAACGTCAAAATCCTCCTATCAAATTCCTCAAGACAACCATCTTTGGTTTTCAATGCCAATAAATCTAGCCGGAGGTGTTTCGCCTGCACTTTTTGAATTCCTTTCTGCCCCTAAGTTGTCACTATGGGACCTGCAGGAGCCCTTCTCTACCCCCCCTTCAGCACATCTGGATAGACTTCAAATTGAGAAATAAAGCTTACAGACTCTTTTCACAATTTTTGCTAAGTCGCCAAATAGCCCAGTCCCTCACGAGGACTATAGCCGCTATTTCTGATCATAATGTTAGGAAGGCCACGGACTTATCCCGGCGGCTTCTGTTACAAAATTCTATCCAGTCTTTGGGGGACATACGGATAGCCTTGTTGGAGGCTATTCGTGCACGTCAGGACCTGAGAGTGTACAGTATGTGGTAAAAAAGTTGCCGGACGACATTAGTCCCCGGGTAACTCTTTCACCGGTGCTAACTTCATCTTTGCTTAACCCTGAGACTTTGAAGGCAGTTTACAATATGGTTGACAGCATCAAGCCGAGTACTTCCCAGGCTAGGAAGGAGCACTTTAAGAAACCGTACTCCAAGCCAAAGAGCAGTGGTAAGTCCCAGCCTAGTGGGTCTAAGCCCTTTCAGGGTCCCATGTCTCTCCCAGCGCAGGGAAGTACTGTACTCAGCTCAAGCCTAAACAGGGAAAACAATCAGGGAAGTGGTATAAAAATAAGTCACAACACAGATCAGGTAAGGGATGGACATCTGCCAAAGCCAGTCAGCCGTCTAACCCTACCCCTCCACCATAAAAAAAAATAGTCACAGTTCAAACTCTCTCTCTCCCGGGGCCTATCGAGGGCGAGTTGGATCCGAGGGTAGTTCCACCGGACAGACACAGTCAAGTACTGTAACTGGGTCATTTCGGGCGTGTCACCAGGCCTGGCCCCGGCGAACTTGGGCAAGGACAGTGGTACGCAAGGGCATCACCTGGCGGTGGCTCCGGCAACCTCGTTTACGTCAAACTCTAGAAGTCAATCATGTTTCTTTAGAGGTGGAGTCACTAGTCCAGGATATAATCACCATGCATATCATTGTCCCGGTCAATCCAACTAGCCCTGTTTTCACGTCCAGACTTTTTCTCGTACCAAAGAGGGACAGCATTCAGATGAGACCAGTCGTAGACCTGTCTTGTCTGAATCGACACATTCACAACACATCCTTCAGGATGCTCATTGTGAATCACTTCAAGCTAACACTTCCGCCGCAAGGTTGGATGTGCTCGTTAGACGTGACAGACATGGCATGTCCCGGTAAACAAAAGGTTCCAGAAATTCCTCGCATTGAGGATCAGGCAAGAGACTCATGTCTTTCAGAGAATGCCATTCGGGTTGAACCTTGCACCGAGAATATTTACAACATTAGTCCGGCAGGCCCTCATGCCGATGTTAAATCAGGGAATTAAGGTGTTGCAGTACCTAGACGACTGGCTGGTAGTGGCGGAGTCAGAGAGTCTATGCAATATCCATGTCAATCACATTATAAACCATGTACAATCCCTAATGTTCAAGGTCAACTTGGCAAGTCTCATCTTGTTCCCACACGGGTAATTCAGTGGATAGGGCTGGTCTGGGACACAGCCAATCTTGCTCTCAGTCAGAGTGTGGACAACTGCAACAGATTTCGAAAGAAATTGTTTATGTTTCTCCACAGTCTGAACACTACGAGAATGACATGAGAATCCCTGGTCGGCTCTCTCAATTGGATTCAACTTTATGTAAAGTTGGGCCGATTGAAAGTAAAGAGATTAACCCCTCAGACCCGGTAGGGCTCTGAGGCTCCGGCAGCTTGAAAGCCTGCAAGCTTGTTTTGAAAGCCGTCCGTCCGACGCATGTAAACAACAGCCGGTTGGACCGACGCCACGCATCTCCGACCACAAGAAGGAGAGGCGTCGCTTGTTTTTGTGTGGCTGTGTGTTATTGTTTAGTATTGAAAAGTGGCTGATATGGCTGACATCACCACAAAGTTCTCTCCACGGAAATCGTCATCACAACTGAACCAGTTGACTTAGAGAGCTCTACTCAACACCATTCTACAGGTACGAAACACATCTACGCTTGGGGATGCGCGGGAATGCGGAAGCAGTCAAAATAACAAAGATACGGTAGCTTAGGCATAGAAGTTTATCGGCCAAAACCCCCAGGTTTCAGGAAATATTTATAGAATACGTAGCCGGTCCCGGAGGGTTAATCTTGGAAGGAAACAAATATTTCCCGCTATTGCCGGCGGGAAAGTTGTGGAAAATGCCTCCATTAATTCATGACTTGCTGTCGGTCTGGGCGAGGAGAGAAATGTTGCACTCAATAATGACGTGGGCTTCTACCCTACCTACGGTATGGGTAGACACAGATGCTTCTGGGACAATAGGCTGGGGTTATCAGTCGAACCTAGGCCATCAGGGTCAGGGTTTTGGTCCCAAACCGAGAATTTTCATATCAACGAGCAAGAGCTCTTAGTCCCTTTATTTTTCCTTCAAACTCACGGCTCCTCCTTGCGGGGGAAATCAATAGCGTTTCGAATGGACAATTTGAATGCGGTGTCCTGCATTCAAAAGCAAGGGTCAACAAGGTCTCGGAAGTTGCTAGAGTTGTCAGAAGAGATTTTTGTTCTGGCCGAAGAGCTGAACATTCATCTCCATGCATCATACTTCCCAGGCGTAGCGAACGTCTGGGCAGATGCTCTGTCCCGGCGACAGAGCACCAAAGTAGAATGAGCAAACAAGCAAAACATCTTCAACCAGATGATTGCAAAGCCATACCATCCACAAGTGGATCTATTCGCGTCCGAGGAAAACCACAGGCTTCCTTTCTACCTAACCCGCCGGGAAATTACTTCGGCAGGGGGTCCAGACGCATTGTTGGAGGACTGGAACAGGTGGAATTCCATCTATCTTTTTCCGCCTCCAAACGCTTCACTCATGTGTCAGGTAGTTCACAAACTACGGAGTTACCGGGGCTTAGTCTCAATGATCGCGCCTCTATGGCCGGCTCAGGTGTGGTACCACCAGTTGAAAATGTAGTGCGAGAACCCAGTGTTACTCCCGATCTCGTACTTCCACTTGGAGACAATTGGCAACCTAAAGACCTCGCTGACTTTGCCTTTTGGCCATTCAAAATGCCAAATGGTTAACTCCGTATGGAGAAACCGTCACTAATAAATTCCTTAATCAGTATACTATGTCTACCAGGAGACAATATCAATCGCATTGGAAGTCTTTCACAACCTGGATAGTAGAAACGGCGCAAACTGACGCATCAGTAGTTTTGGTTTTCAAGTATTTGGACTATTTGTTTGAACAAAAACGCCTTTCTGTAGTTACACTGAAGAATCATTTGTCTGCTATTAGAACTCCTTTTTTTGACCTAACAGGGCTATCTATACCACAGGTGGAGGAGAAAGGGTTCATGAGGGCATGTTTCAAGCTTCGCCCACCACCCCGTCTGCTTATGCCTACCTGGTCACTTGACAAAGCTTTGTCTTTGCTTCATTTGCACAAGTATAATCATGCGCCGGATTTTGACTCCCTGTTAAAGAAGGCTGTGTTCCTTATGGCTTTGGCCACAGGTAACAGGATGTCTGAACTGGCGGCGATGAGCAACAAACCTAATTGCCTCAGACTTGGGAGACTCAATGATAATGTACAAATTGCTCCATCTCCCACGTTTGTTGCTAAGAACGAACATAGTGATCATGTTTTTTCTGAGTTTACAGTCCCGGCGCTTAAACGCGGGACTACACACCATGTCTTATGCCCTGTTCAGGCTTTAATAAAGTTTCTGAGGGTGTCACAGCCCCAACAGCAGGGAGCCTTATGGGTCAATAGTACAGGTACTCGCATCACGAGAAGAAAATTGGCTTCTTTACTCGTAGATGTAATTTGTGAAAGTAATCCCGGTGTAGTGGGAAGGGCCCACGACATCAGGAAGTGGGCAGTCTCTTTGCGCTTTTTGCATAATTATTCAATTGATGACATAGCTAACACTAAGTTGGGGCTTCCAATCATACTTTCATGACGCGATACCTATCTGTGGCTTTGGATAAACCAAAATTTACCTGTGTGGCCTTGCGCCAGCGGGTCTAGTTGTTGTTGTTGTTCCCCAAGCTGCCTGGCCGAACAGCCCCAAGGCCCCGAGCAAGGCCAAGGCCATAACCGAGCGCCCCCACAGAACCCTCCCTGCCGACCACAATAAAGCCTGGGTGACCGAAGCCACTCCATGGCGGGGAGCTGAGGAGGGTGCGGAAACGCCCAGGAAACCAAAGACCCACCCAGGGCCCTGTACCCCTCAGCAATTATGAAGAGAAAGTTGAGGGACAAAGGAAAAATGTGACGCTTTGGCTTCCAATCTTGGTAGATTGGGAGGTCAATCCACGGAAGAGACGCCGTCACTTGAGATCTAGAAAATATATAAATAAAAGGAACAGTCAGACTAAGCTATGGGTATGGCAGAGATCGCTCAGTTCTCACTCTGATAGACCAGCCCATCACCACATGACTAGAACACAATCCTCTCAGCATCAGCTAGGAAAGGCCCTAGAAAGCCACCTTTGGCGGGGGGATAGCTCCCCTATTTCAACCCCTTTCGGGGTTGGGCACCCGCCCTATTAGCGGGTCTAGTTGGTCTGTATGCTCCTAATTTAAGATTAATCAAAATGGTGAAAAGGAGGGGGGGGGGGGGGGGGGGGGGGGTGCTAGAGAGCTCAAGACACCTAGACCCTCCGCCGGACTATGAGATAAGTTCACGAGCTGTGATACTTGATAAGTCGAGCTGGTTATACAGCTCAAAACTTTATTTTTTGTAAGATATCTGTAATAGTTCCAACTATAGGATATTAAGTTTAAATTGTACAAAATATATAGTACAGTAAACCCTCGCTAACTCGGAATAATTGGGGGGAGAAAACTTCTGAGAAGCCCGATTTTCCGAGATGTCCGAAGTCCGATTTATATCCGATTTAATTAAGAGAGGGAAAATTCCGAATTAAAAGATTTGTTTTTCTTTTTTTTTTACATGTGAAATTCATCATAATAATCACAAATACGAACCTTATTATGTTTTCAGGGACAGTACAGTACTGTACATAGTAATTAATATTAACACAATAATTAATTTAGTAATGGTTCTCTCCATCAATGACGTGAGAGCCTTATATATATAAGGGCTCCCCGGAGACCCCCGTGAGGGTCCCAGAGAAAGCATCAACGCGACCCAAATATATAAAAAGTACATCCTAGGGTGAAACCCTTTACTTAGTTCCTAGGGAACGTCATTAAAAAAGTAACCATTAGAAAAAGAAAGAATTTTTTTATAAGTAAAAGATTAGAAACTAGAATGTTGCATTACTAAATTAACTAGCGCGCCGTTATACAGTCCTTCCCTTGCACGCGTCCTCCAGCTGCCCACGCTGAGTTCATACGTCCTTCTTGTGGTCGCGTTCCACGAGGAAGGACGTGTGTGTTAGTGCTCCAGGATTTTGCTACTCTTCATTTGTGAATCACCTCCTGCTAACTTTTCTGTAAGTGTATGTTGACTTTTAGTAAGGAGGCATCATAGATATGTATTTTATATTGAGCATTTTCAGGGAGCTGAGGACTTCCGCAGAACGCACCACATGCCAAAACCATTTCCATTCTATATATATATTATTATTTATTTTTTACTGTATTCTATCTCTTTCTTCCCTATATTATTACATTTTATCATTTAAGCCATGTTAGTTAGAATGCCTCCATTTCAGTTTTCTAGGCTTCATTAGTTTTTGTCTAGCGGTCGCCAGATTTAGGAATAGGCCTTTGCCTTTTTTGAGTCAGTGCTTTTACAAGCTCCTAAATTCAAATTTCTTAATTCTAACTATCCATTCTTATCACCTTTTCGAGTTATCGTTAATTTTCTTTTTCACACGCTTTCTTACTGATAGCCTAACTTTTCTCAGGACGTCGCGCTGTCGATCAAAATTTTAATGGCGGTCTTCAGGCTATCACTTTTTCTTATTTTCTTATCGAAAATTCGAGATGCTTCGAAATTCATCCTTTTTGATGTTTTAGCTACTTTAACCCTCCAGCCCCGGCTATTGTATTCCATAATTTCCCCGAAACCCGGGGGTTTTAGCCGAAAAACGTCTATGCCTAGGCTACCGTATCTTTGTTGTTGTTGTTGTTGTTGTTCCCCAAGCTGCCTGGCCAAACAGCCCCAAGGCCCCGAGCAATTCCAAGGCCATAACCGAGCGCCCCCATAGAACCCTCCCTACCGACCACAATAAAGCCTGGGTGACCGAAGCCACTCCATGGCGGGGAGCTGAGGAGGGTGCGGAAACGCACGGGAAACCAAAGCCCCACCCAGGGCCCTGTGCCCCTCAGCAATTATAAAGAGAAAGTTGAGGGGCAAGGGAAAAATATGATGCTTTGGCTTCCAATCTTGGTAGATTGGGAGGTCAATCCACGGAAAAGATGCCGTCACTTGAGATCTAGAAAATATATAAGTTAAAGGAACAGTCAGAGTAAGCTATGGGTATGGCAGAGTTCGCTCAGTTCTCACTCTGATAGACCAGCCCATCACCACATGACTAGAACCCAATCCTCTCAGCATCAGCTAGGAAAGACCCTAGAAAGCCGTATCTTTGTTATTTTGACTGCTTCCGCATTCCCGCGCATCCCCAAGCGTAGATGTGTTTCGTACCTGTAGAATGGCGTTGAGTAGAGCTCTCTAAGTCAACTGGTTCAGTTGTGATGACGATTTCCGTGGAGAGAACTTTGTGGCGATGTCAGGCACTTTTCACTACTTTTCACTACTTAACAATAACACCCACCACACACGAACAAGCGACGCCTCTCCTTCTTGTGGTCGGAGATGCGTGGCGTCGGTCCAACCGGCTGTTGTTTACATGCGTCGGATGGACGCCTCGCACACCAAGCTTACAGGCTTTCAAGCTGCCGGAGCCTCAGAGCCCTACCGGGTTCCGCGGGGGGTATTTGTTATGGGTGCCTCAGAGCCCAACCGGGTCTGGTGGGTTAAGCTTTTTATTTGCGTGTTAATAAAACAAATTACGAAAAATTATCCTTTTTCACTTTATATAAACAAATTGTTTTAATATTATTGCATAACGCCTTCTTAGTCACTGTACTTTCCAGTTTTTCTGTCTTGTTGCAGACTTGGTGAAATGTTATTCTTTTATGATACTTTTGACTATGATTATTTTTGATACATGCCACCATAGCCCCCTTTTTTCAGAGTATTATGATTTTAAGCTATGAACCAACCATCCCCTTTTGGGAGTCTCACTCCGGTCCCATTTGGGTCGGCCTGTGTTTAGACAGGGGCTTGGTTTTTGTATTTCCGGTCACTAGGAGATCCCCGTGTGCTCTTTGGAGTCCGGGTTGAAGCGGAGTAGGCTGAGGAAGGGGCCTTTTTTCTATCTTTTATTTTGCCTACTCCGCCGGAGTTCCTCTTGTATATCTAAGATTCTCCAGGTAGTTTTACCTACCATATGACAGTTTACTTCAAGGTGCTTATGTCATTCCCCCCGCACCTCTCAGTCACACAGAGTTTTTCCGGGTTGTACTATGTCATAGCCTGAACTCCGGGTCCTCATTTTTTAACACACAAAGAGCGGGTGGTAGGGTATTTTACACTGTGCCGCCCAGCGTTTTTTTTTAACCCTAAATAGGGTTGTTTCCGTGCTCATTTTCATGCATAAACAAGACCCAGAGCGTAAAACAAGTATCTATCCCTGAAAGGGCGTAAACAGAGCTTTCCAATGACACCCGAACCATCCTTGTACGACCACTGGTTCTCTTGCAACGATCGTGCAACACGAGTGCAAAAAACCTAAAATAAGGTAATTTCCGTACATAATTCCCTGTGTAGCGAGTGAGAGAAGGGGGAGGAAGGTGGTATACAGTTCAGTACGTCCACGGTGGTCGTGGGGAGCGGTCATAAGGTTACTTATGGCAGTTGAACTCAATGATATAGAAGGAAAAAAGCTAGACATAGCAGTAGCTTACATGCCACCAAAGACCAGAGCATGGAGGGAGTTGGAGTTTGAGGAGATGGTAGAGGATATGATTCAGTCGTTGAGAAGATTGCTTTTAAGGAAAAATCGATTGATCTTGGTAGGAGATTTCAACTGTAGTGAGGTTGATTGGGAATCGGGAGATGCAGGGCCAAATCAGAGATCTTGGGGAAGTCGGCTAGTGGAGTTGGTTACGGAAAATGTACTTGCACAACATGTGAAGGAAAATACAAGAATGAGGGGTAATAACGAACCTTCTAAACTCGATCTGATTTTTACAAAAGATCCTCACGAAATTAGTGATATAAACTATCTATGTCCTGTAGGTAAAAGTGATCACCTATTACTAAAATGGAAGTTGACCTCGAGTAATGCCAATAGATTACACAATAGCTACATAAATGACAGATTAAATTATAGTAAAGCTGATTATGTATCCTTGAAAAGATATTTAGAGGGAGTAGATTGGGATCTTATTTTTAAGGAACAGGACGTACAAGGTAAATATAGTAGATTCCTCGAAATTTATAGAGTAGGAACCAATCTGTTTGTCCCAAGATATAAAACTGGAAATTTTACTAAGCAGAAAGATTGGTTTAATTTGAAATGCAAAAGAGCTTTGGGTAGGCGTGATGCAGCTTGGGCTAGATTAAGAAGAAGGAACACTGAGAGTAATTGGAATAAATATAAACAGGAGAGGAATAGATATGTTAACATAATTAGGCAAGTTAAAATGAACTATGAGAAGAACATAGTAAATAAATGTGAAAGTGACCCTAGATTATTTTATAAATATATAAACAGTAAGTTGAAGGTAAAGAAACAAATTACTAAATTAAGAGTTGATGCTAGGACGTATGAAAATGTGTCGGACATGTGTGAGGTAATGAATAACAAATTGGGGTCAGTTTTTACTAGAGAGGAAGGTTTTGACGAACCACAGGCGGGAGTACTGGAGAGTCGTCTTAGTAAGATTGAAATAACTAGAGATGAGCTGTTATCTGCGATGAGAGGACTTGAAGTAAGGAAAGCTATGGGACCGGATGAAGTGTCTGCCTGGGTTTTAAAGGAGTGTGCAGAGCAATTAGTGGAGCCAGTGAGGGACATAATTCAAGCTTCCTTAGATAAAGGACAGGTTCCTGTTGAATGGAAAAGTGCTAATATCATCACGATATACAAGAATGGAAACCCTGAGGACCCTCTAAACTATAGACCAGTTTCACTTACTAGTATTGTATGCAAGATTTGTGAAAAGCTAATTAGGAAGAGATGGATGAAAATGTTGGAGAGAAAGAAGATAATAACCCCAAAGCAATTTGGATTCAGAGAAGGGACATCTTGTGTTACCAGTTTGCTATGTTATTACAGTAGGGTGATAGATGTACTCCAAGAAAGAGGCGGATGGGTGGACTGCGTCTACTTAGACCTTTCCAAAGCATTCGATAAGGTACCACATAAGAGATTGTTATCTAAGCTTGAGACGCTAGGATGTGTCAGGGGGAGTTTGCTGAAATGGATGGAGAGCTATCTAACAGATAGGGAAATAAGAACCAACATTAGAGGAACTTAGTTGAGTGGTGTGCCGCAGGGATCTGTGTTGGCACCTCTCATGTTCCTTATGTACGTGAATGACCTGCCGATAGGCATAAATTCCTACATGTCAATGTTTGCAGACGACGTAAAAATTATGAGACAAATAACAAATAAAAGTAGTTGTGAGGAGCTGCAAGGGGATTTAGATAGAATATATGAATGGAGCACCAAGTGGAAAATGAAATTTAATATAAGTAAATGCCATGTGTTAAATATGGGAAGAAGTGTGAATAGACCAAATTGGGAGTACAGGATGGGAGATAATATAATTAGCAAGGCCGAAAAAGAAAAGGATTTAGGGTTGATTATACAAGATAATTTGTCGCCAGAGAAACATATTAACAAGCTCTTTAGCGGAATGTATGCAATGGCCGGGAATATGAAAGTTGCTCTGAACTACTTGGATGAGACCATGGTAGCGAAAATTATGAAGAGTATGATTAGACCAAGATTGGAGTATGCAGCAGTGGTGTGGTTCCCGCATCTAAAGAAGCATATTCACAAGTTAGAAAGAATCCAGAGAGCAGTTACTAGATTGGTTCCAAGTCTCAGAGAACTGCCATATAAAGGGAGGCTAGACAAATTAAATCTACCAAGTTTAAAAGAGAGGAGAGAGAGGGGAGACATGATAATGATGTACAAATGCACCGGGGGCTGGAGAGGCTGGATAGGGAGGATATGTTAATTATGGATACAGGAATAACTAGAGGCCACAGCTACAAAGTAAAAAGACCTACCTGCAAGAACGATATCAGGAAGTTTAGCTTCCCCTATAGATGTATTGACAAATGGAATGGGCTGGAGGAGGAGGTGGTAGGGGCAAGGAACATCCATATTTTCAAGAAAAAATTGGATAAAAAGTAGACTGAGAGACGGGACAACACGAGCTTAGCTCAACTCCTGTAAACTACAATTAGGTAAATACAATTAGGTAAATACTACGCTCGTCCCACCGCTCAGCTCTCTCTCTCAGCAACACTACGTGCTGAAAATGGCACTCGACATATGTGGTGCACCGCCACATAGTCCAAATTTATTTAACTCGACAGATGTCGTGCGCCGTTGGTTAAGGGTTAAGAGACCTTATCTTTAGACCCATTTTTAGTAACTCCGGGTTACTAACACCGAGTGCTACTATAACTCCGGGTGAAATTTTATCAAATTTCCACACCTCTCATTAACACGGAGTTTTCCGGGTGGTACTATGTCATAACCTGAACTCCGGGTCCTCATAGTTTAAGAGACCTTATCTTTAGACCCATTTTTATTAACTCCGGTTCACAAACTTCGGTTCGGAGAACGAAATAACTATCGTGGGGGGGGGACCTCAATGGTCACGTGGGAGCATCTGCAGATGGATACGAGGGGGTACATGGAGGAATTGGTTACGGAAGGAGAAATCTAGAAGGCGAATATATATTGGAGTCCTGCGTTGCACTCAACATGGTTGTGTGTAACACAAAGTTCAAGAAAAGACAGAGCCACCTGATCACATATAACTCTGGGGTCTCCAGTAGCCAGATAGATTACTTCTTGGTTAACAGGAAAGACTGGAAACTAGTTCGAGATGTAAAGGTCATCCCGAGCGAAGAATGTATCCCCCAGCATAAGCTACTTGTGTGCGACATGAGCTTATACAGAGATCCTAAGCGCAAGAAGGTTTACATACCCAAAAGGAAAGTGTGGCTGCTGAAGGACAAGGAAGTTAGGGATAGGTTTCATAATGAACTGGAGGAAATGAATAGAAATAAGGAAGCTAGGCCTAACGATGTAAATAGCCAATGGAACTTTCTTAAGCATAGCCTTATCGCTGCCACTGACAAAGTCTGTGGGAAAACAAAGGGTCACCCCAGGAATAAGATCTCTTGGTGGTGGAACGATGAGGTAGAACATGCTGTGAAAGAGAAAAGGAGATGCTTCAAAGCATGGAAGAAAGGAGGCAGCAGGGAGGAATACCAGGCAGCTAAACGAACTGCCAAAAGAGTTATTTACAATGCTAAAAATCGCATTAAGGACCTGGTCCTCGAACAAGTGTGTAACACTGACAATCCCAATGGGATCTTCAACTTAGCTAGGCGAGTTAAAAATGACAGTAGGGATATTATAGGTGAACAGTGTGTTAGAGATGATAATGGGAAGATTGTGTATGCAGAAAATGAAATCAGAGAAGCATGGAAGGTACACTATGAACGATTGCTAAATGTAGAGTTTGAATGGGATAAGGAACAGCTTAGTATCGAAAAACCAATATCTGGGCCCCCTCCTTTGATAGCACCAGCTGTAGTGAGCGACGCAATCAATAAAATGAAGGACGGTAAAGCTCCAGGTTGCTCCGACATTGTCGCTGAGATGATAAAAGCCTCAGGGGAGATTGGTGTAAACTTAGTCACTGAGTTGATAAACACCATTATTAAAGATGAGAAAATCCCAGAGGATTGGCTCAATAGTGTAATAGTAAATATATACAAAGGAAAAGGGGATGCGCTAGATAGAGGAAATTATAGGGGCCTGAAAATGCTTGACCAAATCATGAAGGTCTGTGAGAGAGTCCTTGAGGGTTTGATCAGGCAAAGCATCTCTATTGATGATATGCAGTTTGGTTTTATGCCAGGACGTGGTACAACCGATGCTATCTTCATAGTCAGGCAGATACAGGAAAGATACTTACTAAAAGGCAGGGATCTTTACTTTGTGTTTGTGGACCTGGAGAAGGCCTTTGATAGGGTACCTAGAGATGTTGTGCAGTGGGCTATGAGGAAACTTGGTGTGGAAGAGTGGCTGGTGCGTGTGATAATGAAGATGTATGAGGATTCGCGAAGTTCGGTGAGGGTGAAGGGTGTACTGAGTGATGAGTTCGCAGTCCGTGTTGGAGTCCATCAGGGTTCAGTGTTAAGCCCCCTCCTCTTTATTATGGTCTTGGAGGCACTGTCTAGAATTTTTAGAGGCGGACTCCCGTTGGAACTGTTTTATGCAGACGATTTAGTCCTAATAGCTGACAGTATGCAGGATGCTGAGGCCAAATTCAGAGAGTGGAGAGAGGGCATGGCGAGCAAGGGTTTAAGAGTCAATATTAACAAAACCAAGGTTATGCATTGTAGTTTGAGACGAGGCAATGTGGAAAAGAGCGGTGCATACCCATGTGCAGTGTGTGGAAAGGGAGTGGGCGTTAACTCAATTCAATGTAGCATCTGTCGATGTTGGGTACACCATGGGAGTAAGCGCTGTAGTAGAATAAAGGGGCCCCTGCCGAAGGATAAGTCAGAAATAGAGAAATTTGAGTGCGTAGTGTGCAAAGGCGAGCTTGTGTTAAGTGATGATCCTGTGGCTGTGAATTTTGGAAATGAGTCTTTGGAGCTGGTGAACAAGTTTTGTTACCTAGGAGATACCATCTCTGCAGGTGGTGGGGCCGAGGCTGCCACTGTTGCTAGAATTAGGTGTGGCTGGGGGAAGTTCAGAGAATTGATGCCAATCCTGACCATGAAAAGAATGCCTCTCCCCTGAAGGGAAAGGTGTATGCCTCATGTGTTAGAAGTGCAATGACGTATGCCTCAGAAACATGGGCCGTTAAAGTAGAGGATGTCAACAGAATGGAGCGTAATGAGATGAGAATGGTGAGATGGATGTGTGGGGCCAGGCTACAGGATAGAATAACAAATGTTGAGCTGAGGAGACGTTTAGGTATAAAGAGTATTAGCGAGGTGATGCGTACAAGTAGACTGGGATGGTATGGACATGTGGAGAGAATGGATGAACAAAATTGGGTGAAAAAATGCAGGTCTGTGATTGTGGAGGGAGCTGCACCAAGGGGTGGACCGAGGAAGACCTGGGATCGGACTATACGCGCCGATCTCAAATCCAAGAACTTGACAAGTGAAGCAGCCCTTAACAGGGTTGCCTGGAATGCCGCCATTAGGACAAGAGACTGAAACTGCACTTATGTGTGGAAGACTCGGTCTTAAAATTTTATGTATGTATGTATGTATGTATGTAAACACCGAATGCTACTATAACTCCGGGTGATTTTATATAACAAATTCTATTTTACTCCGGTTTACAACCAACACGGGATCTCAAAACAGGTTTTAGTTTTACATGGTGATTGAGATAACTCAGTTTAATTTAATTCTGGGTTTTCTTCATTAACTCTAGTAGTTCTAATAACTTTTAATTCTTATCCAGAGGAGACGAGAAGGAGCCCGACACACTCCGGTTTCCTGGCTACTCCCGCAGAAGCCGGAGCTCAAGTGTCCTCTTGTTACACAGCACTCCTTCCTCGCCCGGACCCTCCACCAGAGGCCAGAGTGAGAGGCCCTGCTTGCCTCCACTCCGCCCCTATTTACCGTATCCACACGGGTAAGTCCGACCTAACTTTTCTGATTAGAGTGCAATTAAAAAATTCTGGGTTATCAACCAGTCATCCAATTACACTTTTGAAGTCATTAATCATCCGGGTAACTAACAACTTTGTTTACCTAGTGAATATTTTGATTCCCACCGGTCAATAGGGTCACTTTAGTATAAAAATTTAATACAAAGTTTTTTCCACTTTTAACCCTCTCACCACGGATGGGCTCTTAAACACCCATAAAAAAGCATATACCAGGTACCCGGAAGGACTCTTGAACACCCCTGTAGTTGAAAGCCTGTGAGCTCCGTGTGCGAGGCGTCGGTCCGACGCATGTAAACAACAGCCGGCTGGACCGACGCCCCGCATCTCCGGCCACAAGAAGGAGAGCGTCGCTTGTTCGTGTGTGCCTGTATGTTGTTGTTAAGTATCGAAAAGTGGTGTAAAGTGGCTGTTTTGGCCATAAAGTTATCTCCAATGAAATCATCATCACAGCTCAACCAGTTGACTTAGAGAGCTCTACTTAATGCCATTCTACAGGTAAATAACACAGCTACGCTTGGGGATGCGCGGGAATGCGGGAATAAGTCTGATTAACGAATATACGGTAGCCTAGCCTAGACGTTTTTCGGCCAAAACACCCGGGTTTCGAGGAATATATATATAATACATAGCCGGTGCTGGAGGGTTAATCTGTGCACGGTTGCACAATGCACATACGAGAGATTTTATTCGTTACCGAATATGAGTCAAGCATTTCTTTGATTTACAAGATTCCAGAATTGACTTTTGCTATAGAATACTGTGACTTAATCAACATTAGCCAAGATTAACTCTGGATTATCCAACTCAGATAACGGATACTATCCCGGGTTGTCACCTCTGCACTCGAGGTTCTACTTCACGCTGGAGGACGAGTGCGAGTTCCCGGGCTTCGCCACTCCGGGGCCTTCCTCCAAGCGAATGGCGTCTTTACAACAACGCTCTTCCACGCCACTGCCGGAACACATCCAGTGGTGTTCGACATCAGGATGATCAGGCTGTAGACAAGTTCCCTTAATTAATAGCACATAATCAATGCTTATTTCATGTACTTTGCATAGACCGCACTAAAGCGGCTTGGAATACTCTTGCCTGCCAGTCATGTTCTCTTTATGTTAACAAATTCCATGATCATAGTTCCTCTCAGGATCAATCTTTTGCTAAACGGGTCCTCTTATCTGCATGGGACGATATCAAGACATACATTTCAAGGACTTTAAAAAAGGTTCCGTCTCTGTCTGACCCGAAATCCCTTGATTTCCTGAAGATCACTATCCCTCCCTCACAGAGAACTAGCCGGTCAGTGACTCCTTCTAAGAATAAACATTCATCCGATCGGAAACTTAAATCTTCATCAAGCTCTAGTTCTATCTATCTATTGCCTGATGCCGCGATCCCCGAAGGGGTGGCCACGAACGAACTGCCCCCATGCACCTCTGTCCCCAGTCAGTCGACGCCCCTCCTCCCAACCAGCACCGCCTTCATTCATATACTTCCTCACTCCATCCTTCCACCTCTGTTAGAATCTTGATGTGCTGGCTACAAATTGGCCTGCAAACGACTAGTATGGTTGGCCTGCAAACGACCGGTATGGTTGTTTACCCTTGGCAAATTAGATAAAGAGTTGGGTGGTAATTAAGTAAATGTATATGTTATGTATCATATAATTATACTGTACTACCTAGAGTATAATCGCATGTAGGGTATTTATTAGTGGCCCCTCCATCATTGACGAACATGCCTATTACATAAGGCATCCTCTTCAAACACTAATCCGCCGTAGTTTTGAATCTACCGCGCAGAGCATTTAAAAACTGAGGAGCCTTCATCATGAGCGCACGCGACCTCACTCATGGCTTCAGTCATTATGAATTGGGTTCTCACTACGAAAAAACTTCGTAAAAAATAAAAACAAAAACAAAATAAAAATAACTATCCAATAAGCTTTCCATCATATCGTGGATGTACTTGTGTGGATTTCTGACCAGACGCTGATTCAGGCGTCATTCTTCCTTCTCTGCTCTGCGCTCAGCCCGCCCGGACGTGCCTCCCCACGCTCCGCTGGTTCCGCATTCGTTGCGTCCCTAGTGAGTTTTTTCTCATTTGTTTACTCCAGGATGTATCGAGTAAGGTTAGGATAGGCGTAGCAGGAGTGTCCTGGGCTGGTTGCCCGCAGTGCAGTGTATTTTGGGTCGAGTGTATGGGGCATCTATTTCGGATGTACCCTCGTGGTCACGTTGTGGACATGTGAACTTTTTCACAGTTGAATTAGTTTGTGATGCAGGCGGCTTTCACTACGCGTTAATTATTGCTGCCTTTTATCTTTCTGATGAGGTAAGCTGTGTTTTCTGACGTTCCCAGCGTATTTTTCTTCACTTAGTGAAGTTTTTTCTGGGTCCCGAGTCAGTCTTCCCTGGGTTGGAAGTTGTTGCTACGGTGGTGTGTTGGCGGTGGTTCCTGTTGTGATATTTCCAGTGTGTGTGTATATTTCAACTGTTTTTATGCCGTCTGCCTAGGCCTAGCCAGCCGCTCGTAGCTTTGCCACATGTACTAGTGTTATTATTTATTATTTATAAATATGCCCTACTGTGTCATGTGTATCCGGGTTTTAGTTGTGTATTGGCTAATTCCTCGGACTATAATTGTTTCCTGGTTTAGTTGTGTATTGGCTAATTCCACGGATTATGGTGTGACCTTGGGTTAGCCGTGCGTGGCTATCCTCGTGTCGTGTGTTGTTCAGATGGTATCTGTTCAGGGTGGGTTTCCTTCCGGCGGGTTTTTTCTCGGTTTCACCGTGAAAAAATCCTGGCCGAGAGCAGTGTTGGGCCACACGTGGTTGTTAACACTGGCTTGTATCCCCGGCGGGGGGGTGTCTGTGGCTCTCCAGGACTGCGTCTCTGTGGGTGCCTGGTTTCAGGCCTCCTTTGATTCCCGGCGGGATGGCTGTACCCATCCATATAAAACGGCGTCCTTGTGGACATACGTTTTAGGAGTTTTTTCTACCTGGTTTTACGACAACCACATGAAAAAACCTAGCTGTTGTTTAGGCTTTCCTCCCCGGCGATCTTTTACAAAGAAGCGGGGACAGGAACTTATGGGGTTAACTTTTAAAACTTCTCACCCGGCGGGTGCACCTGGGTAGGGTGAGATGAACGACTTAGGTCTTCCAGTTAGTTAACCGATCCATTATAGTGATACTCTGTGTATCGCTGCCTTTACTATTTACGGCGATTGAAGGTTCAATTAGGTTAAATATCGATTCTCACACCCGGCGGGTGCTCCTAGGTGGAGGAATTAAGGAATTTTACAAAATTCATTTTAACCTATTTAATTTAGTGATACTATCAGGTATCGCCGCCTTCGATCTTACGGCGATCTTTTGGGACAATTCGTTAAACATTAGATCTCGTATCATCCTGCCCTGGGCTATTCTACTATAATAATTCAAGGGCCGGCGTCTTTTTGGGGGGTTGCTTTGTTACAAAATTGAATCTTGAGACAGTCACCTCCTCCGAGAGACTATAAGTGCCATGCTGGACCATTATATCAGAGGGTATTCTTCACTTTCTTTAGCAAAAGATTTGTTTAGACTTTACACCCCGCCGCGTAGCGAGATGTGTTAGTTGTGTCTTTGCATCTCGTTACCCGGCGGGTTATTAACACTGGTGTGCGATCATGTTGGATTACCCTTATGAGCATTAATTCCTGGAAATTTTCTTGTTTTTTCCAGAGCTGAGCTCCGGCGGACCAATACAGACCCGGCGGTAGTTTTCACCCACCAGTCTCTGTCATGGCTACCGTGGCCCCAGTTTTTGCCCTGTGCATTACCCCTACTTGTGCTGGTATCCCTATTTTTGCACACACCCTTTGCATAAGGTGTGTTAAATGTCTAGACCGTTCAAGGGGTCTCTGGGTGATGCATAATTGTTCCTTTTGTTCTCAATTAGCTGTTAAAGTCCTTTGTGATAATGATAAGACCGCGGCGGTAGCGTTGAGAGAGGTTCGACAACAAATGTCGGCCTACACTACCATTGTCGCGCATAAGTCACTTCAATGTGACAACGTCCCACTTTGGGATAGATTGCTGTCAGAACACCCTCCCCCTAAACGTTCCTCTAGAGTCACGAGTGTTAAGCCGACGGAGACTAGTCAGGGTCCTGTATCGTCTGCGACTACAACTAAACGCCCGAGAGAGCCTACACCCCCGGCATCCGCCTCCTCGTCGCGGGCGAGATCTAGGTCAAGGTCACCTCTCAGACAACAGTCTTCTAGTCGGGCCTCTTCGCCGGAGAGTAAGAAGAGTAAGACGGAAGATTCCACCAGTGGTCACGGCGGAGATGCTTCCAGATCTAAGACTAGTTCGCGGTCACACCGCAGCCATAAATCCTCAAAAAAGGATTCACATCGGAAGTCCTCTCGACATTCCCCTAAGTCTAGTGCATCTCATCGTACCTCTACACCTGACAGAGTTTGTGTTAGGGCCTCTGAGTCCAGTGCAGCACCTGTCCCTAAAGAGGAGTTGCCAATTAATATTTTAACCCTGGAAATGGAAAGTTCAGGAGGGTCAATAATTGAGAATGTTTCAGACTCTCAAGAGAGCGTAGGCCAGGGCCTTGGTGTTTGGCGGTTTGCCCAACCACGGTCTGACCACCACGTCCGACTCATACGAGTCACACAGTAGCCGACGTCCACAGGGACGCGGCGACCCCATCCTCTATCCCAGACTTATCTTGGAAACAAGGTACCCCTGCCTCGGCGGGGTCTTCTCAGGAGGATCGGGAGGAAAAAGACGAAGTTTCAATAATTTCGGATATGGAAGGACAAGGGTCAGGCTCAGGCTTGGACGCCGCAAGAGATAATAATGATTCTCCTATAAGTTCTTCATCTAACCAGTTTGTTACAGCACAAGAAATTGATGGGTTGCTTACTCATGCTTTATCTAAATTTTTTGGTCAGCAACAAGAAAACCCCACAATGGACTTGGGGGCTCCCTCGACAAGCTCTACGGTACGGCCTCTGATGACGTCAATTGATTTATCTAAGATTCCTAACCCTCCTACTCTGTCACCTGAAAGGAGCACTAAGCCTGCCACGGCGGCATTGACAACTTCAAATGTCAGGGTCATAACGGATGTTAATCCACCCCCTCTAGACAAAGCACCTCTTAGAAAGGTAGCTATGCCCCTGCTTTATGGGCCAGACGAGTCATGGGTTCTTTTGAACCCCTCTAAACCAGAGCTTGCCCAACCTACCTTGTCAGGGGAACTCCCGGTACCGCGTGAGTGGTTTATCCAGGGCAACAAGTCAAAGAAATTAAGGGCCATGGATGCCTTAGGTAATGTTCTGGACGTAAACATTAAGGCTATACCTAGTTATTATCACCAGGATTATTTTGTGTATGCTTCTAAGCCTGCTTTACCCCCTGCCTCAGCTTTAAAACTATTTTCAGACTGGTCTAAGCTGGATGGGTTTAATGATATTAAGACTCTGTCAGCTCTTACTCCTGAACTAGATTTACGGACCGTCACAGACGACGCAGCTAATCCAGTTTTGAAGGTGGGACAGTTGGGTCCAGGACCTTGGGTGGATTGGGAGGTAGAGGCTCAAAACTTTGCAACCACTTTCACTTCTAAATCTTCTCACCAGATCCCTCAGGACTCGCATTCATGGTTTTCCATACCGGTGGGTTCTGCCGGCGGAGTCCCGGCGGCTTTGTTTGCATTCCTAGCTGCCCCTAAGATTAATCTTTGTGAACTGAGGGACCCGTTCACTACCCCTACCCCTACTCACCTAGACAGAGAATTTAGGCTACGAGGAAAAGCTTTTCGCCTGTTTTCACAGTACATAGTATCTCAGCAGGTGGCTAAGTCTTTACTACGATCTACTCAGGCAATCGCAGACGCGGATGCTCGAAGATCGGTTGAGTTATCCCGGCGACTGATTCTTCAGTCGTCAATCCAATCCTTAGGTGACATACGCACCGCCTTGCTTGAGGCGGTGCGAGCACGACAAGATCTTAGGATGTCGTTAGTTCGCAAGCTACCTGAGCGCATTGCTAACCAGGTGGTGATGTCACCAGTACTTACCCCTTCTTTAATGTCCCCTGAAGTATGGCGAACGGTGTTCAATATGGCACAGGCCGTTAAGCACAGTCCCACCCCTTCTAAGAAACCTGCATTTAACTTCCCCAAACCCAGGCCTACTACTAAAGCCCAGCCAGGGGGATCTAAACCATTTCTTCCGCCTAAGTCCTCCCACTCCCCCCAGGGTCAGTACAGGCATAGACAGAATAGGTTTTCAGGTCAGAGAGGACGCGGCCAAAATAAACCAGGTCAGGGCCAGTCTTCGACCAACACCAGCCAGCCGGCGAAGCGGCCAGCACCAACCCCACCATAAAAAAACTAAAGTCTCTCTCACTCCCGGCGCCTACCTTAAGGCCGGAGGAACCGAGGGTAGTACAGCCGGCGAACCCTTGTCTGCTAACTGGGTCGTTCCGAACGTGTCACCAAGCATGGCCGTTAAACACTTGGGCACGGATGGTGGCACGCAAAGGCATCACTTGGCAGTGGCTCCGGCGACCTCGATTACGTCAGCCGACAACGGCGAATTTTGTTTCTTTAGAGGTGGAGTCACTAGCCCAGGAAATGATTGCCAAGAATGTCATCATCCCGGTCCCCCCAAATTACCCTGTATTCACGTCCAAACTATTTTTGGTACCCAAAAGGGACAGTGTTCAGATGAGGCCGGTCGTAGACCTGTCTTATCTGAATCTTCACATTCACAACGAATCTTTCAGAATGTTAACAGTACACCAAATCAGGCTAACACTTCCGCCGGGAGGTTGGATGTGTTCACTAGACCTGACAGACGCCTATTGGCACGTATCGGTCAACAAAAAATTTCAAAGGTTTTTGGCCTTACGGATCAGGCACCAAAATTTTGTTTTTCAGAGGATGCCGTTCGGTTTGAACCTAGCACCTCGATTATTCACAAAACTAGTCCGGCAAGCCCTGATGCCATTGTTAAAACAAGGGATCAGAGTGTTGTGGTATCTGGACGACTGGCTGGTGGTGGCAGAGACACAACAATTATGCATAAAACATGTCAATATCATTTTAAATCATGTCAAAACTCTAGGCTTCAAGGTAAATCTGGTAAAGTCAAACCTTGTTCCCTCACGAGTAATTCAGTGGATAGGGCTGGTCTGGGACACCGCCGCTCTCACTCTGAGTCAGAGTGTGGACAATCGCAACAGGTTTCGCAGGAAACTGTTCAGGTTTCTTCACAGTCTGACTACGACACGGAGGGTCTGGGAGTCTCTGGTCGGCTCTCTCAACTGGATTCAACTAACTGTCAAGTTGGGCCGGTTGAAAGTAAAACGATTAATATTGGAAGGCAACAAATATTTCCCGCTCTTACCGGCGGGAAAATTATGGCCCATCCCGAAATTAATCCACACCTTGCTAGCGGTCTGGGCGAAGAGGGAAACATTGCACTCAATAATGTCATGGACCTCTCCTCCACCAACGGTATGGGTAGACACGGATGCGTCAGGCACAATAGGTTGGGGATTTCAGTCAAATCAGGGGCACCAGGGTCAGGGGCTTTGGTCCCACTTAGAAATCTCGCACATCAATGTCAAAGAATTACTAGTCCCCTTATATTTCCTTCAGGCTCACGGCCCGGCGTTACGGGACAAGTCGGTGGCCTTCAGAATGGACAATCTGAATGCAGTCCACTGTATTCAGAAACAAGGGTCAACGAGGTCAAGGAAGTTGCTAAACGTGTCAGAAGAGATTTTTGCTCTAGCCAACAGTCTAGATATTTATCTGCACGCTTCTTATCTCCCAGGCGTAGCGAACGTCTGGGCAGACGCTCTATCCCGGCGACAAAGCACGACAGTAGAATGGGAGCTCAAGCAACCCATTTTCAACCTAATGATTGCAGAGCTCTCCCATCCACAAGTGGATCTTTTTGCGTCCGAGGAGACTCACAAACTCCATCTATACCTCACCCGCCGGGCGAAAACGCCGGCAGGGGGGCCAGACGCCCTAGTGACAGACTGGAACAGATGGAGCTCCATCTATCTGTTTCCGCCGCCAGATGCGTCACTAATGTGCCACGTAGTGAACAAACTACGAGATTATCGAGGCTTAGTCTCGCTAATCGCGCCACTGTGGCCGGCGCAGTTGTGGTACCAGCAATTGAAAATGTGGTGCCCGGACCCGGTATCGCTCCCGGTCGGGTATTTCCACTTAGACGTGATTGGCAACCTCGCGACCTCGCTGACTTTTGCATTATGGACATTCAGGAGGCCAAGTGGCTAGCACCATACGGTAGAGATGTGACAAATAAATTACTTAATCAATATACTCAGTCTACAAAACGACAGTATCAATCACATTGGCAAGCCTTTACTTCTTGGATCGTTAGGACAGAACAAACTGTACCCTCAGTGGCATTAGTTTTTAATTATTTAAATTATCTGTTTGAGCAGAAACGTTTATCTGTGGTAACATTAAAAAATCACTTAACTGCGATTAGAGTGCCCTTTTTAGACCTTACAGGTCTCTCCATACCGGTAGCGGAGGAAACAGGTTTTATGAGAGCATGTTTTAAACTCCGCCCACCTCCCCGTCAGCTCATGCCTACTTGGTCTCTGGACAAAGCTTTGTCTTTGCTTCACTCTCGTCTGTACCAAAATACTGCAGACTTTGCATTACTCTTAAAAAAGGCGGTTTTCCTTTTGGCTTTAGCCACCGGAAACAGAGTGTCTGAGCTGGCGGCGATGAGCAACACACCTAATTGTCTTAGGTTTGGTAGACTTAATGAATGTATTTCCATTGCACCCTCCCCAGGTTTTGTAGCCAAGAATGAGCATAGTGCACACGTGTTTTCTGAGTTCACGGTGCCGGCGTTAAAAAGGGGAAAGGTGCATCATAATTTATGTCCAGTACAAGCTCTAACCAAATATTTGAGAGTAGCTCCTCACAACCCCCAAGGTGCTTTATGGGTAGCAAGTACGGGTAAACGCTTACTTAAACGGCGATTAGCCTCTCTTCTGGTAGAAGTCATTAAAGAAAGTAATCCCGGCGTTGTGGGTCGGGCCCACGATTTACGCAAATGGGCAGCCTCTTTACGTTTCCTGAAATTTTTTCAGTTGAAGACATAGCGTCCACGCAGTTGTGGGCGTCTAATCATACGTTTCTGTCTAGATACTTGTCAGTTGCTCTAGACAAACCTTCCTTACCATGTATAGCTTTAAGGCAGAGGGTCTAGGCGGCCCTGCAGTCACTTTTGTTTACTTTTATGGGAAAGGGGGGGGGGGGGTGCAGTCAGTTGACACAGGACACCCTAGACCCCGCCGGAGTATGAGAGCTGTGATACAATTTAAGGTTAAAATGTGTTATGAAAATTTCTCAGTGAGAAATTGTGCTAGTACAATGTTAAGTACAAAACAACGGTGTTGTTAGAGTAGTTTAGCTGCGAAAGCAATTTAGTTTTAGATTATTGGAGTTCCTTTGCAATTTATCTCCAAGTTTATGTTGGGGTTTATTATGTGCACATGTAAACTTATAACTTGTTATTTTTTGTCACCACTCGTTGAGTGGGGTGCCTTTGTAACTACAGATCTGTGTTCAGAATCTTCAGGGTTACCAATTTTTTGTCAGGCAGGCTTCTTTGAAGCACGCACCTGCCTGAACCCCCTTTTTCTTGTATTTGTTCGGCTACGCCGTTAATTAAATATATTTTCAAAGTAAGAATACTATGTGGTTGTTTTTATTATCTGCTTTTCTAGAGTTATGATATGATTACGAATGTCCCCCTCCAGTCTTAGAAATCAGGCATGTTCGTCAATGATGGAGGGGCCACTAATAAATTATAGGTTTGACTCCTGTAAGGAGATAAAGAAAACCTAATATTTAGTAGTGGCCCCGTAATCATTGACGACTGGGGCCCTCCCGACCGTCCCCTTCCCATTCGTTGATGTATTAAGGATTTTGGTTTACTTGATATGTCAGTGAAGGAAGAATGACGCCTGAATCAGCGTCTGGTCAGAAATCCACACAAGTACATCCACGATATGATGGAAAGCTTATTGGATAGTTATTCTTATTGTTTTTGTTTTTGTTTTTATTTTTTACGAAGTTTTTTCGTAGTGAGAACCCAATTCATAATGACTGAAGCCATGAGTGAGGTCGCGTGCGCTCATGATGAAGGCTCCTCAGTTTTTAAATGCTCTGCGCGGTAGATTCAAAACTACGGCGGATTAGTGTTTGAAGAGGATGCCTTATGTAATAGGCATGTTCGTCAATGATTACGGGGCCACTACTAAATATTAGGTTTTCTTTATCTCCTTACAGGAGTCAAACCTATAATCTATAATTTGTAGGGTAGATTACCCTGATGATTAAATTATCGAGGATGCGATGACGTCATCAGCTGATGACGTGAGTGGGGGCGTGTATGCGATGTGGGGAGGAGAAGGTAGTCGGAAAGGAGAGATCGTGGAGAGAGGTTGTGCTAGCGATAGTGGGGAGCGATTGTCCGGCGTGTTTCATGTAATGGTGGTTTAAGGCATGCCTAGCAGATGGTGTAAATAGTGAGTTGGATACGGTATGTGGTTTGATTGGTATTACATGGCGTTGCAGTTGTTTGGGCTGTGGTTTTGTGTCGGCGTTTGTGCTTCTTGGTTACGATGGTGGTTTGTTGTTTCGCTGAGTAGCTGGTTCATCTTGGAGGGTTCAACGTTCTTAAGGGCGAGCTACGCATCAGAAAGGTAATTATTGTAAACGTGTATAAAATATATATGAAGTATTTGGGAAGATATCACATATGCAGATTAGCTTAACTATATTTAACAAATATGGTAGAAGAGCGTAGTTCCAGCGTGCTGGGCCCATAACCTAGAGGTCCATAGTTCCAGCGTGCTGGGCCCATAACCTAGAGGTCCATAGTTCCAGCGTGCTGGGCCCATAACCTAGAGGTCCATAGTTCCAGCGTGCTGGGCCCATAACCTAGAGGTCCATATTTCCAGCGTGCTGGGCCCATAACCTAGAGGTCCATAGTTCCAGCGTGCTGGCCCATAACCTAGAGGTCCATATAACCTAGAGGTCCATAGTTCCGTCATGGCTTCTGTAATTAAGAACCCCCCCATGTTAACTGATTTAGACAAATATGAACAATGGAAGGAAGATGTATCTCTGTCCTTCCACCTCGCTCTCGTACACCCTCTTAGTCAATCTCTCACGTTCCATATGGCCGAACCATCTCAAGTTGTTCCTTTTCACACTTTCCAGCACATCTACCTCCACACCACACCCCTTCTTACTTCCTAATTCGTCTGTCTATCCCTCCATGTAACTCCGCATGCACTTCTCAAGTAACTCATTTCCACCGCTCTCACTCTTGGTCTAAGTCTCTTCCCGAACGTCTATGCTTCGCTTCCGTAAGTTAGTGTCGGGATTACCACACTATCATGCAAGGACTTCTTCGCTTCCATACTGACCACCCTATTTCTTGTTACTGCTTTCAAAATTCCTACAACCCTCTTCCCCTGTTGCACCCTCTCCCGCACCTCCTCATCCACAGTCCCATCTTTACTCAACACACTAGCTAGACCACCACACAGATCACTATTAGCCACACTCGACATTAGTAAAGCCTTCGATGCCATCCCCCGCCACAACCTAACAAACAAAATCTACAACACAAACATGCACAACAACACAAAAAGGTGGCTGGCCAACTTCCTAGCAGGCAGATGTGCACACGTATCTTTTGCCGGTCAGTCATCTAAAATCAGAAACTTTCCAAACGGAGTCCCACAAGGATCCGTCCTATCGCCCGCACTCTTCAATCTGTACATGCACGATATAACTACACCCAATACTCCCCAAATAAACTTAGCCTCCTATGCAGATGACATAACACTCACATGCACACACCATGACCCAAGAAGAGCAACAGATCTCCTTCAACCCTATCTCAACACACTACATGGCTGGTGCACTACAAACAGACTTAATCTAGCCCCAGCCAAATCCACTGCAACCCTGCTCACAAGCTGGACAGGTGAACACGAATACATCCCTCAACTCACCATAAACAACACACCCCTAACACATACACACACACACCCAAAATCCTAGGAGTAACATATGATACTCATATGACATTCAAACAGCACACCACAAACATTAAAAAGAAACTGACACCCAGACTTAACGCCCTCAGGTCACTTGCTCACACACAATTTGGACACAACAAAGAAACTACCACCACAGTATATAAACAATACATAAGATCAGTGATGGAATACGCAAGCCCAGCCTGGGCTTCTAACCTAGCTGAAACACATCATAAGACCTTACAGACTATTCAAAACAAAGCCCTGAAGATCATTACAGGCTGCACAGCTACTGCACCCACAGATCATCTACATCAAGAAACCAAAATCCTCAAAGTCAAAGACCATCTGGACATAAGAGGCACTCAATTCCTGGCAGCAGCCTCCACGAACCAAGACCACCCACTAAACTACATGGCAACACACCCACAGACACCAAGAAATCAAAAACAACAGCACACGGTATCACACACAATTATTGTCCTCTCTCCCTCCCTGCCCACCCCGAACCAACTTCCAGAAGCACATCCATACTCATATCTCTCGCCAATCCATCCACTCACTCACAGACAACACGCAGCTGCATGCACGACCTCCCGAAATCCATCCTTCCGAATCCTCCCTCCCTCGCGAGGACAGAGTCCACCTGGCCAGGCTGAGATGCGGACACCATCCAGCTCTCCTGAGCTATCAGAAGAGACTGGATGACTCCGTTGTCGACGCCTGCCCGGGATGTAACACAGCACCTCATACCATTAAACACATCATAGAAGACTGCATTTCACACAACCACTTACGCCAACAACACAACCTACACTCAATGAGAGCTCTGTGGGAAAGCCCGATCGTGGCCATGGCCTTCCTCAGGGACTCGGGGCTGTTCGGCCAGGCAGCTTAGGGAACAACAACAACAACTCAACACACTGCCCAGATACTTAAAAGAGCTGACGATCTCCATAGCCTGACCGTTCAACTTCACCTCACACTCTGTGACTTCACCCCTTTCGAATACCATAACCTTGCTCTTCCCCGCATTTACCTTCAAATTCCGTTTTTCGCACACTGTTCCAAACTCATTTACCAAACCCTGCAGCTCCCATTCATTATCGCTCATCAGAACTGTATCAAGAAGTAAAACGTTTGCTCGGAGTAACTCCCCTCAGTCTGACACGAGCACTGCTGTTACAATTAATTTAGATTCTGATCACCAATCTAGTACTCTAATGGAACATAAAGCCCCCGAAACTTCTTATCCCAGACAGTCTCTTGAGTCAATTCAGTCATCCATGCCTAGTTTTCAGATTAAACCACTATTGAAAACTGCCACGTCAGTCAATCCAGACGTAATTACTGTTCAATCTGATATACACCATTCGGGAGATTCCCCAGTCAGACAGGGCCTTACAATTACTCCTCTCCAAGACAAACTTATATCTCAACAACCTTGCTTACTAGAGACTGACATGCCTGAAATTTTAGGTAGTCATTTAAGACCAGGTCAAGGAGTGGAAGCAGAAATCTCTCTCTCAAACTTACAGGATAATTTACATGCAACCAACCCGGAAGATCCAGGTGAAGAAGATGTAGAAGGGTTCAATAACTATCAATCTTTTGAAGAAGATGACACTTGGTTCCAAGGTCAACAATTTCATGAACGACCCTTCTCTCCTTCACAGGCATCTGAAGGAGATGGGTCTCACAATACTTTAGTATCTAGGGAATATGTGGCTAATGTAGTTCAGGAATCCCTAGAAGATTTTGCCTTACAGGTATCAAAGGATATGGATAGTAAACTAGATAAGGTGTTACAAGCTATCTCTAAAATGCCTTCACACACTCTGACCAAACCTGACCATCAGACCATACCCTTAGCAGTCAATCCTATTCTACCTAAACCATCCCCCAATATTGTTCTGGGACAATCAGTTACTCAACCCAAGCAACAAATCAGCTTGCTTCAGCAACCTATGTTTCTATCCCCCATTACACCAACTGCTCTTGAAATTGACCCCGACCATCCTAAACAACCCCTATGGCCCTCCTCGTCAATGGGACAAAGTGCCCATTCTCACACCAATAGGAGCCACATCAGACTCTTCAGATTCCTTCCCGGTACCTCGAGACTGATCAGTCGAAATTAATGAATTTCGTCAGTTACGGGCAAAGGATGAGGAGGGTAGGGTTTTAGATGATTTAGTCTTCCCCTTCCCATCAGCACAAGATGCTAGATATGTTCTGTATAAACTGGCTCCAGCCATTACTTCCACTAAACTATTCAAACCTTGGTCCGATTTCAAAAAATCAGATGGCCACGATGCCTTAAGATTGCTTTCTTCCCTTTGCACAACCGGATGCACCACGGTCCTGAATGAATCACAAAATCAAATGCTAGAACTTACTAATATTGGTTATGGTCCGTGGTCAGAGTGGGCAGGGGAAGCCACTAAATTTGCTATGAGTACCAATGATCCCTCAACTACAAAAATTCCTAGGATTATCACTTTGTATCTCTCTTTGTGTACAATTCAGACTCTCTTCCCAAAGAATTCTGGGAATTCTTGAGGCCCTAAGATTGCATGCCAAAATTTAACAGACCCACTCTTATCTACACCTACTCAGAGCATGTTGGAGAAGGATTTTAAACTTAGACAAAAAGCCCACAGATTGTTATCCAACTTTTTGTTAAACAGACAACTCACTCACTCTATGAGAGAAGTAGCTGACTCTATTCATGATTCAAACTCTAGGGCGGCATTATCACACATCAGGAAAGTCTCTCTTTGCAACACTCTCATGACAGTGGGAGGCGTCAGAACAGCCATTTTCGAGGCTACCAAAACCCGTCAAGATCTTCACATTTTTCTCTCTAGGAGTCTGCCCAAAGATATCAAGACTAGAATCTTGCTCTCTCCTCTCTACTCTAACAGATTAATACCATCCACTACTTGGTCTGAAGTATCTACACTGCTATTACAACCATCAGTCAATACCTACCGGGCTAACTTCCTTAACCCATCAGACCCGGCTATGTATTCCATACCGAAACCCGGGGGTTTTGGCCGAAAAACGTCTACGCCTAGGCTACCGTATCTTTGTTATTTTGACTGCTTCCGCATTCCCGCACATCTCCAAGCGTAGATGTGTTTCGTACCTGTAGAATGGCATTGAGTAGAGCTCTCTAAGTCAACTGGTTCAGTTGTGATGACGATTTCCGCGGAGATAACTTTGTGGCGATATCAGCCACTTTACACTACTTTTCACCACTTAACAATAACATACAGGCACACACGAACAAGGACGCCTCTCCTTCTTGTGGTCGGAGATGCGCGGCGTCGGTCCAACCGGCTGTTGTTTACATGCGCCGGACGGACGCCTCGCACACCAAGCTTACAGGCTTTCAAGCTGCCGGTGCCTCAGAGCCCTTCCGGGTTCCGCGGGGGTGTTTTTTATGGATGCCTCAGAGCCCAACCGGGTCTGAGGGGTTAAACTCAGATCTCAACGACTCTCAAGGGTCCACAGTAGTCGAGGCAGACGAGGTCATTCTTCCACATTAACTACACATTCCAGAGGATCTTTTCAGTCGCTCTTTCGCGGCCAACAAACCTACCGAGGCAGGTTCAATTCCATGTCTCAACGAAGTAGGAGACCTAGTCAGCCCAGATTTGCCAATAGGCAGAATTTCTCGCCTAGACAATCTCAGATCCAATCAGGAACTCAACCCTCACATAGCTCTCACCAACCAGCTCATACCTCTTTTTCCAATAACCAGCAACAAAACAGACAACAAAACAGGCAGAATCAGACACAACAACACAAACAGCAACAGTCCAACTATCCAAGAACACATTCAGGTTAAAAAAACTAAATTCGTTCAACCTAGCCTTGCATCACATAATATCCCAAGGCACGACCGGAGCTTTTCAGACCAATTACACAGCCTGGCCAAAAGGGACTTGGGCCAGATGGTTAATAAAGAAGGGTCTGTTTTGGAGATGGAAGAAAAGACCATTCCTTCACCCATGTTCAAACAATCTGTCAGTTCCGGTCAATGTGCAGTCACTTATTCAAGAGATGCTCCAGCTAGGAATTCTCAGAACCATACCAACAACATCAAAAGTCTTTCTGTCTCGATTATTCCTTGTTCCAAAACGAGACAGCCCAAAATTCAGATCAGTCATCGACTTATCGATTCTCAACAAATTTATTGTCAATCACACCTTCAAAATGTTGACTATCCAACAAATTTGTTTAACACTTCAACCCAAAGTCTGGTTAATAACACTGGATCTGAAAAATGCCTATTGGCACGTTCCCATAGCAAACAGATACCAGAAATATCTAGCAATTCCCTATTTAAACACAGCTGTAGTATTCCGCAGACTCCCATTCGGCCTCAACATAGCACCCAGAATTTTTTACAAAACTAGTCAAACAAGCCCTATTGCCTTTACGACAACAAGGAATCAACATCCTGTTCTATCTAGAAGATTGGGTAATCACAGGGAGGTCTCCCCAACAGTGCCAGGATCACACATTACGAGTCATTCAACATGTCACCAAACTAGGCTTCCATGTCAATCTCGAGAAATCAAACTTAGTACCGACACATAGAGCAACCTGGGTAGGCCTCCTTTGGGACACTCAATCTCTCACCTTGCAACAAACGACATCAAATACCAGACGTTTACAAGTAAAGTTATTCAGAACACTACATGCAAAAACAATTACCAGACGACTGTGGGAATCATTAATAGGGTCGATCAATTGGGTTCAGCTATCTGTCCCATTGGGCAGACTGCGACTGAAACGCTTGATCTGGCTAGGCAACAAAACTTTTCCGGTCAACCAACCTCATACTCTAATAACAATTCCTCAACAAATACTCAAACTTCTAAGCTTTTGGATCAAACCAGAGACACTTTCCTCAACAGCCCACTGGTCAGATCCTCCACCATCACTGTGGGTCGACACGGATGCAGCAGGAGCCCTAGGTTGGGGCTACCAGTCATCCAAGGGTCACCAGACCAAAGGTCGCTGGACTTCTCTCAATCTTTATCACATAAACGCCAAGGAGCTAGTTGTCCCCCTATTCTTCCTCAAAGACCATGCCCATACACTTCAACACAGAGTAATAGCATTTTGCATGGACAACACATCAGCCGTGTCCTGCATCAACAGACAGGGTTCAACGAAATCTCACACGCTCCTAAGATTGTCAGAAAAGATATTTTTCCTTGCCCTCCAATACCATATCACAATTCAGGCAGTGTACCTCCCAGGCAAGGCGAACCTGTGGGCAGACGCCTTGTCTCGAGGGAAGAGCACTCTAGTCGAATGGGCAATCACTCAACAGACCTTCGACAGACTGATAAATCCATTCCGCCCACAGATAGACCTATTTGTCTCCCACCAGTCAACAAAACTCCCTCTGTTTTTTACCTGCTGGCACAAGACCCAGGCGGGCGGACCAGATGCGTTCTCGGAAGTTTGGAACAAGTGGTCCTCAATTTACCTCTTCCCCCCACCGGACACAACACTAATGTGCAGAGTATTGCAACAACTTCACTTATTTCAGGGTCAAGTGTGTCTCATAGCACCGGTCTGGCCAACACAAGTGTGGTTCAATCAACTGTCTCTATGGTGTCCAAATCCAATTCCTCTTCCGATATCATGTTTCCACTTAGAGCAGATTGGCAACCTGCAGACTTGTCTAAATTTTGCTTTATGGACATTTTTAAAGCCAAATGGATAAATTCTTATGATCAAGCCGTTCACGACAAATTAACCAAACAAGTTACACCTTCCACGATTAGACAGTATGAGTCACATTGGAAACATTTTACCACGTGGATCGTAGAATCGAACCAACACAGTGCCTCAGTAAGTTTAATCCTAAAGTACTTAAATTACCTTTTCGAAGACAAACCACTATCAGTTAATACCCTTCGCAATCACCTCTCAGCCATTAAAGAGCCGTTCTATGATCTCACTGGCCTCAGACTTCCACCTAAGGACGAAGGAGGTTTTCTTAAAGCTTGTTTTAGATTACGGGCTCCAGCTAGACAGATTCTCCCTCAGTGGTCTCTAGACAAGGTGTTAAATCTATTAATTAGTAAACCCTACACGGTCAACCCCTCTTATGACAAATTATTATCAAAATGTGTTTTCTTAATTTTGTTAGCAACAGCTCATAGAGTATCCGAGCTTGCGGCCATGGCTAGATCTGATAACTGCTTACAATTTAAAGAGGATCTGAGTGCGGTCACCCTCGCACCAGCTCCTGACTTCATAGCCAAGAATGAAAGAGAAGATCATGTGTTCTCACCTTTTGATATAATGACCCTAAAACAAAATAATAAACATCATGGTCTATGTCCTGTGATGGCTTTGTATAAATATGTACAACAAACTGCACCCTTACACCCTTCTCATTTGTGAATCTCTTCACATGACAAATCAAGATTATCTAAACGACAACTTGCCTCAATTCTAGTGGACGTTATCAAAACGGCCGAACCAGCAGCAGTAGCGAAGGCCCATGATGTGAGAAAGTGGGCCACGACAGTCAGATTTCTTAATAATTACTCTATACAAGACATTAAGCAAACAAAAGTCTGGTCTTCTCACCACACATTTTTATCCAAATACCTATCAGTTCATTTGAAGAGACCCACTGTGCCATGCGTAGCCATGAGACTTAGTCATAAGCCTAACTGATTTCTGTTTATTGCAATAATGCCATGTACTGTATTATGTTACAGTTATGAGTGAGGTTAACCAATGTACTTACTTGTGTTTATGAGTTTTGGGCAAAAAGAGAGAGGGGGGGAGTGTGTTCCGAACTGGAGAACCTCTCTCAGGGTTGATTAATGTTAATATTAGTAGTTAAGTAAGATTGATATATCTAAAGAGTTAATTTCCAATAAAGGATATTAAATTGATGAATGCACAAAATTATTTTTTGTGAGTTTAATAAGTATGATAGATTTTCTTTTTTACAAATCATTTCAGGTACTATAGTAATGTACAATTCTTATGTTTTTACAATATATAGTTGCTTTTTTATTAATTTTTACTGCATCCTTATCATTACCTAGCTTTCTCTTGCTTCATAAGGCTTACTTAGAAACCCTGCCTTAATACTTTACTCCTTTTTCTTAATTCTATTTATATATAAAAGCGCGAGCCGTTAGTTTTGGTTTTCTTCAGTCTTTGACGTTGAGCATGAGATGTCCCAACCACCGATCTTGGTATTCTTAGGCTCTCACGTCATTGACGGAGAGAACCATTACTAAATTACGGGTTTGACACCCGAAGGGAGAGAAGGAAAACTAACTATTTAGTAATGGTTCCGTAGTCAATGACGTAAAGCGGCCCTCCCTCCTCCCTCTTCCCATGCACATACGCAACTTAGTACTATGAAGGACGTATGAACCCAGCGTGGTCAGCTGGAGGACGCGTGCAAGGGAAAGACTGTATAACGGCGTGCTAGTTAATTTAGTACAGTAAACCCTCGCCATCTCGGACCTCTAGAAGTAGGAAACCCGTACTAGTCGGACTGGCTACGGCCTCTCGGACATGCACTTCGGTAGTTCGGACATTTCCGTCATCGTTCCGACAGTCTCTGACGTTGTCGGACTTTATATAAGTATTCGGAAAATGTCCGATATTATATTTTTCAATTCCATTGCATTAGAAATGATTCAAAGATTACAAGAAGTCCAAATAAGACATAGTTATGTTCATGTATAAGGGAGTCACGTAGATGCATTAGAGAGATAGATAGATAGAAAGAGAGAGTTACAGAGGGGGAGTGAGCGATAAACACGAACTATTATGAGACGGACTTAATTGGTTCTGAAAAGACAAAGGAGACTTTTATATTGACTCTTTTTCATGTTATTATTTGTGTGCTAGAAGGATAATATTGTTTGCAATTCCATTGCATTAGAAATTATTCAAAGATTACAAAAAGTCCAAATAAGACATAGTTATGTTAATGTATAAGGGAGTTACGTAGATGCATTAGAGAGATAGATAGATAGAAAGAGAGAGTTACAGAGGGGGAGTGAGCGATAAACACGAACTATTATGAGACGGACTTAATTGGTTCTGAAAAGAGAAGATAGATAGAAAGAGAGTTGCAGAAGGGGAAGTGAGCGATAAACACGAACTATTATGAGACTTATGAGACGGACTTAATTGGTTCTGAAAAGACAAAGGAGACATTTTTATTGACTCTTTTTCATGTTATTATTTGTGTGCTAGAAGGATAATATTGTTTTCAATTCCATCGCATTAGAAATTATTTATAGATTACAAAAAGTCCAAATAAGACATAGTTATGTTAATGTATAAGGGAGTTAGTTAGATGCATTAGAGAGATAAATAGATAGAGAGAGAGTGGCTAGGGGCGAGCGAGCGATAAAATACTAACATATCGAGACGGACTTATGTTTCTGAAAGACAAAGGAGACATTTTTATTTACTCTCTTTTTCATTTTATTATGTGTGTATTAGAACCCCCCCTGGGGGTTAGGGAATAGAATATGCCCCACGTGCCTTCTGCGTGTCGTAAGAGGCGACTAAAGAGGTTGGGTCGGTGGGCTTGCGACCCCCACCCGGAAAAAATATCTAAGCAAAGAAAAACGAACGAACAGCCTCGGATGCGGACGGAACCAACGTTGACGAACCACGACCGACTAAGGACATGCCTTCGGACATTCTGAGAATGGCTACGTGGAATGTTAGTGGCATGAATGATGGCACAAAAGAGAGAGAGGTTCTGGAAGTGTTAGTGAATGCCAGGCTGGATGTATGTGGAATGACAGAGACCAAATGGAAAGGTTCAGATGTGAGAGAGTGGGAGTGTGGAATGGGTGTGTGTGCTGGAGTGAGTGAAGGAACAGCGAGAGAAGGTGCATGTTTGTTTGTAAGTAGCAAATGGAAGGAATGTGTAAGAGAGTATGGGTCTGTGGGTTCAAGGATTGTGTGGGTGAGAATGAAAGTAGGAATACAAACGTGGGTGATTGTATGCGTGTATGCCCCGACAGAGGATATACTTGAAAGAAAGAAAGAGGAGTTCTGGATGAATGTGGAGGCGTGCCTGGAGAAGTTTGACAAGAACGAAAGAATATTTCTGATTGGGGATATGAATGGTAAGGTGGGTGATAGGAAAGTTGAGGGAGTGGTGGGAGGGTGGGGGGTACCATCAGAGGTGAATGGGAATGGTAGTGCACTTGTGGACGTATGTGTGGGGAGGAGGCTGTGGATAGCCAACACCTTCTTCCGACACAGAATGATCCACAGGTACACGTGGAAACGGATGTTGACGATGAAGGATAAGACAGTGGTGGAACGAAAGTCATTGATTGATTATGTATGTGTGGATGAACGAATGAAGAAATCTGTGATGGATGCTAGGGTGTATAGGGGTATTGGAGGGGGTCTGTCTGATCATTATGTAGTGGTAGCTAAGGTTAGGATACAAAAGAAGTGGGTGAGGAGAGAGCGGGAGGGAGGCGAGAGGAGGGTGGAATGGTGAGGAGGGTGGAGAGGTTGCAGGAGGAGGAAGTCAGGGAGGAGTACAGGAGAGCAGTGGAAAGACGACTAGGTGGGTTCGACCTGGAAGTTATGGAGGAAGTGGAGGAGATGAGCAAGGTGTTTAAGGATGAGATCTGTGCAGCATGTGAGGAGGTGTGTGGAGTGAGGAGAAGAGGGAGGGGAGTGAAAGGTACAGCATGGTGGACAGAAGAGGTAAGAATAGCTGTGGAAGAAAAGAAGAAAGCATATAGAGAGTGGTTGGGTAGTAGAGGGAATGAAGATTCCGAGAGACAGAAACGAGCGAGGTACGTGGAGAGTAAGAGGGTGGTGAAGAGAGTAGTGAAGGAAAGTAAGAGAAGAGTAGATGAGGAATTTGGAAGGAATCTGAGTGTAAAATGGAGGGAGAGTAAGAAACTGTTCTGGAAAGAAGTCAAGAAAGTTAGGGAAGGTAGCAAGGGAAACCGTAAGGGTGTGAAAGATAAGAATGGGAGAATGCTAGCCGAGAAGCAAGAGAGAGTCGAAAGATGGAGGGAGTACTTCAGTGAGTTGCTAAATGAAAGGAATGAAGAGCCAGCAAACATAGCTGGATATGGTATGGGAGGGAGAAGAAGAGAAGTAGTGGAGGAGGAGGTGGGGATCAGGAGGTCAGAAGTGTGGGAAGCCATGAAAAGAGTGAAGTTGGGGAAAGCACCAGGAACAGATGGAGTGTGTGGGGAAATGTTGAGGTATGGTGGTGAGATAGTGATAGAATGGGTATGGAAAATGTGCAAACTAGCATGGGAGAAGGGGAGTGCACCCGATGACTGGAAGACTGGCATAATAGTCCCCCTATATAAGGGCAAAGGGGAAAGAGGAGTGTGTGGTAACCACCGAGGAATATGTCTTCTAAGCGTAGTAGGGAAGGTATACAGTAGGGTAGTGATTGAGAGAGTGAGAGTGAGAACGGAGAAATGGATAGGCGACGAGCAGGGAGGTTTTAGGAAGGGAAGAGGATGTGTAGATCAGATTTTTACCCTGAATTGTGTTGTGGAGAAGTATCTGGAGAAGAAACAAAAGGTGTATGTTGCCTTTATGGACTTGGAGAAGGCCTATGACAGAGTGGATAGAGAAGGTTTGTGGAAAGTACTTAGAATATACGGAGTAGAGGGCAAGTTGCTGAAAGCAGTGAAGAGCATGTGTGAGGGTGCAAAGGCGGCAGTACGTGTGGAGAGTGAGCAGAGCGAGTTCTTTGACCTGAATGTTGGTTTGAAACAGGGGTGTGTGATGTCCCCGTGGTTGTTTACTGTATATATGGATGGAGTTATGAAAGAAATACTATCAAGAGCAGTGGATGTTGGTGTATTGCTGAAAAGGGAGGGAATTGAGTGGAAGCAACCTATACTGCTGTTTGCGGATGATACAGTTCTGATGAGTGATAATGAATGGGAGTTGCAGGGTCTGGTAAATGAGTTTGGAACAGTGTGCGAAAAACGGAATTTGAAGGTAAATACGGGGAAGAGCAAGGTTATGGTCTTCGAAAGGGGTGAAGTCACAGAGTGTGAGGTGAAGCTGAACGGTCAGGCTATGGAGATCGTCAACTCTTTTAAGTATCTGGGCAGTGTGTTGAGTAAAGATGGGACTATGGATGAAGAGGTGCGGGAGAGGGTACAACAGGGGAAGAGGGTTGTAGGAACGCTAAAAGCAGTAACAAGAAATAGGGTGGTCAGTATGGAAGTGAAGAAGTCCTTGCATGACAGTGTGGTAATCCCGACACTGACTTACGGAAGCGAAGCATGGACGTTGGTTGAGAGACTCAGACCAAGAGTGAGAGCAGTGGAAATGAATTACTTAAGGAGTGCATGCGGAGTTACATGGAGGGATAGACAGACTAATGAGGAAGTAAGAAGGAGGTGTGGTGTGGAGGTAGATGTGCTGGAAAGTGTGAAAAGGAACAACTTGAGATGGTTCGGCCATATGGAACGTATGGAAAGCGAGAGAATGACTAAGAGGGTGTACGAAAGCGAGGTGGAGGGACAGAGGGGGAGAGGTAGACCGAATATGAGGTGGAAGGATGGAGTGAGGAACTACATGAACGAAGGCGGTGCTGGTTGGGGGGAGGGGCGTCGACTGACTGGGGACAGAGGTGCATGGGGGCGGTTCGTTCGTGGCCACCCCTTCGGGGATCACGGCGTCAGGCAATAGATAGATAGATAGAATATTGTTTTCAATTCCATCGTATTAGAATTGATTCATAGATTAAAAAAAGACCAAATAAGACATAGTTATATATATGTATAAGGGAGATAGATGCATTAAATAGATATATAAAAAAAAAAAAAAAAAAAAAAAAAAAAATCTTAACTTCTCTGGTGACGCGGACTTTCCTCTTCTAATTCGGAATTTTCCCTCTCTTAAGTCGGACTTCGGACATCTCGGATTTTCGGTCATCTCGGACTGGGTCTCCCCCCAATTAGTCCGAGATAGCGAGGGTTTACTGTAATGCAACATTCGTAGTTTCTAATCTTTTACTCATACAAATTTTCTTTCTTTTTCTAATGGTTACTTTTTTAATGACGTTCCTTAGGAACTAAGTACAGTAAAGGGTTTCACCCTAGGATGTACTTTTTATATATTTGGGTCGCATTGATGCTTTCTCAGGGACCCTCACGGGGGTCTCCGAGGAGCCCTTATATATATAAGGCTCTCACGTCATTGACTACGGAACCATTACTAAAAAGTTAGTTTTCCTTCTCTCCCTTAACCCGTAAAAGGCACAGGCTTCAATTCATCCTAAAATCACTTAAAACCGAGTGAGAGAACATTGTAAACCGGACACAAATCCCGTCCAACTCGGAAATTTACGAGATATACAGGGACATTTCCGAGAGGCCGATGCCATTCAGAGAAATTTTCCGACTAAAAAGAGTCCGAGTTAGCGGAGGTTTACTGTATGTACAAATAAATTTTAAGGACAAAGGATATAACCAAATTATTTATTTGTGCCTTTACAATGTTGGACAAGAATAACAGATCTTCTTGGAAAACAATTTTTATTGAATCTCAATGTGATATTCTTTAACATATGTACCTGTATGGCTACTTATAAACAGAACTTCTTCGAAGCAACGCACTGCTTTTCTTTCCATTTTTTCTAGATTATTGTATGTAAACAATAAAGACTTAAGATTGTTATATGGTTCTTTTTCTCTACCTATGGTAGTTTGTTAGTGGTTTAGACATTGTCACGAATGTCCCCCTCCAGACTTGAGATATCAGGCATAT
Source organism: Paralithodes platypus (assembly GCA_032716605.1). Lineage (NCBI taxonomy): Eukaryota > Metazoa > Arthropoda > Malacostraca > Decapoda > Lithodidae > Paralithodes > Paralithodes platypus. The sequence goes on along the minus strand of CM064509.1, from coordinate 3,123,780 downwards.
CGTCAATGATGGAGGGGCCACTAATAAATTATAGGTTTGAGTCCCGGAGGGAAGAATGAAAACCTAATATTTAGTAGTGGCCCCAAAATCATTGACAATGTAGGGCCCTCCCTTCCGTCCCCTTCCCATTCATTGATGTATTTAGTTTAATCTTGATATGTCATTGAAGGAGGAATGGCGTCGCTGGGTAGAATCCACAAAAGACATCCACGAGTTGGAAAGCCTTAATATAACAATTTTTAAGTTAATTTTTCATTTTTATTTTTTACGAAGTTTTTTCGTAGTGAGTACCCAATCACAAAGACGATTCCATAAGAGAATTAGCGTTGCACTTATGATGTTAGTACTCTTCCCCCTGCTGCGGGTGTTTCAAACAGGCTGACCGCAGGTGCTTGAAAGAGAGCTATTATATTAATAGGCATATCGTCAATGATTTCGGGGCCACTACTAAATATTAGGTTTTCATTCTTCCCTCCGGGACTCAAACCTATAGTTTGTAGATAGACATTTGTCTGTTAATACACTTTGTAATAATTTAACAGACATTTCTTACAGTTTCTTACAGTAGATCCTCTGGAAAAAAGCAAACTATGCCTGTGTATCCAGCTCAGTACCAGTACTTGCACTGCTGCGGTCGTTCACGGTGTTGGCGGCGGCAGTAGCAGACGCAACATTTTTACTATTCTGTATCTTTGCTTTATAATCAAACTTCAAATCTTGTCTTCCCCATGCTTTATCAAGATTACTTTCAAACTCCCTTATTGATTCGGAATCGACTACATACTGGGGCAGTGCGTTCCACTCATTTACCACTCTATCACAAAATGAGTTCTTTGCCTTCTCAAGCCTATTTCTTTCTTTGTAAATTTTCTTAGAGTGTCCTCTCGTTCTTGTTCCCTCCCGCATCAAGAAGATACCTTCACACACATCCTCATCGTACTTTCCTGACACTATCTTAAAAGTCTCTATCATATCCCCTCTCTTTCTCCTATATGCCAGTGTCGGAAGCCCCAGTGTCCTCAACCTCTGCTCATAGCCCGCGTTCTTCAACGTTGGTACCAGCTTGCTAGCTCTCCTCTGCACTTTCTCCACTGCTTCTATATCCTTTACCATATATGGAGCCCACACCTGGTTTGCATATTCCAGGTGCGGCCTAACCAGCGCTGTATATAGATTCCTGAAGATTTCTTCGTCAAGTGACACAAATGTCCTCCTTATCAGCCCTACAATTCTATTGGCTTTGTTTATCTTTTCCGCTAAATGTTCTGAGAAATTTAACTTATTGTCTATCACTACTCCTATATCCTTTTCTGCACTCACTTCCTCCATCGCTTCATACATACTGTATCCTACCTTGTCTATCTTGCTGGTCCCAATCCGCATGTACTTGCATTTTTTTGGATGAAAAGGCATTAACCAATGCTCAGACCATCCCTTCATGCCCTCCACATCTCCTTGAAGCAAACCCATATCTTCCTTACTCCTCACTCTTCTATACAGTTTAGTGTCATCCGCATACAGGTATACCTCACTTCCATTAGTTATAACTTCAGGCAAGTCGTTGATAAATATAACGAACAGCAGTGGTCCCAACACAGATCCCTGAGGTACCCCACTTGTAATTTCCCTCCACCCCGAGCCTATTCCATTCACCAGTACCCTCTGTCTCCGATCTTTCAGGAAGGCTTCTATCCATTTCACACATTTCTCCCCTATATTATAGCTTCTAACTTTCTCTATTAACCTTTTATGTGGGACCTTATCGAAGGCCTTCATAAAATCGCAATATACCACGTCTATTACATCACCATCTTCTAGAATTTGCATCCAATCATCTACCACCTTAATTAGCTGTAGTACCGTCGACCTCCCCGGCAAGAATCCGAAATGTCTCCCACTGAAAAGTTGGTTTGACTTCATATGATCCATTATTCCTTCTCTAATTACCGTTTCCATTAGTTTACACACAACACTTGTCAAACTGACTGGTCTATAATTCCCTGGGTCATTTCTCTTTCCCTTCTTAAATATAGCTGTTATGTTCGCCTCTCTCCAGTCCATCGGGATTTGTCCTGTATTAAACGGTACCTCAAATAACATTTTCAATGGCTCTACTAACATCTCCCCTCCTTCCTTTATGATTCTTGGGTGTATCCCATCCGGTCCCGGTGACTTACTTCTGTTCATTTTTTCTATAGCCCTTCTTATTCTAGCATGGGAAAACTCTACTAGTTCTAGTGCCGGTGCCTGTTTCATGGGAATAGTAGGCACTGCATCCTCCGACTCCACTGTTAGTACCCCCCCAAAGTATTTCCCCAGCACCTCTGCTTTCTCCTTATCAGTCTCCGCTCTACTCCCATCATTCAACCCCCCCACCAGCTCTGGGATCCCTACTCTTCTTGTTAACTTTTCCTGAATGTACTTCCAGAATATTTTTGGATTATCCTTCACATTTCTAGCTATCTCTCTCTCCCTCTCCTTCACCCCCCCTCCTTGTTTCCCACCTTATTTTATTGTTTATTTGTCTGCGTTCCAGATCCACTTCCTTAGCCTCTATACTAGACCCCCTGTTCTTTTTTAACAATTTTAATCTGAACACCTTATTAGCGGGCTAGCGGTCTATTTATATGTACCGCCCAGCGGGGTGTTTTTAGCCAAAATAGGGCTGTTTACGTGATCATTTTCATGCCTAAATAAGACCCAGAGCGTAAAACAAGTATCTATCCCTGAAAGGGCATAAACAGAGCTTTCCAATGACACCATAACGATCCTTTTATGACGGCTAGTTTTCTTGCAACAACCGCGCAACACGAGTGCAAAAAGCATGTAATTCGGTACTTTCCCCATACAATTCAGTATGTAGCGAGTGAGAGAGGGAGGGAGGAGGTGGGATTCGTGTCAGTAGGTATGCCGCGGTGGTCTGGAGCAGTCATACGCTCGCTACTCTCCTGCCACCACTTGTCTCTCTCTCTCTCAGCAACATTACGTGCTGAAATTGCCACACGACCTATGTCGCGCGCCGCCAGATAGTCCAAATTTATTATACTCGACTTATGTTGCGCGCCGCTAGTTAAGGGTTAAAGAGCCGTTCTTTGATCTTGCAGGCCTCAAACTTCCATTAACCCTCCTGGCCTGGGCTGTATCTCCAAAGGACAGGGTGGGCTACCCGGGCGATCTGGCCGAAAAACGTCTAGGCCTAGGCTACCGTATTTTTGTTATTTTAACTGCTAGAAATTTCCCACGCATCTATAAATGTAGTGCGGTTTCCAATCTGTAGACTGGCGTTGAGTAGAGCTCTCTAAGTCAACTGGTTCAGTTGTGATGACGATTTCAGTGGAGAGCATTTTCAGGCGATGTTAGCAATACGACGATCTTTTCACTACTGAAACAACGACATACAGACATACAATAACAAACGAGTCTTCTCCTTCTTGTTTTCGGAGGTGCGGTGATGCAACGATCGGCTTTGTTTACAAGAGTCGGACGCACGGCGTTCAGACCAAGCTGAATAGGCTTTCAAGCTTAAAAGTCCTGAAAGGACACCCGGGCACCTGCCCTTATTTCGTGGTGTCATTTTAAAATGACAACCGGACAGGAAGGGTTAAGGGGAGTCACCTTCTTTTTTTTCTCTCTCTCTCCTTTTCTCTCTTTCTCTGGCTTGTATCCATTCAGTCAACTGTTTTAGGACGTTTATCCCCATCCAGGTGTCGATTTCTTCCTGGCGAGCGATAGCGAGCCAGCATTGTATGGAGAAATCCGGCTTTGCCGGAGAATTTTTTTTATCGAAAAAAGTACACATTTAGCTTGCTGTAAACAAAATATATATAGATGCTGGCTCGCTACCGCTCACCAGGAAAATATTAACACCTGGATGGGGGTAAACATCTTAAAACAGTAGGCTGAATGGGGCCGAATGGATACAAGCCAAAGAGAGAGGGAGAGAAAGAGAAAAAAAAACAAGGTGGGTCGGGTTAAGAGATGAAACCGGGTTTATCAAAGCATGTTTTAACCCTTCCTGCCCGGTTGTCATTTTAAAATGACACCGCGGCAGATGGGCAGGAGCCCGGGTGTCATTTTAAAATCCGTAATCTTGAAAGCCTATTAAGCGTGTTTTGAAAGCTGTGCGTCCGACGCATGTAAACAAAGCCTGTCTTTGCGACACCGCACCTCCGAAAACAAGAAGGAGACGACAGATCAATGTTGTTGTTGTATGCTATGGCGAGAATAGTGTCTGCAAATGTCCGATATTGCTAACATCGCATCGAATCTTTCTCCACGGAAATCGTCATCACAACTGTACCAGTTGACCTAGAGAGCTCTACTCAACGCCAGTCTACAGATACGAAACACAGCTACGTTTAGAGATGCATGGGAATTTTCTAGCAGTTAAAATAAGAAAGATACGGCTAGCCTATTACGACGTTTTTCGGCCAGATCGCCCAGATCTCAATAATGTCCTTAGGATGGCGAGCCCGGGCAAGAAGGGTTAAGCTAAGAGCTCCATCTCAACAACTTCTCCCACAGTGGTCTCTAGATAAAGTCTTGACATTATTAAAGAGCAAACCTTACACTATTAATCCATTCATTGACAAACTCCTTTACAAATGTGTATTTTTAACCCTCGGACTTCGGGCCCTTTAAATACACTCGAACCTCCATTCAACGGACTCCGATTCTCCGGATATCGGCAATTACGGTAAAAAAACGTACAGTAGAATCTCGCATCCCACGATTTATTGGTACCGAAATATTACCGTGGGACCGGAATTCGTGGGATGCAGAGTATTAAAGTAATGGGGAAAATTACAAAAGTACTGGAGGCTATCGTCGGGCGACTATTGACCATCACTTTACATACCAATAATCAAAAGTAAGTTGCTTTAACCCTCCAGCCTCGGCTACGCATTCTATAATACCGGTATATCCCCAAAACCTGGGGGATTTGGCCGAAAAAACGTCTCGCCTAGGCTACCGTATCTTTGTTATTTTGACTGCTTCCGCATTCCCACGCATCCCCAAGTGTAGATGTGTTCCGTTCCTGTAGAATGGCGTTGAGTAGAGCTCTCTAAGTCAACTGGTTCAGTTGTGATGACGATTTCCGTGGAGAGAACCTTGTGGCGATGTCAGCCACTTTTCACTACTTTTCACTACTTAACAATAAAACACCCACACACGAACAAGCGACGCCTTACCAGCTGTTGTTTACATGCGTCGGACGGACGCCTTTCAAAACAAGCTTACAGGCCTTCAAGCTGCTATGAAAAGAAAGGTAAGTAAAACACAAACAAAAAACTTAGAAAAGTTGATGAGGTGATTATTGTGATGGATGTGGTGATAGACGGGAGGCGGATGTTAGATACCACCCTCCGTGGCCCCACTCTCGTTCTCCGTCACCCCACCGTCGCCACCAAAGCCGTGGGAATCGTGTGGTTTTTCGTGGGATGAGAATTCAGGTAGCCATTGGATAGTACCGTGGGATGCGTAATCGTGGGATCGAAATGCGTGAGATGCGTGACTCTACTGTAGTCGGACAATGGACCCAGCAACGGACAAAGTCCGTTGCTCGAAAAAAAGTTGGAGCAAAGTCCGTTGCTCTATCTATTTATCTCTCTAATGCACCTACCTAAATCCCTTATACATTAACATAACTATGTCTTATTTGGACTTTTTGTAATCTTTGAATCATTTCTAATATGATGGAATTGAAAAATATAATATCCTTCCAGCACATAGATAAATAATAAATAATATAGTCAACAAAATATTTCAACTCTCCCCTCCGTGCCAGCAGAGACGGAAGATTTACGTTTGATAGATTTTTTGTTTTGTTTTTTTCCCTCGATATACACACTCTTTCTATTTATCTATCTCTCTAAATCCCTTATACATTAACATAACTATGTCTTATTTGGACTTTTTGTAATCTTTGAATAATTTCTAATGTGATGGAATTGAAAAATATAATATCCTTCCAGCACATAGATAAATAATAAATGAGATAGTCAACAAAATATTTCAACTCTCCCCTCCGTGGGAGCAGAGACGGAAGATTTACGTTTGATAGATTTTTTGTTTTGTTTTTTTCCTTCGATATACACACTCTTTCTATCTATCTATCTCTCTAATTCATCTACCTAAATCCCTTATACATTAACATAACTATGTCTTATTTGGACTTTTTGTAATCTTTGAATCATTTCTAATGGGATGGAATTGAAAAATATAATATCCTTCCAGCACATAGATAAACAATAAATAAGATAGTAAAAAAAAATAGTTCAACCCTCCCCTCCGTCTAGGCGCCGAGCTTCCCAGACGGGAGATTTACGCTTGATAGATTTTTTTTTTTTTTTGTTCCTACGTATACACAAAATGATGGGGAAATATTATAACATGTTTTTAATTGACATTTGTGTCGTTTTTGCTGATTATGAGTTGGTGGAAAAAAAAAAATCTTTAATTCTATCATATCGGAAATGATTCACAGATTATATAGAGACCAAATAATATACACTTTTAAGTGTGTTCAATAGTTTTGCATTATCAATAGGGTGTAGCACAAGGGATTACCAGGATTTATTTCAGGTACAGTAAATAAAAAAGGATGCATAACAGTTAAATGTCACGATCCGGACACCTGTACTCAACACCGGATTTTTCTCAAGGAATTTCCGGATTACATCCGGACTGGACAGTATTTAGCAGCAACGGACATTTAGCAGGAACGGACAGGTGCTTGCACGCATTTGTCCGTTGAATGGAGGTTGGAGTGTACTCCCACCAAGCCCGAACCCGGGTAAAATATTGAATTCTCAAGATTTTGCCGCGCTTTTTTATACACAAAAAAATTGCCTAACCTAGCTTATATATATATATATATTCAACGGCAGTTTTCGTTGTTGTCTTGATTTTGGTGAAAACTAGAAGTCTCTAGACCTAGTGGTTCAGTTTTTATGATGAAATTAATTAGGTCAGTAACCTGGACGAAAGGCTAGAATTCATTGTTTACTCCCGACTTTCGTCATTTACCAATACTCATATCTCTGCAAATAAATGGCCTAACCAAGTTTTTATGCATACCAGAGGTAGATATGGTCGTTGCCGTGCGATAGGTGAAGACTAGAACATTCTACATTGTGTAATTATTGTGTGAGGTGAGAACTAAGACGGTGAGTGAGGCGGGAATTCCGACCTTCATCCGAATGCGCCGCCGCGGCTCTGCTGACCGCTGCTACGGTCTGTTTATATTCGTTCAACAATTTATTATTGATTATTTATTATGTATTACAGTATTTATTAGTGGCCCCTTCATCGTTGACAATATGCCTATTACATAAGGCTACCTCTTCAAACGCCCATGAGCGCAGTTTGAAACTACCGCCCCAGAGCTCAGAGGAACCTTCATCATAAGCACACGCTAAATCACTCATGGATTCGTCTTTATGATTGGGTTCTCACTACGAAAAAAGTTCGTAAAAAATAAAAAATAAAAATAAATTAAGAATAACTATACTGTACTGTACATAAAGCTTTCCATTTCCGTGGATGTACTTTTTGTGGATTCTGGACCAGACGCTGAAACGCGTGTCATTCCATCTTCCTTGCTCTGCGCTCATCCCACCTGGAAGTGTGCCCCCTGTGCTCCGCTGTATTCCGCATTCTTTGCGTCCCTAGTGAGTTTTTTCTCATATGGTTACTCTGGGATGTATTGAGTAAGGTTAGGATTAGCTAGCTGAGGTGTCATGGGTGGTTTTCTCGCAGGACAAGTGTTTTTTGGGTGCGTTTTTGTTGGGGCGCCTATTTCGGGCGGTCCCTCGTGTCCGTGTAGGGGACGCTGTAAAACGTTTTTCGTGATTAGCCATCTTAGTCCTAGTTTGTTAGGAAGCTTTAACTACGCGATGTCTGGCTTCTGGCTATCTTTCAGATAGAGTAGCCTATTTGTGTTGTACTGACGTTCCTGGTGTCATTTTTCTTCACGTGGTGGAGAACTTTCTGGGTTCCGAGTCAGTGATGCCCTTCCCTGGGATTTTTTCTACGATGTTGATGAGGCTGCTGTTCCAGTTTTGGTGAGGATAAGTGCTTTTCGATTGTTTTTTCGACGTCATTAAGTGTTTATTCCGTCTTCACCAGGCCTAGCCAGCCGCGCGTAGGTATTTTCACATGTGCAAGTGTTTTCATTGTTTAATATTTATAAAAATGTATTCCTGTGTCATGTGTGTCCTGGATTGGTTGTGATTGGCTGATCCAGGAGCTTTCAGACTGCGTTTCTGTTTGGGTTTATCAGACTGCGCTCTGATTGGTGTGGGTTGCCTTTTCCGGCGGTTTCTTTCTCGCTGCGCCGAGAAAGCCGTTTTGTAAAAAGTTTTTTAAGTCAAGTTGTTTAAAAAAGGTTGTTACCCCGGCGAGGTTGGAAGCTTGAGGGCTCATCAGAAACTGCGTTTTCTGTGGTCGAGCCTGTGATCAGGCTTCCTGTGTTATTCCCGGCGAGGTGGGCTCCACACATTTATCTAGGTGATCATGCTGACACCTGTTGGATATGGTTTTCTCGGCTTTTCAAAGCCATTGAAACAATGCTGTTTGTTTGTTTGGTCTTTCCCTCCCGGCGACCTTTTTACAAAGAGGTCTGGGGCAGGTACAATTGGTTTGACATTGCATATAAAACCCGGCGGTTGTACCTTCGGGTGGTTATATTAACGGATTTGCAATTCGCGATAATTTGCCAAACAATTGATTGATACAATAGGGTATCACGGCCTTCAAGACGGCGATCTATGAGGGCTTCTGGGAGAAGCCGGATTAGAGATTAAGATAGGCTTAGACTTTTTATGGGATAAAAAGATGCCTGAATCTTACTAGTGTTTCAAGTGTAAAGGGATACTTGAAAGACTTCATCTTTAATAAAGATATGCTTCATCTTTATGAGGATTCAGAAGATATGCTTAAATCTTTTGGACAGGTAAAGATATGCTGAAATTTTTAATATGAACCTAAAGGAAAACGAAAAGTAGTGGTGGAGTGCTACGGTTCGTTGACCGGCGGTTTTGTGGCACATGTTTTGTACCATTTTGGGGTAACCTTATGAGCATTAATTCCTGGAAATTTCTCTTTCCAGGGCGGAGTACCGGCGTTGCGCCAGGTGACCAGGTACAGTAGTTCCCGGGGGCGGCGTAGTTTTCCCCCAGTCTCTGTCATGTCGGCACTTGAACCTCTCATTGCTTTATGTTCAACGCCGTTATGCTCAGGTATCCCTATTTTTGCTCACAAGCTCTGCATTAAATGTGTTAAATGCCTAGATCGGTCACGGGGGATATGAGTGACAAGGAATTGCACTATTTGTAACCTCTTAAGTGTTAAAGTTCTAATTCAGAAAGATAATACTGCGGCGGTGGCTTTACAAGAAGTGAAACAACTTCTCGCTACTTACTCAACGAATGTAGCACATAAAGCATTGCAATGTGATAACCTTGAGCTATGGGAGCTTTTAATTATCATAAACCTCTAGGGGGCTCGGGAGAGGGCTCTCAATCGGAGAGTATACCCAGCTCGCAAGCGAGTGACAGCCACAGCCAAGGTTTATGGCGATACTCACAGTCCTGGCAGGACAGAACACATCCCTTTGTGACTCAAGTAGTGGCTGACGTCCACCGGGATGCCGATGTACCATCTTCTATCCCAGATTTAACATGGCAGCATGTGGAAGTCCCGGCTTCGGCGGGATCTTCCCATGATAGGCCAGACTTAACGGATGAAGAACAACGATCTCTGGTCTCAGAGATGGAGGTTGAAGAGTCCAGTCACCTTCTAGACGACTCTCAGGGTACTGTCGAATCTCCACGGAGTTCGTCATCGGCTAGGTATGTAACGGCAGAAGAGATTGATGGATTACTATTGAATGCACTTAATAGGTTCTTTGGCCCTACGCCGGAAACTCCTACAGTTGGTACGGGAGCTCCCGCGACGTCGACGAATGTGCGACCTCTGGCTACATCCATTGCTTTAGCTAAAATACCTAGCCCCCCTCTTGTGTCAGATCCAATTTCCAATGTGCCAGGCACAGCAGCTCTCACTACTTCCAATGTGCGAGTCATATCAGACATAACTCCCCCTCCTTTAGACAAGGCGCCAGTCAAAAAAGGAGCTATCCCTCTTTTATACAGGCCTGATGAGTCATGGGTAGCAATGTTACCAACTAAGCCAGAGGCAGCACAAGCTACTATTTCGGGGGAGCTCCCTGTACCACATGAGTGGGTAATCCAAGGCAATAAGTCTAGAAAACTCAGAGCTTTAGATAGTCAAGGAAATGTTTTGGATGTTCATATTAAGGCCATTCCAAGTTATTGTAACCATGACTTTTTTGTGTATGCATCAACACCAGCCCTACCCCCTGCCTCAGCTTCAAAGCTATTTTCTGACTGGACTAAGAATGACGGCTTTAACGACGTCAAGGCACTTTCTGCTTTGACGCCGGAGTTGGATATGTTTCCGATCACAGACTCAGCCTCTAATCCAGTCTTGCGGGTGGGGCAGTTGGGTACGGGACCTTGGGTGGAATGGGAAACAGAGGCTCAAAATTTTGCCACTACTTTCACGTCAAAATCTTCCCACCAAACCCCTCAAGAACACCATTCTTGGTTCTCTCTTCCGGTTTTTAGTGCCGGCGGAGTCCCCTCTGCTTTGTTTGATTTCTTGGCTGCCCCTAAAATCAATTTGTGTGAATTAAAAGAAAGGTGGTCAGTATGGAAGTGAAGAAGTCCTTGCATGACAGTGTGGTAATCCCGACACTGACTTACGGAAGCGAAGCATGGACGTTGGTTGAGAGACTCAGACCAAGAGTGAGAGCAGTGGAAATGAATTACTTAAGGAGCGCGTGCAGAGTTACATGGAGGGATAGACAGACTAATGAGGAAGTAAGAAGAAGGTGTGGTGTGGAGGTAGATGTGCTGGAAAGTGTGAAAAGGAACAACTTGAGATGGTTCGGCCATATGGAACGTATGGAAAGCGAGAGAATGACTAAGAGGGTGTACGAGAGCGAGGTGGAGGGACAGAGAGGGAGAGGTAGACCGAATATGAGGTGGAAAGATGGAGTGAGGAACTACATGAACGAAGGCGGTGCTGGTTGGGGGGAGGGGCGTCGACTGACTGGGGACAGAGGTGGATGGGGGCGGTTCATTCGTGGCCACCCCTTCGGGGATCACGGCGTCAGGCAATAGATAGATAGATAGAAAAGATCCTTTTAGCACGCCTTCCCCAGCTCACTTAGACCGCGAGTTTAGGTTAAGAGGAAAAGCGTTTAGACTGTTTTCGCAATATATTGTTACCCAGCAAGTAACAACGTCTCTATTTAGTAGTAGCCTCTACATTCCAACGTAGAGCTATATACTTATTGTATAATTTTGCTCCGCTCTAGAGCGGGCAATTATCGAATTCACTAGCGCGATAAAACGATAACATCTAGAGTAGCACCTTACTCTCTCTACTAGGTACGTTGTACATACTTTGGAGGCCACTATTTGAAAAGGAAAATAAGAAAATATTGATGAGAAAGAAGAGAAAATTACAGGATTTTAGGCCATCCTATCTGGCTCCTTCAGCCGTCTTGACGGATCCACCCCACTACCCGACAGTGTTCATTGGGTATTCCTTTTCGCGCTCCTCAAGCCTACACACACGCTGTTTTCTATGCGCCCGATTTTTGTGCTTCTACTCCTGTCGCCTACCCTTTGGGAGAGTTGTGGGCCTTATTTATGGTACCTAAGGTTATTAGACAGATGATCTGTGATGTAGGCACGCTTCAAATGGGCTCTTAGGTGTGTTACTTTGAGTATGGCGTCGAAATGGTTGGTCACGCTTCTGCGCATGCGTCGCCCTTCGGCGAGTGTTATTATTTAGGCCTTTGCCTGTTTTTCTCATCATTTTCACTTGCGGTGGCTTAGTTTTGTTTACCTGGTAGGTTCTATTACGCTTTGTGCTTATTTTCTGCTTTCATTGCGTGGTTTTTGCGAAAAGTTAGGCTAACTTGTGCACTTTCGTTTGTGATGAAGGGGGCATAGCCCCCCTTGCCTTGACAGGTTATTTTGGCCTTATGTTTTGCTTACCTTCACATGAATGTTTCGCATTGGAGTGTGCCCAGTGTTTTTTTTTTTATCTGCCACTCAACCAAGGCTAGGCCCCCTGTTAATAGCCTAACTTTTAGTTGGAGGGGGGCGCCAGGGCTAGGCCTCATGTTTCTAGCCTAACTTTTTAGAAGGGGGAGAAGGGACTTTTGGTAGACCGTCAATGTTGCCTCGTCGCTCTTGCTTGCCGTTCTTTGGTTTTACTAAACCGCCTTAGGCTCGCAGGGGTATGACGCTTTGGTTTTACTAAACCTTCTGTGGGGCACCCTTTTTTCGTCTGACGCTCGCTCCCGCGCTGTCTCTCCCTTATTTTGTTGGCGCTCCCCTCGGCCTTGAGTTCATGAGCCACAGTCTTCCCCTTACTTGAACTCCCTCATACATTGAGGTCCCCGCGGCCCGGTCTTCACCTCCTTTGAGCTCTACGATGCCTTGAACTATCGTCCCTTCCACCCTTTTTGGTGGCGCAGGTCTCTGGGAAGGGCTCCGCGCCCGCTCCGCCCTGCAGCGTGGACAAATCCCGCTCCAGGTCGGTCCTTTGCTTCCGACATGTTCTCTTTTTTGGCTGCTGTGGTCGGGTCACGCTGGACCCGCTCCGCCCTAGGATGGTACTATCCGTCTCTAGGTCGGTCCTCTGCATCGCCCTGTTTTCTTTTTGCTCATGCAAGCTCCCCTGCTGGCTGTCCTGCTGTGCACTTGGGTTGAGCCTTTTGGTTGGTTTTTACCTCCATCTCCCTTTCCGCTCGAGGGCGGACAAATCCGCTCTGGAGCGGACATCTCCGCTCTGGAGCGGACATCTCCGCTCTGGTGCAAGCATCTCCGCTCTGCAGCAATGTCTATTCCGCTCTGGACAGGGCCCCCTTGGGCTCCTTCTTCACTTTGGCTTCTACACTGGGTCTCTCCTCCACCTGTTCCGCTCTGGAGCGGACGCCAGTCCCGCTCCTGGTCGGTCCTAGGCCTTCCCTCCTGCTGCCCTAGCCCTCCTGTTTTCACCTGGTTCTACTCTACGATTGTTCCGCTCTGGAGCGGACGCCAGTCCCGCTCCTGGTCGGTCCTAGGCCTTCCCTCCTGCTGCCCTAGCCCTCCTGTTTTCACCTGGTTCTACTCTACGATTGTTCCGCTCTGGAGCGGGCGCCAGTCCTGCTCCAGGTCGGTCCTAGGCCTTGCCTTCTGATGCCCTGGCTCTCTTGTTCGCTGTGCGCATACCTTTCTCCTTTGCCTAGACTGCCATTGTCATGCATGCATGCCCCGCTCTGGAGCGGGAGGGTGTAGTCCGCTCTGGAGCGGGTCTGTCTGCTCCGCTCTGGAGCGGACTTTCCCGCTCTAGAGCGGACTTGCCCTCTCGGCCATGGCACTATTTTTTGGCCAATATTGCCTTGTTTGTACTTGGGGTTTGTCGGTTACTGTGTCTCATAACCTTCTCCTTTACATCAGGCTGTGTTCCTGCTCTGCACTGCTGGGTCCCTTGGCCTGCCGTCTCCTCTTCGATCCCTTCACCCTCAGGTACCCTTTTCGGTTCTTATATGGCTGTCATGCTTTATTTCAGGGTGTTTGAACCTGCACCTTGGTCTTTTCTGACCTGGGTTTTTGGGGTTCTTCGGACTGTTGCTGCTTATGCTGTATGCTTGGCCCTCCCACATGGGGGGGTTTGTCTCCGTCCTTCTCCACATGGGGGGGGGGGGTTATTCCTTTTATGTACCTATCATAATGCATGGTATCTTTTGTGTGTTTTTTGCACATACTGTCATACCTTCCTTCAATTTATGCATCTTCTTTCTCTGTGCTTCGTCTGGGACATCTTTCTTTTCTCCCTTCGCTTACAGTGCGGATGTCGCTCCCTGCCTGCGCGCGCCATGGGTGTGCCCGTCCGGCTATGGAAGCTGGGCGTACTGAGTGCCCCGCCCATGCTGCGTGCTACTGCCGTGATGGCTTCACCCCCAGCCGGTGTGGCCCGCGTCTCGTCAACATTCTGACGATTGAGTCTCGCCCTACTTCACCGGCTGCTGCGACGGCACGGGTCAACCTCACCGCTGCATGGTCGGGCGTGGCTCGGTCTGTTAAGGACCATTTACACCGGGTTCCCCGCTTCTTGGACGAAGGGGTTCGCGCCTTGCTGACCCTTCCTCTGGTGTCTCCGCGCCCTGTGGTCACCGCTTCGCAGGTCCCTCACTCTGGTGTGTCTCCGTTATCGGCGGACACAGCGGGGTCGATGCGGCACCACTCAGCTTCTCCACGTCGCCGGAAGTCTTCGACGTCCCGCCGCCCTGCAGCTTCCGACCACACGTCTCTGGGCTCGACGACTTTTCGCCCTAAGATGGCGATGCTTCCCCCGGTCCGTGTTCCTGCTGGTGTTTCGGCCTTCTCACCTGGTCGTCGTACCACCCATGGGCTGCTCAGGGAGTTTGGGGCGTCGCAGGCCGCCGGACTTCTACCGTCGGCTCCTCCGCCATCGTTTCCGTTGGCTCTGCTACCACCGTTACCGCCTACTCCACCTCCTAAGAAGGCGGGGGCTCTGTTTGCTTCGGCCTCTCCTCTTCTTGTCCGCGATGGTCTCCCGGATTCTCCTGGCTTTGTCGGGTCTGACATTCCATGTGGCCTGCCTTCTCCTGCTCGGAAGAGTGGACCCGTACCTCTGGCGGTGCAAGGCGCCAGTGTGGCGGTTTTAGGGTCTGGTCGGGTGGGGGCTGCCTGTGCCCTCGTGGAACTGAGTGGCGGGAGCGATGAAGTGTACGATGACGTAGTGGTTGAGGACTCGCCACGGGAGTCTTTCTACTATACTCCGTCGTCTCGTCGGTCGCCCAGCCGTATGAACCGTCGCCGGACCATCTCTTCATCTTCCTCGTCACCGACCGCAGACCCTGGATGGGTCCTTCCTATTCGGGCCATCCAGGAGGCCCAGGTTAGGGCTGCGGAGGCTAACGCTGCACGGTTTGCCTCCCTGCACGAGATGCTTGCACTGATGGCGGGAGGCTTGGAGCGTCCTCCTCCTATTCCTCCTGTGCTTCAAACTTGCGTTTTGGTTGTTCGACACTATTGCCTCCTAGGCTTGCTCTTGCTTGCCTGTCTCCGGATTTACTAAACCTTCTTGCAGGGCACCAGTTTTCGTCTGCTTCCAGCTCCTGAGGCACGGTCTTCCCTCCATTGAACTCACCAATACCTTGAGTTCCTGAGCCACAGTCTTCACCTATATTGAACTCACCAATACCTTGAGGTTCCTGAGGCACAGTCTTCACCTACATTGAGCTCCCCTATACCTTGAGGTTCCTGCGACACGGTCTTAACCTATATTAAGCTCACCAATACCTTGAGTTCCTGAGCCACAGTCTTCACCTACTTTGACCTTGCTCCTACCTTGCGGTTCCTCAGGCACAGTCTTCCCTACATTGAGCTCCCCAATCCCTTGAGGTTCCTGAGACACAGTCTTAACCTCCATTGTGCTCACCAATCCCTTGGGATGTCTTTTTCCTTCCACCCTCCCCGGTGCCGCAGGTCTCTCGGACGGGCTGTACTCAGCTCGCTCCGCCCTGGTGCGTGGATGACTCCCGCTCCAGGTCGGTCCTATGTCTAGACACATTCTCTTATAAGACCGCTCCCTTTATTACTGCACTCTGCCTGACGTCCTTCAATGGTGTCTTTGGCTTTGCTGAGCGGGACCCTTTAGGCCTCTCCACTTCAGTTGGGAATGTTTTTATTACGAGCCTCTGGCATCTGGGCTAGGGCCTCACGGGGCCCGTTCCGCCCTAGGGTGGGCTCTATCCTCCTCTCGGTCGGGCCTATGCTTTGCCTCTGTTCTTTACCCACGGACACTCCCACGTCAGCTGTGATGCTAGACCATTCAGTTGGGACGCTTGGATGTCCATATCTGATGTTTTTACCCAGGGAGGCTCCCGCGTCGGCTATCGTGCTAGACGATTCTTTTGGGACTCTTGGATGTTCCAGGCCTTTCACCTTTACTGGTACATACAGGCCTCTGACGTTTGGCTACCCTACGCCCGCTCCTCCCTGGTGCGGCGACTCCGCTCTGGAGCGGACGATACGCTCTGGAGCGGTGAATGTCTTTTTATTTCCGTGGATGCTTCCACGTCAGCTGTCCTGCTAGACTATTCTGACGGAACTCTTGGATGTTTTCCCTTTCACCCTTCCTGATGCTTCCAGCCTCTCCCATAAGACTGCACTCCATCTGCCCCGCCCTAGAGCGGAAATTCCCGCTCTTGGCCAGTTCTCTTCCATGCTTCTACTGACACCATCCCAGTTCCTCCCCTGTCCTATACCGCTCTCCGCTATGGGGCGGAGCTTACTTTCTGCTCCAGAGCGGGATTTGGGGCGGCGGGCCGTTCGGGGCCCCCTCCACTCTGGGTCGGTTCTCGGTGGACTTTGCCTTGCCTCTGGATGGGCCCTCGGTTGCAGTCATTCATCTTACTACTGTTGCAGTCCTTCATCTTCCTACTGGCTCCTTCTCACTCCCTTGCCTCCCTAGGCTAGGTCATTCATCTTCCTCCTGGCCCCATCTCGCTCCATTGCCTCCCTAGGCCTCCTGGGCCGCTCCTGCGGCGTGCAACGCTCTCCGCTCTGGTGCGCAGCTTACATTCCGCTTCGAGGCGGCGAGGACCATTCCTCCTACTTTCCGCTCCGGAGCGGATTTCCGCCTCGGAGCGGAGGGGACCATTCTGGCCCACTCCACTCTGGGTCGGTGCTAAATAATAATAATAATAAGCATGTTACTTATTTCTCATAAGCGCCAATTTTTCCGAAGAATTCACTAGCGCTCGAAAAGAGAAAGAAAAAAAGAACAAAAATCAATGCATCAAAAGAAGGCTCATATACAACACACATTTAACAATCACCAGCAGTGGCAAAATAGCCTAAACTCTATAGCCATCTGTCATGACACCTCTCTCAAGATCATAGCTTCTCTCAAAGAGAAAAGTCTTAAGTTGTCTCTTGAAGCATTCAACAGAACTCAGTTGTCTCATGGACAGCGGCAACCTGTTATACAACCTCGGAGCCATGTAGGAGAATGACCTCTCAAAGAAAGAAGACTGCTGGAAAGCCCTTGGTTCATCAAGACGAAAAGGGTCATTGTCATGACGCACAACCACACCATGGTGTGCCGGTGGGCGCCTGAGCAGCTCCGCAAGGTACCTAGGCTCACCAAATTTGAGAACCTTAAAAGTCACCAAACACAACTTAAATTCTATTCTTGCTCTTACTGGCAGCCAGTGCAGTTCTATGTGAAGAGATGTAGTAGGAGTTCTAGGTGGAACACCAAAAATTAGTCTTGCGGCCCTGTTAAGAACAGACTGAACTTTCTTCAAAATATAATTTGGAAGACCCACCAACAGGGCATTGCAATAATCAACACGAGAGAAGACCAATGAGTGAACCAACGTCAGAAGGCAACGTCTGGTTATAAACGGCTTCACCAAATAGAGATTTCTGATGTGCAAGTAACAACTTTTAACTATCTGGTTTACATGCTCTTTGAAATCTAATCGGGAGTTCACATATACACCCAGATTTCGAACAGAGTTGGCCGGTCGCAGCTGAGATCCACCCACATTGATGGAGAGGGCACCTACCATATTATCAGCTCTTCTATTTCCTCGGATGATGAGAATATCAGTTTTACCATCATTTAGTTTAAGTTTTCTCGCTCTCATCCACTTCTTGATATCAGACATCAACAATTCCATCTTACTCCGTATATCAACTATATTTGTGATTCTCACATAAATCTGGGTGTCATCTGCATAAAAGTGAAAGGTGACATTATGTGCACGAAGCAGAAGAGACAAACTGCTAATATAAATTATAAATAGGATAGGACCCAAAACTGATCCCTGCGGAACACCATACTGCAGGGGTGTCGAGTCCGAGACCACTTGATTTACCATCACACTCTGGGATCTACCTGACAAGTACGACCCAAGAAGCAAGAGAGCGGAGTCACGCACACCACAATCATAAAGATCACTCAATAACAACTCGTGATCCACTGTGTCAAAAGCCGCAGAGAGATCAAGCAAGACCAATAGTGAGGCCACACCATTGCAAATGTTCTCAACTAGATCATTATGTACTCTAATCAATGCTGTTTCAGTTGAATGATGCTGTCGGTAAGCAGACTGAAAAATTGAGATAGTTTCATTCTGCTGAAGTAGTGGTTGTAATTGGTCAAGTATTGCACGCTCTAATATCTTTGATATGAAGGACAGGTTGGAGACAGGACGATAGTTCAACATGTTCTCAACATCAAGTCCAGGTTTCTTTAGAGTAGGTCGGAGTAGTGCATGCTCTTCAGAATGTGGGAAGCTACCTTCAGAGAAGCACTTATTAATTATTTTGGAAATAAACTCAACTGTGTGATCATAGACTCTTGGTAGCTTGGAAACATTTATGGGATCCAACGGGCAAAATGTTTTATTGAGGTTTCTTATGTAGGACGAGATCATGTCCACCTCTACTGAGTGAAAGGATGAGAGGACATTATTAGGAATGTGTCGGGGTTGGAGTACAACTGAAAGTTCTTCACCAACAGAAGCATCATCCAATTCCTGTCTTATGCGAGTTATCTTGCCAGCAAAAAATGCCACAAAGTTGGCAGCCAACTCGGCATCAGGTACAGAAGGTCTTAAGCTGACTCTTGTTTTTCCAAGTAAACTGTTTACAATTGAAGCCAACCTCCTCTGGTCGTTACCACACGAGTCAACTTTTCCCTGATAATACACTTTCTTTTCATCTTTGATTTTGTAGACCACAGCTCTTCTGGCTGACAGGTATTGCAACCATGTAGAGTCTGTTTTATTTTTCCGCCATTCACGTTCAGCTCTTCTACGCGCTCTTCTAAGAAATTTAACTCGAGTGCTATACCAGGGCGAATCATCTCGTACTATGATTTTCTTCTCTACTTCTGGACAGTGATGATCGAACACTAATTTAAGTGCATTTCCATGTACCTCCACCAGCTCATCTGAAGTAAGGTTGGAAGTATCAATACTTCCCAAGTACTGTTTTACTTCACTGCTAGCCAAATTTAGGTCTGCATTTTTATAATTTCTAAATCTGATTACTTTTTCATGTGTGAGTGGCTTAGGGAAATCAAAGCTGAAAGTAATCAAAGCATGATCAGAGGTATTAGGGTCAGCATTCTCAACATCAACATCCAGAACACCACCACAACCCACAGGAGAGCAAACCAAGTCAAGGGTGTGTCCTAAGATATGAGTTGGGTGGGACACATGGTTTACAAAATTGTTCTGATCAGTCAACTCAAGGAACTCAGGAGAGAATGGCTTCAGATGAGGGCTGTCAACCCAGTAATTAAAATCTCCACACATCAAAAGTCTTCCAGTTTTAGCAGAAAATTCCTCGAGAAACTGCCCAAACTCTTCCATAAAACCCCTATCTGTGCCACGATGGCCAGGCCTATAGACAACTGCCATTCTTAGAATTTGTTGATGGAGTTTTATTTCCACTTCCAACAGTTCATAATAAAGAGGGGCTGGGTTATGGCTTATTTGCAAGATATTCACCAGAGATGTGGAGTAGACAACTGCCACTCCACCACCCGGATGATCTCCCCTAGGCCTAGGAACATTTATTATGGAATGGGTTTTAGGCAATGCCGCCTGGATAATATTCAGATCTGACTCGAACAACCAGGTCTCAGTGAGACATAATACATCAAGGTTACGTTCATCCAAGATCTCGCAAATATGATCCATTTTGTTACGCAAGGAACGAACATTCAACAGACCCAGTTTCAACCGGCTCCCATGTGCATTTTTCAGTTTTTTGAACCTACAAAATCGGTGTTCTCAATAACTTTATTTCTCTGAGCTGTCATTAAAGGACAATTTCTACTTGAGGCGAAATGATTTGGCGGCTCCGTAACTGATGTGGAGCTCATACAATTTATACATTTGGGAGAAGTCCTGTTGGTGCAGTCTTTTGAGTTATGAGTACCAGCACAGAAGTTGCATTTTGGATCCTCATTTTTCCGATAACACCTGTCACTGGTATGACCAAAGCCCTGGCAATGGTAACATTGTGTTACCCAGAAGCGATCGTATGCACGACATCTCACAAGTCCAACATACACAGAATTGCCATCATCCACAATGGAAGAGCGTATTTCAGGTGACATTTTTACTACCGCAATCTTAGTGTGTGCATCACTCTTTTGCTTAGTGAATAGCAAATTCATAGCTAAGCCATCGTCGACCAGGGACTTTATTCTTGGGTTCTTGTTGAGGATGCTGGGAATGATCTCATTATCCTCAGCGTCATTAGCAATGCCTACCAGAGTCATTTTTGGCATCATCTTCTTTGGTTCGGAGACACTGAAGGCACTGTCCACCCCCAAATACTGATTGATGGCCCTTCCTGCATCTTCTTTGGCTTTCTTGGATGGAAGTCGTACCACCAGTACACCTGACTCAGTTCTAGTTAACTTGTTAACCGGAACCGAAGCCAAAGCAGTCTCGATTGCCTTTGTATCTGGTGGGCTTACTGGCTCCGAGGATGCTAGGGTGCTTTGCTTTACCTCTGGATAGGGACTCAGTTGCAGTAGTTCACGGACTTCTCTTTTTTTTCTCAGACTGTGCTCCCACTCTACTCTGATGGTCGAGTGGAGAAGAGGCGTCTTCTCCTCTTCAGTGCCTTCACCCTTTAGGTATTCTTATTATCCTCTTCAATTATGAGGCTTTCATGCCTTCCTTCTGGGGATTTGCACCTGCCCCTTGGTCTTTTCTGACCGGGGTTTTTCGGGGTTCTTGCTCTTGCTGGTTCGCCTGGTCTCTCCCTGACCTTCCGCATGGGGGGTCACTCTTCCCCCCTCTCCTCGCACAGGGGGGGGGGGGGGGGGATACTCACTTTCATGAAAGGTGCTGCATTTTCGAGGTGTAGTGAGCACTTTTGTGCGTCCTTCGGCCCTTGTGCCTGTTAATTTTCTGGAGTTTTCTTCCAGTATTTGTGCACCCATGGATTATCCTCCTGTATAGCCCTCCGTTCGAAGGGTCCCCCTTTTTCGTCCGTTCCTTCCTACACAAGGGAAAGGGGTCATCTCCTGTCACGTATTCAACGGTTTTCACAATATTGTGCTTACACAC
This sequence comes from Paralithodes platypus, assembly GCA_032716605.1. Classification (NCBI taxonomy): domain Eukaryota; kingdom Metazoa; phylum Arthropoda; class Malacostraca; order Decapoda; family Lithodidae; genus Paralithodes; species Paralithodes platypus. Next base: position 3,102,560 of record CM064509.1, on the reverse strand, counting down.
AATTCCTGTGCTTCCTACATGGGACGGCAGTTTCTTTTTCCTTTCCGATTGCAAGGAGGATATCACTTCCTTCCTGCGCACACCATGGGTGTGTCCGTCCTGCCATGCCCGTTGGACGTAGAGAGTGTCCTCCCCTTATCTCATGCTACTGCCGCGATGGTTTTCACCCTCGGAGGTATAGGTCGTGGCTCGTGGATATTGTCGTTTGTGTCTCGTCCTCCTTCCCCGGACACGGATGAGGCGAGGTCTCGCCTCTGCACTATTTATTAGTGGCCCCTCCATCATTGACGAACATGCCTATTACATAAGGCACCCTCTTCAAACACTCATCCGCCGTAGTTTGAATCTACCGCGCAGAGCATTTAAAAAACTGAGGAGCCTTCATCATGAGCGCACGCGACCTCACTCATGGCTTCAGTCATAATGAATTGGGTTCTCACTACGAAAAAACTTCGTAAAAAATAAAAACAAAAAGAAAATAAGAATAACTATTCAATAAGCTTTCCATCATATCGTGGATGTACTTGTATGGATCTTTTGACCAGACGCTACTGCAGGCGTCATTCTTCCTTCTCTGCTCTGCGCTCAGCCTGCCCGGACGTGTCTCCCCACGCTCCGCGGGTTCCGCATTTGTTGCGTCCCTAGTGAGTTTTTTCTCATTTGTTTACTCCGGGATGTATCGAGTAAGGTTAGGATATGCGTAGCAGGAGTGTCCTGGGCTAGTTGCCCGCAGTGCAGTGTATTTTGGGTCGTGTGTTTGGGGCATCTATTTCGGATGTACCCTCGTGGTCCTGTTGTGGACAGGTGAACTTTTTCACAGTTAGCTAGCTTTGTGATGCAGGCGGCTTTCATTACACGTTATTGCTTCCTTTTATCTTTCTGATGAGGTAGCGTATTTTTGCTGTCGTTCCCAGCGTATTTTTCTTCACTTAGTGAAGTTTTTTCTGGGTCCCGAGTCAGTTCTTCCCTTTGCCGGAAGTGTTTGCTACAGTGGTGTGTTGGCGGTGGTTCCTGTTGTGATATAATTCAGTGCTTTTTGTTTATATTCCGACATGTTACTGTTATCCGTCTGCCTAGGCCTAGCCAGCCTCTCGTAGCTTTACCACATATACAAGTGTTATTGATTTATTTTCTAAATATGTACTACTGTGTCATGTGTGTCCTGGTTTAGTTGTGTATTGGCTAATTCCACGGACTATTTATGTGTCCTGGGTTAGTTGTGTATTGGCTAATTCCACGGACTATATTGGGCCCGGTGTTAGTTGTGTTTTAGCTACGCCTCGGTCCGGTGTTGCGTTCAGATGGTATCTGGACGGGGTGGGTTATTTCCGGCGGGGTTTTCTCGGTTTCACCTTGATAACCCCGGCTGGTTGCCAAGTTTTGGCCACGCGTGGTATAAAACAGGCTTGTTTCCCCGGCGAGTGGGTGTCTGTGGCTCCCCAGGACTGCGTCTCTGGGGTGCCTGTTTCAGGCTCCTTCTGATTCCCGGCGGGTTGGCTGTACCCATCTAACAGTGTTCATACGGACACGTGTTGTTTGTAGTTTTTTCGGTTTTGCAAAGCCAATATAAAACTATGCTGTAGTTGTATTTCCTCCCCGGCGATCTGTTACAAAGAAGTGGGGATAGGAACAATTGGGGTTAACTTTTAAACTTTAATTCACCCGGTGGGTGCAACCTGGAAGGGTGGGATGACCGAATTTGCAAAATTCAGTTTAGTTGACCAGACAATTGAGGGATGCATTGTGTATCGCCTCCTTCAACATACGGCGCTTTAGGGCACAATTGGGGTTAACGTTTTTAAAACTATTATTCACACCCGGCGGGTGCTCCTTGGACGGATGGGAATAACGAATTTACAATTCAGTTAGTTAACCAGACAATTGAGGGATACGTTTTGTATCGCCGCCTTCAACATACGGCGATCTAAAAAGATACTTCGGCAGAAATTAGATCTCGTATATTTGTCAGGCTTCCCAGTTTTTGATCTAAGAGATAATTCGGGGGCCGGCGTCTTTTTTAGTTTTTTTTTTCCAAAATGTAATCTTGAAACAAACACCACCGGAAAGACTTAATCACTTATAAACGCCATGCTGGTCTTTATATATTATGTCAGAGGGTATTCATAAATCTTTTGGACAAATTAAGATATTCTGAAATCTTTTACTTAGGAAACCCCACCGCGTAGCGAGCTGTGGTCGTTGAGTATTACGTCTCGTTACCCGGCGGGTTATTTAACACTTGTGTGCGAACATGATTGGTTTAACCTTATGAGCATTAATTCCTGGAAATTTTATTTTTTTCCAGAGCTGGGTCCCGGCGGGTCTATGCAGAACCTGGAGTAAGTTTCCCACCAGTCTCTGTCATGGCTACCTTTGCCCCGGTTTTTGCTTTATGCATTACGCCCTCCTGTTCAGGTATCCCTATTTTTGCGCACACCCTTTGTATAAAATGTGTTAAAATGTCTCGTTTGGTGGGGGTTACCTTTCCGGCGTTTTTCTCGTTGCTCCGAGAACACCGTTTTTGTTTACCGAGTTTTAGTCAGGATGGCTAAAATAGGTAAGTTACCCCGACGAGTTTGGTCGCTTGAGGGCTCATCAGAAACTGCATTTTCTGTGGTCGAGCCTGGTATCAGGCTTCCTGTGTTATTCATTGCTTTATGCATTACACCCTCCTGTAATGTCTCGTTTGGTGTGGGTTACCTTTCCGGCGTTTTTCTCGTTGCTCCGAGAACACCGTTTTTGTTTACCGAGTTTTAGTCAGGATGGCTAAAATAGGTAAGTTACCCCGACGAGTTTGGTCGCTTGAGGGCTCATCAGAAACTGCGTTTTCTGTGGTCGAGCCTGGGATCAGACTTCCTGTGTTATTCCCGGCGAGGGGGGCTCCACACAGTTATTTTGTTTGGTCTTTCCCTCCCGGCGACCTTTTTACAAAGAGGTCTGGGGCAGGTATAATTGGTTTGACATTGCATATAAAACCCGGCGGTTGTACCTTCGGGTGGTTATATTAACGGATTTGCGATTCGCGATAATTTGCCAAACAATTGATTGATACAATAGGGTATCACGGCCTTCAAGACGGCGATCTATGAGGGCTTCTGGGAGAAGCCGGATTAGAGATTAAGATAGGCTTAGACTTTTTATGGGATAAAAAGATGCCTGAATCTTACTAGTGTTTCAAGTGTAAAGGGATACTTGAAAGACTTCATCTTTAATAAAGATATGCTTCATCTTTATGAGGATTCAGAAGTTATGCTTAATTCTTTTGAACAGGTAAAAGATATGCTGAAATCTTTAATAAACAATTGAAACAATGTTGTTTGTTTGTTTAGTCTTTCCCTCCCGGCGACCTTTTTACAAAAAAGGTCTGGGGCAGGTACAATTGGTTTGACATTGCATATAAAACCCGGCGGTTGTACCTTCGGGTGGTTATATTAACTGATTTGCAATTCGCGATAATTTGCCAAACAATTGATTGATACAATAGGGTATCACGGCCTTCAAGACGGCGATCTATGAGGGCTTCTGGGAGAAGCCGGATTAGAGATTAGGATAGGCTTAGACTTTTTATGGGATAAAAAGATGCCGGAATCTTACTAGTGTTTCAAGTGTAAAGGGATACTTGAAAGACTTCATCTTTATGAGGATTCAGAAGATATGCTTAAATCTTCTGGACAGGTAAATATATCCTGAAATCTTTAATATGAAACTAAAGGAAAACGAAAAGTAGTGGTGGAGTGCTACGGTTCGTTGACCGGCGGTTTTGTGGCACATATTTTGTACCATTTTTTGGGTGTAACCCTATGAGCATTAATCCCCGGAAATTTCTCTTTCCAGGGCGGAGTACCGGTGTTGCACCAGGTGACCAGGTAGTTCCCGGGGGCGGGGTAGTTTTCCCCCAGTCTCTGTCATGTCGGCACTTGAACCTCTCATTGCTGTATGTTCAACGCCGTTAAGATCAGGTATCCCTATATTATTTTTATTTGTTAATGAAATAATTTAATCACTGAATAATAATAACCATATATATTTTCTATGATTATATTATGATAATATTGTGTTTATTTATAGTAATTTATTTTAATACAATTAAATATAAATTAAATTAATTAGTATACTTTATGATTTTGCTCACCAGCTCTGCTTTCAATGTGTTAATGAGCTATGGGAGCTTTTAATTATCATAAACCTTTACAGGGCTCTCTTTCAGAGAGTATACCGAGCTCGCAAGCGAGGGACAGCCACAGCCAAGGTGTATGGCGATACTCACAGTCCTGGCAGGACAGAACACATCCCTTTGTGACTCAACTAGTGCTGACGTCCACCGGGATGCCGATGTACCATCTTCTATCCCAGTTTTAACATGGCAACATGTGGCTTCGGCGGGATCTTCCCATGATAAGCCAGACTTAACGGATGAAGAACAACGATCTCTGGTCTCAGAGATGGAGGTTGAAGAGTCCAGTCACCTTCTAGGCGACTCTCAGGGTACTGTCGAATCTCCACGGAGTTCGTCATCGGCTAGGTATGTACCGGCGGAAGAGATTGATGGACTACTATTGAATGCACTTAATAGGTTCTTTGGCCCTACGCCGGAAACTCCTTCTGATACGGGAGATCCCGTGATGTCGACGAATGTGCGACCTCTGGCTACATCCTTTGCTTTAGCTAAAATACCTAACCATCCGCTTGTGTCAGACCCAATTTTCAATGTGCCAGGCACAGCAGCTCTCACTACTTCCACTGTGCGAGTCATATCAGACATATCTCCCCCTCCTTTAGACAAGGCGCCAGTCAAAAAACAGGAGCTATGCCTCTTTTATACGGGCCTGATGAGTCAGGGGTAGCAATGTTACGGAAATGTTTTGGATGTTCATATTAAGGACATTCCAAGTTATTATAACCATGACTTATTCTTCCCACCAAATCCCTCCAGAACGCCATTCTTGGTTCTCTCTTCCGGTTTTTGGTGCCGGCGGAGTCCCCTCTGCTTGGCTGCCACCCCCCAAATAATCAATTTGGGCGAATTATAAGCTCCCTTTAGCACGCCTTCCCCAGCTTACCTAGACCGCGAGTTTAGGTTAAGAGGAAAAGCGTTTAAACTGTTTTCGCAATATATGGTTCCCAGCAAGTAACAAAGCCTCTGTTACGCTCTTCTCAGGCAATAGAAGCCGCGGAAGTCAGGAAAGCCATTGAACTTTCCCGGCGCTTGCTTCTCCAGACTTCCATCCAAGTCTTTAGGAGATATTCGGACGGCCTTATTAGAGGCAGTTCGAGCAAGGCAGGATCTGAGGATGTTCTTAGTGAAGAAACTTCTTGACCGTATTGCAAGCCAAGTAGTTCTGTCTCCAGTTCTAATTCCTTCTTTGATTTCACCAGCAGTTTGGAAGACTGTTTTCAATTTGGCACAAGCATTCAAGCAAGGTCCCCGCAAGCCCTGATGCCCTTGTTAGAACAAGGGATCAGGGTCTGGTGGTATCTGGGCGACTAACTGGTGGTGGCAGAAACAGAAAAGTTACGCATCAGTCATGTCTACGTTACGTTAAACCATCTCATATCTCTAGGATTCAAGGTCAACTTAGTAAAAGTCAAACCCTTGTTCCCCCACGAGTATTTCAGGGGATAGGGCTGGTCGAGGACACAGCTTCTCTCACTCTGAGTCAGAGTGTGGACACTCGAAACAGATTTCGCAAAAACTGTTTATGTTTCTCCACAGTCTGACTACGACACAGAGACTTTGGGAATCTCTAGTCGGTTCTCTCAACGGGGTTCAGCTAACTGTGAAGTTGGGCCGGTTGTAAGTCTAACGTTTATTCTTGGAGGGCAACAAATTTTTCCCACTATTACCGGCGGGGATAGTATGGCCTATCCCAACGTTATTACACAACTTACTAGCGGTTTGGGCGACGAGAGAAATGTTGCACGCAGTCATGTCATGAACCTCTCCTCCGCCGTCGGTATGGGTGGACATGGATGCGTCAGGCACGATAGGTTGGGGCTTTTAGTCAAACCTCAGGCATCAGGGTCAAAGGTTTTGGTCCCATTTAGAAATCTTCCACATCAATGTCAAAGACTTACTAGTCCCCTTATCTGTCCTTCAGGCTCACGGCTCTGCTTTACGGGGCAAGTCGGTGGCCTTCAGAATGGACAATCTGAATGTGGTTCACTGTATTCAGAAACAAGGGTCAATAAGATCTCGGAAGTGGCTAAACGTGTCAGAAAAGATTTTTATACTAGCCAACAGGCTGAACATTCATCTTCACGCATCTTATCTCCCAGGCGTAGCAAACGTCTGGGCAGACGCTCTGTCTCAGAGACAAAGCACATCAGTAGAATGGGCGCTCTTGCGTGTGCGGAGCATTACCATCCACAAGTGGATTTGTTTGCGTCTGAGAAGACTTGCAAACTCCCACTGTACCTCACCCGCCGGACGATAACGCCGGCGGGCGGACCTGACGCTCTGATGACGGACGAGAACAGGTTGAGTTCCATTTATCTATTTTCCGCCGCCAGACGCGTCTCTAATGTGCCACGTAGTCAACAAACTACAGGATTAGCGAGGCGTAGTCTCGCTAATCGCGCCCCTGTGGCCGGTGCAGTGTGGTACCAGCATTTGTACACGTGGTGCCCGCACCCAGTGTCACTCCCGGTCGGGTTGTTCCACTTAGAACACAATTGGCAACCTAGAAACCTCGCGGACTTGTTCATTATGGACATTCAGGAGGCCAAGTGGCTAGCACCATATGGTAGCGACGTGACCAAGATATTCACGAATCAATATACCTAGTCTACAAAGCGACAGTTTCAATCGCATTGGCAAGCTTTTATGTCTTGGATTCTTAGAACAAAACAAACTGTGCCCTCGGTGGCGTTGGTTGTTAATTATTTAATGTATCTGTTCATGCAGAAACATTTATCTGAAATTGATTTATGAGGGCAGGTTTTAAACTCCGCCCACCTCCCCGTCAGTTCAGGCCTACATGGTCTCTGGACAAAGCATCGTAGTTATTCTCGTTCCCGTATGTACCAAAGACTGCAGATTTTACAAAAGGGCAGTATTCCTTATGGCTTTGGCTACCGGGAACAGAGTATCTGAGCTGGCGGCGATGAGCAACACACCTAATTGCCTCAGGTTTGATAGGCTTCATGAGTGTATTCACATTGCACCTTCCCCAGGATTCATAGCCAAGAATGAGCACAGTGAACACGTGTTTTCAGAGTTCACGGTGCCGGCGTTAAAAAGGGGAAAGGTGCACCATTTTTTTTTTTTTTTGCCCAGTGCAAGCTCTAACCAAATATTTAAGAGTGGCACCTCTAAATCACCAGGGTGCTTTATGGGTCGCAAGTCCGGGTGAACGCTTGATGGAGCGTACACTGGCTTCTCTCTTGGTCGAGGACTTTAAAGAGAAGAATCCCGGCGTTGTGGGTAAGACCCACGATTTACGCAAGGGGACAGCCTCTTTACGTTTCCTTAATAATCTTTCGGTGGAAGTTATTAAGTCCACACAGTTGTGGGCCTCTAATCAGGAGTTTTTGACTCGATACCTTTCAGTAGCTCTGGACAAACCTTCCTTGCCATGTATAGCTTTACGGCAGAGGGTCTAGGTGGCCCTTTTAGTCACGTTTTGTTTAATTTCAAGAAAAAGGGGGGGGAGGGTGCAGTCAGTGTGACATAGGACACCCTAGACCCCTCCGGAGTATGTGTTCGGAACATACGAGCTGTGATACTGTTTGTAGGCATTATATTATAAAATTTCTCTGTAGTATTCATTGCAGGAAATTGTGCTAAAGGCCAATAGTAGTGTTACAACAATTCTTGTTGTAAGTAGCTTTGGCTGTGAAGCAATAGATTTTTGAGAAATCTCGGTAGTTGCAACTACGACTTTTACTTTTGAAGTATTTACTTCTCCATAAGTACACGAGTTCAGTACTTCTACGAATGTACAAGAATTCATTTATGTTTGGTTATATTTTTAGGAATATATCCACTAGTTAATGGGGTTTATATGTGCACATGTAAACTTTAAGTTTTTAGTTTTCACCACTTACTTTAAGTGGGGTGCCTTCTTAACTAGCAGATCTGTGTACAGAGTCTCAGAGTTAACCCTTTTTCAAGCAGGCTTCTTTGAAGCACGCTCCTGCTTGTACCCCTTTTTGAAGATTTAGGCTGTATAAAGTTTATGCACCCGAATATCTCTTTTTTACAAAAGTAAGAATACTATGTGGTTGTTTGATTATCTGCTTTTCTAGAGTTATGATATGATTACGAATGTCCCCCTCCAGTCTTAGAAATCAGGCATGTTCGTCAATGATGGAGGGGCCACTAATAAATTATAGGTTTGACTCCTGTAAGGAGATAAAGAAAACCTAATATTTAGTAGTGGCCCCGTAATCATTGACGACTGGGGCCCTCCCGACCATCCCCTTCCCATTCGTTGATGTATTCAGGATTTTGGTTTACTTGATATGTCAGTGAAGGAAGAATGACGCCTGCAGTAGCGTCTGGTCAAACGATCCACACAAGTACATCCACGATATGATGGAAAGCTTATTGAATAGTTATTCTTATTTTCTTTTTGTTTTTATTTTTTACAAAGTTTTTTCGTAGTGAGAACCCAATTCATTATGACTGAAGCCATGAGTGAGGTCGCGTGCGCTCATGATGAAGGCTCCTCAGTTTTTTAAATGCTCTGCGCGGTAGATTCAAACTACGGCGGATGAGTGTTTGAAGAGGGTGCCTTATGTAATAGGCATGTTCGTCAATGATTACGGGGCCACTACTAAATATTAGGTTTTCTTTATCTCCTTACAGGAGTCAAACCTATAATGTAGTCGGGACTTGCTCTCTATGTCAAGGACCACTTCCATTGGATTCCACACTTCGTAAGACGGAGGGGTACGCGCCATGCGTCCCCTTACCTCTGCTGTCTCCGTGGCGCCGGCCGCCTTTCCTCCAGTGCTTCGTTCGGGCGTCCTCGCGGTTTCCGAGGACGCCGAAACGACGGTGTGACGTCGCTCTCCTTCCCCATATCGCCGACGATTCCCGACTCCTACGTCCGGTTCTTGCCATACATGTGGCTCTAGACGAGGCTCCGGAGCCCGTCACACTGCATGCAACCTCCCTGCCCGGGCCTGCCGCCCTATGGGCGGATGCTCTGTCGAATGGACAGAGTGCCCGGGTAGTATGGTATTCCCGACACACCGTGTTCGGCGACCTCGCGGCCTCCTGGAGTGTTTCACAGGTGGCCTGGTTCGCCTCATGCGAGGCGACCGGGTTGCCTGTGTTCCTGTACCGCTGGATTCCTCCTCCGGCGGAGGTACCGGTCGCGTTCAGCAAGGACTGGCGCAGGTGGCGGTCGATTTATGTGTGTTCCACCAACCGCCACCCTTTTTGATGTGCAACGTCCTCCACAGGCTGAGAGGGTATCAGTGCTTCGTTTGGTTGTCGCGCCCATCCGGCCGGCCCAGGCCTGGTCCGCTCGGCTGAAGTGGTGGTACCCGAGTCCAGTTCCCCTAGCGATCTCCGATTTCCACTTGGTATCGATTGGTGTATTTACCTAATTGTATTTACCTAATTGTAGTTTACAGGAGTTGAGCTAAGCTCGTGTTGTCCCGTCTCTCAGTCTACTTTTTATCCAATTTTTTCTTGAAAATATGGATGTTCCTTGCCCCTACCACCTCCTCCTCCAGCCCATTCCATTTGTCCATACATCTATAGGGGAAGCTAAACTTCCTGATATCGTTCTTGCAGGTAGGTCTTTTTACTTTGTAGCTGTGGCCTCTAGTTATTCCTGTATCCATAATTAATATATCCTCCCTATCCAGCCTCTCCAGCCCCCGGGTACATTTGTACATCATTATCATGTCTCCCCTCTCTCTCCTCTCTTTTAGACTCGGTAGATTTAATTTGTCTAGCCTCCCTTCATATGGCAGTTCTCTGAGACTTGGAACCAATCTAGTGACTGCTCTCTGGATTCTTTCTAACTTGTGTCCTCGGGACCTCGTTCGCCTTCACATCGTGGATGTTGTGAGGCTGGGTGGATGCCTCAGTTTAGTCGATCTTTGAATGTCAAATCCTCTCCCCTGGATTCATTTTACATGGCAGACTTACGGATCTCACTGACACAGTTTTCCTTCTTGGTTCCCTACCCATCACGGACGCGACCATCGGTGGCGTTCGTGTTTCACTACCTCCATTGGTTAATATTGAGAAGCGTCCCAACATCTGCACCACTCTTACGAACCGCCTGTCGGCCAGTCGGGTACCGTTTGAGACTTTCACGGGGTTGGTCGTTCCTCCCTAGGACTTGGGTTCTTTTTGCGATCCTGCTTTCTGCTTCGTCCGACGCCGCGTCAGCTTCCTCCTCAGTGGTTTTTGGCGGAGGCTCTCAAACTGCTCTCGTCTGCCTCTTACGCTCATTACCCCACGCCTGAACACTTCCGTGACATGACATTGTTCTTTATGGCTTTGGCGACGGGTGAAGGAGTCCCCGGAGATGACTGCCAGGTCTAGGGACCGACATTCCTTACATCGTTCTCCCGTCCTTGAGTTAGTTACTTTGGCTCCGTCTGTTCGTTTGGTTGCTACAACCGTACGCGACACTCCCGTTTTTATGCTTTTCCTGTACCAGCTTTCAAACATGGTAGGGTTCATCATCCGTTATGCCCGGTTCAAACCCTGCATCCGTATGTGTACTCGACCAGGCCAGTGTCGGGGTTGCCTTTACGGGTGGTGCCTACGACCTGTAGGAGACTAGGTCGGCGTGCTGTGGGACTTCGCCTGTGTCGGTAGTTTCGGGCCAGTAACCCTTACGTTCTGGACGCAGCTCATGTTGTCCGTTCGTACGCTGCTACGTTCAGATTTTACATAATCTTTCTCGACCGAACGTTGCCGACACGGGGCTTTGGTCTTCCCCCACCACGTTTGTCTCCTCCTCTCTGGCCATGTCCACAGGCAGGCCGGGACGTCCTTGTAGTGCGTTGGGCCAGCAGGTTCACTCAGGGTCTACCTGCAGCGTTCCTTCTGTCTCTTATCCTTCTCCCTTCTTGTTCTTCTTTTATTGGGGGAGGGGGAGGGGGGAGGGGGAGGGGGGGGGGTATTGCACTATACCCATACTTGCACCTAAGTTAAAGGATTAATAACTAGGTTAAGATTTTTATTTAATTTCTCGTCTTAAAGTATACTACGTTCTGTTGGTAGGTCTTGGCCTCATACCACTGAACTTTTCTCATGGCTTTTAGTGCTGGTCACTGTGTATGCTCATGTCTTTTCTCGTCACCCCCCTGTACGGTACTCCTCTTCGACGTATGTCAGTATTTACTCATTACATTCTGGGTCTTCCTGCCTTCGTCCGGAAGGAGGGGGGGGGGGGGGGAGCATCCTGGACTTAATATTTTATAATGAAATGCAGCATTCTTTGTCTTAGGTTAGTTATCCCATGGCATAAGATTTGACTGTACTTGACCTCTCTTGATATGCGCCTGTCAGTACACTCTTTTATATAAACTATCTTGTTTAAGTCTGTCTTTTATGGTCCTAATATTACCTAATGGCTAAAGTTTGTGTTTTCAGCTTGTATGTCCGCCTCCAATTTGGTACTCTAGCTCTACGTTGGAACGTAGAGGCTACTACTAAATTGGGAGGTTTAACGACCCTCCCAATACCAAATGAGGTAAACCTCCTATTTGGTCGTAGCCTCGGAGTATCCAACGTCATAGTATCCCGCCCTCGCGCCGTACCACTGCCCATCCAATCTTGTCTCTTGTAACTTGATACCGGGAATGCCCAATGAACCCTGTCGGGTAGTGGGGTGGATCCGTCAAGACGGCTGAAGGAGCAAGATAGGATGGCCTAAAATCCTGTAATTTTCTCTTCTTTCTCATCAATATTTTCTTATTTTCCTTTTCAAATAGTGGCCTCCAAAGTATGTACAACGTACCTAGTAGAGAGAGTAAGGTGCTACTCTAGATGTTATCGTTTTATCGCGCTAGTGATTTCGATAATTGCCCGCTCTAGAGCGGAGCAAAATTATACGATAAGTATATAGCTCTACGTTGGATACTCCGAGGCTACGACCAAATAGGAGGTTTACCTCATTTGGTATTGGGAGGGTCGTTAAACCTCCCAGTTACGCTCTTCTCAGGCAATAGAAGCCGCGGAAGTCAAGAAAGCCATTGAACTTTCCCGGCGCTTGCTTCTCCAGACTTCCATACAGTCTTTAGGAGATATTCGAACGGCCTTATTAGAGGCAGTTCGAGCAAGGCAGGATCTGAGGATGTTCTAAGTGAAGAAACTTCCTGACCGTATTGCAAGCCAAGTAGTTCTGTCTCCAGTTCTAACTCCTTCTTTGATTTCACCAGCAGTTTGGAAGACTGTTTTCAATATGGCACAAGCATTCAAACAAAGTCCCTCTCAACCTAAGAAACCTACCTTCACTTTCCCTAAACCCAAACCAGTTTCGAAAGCTCAAACTAGTGGGTCTAAGCCTTTTCATCAGCCAAAGTCCCCTTCCACATAGGGTCAGGCTCAGTTCAGGTATAAACAGGGTAATTTCTCAGGTAAAGGCCACAAGTTTCACCAACGACCAGGTCAGGGCCCGCCTCCAGCCAAACCCGGCCAGTCGTCCAAGGGTACACCTCCACCAGCAAAAAACTAAGGTCTCTCTCACTCCCGGGGCCAGTCAAAGGCGTGTTGGAAAAGAGGGTAGTCCAGCCGGCGAACCCCAGTCTGCTAACTGGGTCCTTCCGGGCGTGTCATCAGGCATGGCCATTAAGAACATGGGCGAGGACTGTGGTACGCAAAGGCATCACTTGGCAGTGGCTCCGGCGACCTCGCTTACGTCAGCCAACAAAGGCCAATCATGTTTCTTTAGAGGTGGAGTCACTAGTTCAGGAGATGATTACCAAGAGTGTCCGGATCGTGACATTTAACTGTTATGCATCCTTTTTTTTACTGTACCTGAAATAAATCCTGGTAATCCCTTGTGCTACACCCTATTGATAATGCAAAACTATTGAACACACTTAAAAGTGTATATTATTTGGTCTCTATATAATCTGTGAATCATTTCCGATATGATAGAATTAAAGATTTTTTTTTCCCACCAACTCATAATCAGCAAAAACGACACAAATGTCAATTAAAAACATGTTATAATATTTCCATCACATTAGAAATTATTCAAAGATTACAAAAAGTCCAAATAAGACATAGTTATGTAAATGTATAAGGGATTTAGGTAGATGAATTAGAGAGATAGATAGATAGAAAGAGTGTGTATATCGAGGGAAAAACAAAACAAAAAATCTATCAAACGTAAATCTTCCGTCTCGGAAGCTCGGCGTCTAGACTGAGGGGAGGGTTGAACTATTTTGTTGACTATCTTATTTATTATTTATCTATGTGCTGGAAGGATATTATATTTTTCAATTCCATCACATTAGAAATTATTCAAAGATTACAAAAAGTCCAAATAAGACATAGTTATGTTAATGTATAAGGGATTTAGGTAGATGAATTAGAGAGATAGATAAATAGAAAGAGTGTGCATATCGAGGGAAAAAAACAAAACAAAAAATCTATCAAACGTAAATCTTCCGTCTCTGCTGGCACGGAGGGGAGAGTTGAAATATTTTGTTGACTATCTTATTTATTATTTATCTATGTGCTGGAAGGATATTATATTTTTCAATTCCATCATATTAGAAATGATTCAAAGATTACAAAAAGTCCAAATAAGACATAGTTATGTTAATGTATAAGGGATTTAGGTAGGTGCATTAGAGAGATAAATAGATAGAGCAATGGACTTTGCTCCAACTTTTTTATAGCAACGGACTATGTCCGTTGCTGGGTCCATTGTCCGGCCTACATTTTTTGACCGTTATTGCCGATATCCGTTAAATCGGAATCCGTTAAATGGAGGTTAGAGTGTATTTGTTTGAACAGAAACGTCTATCTGTAGTGACTCTAAAAAATCACTTAACAGCTATCAGGGTGCCATTCTTTGACCTTACAGGTCTAACCATACCACAAGCAGAAGAAACAGGTTTCATGAGAGCATGCTTCAAACTCCGCCCACTTCCCCATCAGCTCATGCCTACCTAGTCTTTTGACAAAGCGTTATCTTTGCTTCATTCCCGTCTGTATCAGAATACGGCAGATTTTGAATTGCTATTAAAAAAGGCTGTGTTCCTTATGGCTTTGACAACTGGTAACAGGGTGTCTGAGCTGGCGGCGATGAGCAACACCCCTAATTGCATAAGGTTTGGTAGACTAAATGATTGCATTCATATTGCTCCTTCCCCAGGTTTCATCGCCAAGAATGAACATAGTGAACATGTTTTCTCAGAGTTCACGATGCCGGCGTTGAAACGGGGTAAAGTGCACCATAATTTGTGTCCTGTACAAGCTTTAACCAAATATATGAGAGTGGCACCTCTTAACCAACAAGGTGCTTTATGGGTATCGAGTACAGGTAAAAGATTAATGAAACGTAAAATGGCTTCTCTGCTAGTAGAAGTCATTAAAGAGAGTAATCCCGGCGTAGTGGGTAGGGCCCACGATTTACGCAAATGGGCAGTATCTTTACGTTTTCTAAAAAAAAAAATAATTCTGTTGAAGACATAGCTACAACTCAACTATGGGCTTCAAATCATACTTTTTTGACTCGATACCTGTCGGTAGCACTAGACAAACCATCAATGCCATGTATAGCGTTACGGCAAAGGGTCTAGATGGGTCTCTAAGTCAATAATTGTTTAGGTTAAGAAAGAGGGGGGGGGGGGGGCAGTCAGTGAAACATAAGACACCCTAGACCCCGCCGGAGGATATGTACTGTACAGAGTATACGAGCTGTGATACAATGTATAAGTGTTGTGATTAACATTTCTCTGTAGTAATGCCTACGGGAAATGTTGTTGAGGTACAGTAGTACAACAATGGTTTCTTTCAGTGGGATACACTGTTGAAGCAATTTAATTTTAAGAGTTCTCGGTAGTTGCAACTACGAGTAGCATTTTAGTAAGTACATCTGCGATAGTACAAGAATTTATTCTATTTTTGTGTCTAATTTTAAAGAATGTACACATTAGAATAATGGGGTTTATATGTGCACATGTAAACATAAAGTTTTATTTTTCACCACTTACTTTAAGTGGGGTGCCTTTAACTTTCAGATCTGTGAACAGATTCTCATAGTTACCTTTTTTCCTCAAGCAGGCTTCTCTAAGCATGCCCCTGCTTGTACCCCTTTTTATATGTTGTATAAAGTTTATACATAAATATATATTTTTTACAAAGTAAGAATACTATGTGGTTGTTTAATTATCTGCCTATTCTATTTGCAATTGTTATGATATGATTACGAATGTCCCCCTCCAGTCTTAGATATCAGGCATAATCGTCAATGATGGAGGGGCCACTAATAAATTATAGGTTTGACTCCTGCAAGTAGATAAAGAAAACCTAATATTTAGTAGTGGCCCCGTAATCATTGACGACTGGGGCCCTCCCGACCATCCCCTTCCCATTCGTTGATGTATTAAGGATTTTGGTATACTTTATATGTCAGTGAAGGTGGATAGATGCGCTAGCCAGCGTCTGGTCCAAGAATCCACAGAAGTACATCCACGGAATATGGAAAGCTTATGAATAGTTATTCTTATTTTATTTTTATTTTTTATTTTTTACAAAGTTTTTTCGTAGTGAGAACCCAATCAAAAAGACGAACCATGAGTGATTTAGCGTGTGCTTATGATGAAGGTTCCTCTGAGCTCTGCGGCGGTAGTTTCAAACTGCGCTTATGGGCGTTTGAAGAGGTAGCCTTATGTAATAGGCATAATCGTCAATGATTCCGGGCCACTACTAAATATTAGGTTTTCTTTATCTCCTTGCAGGAGTCCAACCTATAATTTCGGGGGAGCTCCCTGTACCACATGAGTGTGTAATCCAAGGCAATAAGTCTAGAAAACTAAGAGCGTTGGATAGTCAAGGTAATGTTTTGGATGTTCATATTAAGGCCATTCCCAATTATTATAATCATGACTTTTTTGTGTATTCATCAACACCAGCACTACGCCCTGCCTCAGCTTCAAAGCTGTTTTCAGATTGGACTAAGAATGATGGCTTTAACGACGTCAAGGCACTTTCTGCTATGACGCCGTAATTGGACATAGTTCCTCTTACAGACTCAGCCTCTAATCCAGTCTTGAAGGTGGGGCAGTTGGGTACGGGACCTTGGGTGGAATGGGAAATGGAGGCTCAAAATTTTGCCACTACTTTCACAACAAAATCCTCACATCAAATCCCTCAAGAAAACCATACTTGGTTCTCTCTTCCGGTTTTTAGTGCCGGAGGAGTCCCCTCTGCTTTATTTGATTTCTTGGCTGCTCCCAAAATCAGTTTGTGCAAATTAAAAGATCCTTTCAGCACGCCTTCCCCAGCTCATCTAGACCGCGAGTTTAGGTTAAGAGGAAAGGCTTTTAGACTATTTTCTCAATACATTGTTACCCAACAAGTGACGAAGTCTATGTTACGCTCTTCTCAGGCGATCGAAGCTTCGGAAGTCAGGAAAGCCATTGAGCTTTCCCGGCGCTTGCTTCTCCAAAATTCCATTCAATCATTGGGAGATATTCGGACAGCCTTATTAGAGGCAGTTCGAGCAAGGCAGGATCTGCGAGTGTTCTTGGTGAAGAAACTTCCTGACCATATTGCAAGCCAAGTAGTTCTGTCTTCAGTTCTAACTCCTTCCTTGATTTCATCAGCAGTTTGGAAGACTGTTTTCAATATGGCACGGAGAGTATTCAGATGAGACCGGTCGTAGACCTGTCTTATTTGAATCTCCACATTCACAACGTGTCATTCAGGATGCTGACAGTGAATCATATCAGGCTAACACTTCCGTCGGGAGGGTGGATGTGTTCATTAGACCTGACAGATGCTTATTGGCACGTCCCGGTAAAGAAAAGATTTCAGAAATTTCTGGCTTTAAGAATAATGCATCAGACTTATGTCTTTCAAAGGATGCCGTTTGGATTAAACCTAGCGCCACGCATATTCACAAAATTAGTCCGGCAAGCCCTGATGCCCATTTTAGAGCAGGGGATCAGGATCATGTGGTATCTGGACAACTGGCTGGTGGTGGCGGAGACAGAGGATTTATGCAACACTCATGTAAACATTACTTTAAACCATGTCAAATCTCTAGGATTCAAGGTCAAATTGGTAAAGTCGAACCTTGTTCCAACACGAGTAATTCAGTGGATAGGACTGGTCTGGGACACAGCATCTCTCACTCTGAGTCAGAGTGTGGACAATCGAAACAGATTTCGCAAGAAACTGTTTATGTTTCTCCACAGTCTGACTACGACACGGAGACTCTGGGAATCTCTAGTCGGTTCTCTCAACTGGGTTCAACTAACTGTGAAGTTGGGCATAGGCATGTTCGTCAATGATTACGGGGCCACTACTAAATATTAGGTTTTCTTTATCTCCTTACAGGAGTCAAACCTATAATGTAGTCGGGACTTGCTCTCTATGTCAAGGACCACTTCCATTGGATTCCACACTTCGTAAGACGGAGGGGTACGCGCCATGCGTCCCCTTACCTCTGCTGTCTCCGTGGCGCCGGCCGCCTTTCCTCCAGTGCTTCGTTCGGGCGTCCTCGCGGTTTCCGAGGACGCCGAAACGACGGTGTGACGTCGCTCTCCTTCCCCATATCGCCGACGATTCCCGACTCCTACGTCCGGTTCTTGCCATACATGTGGCTCTAGACGAGGCTCCGGAGCCCGTCACACTGCATGCAACCTCCCTGCCCGGGCCTGCCGCCCTATGGGCGGATGCTCTGTCGAATGGACAGAGTGCCCGGGTAGTATGGTATTCCCGACACACCGTGTTCGGCGACCTCGCGGCCTCCTGGAGTGTTCCACAGGTGGCCTGGTTCGCCTCATGCGAGGCGACCGGGTTGCCTGTGTTCCTGTACCGCTGGATTCCTCCTCCGGCGGAGGTACCGGTCGCGTTCAGCAAGGACTGGCGCAGGTGGCGGTCGATTTATGTGTGTTCCACCAACCGCCACCCTTTTTGATGTGCAACGTCCTCCACAGGCTGAGAGGGTACCAGTGCTTCGTTTGGTTGTCGCGCCCATCCGGCCGGCCCAGGCCTGGTCCGCTCGGCTGAAGTGGTGGTACCCGAGTCCAGTTCCCCTAGCGATCTCCGATTTCCACTTGGTATCGATTGGTGTATTTACCTAATTGTATTTACCTAATTGTAGTTTACAGGAGTTGAGCTAAGCTCGTGTTGTCCCGTCTCTCAGTCTACTTTTTATCCAATTTTTTCTTGAAAATATGGATGTTCCTTGCCCCTACCACCTCCTCCTCCAGCCCATTCCATTTGTCAATACATCTATAGGGGAAGCTAAACTTCCTGATATCGTTCTTGCAGGTAGGTCTTTTTACTTTGTAGCTGTGGCCTCTAGTTATTCCTGTATCCATAATTAATATATCCTCCCTATCCAGCCTCTCCAGCCCCCGGGTACATTTGTACATCATTATCATGTCTCCCCTCTCTCTCCTCTCTTTTAGACTCGGTAGATTTAATTTGTCTAGCCTCCCTTCATATGGCAGTTCTCTGAGACTTGGAACCAATCTAGTGACTGCTCTCTGGATTCTTTCTAACTTGTGTCCTCGGGACCTCGTTCGCCTTCACATCGTGGATGTTGTGAGGCTGGGTGGATGCCTCAGTTTAGTCGATCTTTGAATGTCAAATCCTCTCCCCTGGATTAATTTTACATGGCAGACTTACGGATCTCACTGACACAGTTTTCCTTCTTGGTTCCCTACCCATCACGGACGCGACCATCGGTGGCGTTCGTGTTTCACTACCTCCATTGGTTAATATTGAGAAGCGTCCCAACATCTGCACCACTCTTACGAACCGCCTGTCGGCCAGTCGGGTACCGTTTGAGACTTTCACGGGGTTGGTCGTTCCTCCCTAGGACTTGGGTTCTTTTTGCGATCCTGCTTTCTGCTTCGTCCGACGCCGCGTCAGCTTCCTCCTCAGTGGTTTTTGGCGGAGGCTCTCAAACTGCTCTCGTCTGCCTCTTACGCTCATTACCCCACGCCTGAACACTTCCGTGACATGACATTGTTCTTTATGGCTTTGGCGACGGGTGAAGGAGTCCCCGGAGATGACTGCCAGGTCTAGGGACCGACATTCCTTACATCGTTCTCCCGTCCTTGAGTTAGTTACTTTGGCTCCGTCTGTTCGTTTGGTTGCTACAACCGTACGCGACACTCCCGTTTTTATGCTTTTCCTGTACCAGCTTTCAAACATGGTAGGGTTCATCATCCGTTATGCCCGGTTCAAACCCTGCATCCGTATGTGTACTCGACCAGGCCAGTGTCGGGGTTGCCTTTACGGGTGGTGCCTACGACCTGTAGGAGACTAGGTCGGCGTGCTGTGGGACTTCGCCTGTGTCGGTAGTTTCGGGCCAGTAACCCTTACGTTCTGGACGCAGCTCATGTTGTCCGTTCGTACGCTGCTACGTTCAGATTTTACATAATCTTTCTCGACCGAACGTTGCCGACACGGGGCTTTGGTCTTCCCCCACCACGTTTGTCTCCTCCTCTCTGGCCATGTCCACAGGCAGGCCGGGACGTCCTTGTAGTGCGTTGGGCCAGCAGGTTCACTCAGGGTCTACCTGCAGCGTTCCTTCTGTCTCTTATCCTTCTCCCTTCTTGTTCTTCTTTTATTGGGGGAGGGGGAGGGGGAGGGGGAGGGGGGGGGGTATTGCACTATACCCATACTTGCACCTAAGTTAAAGGATTAATAACTAGGTTAAGATTTTTATTTAATTTCTCGTCTTAAAGTATACTACGTTCTGTTGGTAGGTCTTGGCCTCATACCACTGAACTTTTCTCATGGCTTTTAGTGCTGGTCACTGTGTATGCTCATGTCTTTTCTCGTCACCCCCCTGTACGGTACTCCTCTTCGACGTATGTCAGTATTTACTCATTACATTCTGGGTCTTCCTGCCTTCGTCCGGAAGGAGGGGGGGGGGGGGGGGAGCATCCTGGACTTAATATTTTATAATGAAATGCAGCATTCTTTGTCTTAGGTTAGTTATCCCATGGCATAAGATTTGACTGTACTTGACCTCTCTTGATATGCGCCTGTCAGTACACTCTTTTATATAAACTATCTTGTTTAAGTCTGTCTTTTATGGTCCTAATATTACCTAATGGCTAAAGTTTGTGTTTTCAGCTTGTATGTCCGCCTCCAATTTGGTACTCTAGCTCTACGTTGGAACGTAGAGGCTACTACTAAATTGGGAGGTTTAACGACCCTCCCAATACCAAATGAGGTAAACCTCCTATTTGGTCGTAGCCTCGGAGTATCCAACGTCATAGTATCCCGCCCTCGCGCCGTACCACTGCCCATCCAATCTTGTCTCTTGTAACTTGATACCGGGAATGCCCAATGAACCCTGTCGGGTAGTGGGGTGGATCCGTCAAGACGGCTGAAGGAGCAAGATAGGATGGCCTAAAATCCTGTAATTTTCTCTTCTTTCTCATCAATATTTTCTTATTTTCCTTTTCAAATAGTGGCCTCCAAAGTATGTACAACGTACCTAGTAGAGAGAGTAAGGTGCTACTCTAGATGTTATCGTTTTATCGCGCTAGTGATTTCGATAATTGCCCGCTCTAGAGCGGAGCAAAATTATACGATAAGTATATAGCTCTACGTTGGATACTCCGAGGCTACGACCAAATAGGAGGTTTACCTCATTTGGTATTGGGAGGGTCGTTAAACCTCCCAGTTACGCTCTTCTCAGGCAATAGAAGCCGCGGAAGTCAAGAAAGCCATTGAACTTTCCCGGCGCTTGCTTCTCCAGACTTCCATACAGTCTTTAGGAGATATTCGAACGGCCTTATTAGAGGCAGTTCGAGCAAGGCAGGATCTGAGGATGTTCTAAGTGAAGAAACTTCCTGACCGTATTGCAAGCCAAGTAGTTCTGTCTCCAGTTCTAACTCCTTCTTTGATTTCACCAGCAGTTTGGAAGACTGTTTTCAATATGGCACAAGCATTCAAACAAAGTCCCTCTCAACCTAAGAAACCTACCTTCACTTTCCCTAAACCCAAACCAGTTTCGAAAGCTCAAACTAGTGGGTCTAAGCCTTTTCATCAGCCAAAGTCCCCTTCCACATAGGGTCAGGCTCAGTTCAGGTATAAACAGGGTAATTTCTCAGGTAAAGGCCACAAGTTTCACCAACGACCAGGTCAGGGCCCGCCTCCAGCCAAACCCGGCCAGTCGTCCAAGGGTACACCTCCACCAGCAAAAAACTAAGGTCTCTCTCACTCCCGGGGCCAGTCAAAGGCGTGTTGGAAAAGAGGGTAGTCCAGCCGGCGAACCCCAGTCTGCTAACTGGGTCCTTCCGGGCGTGTCATCAGGCATGGCCATTAAGAACATGGGCGAGGACTGTGGTACGCAAAGGCATCACTTGGCAGTGGCTCCGGCGACCTCGCTTACGTCAGCCAACAAAGGCCAATCATGTTTCTTTAGAGGTGGAGTCACTAGTTCAGGAGATGATTACCAAGAGTGTCCGGATCTTGACATTTAACTGTTATGCATCCTTTTTTTTACTGTACCTGAAATAAATCCTGGTAATCCCTTGTGCTACACCCTATTGATAATGCAAAACTATTGAACACACTTAAAAGTGTATATTATTTGGTCTCTATATAATCTGTGAATCATTTCCGATATGATAGAATTAAAGATTTTTTTTTCCCACCAACTCATAATCAGCAAAAACGACACAAATGTCAATTAAAAACATGTTATAATATTTCCATCACATTAGAAATTATTCAAAGATTACAAAAAGTCCAAATAAGACATAGTTATGTAAATGTATAAGGGATTTAGGTAGATGAATTAGAGAGATAGATAGATAGAAAGAGTGTGTATATCGAGGGAAAAACAAAACAAAAAATCTATCAAACGTAAATCTTCCGTCTCGGAAGCTCGGCGTCTAGACTGAGGGGAGGGTTGAACTATTTTGTTGACTATCTTATTTATTATTTATCTATGTGCTGGAAGGATATTATATTTTTCAATTCCATCACATTAGAAATTATTCAAAGATTACAAAAAGTCCAAATAAGACATAGTTATGTTAATGTATAAGGGATTTAGGTAGATGAATTAGAGAGATAGATAAATAGAAAGAGTGTGCATATCGAGGGAAAAAAACAAAACAAAAAATCTATCAAACGTAAATCTTCCGTCTCTGCTGGCACGGAGGGGAGAGTTGAAATATTTTGTTGACTATCTTATTTATTATTTATCTATGTGCTGGAAGGATATTATATTTTTCAATTCCATCATATTAGAAATGATTCAAAGATTACAAAAAGTCCAAATAAGACATAGTTATGTTAATGTATAAGGGATTTAGGTAGGTGCATTAGAGAGATAAATAGATAGAGCAATGGACTTTGCTCCAACTTTTTTATAGCAACGGACTATGTCCGTTGCTGGGTCCATTGTCCGGCCTACATTTTTTGACCGTTATTGCCGATATCCGTTAAATCGGAATCCGTTAAATGGAGGTTAGAGTGTATTTGTTTGAACAGAAACGTCTATCTGTAGTGACTCTAAAAAATCACTTAACAGCTATCAGGGTGCCATTCTTTGACCTTACAGGTCTAACCATACCACAAGCAGAAGAAACAGGTTTCATGAGAGCATGCTTCAAACTCCGCCCACTTCCCCATCAGCTCATGCCTACCTAGTCTTTTGACAAAGCGTTATCTTTGCTTCATTCCCGTCTGTATCAGAATACGGCAGATTTTGAATTGCTATTAAAAAAGGCTGTGTTCCTTATGGCTTTGACAACTGGTAACAGGGTGTCTGAGCTGGCGGCGATGAGCAACACCCCTAATTGCATAAGGTTTGGTAGACTAAATGATTGCATTCATATTGCTCCTTCCCCAGGTTTCATCGCCAAGAATGAACATAGTGAACATGTTTTCTCAGAGTTCACGATGCCGGCGTTGAAACGGGGTAAAGTGCACCATAATTTGTGTCCTGTACAAGCTTTAACCAAATATATGAGAGTGGCACCTCTTAACCAACAAGGTGCTTTATGGGTATCGAGTACAGGTAAAAGATTAATGAAACGTAAAATGGCTTCTCTGCTAGTAGAAGTCATTAAAGAGAGTAATCCCGGCGTAGTGGGTAGGGCCCACGATTTACGCAAATGGGCAGTATCTTTACGTTTTCTAAAAAAAAAAATAATTCTGTTGAAGACATAGCTACAACTCAACTATGGGCTTCAAATCATACTTTTTTGACTCGATACCTGTCGGTAGCACTAGACAAACCATCAATGCCATGTATAGCGTTACGGCAAAGGGTCTAGATGGGTCTCTAAGTCAAAATTGTTTAAGAGAGGGGGGGGGGGGGGGGGGGGGGCAGTCAGTGAAACATAAGACACCCGGAGGATAGTACTGTACAGAGTATACGAGCTGTGATACAATGTATAAGTGTTGTGATTAACATTTCTCTGTAGTAATGCCTACGGGAAATGTTGTTGAGGTACAGTAGTACAACAATGGTTTCTTTCAGTGGGATACACTGTTGAAGCAATTTAATTTTAAGAGTTCTCGGTAGTTGCAACTACGAGTAGCATTTAGTAAGTACATCTGCGATAGTACAATTTATTCTATTTTTGTGTCTAATTTTAAAGAATGTACACATTAGAATAATGGGGTTTATATGTGCACATGTAAACATAAAGTTTTATTTTTCACCACTTACTTTAAGTGGGGTGCCTTTAACTTTCAGATCTGTGAACAGATTCTCATAATTACCTTTTTTCCTCAAGCAGGCTTCTCTAAGCATGCCCCTGCTTGTACCCCTTTTTATATGTTGTATAAAGTTTATACATAAATATATATTTTTTACAAAGTAAGAATACTATGTGGTTGTTTAATTATCTGCCTATTCTATTTGCAATTGTTATGATATGATTACGAATGTCCCCCTCCAGTCTTAGATATCAGGCATAATCGTCAATGATGGAGGGGCCACTAATAAATTATAGGTTTGACTCCTGCAAGTAGATAAAGAAAACCTAATATTTAGTAGTGGCCCCGTAATCATTGACGACTGGGGCCCTCCCGACCATCCCCTTCCCATTCGTTGATGTATTAAGGATTTTGGTATACTTTATATGTCAGTGAAGGTGGATAGATGCGCTAGCCAGCGTCTGGTCCAAGAATCCACAGAAGTACATCCACGGAATATGGAAAGCTTATGAATAGTTATTCTTATTTTATTTTTATTTTTTATTTTTTACAAAGTTTTTTCGTAGTGAGAACCCAATCAAAAAGACGAACCATGAGTGATTTAGCGTGTGCTTATGATGAAGGTTCCTCTGAGCTCTGCGGCGGTAGTTTCAAACTGCGCTTATGGGCGTTTGAAGAGGTAGCCTTATGTAATAGGCATAATCGTCAATGATTCCGGCCACTACTAAATATTAGGTTTTCTTTATCTCCTTGCAGGAGTCCAACCTATAATTTCGGGGGAGCTCCCTGTACCACATGAGTGTGTAATCCAAGGCAATAAGTCTAGAAAACTAAGAGCGTTGGATAGTCAAGGTAATGTTTTGGATGTTCATATTAAGGCCATTCCCAATTATTATAATCATGACTTTTTTGTGTATTCATCAACACCAGCACTACGCCCTGCCTCAGCTTCAAAGCTGTTTTCAGATTGGACTAAGAATGATGGCTTTAACGACGTCAAGGCACTTTCTGCTATGACGCCGTAATTGGACATAGTTCCTCTTACAGACTCAGCCTCTAATCCAGTCTTGAAGGTGGGGCAGTTGGGTACGGGACCTTGGGTGGAATGGGAAATGGAGGCTCAAAATTTTGCCACTACTTTCACAACAAAATCCTCACATCAAATCCCTCAAGAAAACCATACTTGGTTCTCTCTTCCGGTTTTTAGTGCCGGAGGAGTCCCCTCTGCTTTATTTGATTTCTTGGCTGCTCCCAAAATCAGTTTGTGCAAATTAAAAGATCCTTTCAGCACGCCTTCCCCAGCTCATCTAGACCGCGAGTTTAGGTTAAGAGGAAAGGCTTTTAGACTATTTTCTCAATACATTGTTACCCAACAAGTGACGAAGTCTATGTTACGCTCTTCTCAGGCGATCGAAGCTTCGGAAGTCAGGAAAGCCATTGAGCTTTCCCGGCGCTTGCTTCTCCAAAATTCCATTCAATCATTGGGAGATATTCGGACAGCCTTATTAGAGGCAGTTCGAGCAAGGCAGGATCTGCGAGTGTTCTTGGTGAAGAAACTTCCTGACCATATTGCAAGCCAAGTAGTTCTGTCTTCAGTTCTAACTCCTTCCTTGATTTCATCAGCAGTTTGGAAGACTGTTTTCAATATGGCACGGAGAGTATTCAGATGAGACCGGTCGTAGACCTGTCTTATTTGAATCTCCACATTCACAACGTGTCATTCAGGATGCTGACAGTGAATCATATCAGGCTAACACTTCCGCTGGGAGGGTGGATGTGTTCATTAGACCTGACAGATGCTTATTGGCACGTCCCGGTAAAGAAAAGATTTCAGAAATTTCTGGCTTTAAGAATAATGCATCAGACTTATGTCTTTCAAAGGATGCCGTTTGGATTAAACCTAGCGCCACGCATATTCACAAAATTAGTCCGGCAAGCCCTGATGCCCATTTTAGAGCAGGGGATCAGGATCATGTGGTATCTGGACAACTGGCTGGTGGTGGCGGAGACAGAGGATTTATGCAACACTCATGTAAACATTACTTTAAACCATGTCAAATCTCTAGGATTCAAGGTCAAATTGGTAAAGTCGAACCTTGTTCCAACACGAGTAATTCAGTGGATAGGACTGGTCTGGGACACAGCATCTCTCACTCTGAGTCAGAGTGTGGACAATCGAAACAGATTTCGCAAGAAACTGTTTATGTTTCTCCACAGTCTGACTACGACACGGAGACTCTGGGAATCTCTAGTCGGTTCTCTCAACTGGGTTCAACTAACTGTGAAGTTGGGCATAGGCATGTTCGTCAATGATTACGGGGCCACTACTAAATATTAGGTTTTCTTTATCTCCTTACAGGAGTCAAACCTATAATGTAGTCGGGACTTGCTCTCTATGTCAAGGACCACTTCCATTGGATTCCACACTTCGTAAGACGGAGGGGTACGCGCCATGCGTCCCCTTACCTCTGCTGTCTCCGTGGCGCCGGGGCGCCTTTCCTCCAGTGCTTCGTTCGGGCGTCCTCGCGGTTTCCGAGGACGCCGAAACGACGGTGTGACGTCGCTCTCCTTCCCCATATCGCCGACGATTCCCGACTCCTACGTCCGGTTCTTGACATACATGTGGCTCTAGACGAGGCTCCGGAGCCCGTCACACTGCATGCAACCTCCCTGCCCGGGCCTGCCGCCCTATGGGCGGATGCTCTGTCGAATGGACAGAGTGCCCGGGTAGTATGGTATTCCTGACACACCGTGTTCGGCGACCTCGCGGCCTCCTGGAGTGTTCCACAGGTGGCCTGGTTCGCCTCATGCGAGGCGACCGGGTTGCCTGTGTTCCTGTACCGCTGGATTCCTCCTCCGGCGGAGCTACCGGTCGCGTTCAGCAAGGACTGGCGCAGGTGGCGGTCGATTTATGTGTGTTCCACCAACCGCCACCCTTTTTGATGTGCAACGTCCTCCACAGGATGAGAGGGTACCAGTGCTTCGTTTGGTTGTCGCGCCCATCCGGCCGGCCCAGGCCTGGTCCGCTCGGCTGAAGTGGTGGTACCCGAGTCCAGTTCCCCTAGCGATCTCCGATTTCCACTTGGTATCGATTGGTGTATTTACCTAATTGTATTTACCTAATTGTAGTTTACAGGAGTTGAGCTAAGCTCGTGTTGTCCCGTCTCTCAGTCTACTTTTTATCCAATTTTTTCTTGAAAATATGGATGTTCCTTGCCCCTACCACCTCCTCCTCCAGCCCATTCCATTTGTCAATACATCTATAGGGGAAGCTAAACTTCCTGATATCGTTCTTGCAGGTAGGTCTTTTTACTTTGTAGCTGTGGCCTCTAGTTATTCCTGTATCCATAATTAATATATCCTCCCTATCCAGCCTCTCCAGCCCCCGGGTACATTTGTACATCATTATCATGTCTCCCCTCTCTCTCCTCTCTTTTAGACTCGGTAGATTTAATTTGTCTAGCCTCCCTTCATATGGCAGTTCTCTGAGACTTGGAACCAATCTAGTGACTGCTCTCTGGATTCTTTCTAACTTGTGTCCTCGGGACCTCGTTCGCCTTCACATCGTGGATGTTGTGAGGCTGGGTGGATGCCTCAGTTTAGTCGATCTTTGAATGTCAAATCCTCTCCCCTGGATTCATTTTACATGGCAGACTTACGGATCTCACTGACACAGTTTTCCTTCTTGGTTCCCTACCCATCACGGACGCGACCATCGGTGGCGTTCGTGTTTCACTACCTCCATTGGTTAATATTGAGAAGCGTCCCAACATCTGCACCACTCTTACGAACCGCCTGTCGGCCAGTCGGGTACCGTTTGAGACTTTCACGGGGTTGGTCGTTCCTCCCTAGGACTTGGGTTCTTTTTGCGATCCTGCTTTCTGCTTCGTCCGACGCCGCGTCAGCTTCCTCCTCAGTGGTTTTTGGCGGAGGCTCTCAAACTGCTCTCGTCTGCCTCTTACGCTCATTACCCCACGCCTGAACACTTCCGTGACATGACATTGTTCTTTATGGCTTTGGCGACGGGTGAAGGAGTCCCCGGAGATGACTGCCAGGTCTAGGGACCGACATTCCTTACATCGTTCTCCCGTCCTTGAGTTAGTTACTTTGGCTCCGTCTGTTCGTTTGGTTGCTACAACCGTACGCGACACTCCCGTTTTTATGCTTTTCCTGTACCAGCTTTCAAACATGGTAGGGTTCATCATCCGTTATGCCCGGTTCAAACCCTGCATCCGTATGTGTACTCGACCAGGCCAGTGTCGGGGTTGCCTTTACGGGTGGTGCCTACGACCTGTAGGAGACTAGGTCGGCGTGCTGTGGGACTTCGCCTGTGTCGGTAGTTTCGGGCCAGTAACCCTTACGTTCTGGACGCAGCTCATGTTGTCCGTTCGTACGCTGCTACGTTCAGATTTTACATAATCTTTCTCGACCGAACGTTGCCGACACGGGGCTTTGGTCTTCCCCCACCACGTTTGTCTCCTCCTCTCTGGCCATGTCCACAGGCAGGCCGGGACGTCCTTGTAGTGCGTTGGGCCAGCAGGTTCACTCAGGGTCTACCTGCAGCGTTCCTTCTGTCTCTTATCCTTCTCCCTTCTTGTTCTTCTTTTATTGGGGGAGGGGGAGGGGGAGGGGGAGGGGGGGGGGGTATTGCACTATACCCATACTTGCACCTAAGTTAAAGGATTAATAACTAGGTTAAGATTTTTATTTAATTTCTCGTCTTAAAGTATACTACGTTCTGTTGGTAGGTCTTGGCCTCATACCACTGAACTTTTCTCATGGCTTTTAGTGCTGGTCACTGTGTATGCTCATGTCTTTTCTCGTCACCCCCCTGTACGGTACTCCTCTTCGACGTATGTCAGTATTTACTCATTACATTCTGGGTCTTCCTGCCTTCGTCCGGAAGGAGGGGGGGGGGGGGGGAGCATCCTGGACTTAATATTTTATAATGAAATGCAGCATTCTTTGTCTTAGGTTAGTTATCCCATGGCATAAGATTTGACTGTACTTGACCTCTCTTGATATGCGCCTGTCAGTACACTCTTTTATATAAACTATCTTGTTTAAGTCTGTCTTTTATGGTCCTAATATTACCTAATGGCTAAAGTTTGTGTTTTCAGCTTGTATGTCCGCCTCCAATTTGGTACTCTAGCTCTACGTTGGAACGTAGAGGCTACTACTAAATTGGGAGGTTTAACGACCCTCCCAATACCAAATGAGGTAAACCTCCTATTTGGTCGTAGCCTCGGAGTATCCAACGTCATAGTATCCCGCCCTCGCGCCGTACCACTGCCCATCCAATCTTGTCTCTTGTAACTTGATACCGGGAATGCCCAATGAACCCTGTCGGGTAGTGGGGTGGATCCGTCAAGACGGCTGAAGGAGCAAGATAGGATGGCCTAAAATCCTGTAATTTTCTCTTCTTTCTCATCAATATTTTCTTATTTTCCTTTTCAAATAGTGGCCTCCAAAGTATGTACAACGTACCTAGTAGAGAGAGTAAGGTGCTACTCTAGATGTTATCGTTTTATCGCGCTAGTGATTTCGATAATTGCCCGCTCTAGAGCGGAGCAAAATTATACGATAAGTATATAGCTCTACGTTGGATACTCCGAGGCTACGACCAAATAGGAGGTTTACCTCATTTGGTATTGGGAGGGTCGTTAAACCTCCCAGTTACGCTCTTCTCAGGCAATAGAAGCCGCGGAAGTCAAGAAAGCCATTGAACTTTCCCGGCGCTTGCTTCTCCAGACTTCCATACAGTCTTTAGGAGATATTCGAACGGCCTTATTAGAGGCAGTTCGAGCAAGGCAGGATCTGAGGATGTTCTAAGTGAAGAAACTTCCTGACCGTATTGCAAGCCAAGTAGTTCTGTCTCCAGTTCTAACTCCTTCTTTGATTTCACCAGCAGTTTGGAAGACTGTTTTCAATATGGCACAAGCATTCAAACAAAGTCCCTCTCAACCTAAGAAACCTACCTTCACTTTCCCTAAACCCAAACCAGTTTCGAAAGCTCAAACTAGTGGGTCTAAGCCTTTTCATCAGCCAAAGTCCCCTTCCACATAGGGTCAGGCTCAGTTCAGGTATAAACAGGGTAATTTCTCAGGTAAAGGCCACAAGTTTCACCAACGACCAGGTCAGGGCCCGCCTCCAGCCAAACCCGGCCAGTCGTCCAAGGGTACACCTCCACCAGCAAAAAACTAAGGTCTCTCTCACTCCCGGGGCCAGTCAAAGGCGTGTTGGAAAAGAGGGTAGTCCAGCCGGCGAACCCCAGTCTGCTAACTGGGTCCTTCCGGGCGTGTCATCAGGCATGGCCATTAAGAACATGGGCGAGGACTGTGGTACGCAAAGGCATCACTTGGCAGTGGCTCCGGCGACCTCGCTTACGTCAGCCAACAAAGGCCAATCATGTTTCTTTAGAGGTGGAGTCACTAGTTCAGGAGATGATTACCAAGAGTGTCATTATCCCCGTCCCCCCGACTTACCCGGTGTTTACATCCAAACTATTTCTAGTACCAAAAAGGGACAGTATTCAGATGAGACCGGTCGTAGACCTGTCTTATTTGAATCTCCACATTCACAACGTGTCCTTCAGGATGCTGACAGTGAATCAAATCAGGCTAACACCTCCGCCGGGAGGGTGGATGTGTTCATTAGACCAGACAGACGCGTATTAGCATGTCCCGGTAAACAAGAGATTTCAAAAATGTCTGGCTTTACGAATAATGCATCAGACTTATGTCTTTCAAAGGATGCCGTTTGGGTTGAAGCTAGCGCCACGCATATTCACAAAATTAGTCCGGCAAACCCTGATGCCCATTTTAGAACAAGGGATCAGGATCTTGTGGTATCTGGACGACTGGCTGGTGGTGGCAGAGACAGAAAAGTTATGCAACACTCATGTCAACATTACGTTAAACCATGTCAAATCTCTAGGATTCAAGGTCAACTTGGTAAAGTCAAACCTTGTTCCCTCACGAGTAATTCGGTGGATAGGGCTGGTCTGGGACACAGAATCTCTCACTCTGAGTCAGAGTGTGGACAATCGAAACAGATTTCGCAAGAAACTGTTTATGTTTCTCCACAGTCTGACTACGACACGGAGACTCTGGGAATCTCTAGTCGGTTCTCTCAACTGGGTTCAACTAACTGTGAAGTTGGGCCGGTTGAAAGTCAAATGTTTAATCTTGGAGGGCAACAAATATTTCCCACTCTTACCGGCGGGAAAATTATGGCCTATCCCAACCTTAATACACAGCTTACTAGCGGTCTGGGCGAAGAGGGAAATGTTGCACTCAGTCATGTCATGGACCTCTCCTCCGCCGACGGTATGGGTGGACACGGATGCGTCAGGGACGATAGGTTGGGGCTTTCAGTCAAACCTCGGGCATCAGGGTCAAGGGCTTTGGTCCCCTTCAGAAACCTTTCACATAAATGTAAAAGAGTTACTAGTCCCCTTGTATTTCCTTCAGGTTCACGGCTCTACTTTACGGGAAAAGTCGGTGGCCTTCAGGATGGACAATCTCAATGCAGTTCACTGCATTCAGAAACAAGGGTCAACGAGGTCTCGGAAGTTGCTAGACATGTCAGAAAAGATTTTTGTTCTAGCAGACGAGCTGAACATTCATCTTCATGCATCATATCTCCCAGGCGTAGCAAACGTCTGGGCAGACGCGCGGTCTCGGAGACAGAGCACAACAGTAGAGTGGGCACTCAAGCAAAACATTTTCGATCAAATGATTGCAGAGCCTTACCGTCCACAAGTGGATCTCTTTGCGTCAGAGGAGAATCACAAACTCCCTCGGTACCTCACACGCCGGACATTAACGCCGGCGGGGGGGGGGGGGCCCGACGCATTGGTGACGGATTGGAACAGGTGGAGTTCCATTTATCTGTTTCCGCCACCAGACGCTTCTCTAATGTGCCACGTAGTCAACAAACTACAGGATTATCGAGGCGTAGTCTCGTTAATCGCGCCCCTGTGGCCGGCGCAGTTGTGGTACCAGCAATTGAGAATGTGGTGCCCGAACCCGGTGTCGCTCCCGGTCGGGTATTTCCACTTAGACACGATTGGCAACCTAAAGACCTCGCTGACTTTTGCATGGTGGACATTCAGGAGGCCAAGTGGCTAACGCCGTATGGTAGAAACGTGACAGATAAATTTATGAATCAGTACACACAATCTACCAGGAGGCAATATCAATCTCATTGGCAGTCCTTTACCTCTTGGATAGTTAGAACGGAACAGACAGTACCTTCGGTTGCATTAGTTTTTAATTATTTAAACTATTTGTTTGAACAAAGACGTCTATCTGTAGTGACTCTAAAAAATCACTTAACAGCTATCAGGGTGCCATTCTTTGACCTTACAGGTCTAGCCATACCACAGGCGGAAGAAACAGGTTTCATGAGAGCATGCTTCAAACTCCGCCCACCTCCCCGTCAGCTCATGCCTACCTGGTCTCTTGACAAAGCGTTATCTTTGCTTCATTCCAGTCTTTATCAGAATACGGCAGATTTTGAATTTTTATTAAAAAAGGCTGTGTTCCTAATGGCTTTGGCAACTGGTAACAGGGTGTCTGAGCTGGCGGCGATGAGCAACACCCCTAATTGCATAAGGTTTGGTAGACTCAATGATTGCATTCATATTGCGCCTTCCCCAGGGTTCATCGCAAAGAATGAACACAGTGAACATGTTTTCTCAGAGTTCACGGTGCCGGCGTTGAAACGGGGTAAAGTGCACCATAATTTGTGTCCTGTACAAGCTTTAACCAAATATATGAGGGTGGCACCTCTTAACCAACAAGGTGTTTTATGGGTATCGAGTACAGGTAAAAGATTAATGAAACGTAAACTGGCTTCCCTGCTAGTAGAAGTCATTAAAGAGAGTAAGCCCGACGTAGTGGGTAGGGCCCACGATTTACGCAAATGGGCAGTATCTTTACGTTTCCTCACAAACTTTTCAGTTGAAGACATAGCTACTACTCAACTATGGGCTTCAAATCATACGTTTTTGACTCTGTACCTGTCGGTAGCACTAGACAAACCATCAATGCCATGTGTAGCTTTACAGCAAAGGGTCTAGATGGGTCTCTAAGTCACTAGTTTTTAGGTTCAGAAAGAGGGGGGGGGAGGGGGTGCAGTCAGTGAACCATAAGACACCCTAGACCCCGCCGGAGGATATGTACAGAGTATACAAGCTGTGATACAATGTATAGGAGTTATGTTTTTTGAGTGATTAAAATTTCTCGGTAGTAATGACTACGGGAAATGTTGTTGAGGTACAAAGAATGTAGTACAACAATTGTTCGTTTTACAGAGTTTACGTGGGATACACTGTTGAAGCAATTTATTTTGGATAAGAATTCTCGGTAGTTGCAACTACGAGAAGCATTTTAGAAAGTACATCTGCGATAGTACAAGAATTTATTCTATTTTTTGTGTCTAATTTTTATAAATATACACATTAGAATAATGGGGTTTATATGTGCACATGTAAACATAAATTTTTATTTTTACCCGCTTAATTTAAGTGGGGTGCCTTTAACTTTCAGATCTGTGTCCATGTGAACAGATTCTCATAGTTACCAATTTTTTCCTCAAGCAGGCTTCTTTAACCCGCTGAGCCCCAGCCAGTTTTAATATTTTGTTCACCCCAATCCCAAGCGATTTTGAATTTTTGTTTTCTCTAACTAAGAATGAAAAGAAAATAAGGAAATTTTTTTTTTTTTTTGCTTACCGATGATTTTTAGGGGTCCTAAGGGGGTGGGGGGTCCTGAGATGACAGCTGCAGTTTGGCCCGGTTCATATATTCCTGACTAATGAGGAAGTAAGAAGGAGGTGTGGTGTGGAGGTAGATGTGCTGGAAAGTGTGAAAAGGAACAACTTGAGATGGTTCGGCCATATGGAACGTATGGAAAGCGAGAGAATGACTAAGAGGGTGTACGAGAGCGAGGTGGAGGGACAGAGGGGGAGAGGTAGACCGAATATGAGGTGGAAGGATGGAGTGAGGAAGTACATGAACGAAGGCGGTGCTGGTTGGGGGGAGGGGCGTCGACTGACTGGGGACAGAGGTGCATGGGGGCGGTTCGTTCGTGGCCACCCCTTCGGGGATCACGGCGTCAGGCAATAGATAGATAGATAGATAGATATATCCCGCCCGCGCGGGCAGGCTGAGGAGCCCGGCAGCCAGATGTACGATGAGTCGAGTTTTTGGGTGTTTGGGCATTTGCATACCACCCGAGTATCTTGTGTGCCTTTATAGTTCATATTATACCATGTATGTATCAATAATGTCATAATAAGTAAAGTTCAAGTGTAATAAGTGCACATATGCAAGTAATGACGTAAGTGTTCACTCGTGGCAACGACTCCCGCCCTACATACAGACAGACGGACACCAGGTGACAGTTCTCACTCCCGCGCTCTCTGTCTAACTGTACATTAGTCCAGCACTTTACACACTGCCACACTGTCACTTTATTATATAGAATAGTTTACCGTATAGTTTACTTATATTATATCATTTGTAGGCACTTTTTAGTTAGAAATATTGGCTTTCACATTGTATTTTTGTTAGTTGTACAAGTAAAATGTATCTCACTGTTATTATGAAGTTATAGTTTATCACTTTATACAGATATTATTTACACTTAGTGTTTACACTTGGTTTAGCGTCTTTTTTCGCAGTCTTTTTTATACACTTAGAAGTGTTCAAGGGTGTGGTACTGGATGAAGCAGTCTGGGTGACACAGGGCAACATTACACTGCCTGCAGAAATTGTTGGTGTCAACACGCATAGGGCTCCTTCGTGTCGTGTTGCGACACACATGACACCGCCTGCGGGGTCTCACCTGGGCTTGAGTGGCTGGCACATACGTGGGGAAATGGCATTCAGTGAGTCTGGCAATCCCTTCTGCTGCTGGCTGACGATGTGCTGGTGGTTGCGGGTTGCGGGGTTGAGTCATGTATGTATGCAACATCTCTCTGCTCAACTCAATGCAGAAGTCCTCCATCGTCTCTCGCTTGCCAGTAATTGCACGGTGGAGAATGTGGCAGTTGTACAGGGTGATGTCTAGGAGATGGAAGAACAATTTTTTGTACCACCTCATAGTCTTCCTCGCACATTCACACGAAGCGATGACAGCATCGGACTTGTCAACCAGCCGCATGTTGATATTATAATCACAGATTGCCTCAGGCTTCCGGATTATTTCCCTTGTTGCTCGGTCACGTCGTTGGCTGTTTTGGAAGATTGGTTGGTGGACTGTTGTGAGGACGTTGACGTCCCGGTTATCCATCCAGGATAACAGGAGGACATTATTGGCCTGCAGGTAGATGATGGAGCCCTTTTCCCGCCTGGGTGGTAGATTGGGCATGAATATTCTGTTCCTCCTGACGGTGCCACACACGCCTGTTGTGCGGTTATACAAGAACTTGGCAAGGGAGGGGCTGGTGTACCAGTTGTCCAGGTACAGTATGTGGCCCCTGTCCAAGTATGGCTCCATCAAGGTGATGACAACGGCCCCTGATATACCATATGTCCTCGATGGCACCAACTCTGTCTTCTTCCCCATATACAGAATGATGTCCTGGATGTAGCCAGTCAAACAGTCACACATGACGAAGGTCTTCAAGCCATACCTATGACGTTTGCTGGGGATGTACTGTCGGATGCTGATGTT
The DNA here is from genome assembly GCA_032716605.1 of Paralithodes platypus. NCBI lineage: Eukaryota > Metazoa > Arthropoda > Malacostraca > Decapoda > Lithodidae > Paralithodes > Paralithodes platypus. Next base: position 3,067,067 of record CM064509.1, on the reverse strand, counting down.
TCCCCGCCACAGTAACAAACTCTCGTCAATTATGAGTTTCTGATGGGGTTTGAAGGCCGCAGCAAACTTTAGCTTGAGGTACTCAAAAATTGGTCTTATCCTCTCCATGGGGTCTTTGGTGTTTCTGGGGAGGTCCTGGTTTCTGGTATGGCTTGCCAGGCTGTCAATGAAGTGCAGGTTCCCCATGATTGCAGAGAATCTGTTCCTGCTCATGATCTTGGCAAAGATAGGGGTGCGGATGAGGGGATCCCATGACCAATATTTTCTTATTGACGATTTCGTCGTCACCCCCATCAGGATCACGATCGCCAAGAAGGAGTAGAGCTCTGGGATTTGGAGTGTTTCCCATGACAGCCTGGCCGAGTACCTGGATTGTTCCTTACCAGCCATAAAGTACCAATTATACCAGTTTGTCTGGTCCACAATTAGGCTCATCAGGTTGGCAGTAAAAAACTGTAGAAAGATGTCCAGTCTTGGGGTGTCAGGTCCTTGGTGATGGAACGTAGGGCCGGCAATCCCGGCGCCCACAAATTGCCAGTCGGTGGGCTGATACCGTTCCCCATCCTGCCAATCCCAAACATCAGGTACTTCGCCGGCATCTTCGTCTTCGTCGGCATCAGGGTCGTCTGGATCTGGGTCACCAGGGTGGCGAGGGGGCGCAACCGTGTCTCTTGCCACTGCCCTACCCCTTGCCCTTGCCCTTGCCCTTGCCCTTGCCCTTGGCCTGCCTCCTGACGGCCGCCTGGACCCTCCTGGCCCTCTCGAACCGCCAGTGGGGGGGGCTCTAGCGAGGGTCACCTTACCCACCCGTCTTGGACGCCCAGTTACAACCCCACGCACGGAAGCTGAAACTTCTGTGTGAGAATCGAATGGAGGTGGTGATGGTGTTGGTGTGTGGTAGGGCACTCGTCTAGGAGTTCCGGTGGAGGTGTAGGGTAGTGAACCCGGTGATGGTGGGGTGTAGTCTGGTGATGGTGCTGGTGGTGGTGTGGTGATGCGAGGGTCTCCCCTGGCCGCTGCGGCGGCGTCTTCCCGGGCTGCCATAACTGGGAAGAGACGCCTCGCAACCATCCGACGTCTTTCCACTTCCCTTGGTGGTGTGTCGGGAACCTCCTCTTCCTCTTCCTCTTCACTAGATGGTGGTGCGGCATGTCTCCTGCGAAGCCCATAAAAATGTTTGGGCTTTACACCTTTGAGAGGTGAGGGCTTCCGTGGTGGTGGTGATGGGAGGCGGCGAGGAGGGAGAGCATGAACGTGGCCTCTCACACTCGCGGCTGTAGGGGTAGGCTGGCTGTGGTGTAGGGGAATGTCCAGGAACGCCATTGGGTCGTCTACTTTTTCCTGTAGCTCGACCTGTTCCCCACTTGCTGGGGAGTCCTCTATATCCCTTGCCCTGGGAGACATGGGGGAATGGTAATTTCTAGCCTCCCTCTCCCTCATTTGTTCAAAACTGAGAGGGAGTTCTCGTATAGGGATGTAAGGTGCCTCCAGATTCATAGCGGCATATTCCTCCCTACTCGGGAAATATTCCTCTTCTGAATCATCGAGGCATGAGGATTCGGTGTCAGAGTCTTCCTCGTCACTTTGTAATAGGATTTCGTGGGCTTCATCAATGGTAAGGCCCTTAGCACGGGATGGGTTACGGCGTGGAGGTTGTTGGGACATGGTGATCACTCGCGGAAGACAACGGGTATACTGAATGTCCTTTGTCACGCACTATGTCAAGCCCAGAGCATCCTTTGGTCTTATCATATCTACCAGCCACCGAACTTTTCACTACAAATTTCAAGGCAATATGACATAGGACAAGACATTATAAGGTCTAAAGTCGCGTGACTAAGGAATGTCACACCTACAGAAATATAGATTAGTCTATCATATACACAACTCATCCAGGTACTTCCTACCATATGCACGTAGTAAATAAGGTCCAAAGTCGTTTTGACAACTGCTCCAAAAACAAAAACATCCTAAGGAATATCCTATACCATTTTTAGACCAAACCACACCATACAACCTGAGTAAATAAGGTTGAAAGTAACGAGGCAATATCCGCATATAGGATTTTCTCACACAGCCTGTAGCGTCTAGGAAATACTAGGCATGGTTATGTACACCCATACAAAGCTCTCAAACACCATCAAACTGTGTCTAACACAAATCTCAAGCCAAACCCGACCATACGACACGAGTAACTAAGGTTCAAAGTCGGAGCGAAAAGGTGGATATTTACGCGCCCCTAATCCATCCCACCATCCAGCCACTCACCATACCAACTCGTTTTCCCGCCAACCACTGGTTTCCCATATTGTATCGAATACCCTGTATCATTTTTAGGCCAATAGTTACCATACCACCTGAGTAAATCATGTCCAAAGTCGTGTGGCAATATGCGGGTATACGTAAATCCGTTTATTATCCATCACCCGCTCAGACTATGTTCATGTACACCAATAATACGTGTAGACAATGACATCCCACGGCTCTGACACAATTTTCAAGCAAAAACAACCAATACGACCCGAGGAAATAAGGTCCAAAGTTGCGGTCAAAAAAGGGGGTTCAGTACATGCCTCTCATCCACCCTGGTTCAGCCGCACGACCCACCAACCCGTTTCGGCCGCCAGTCCCGCCTTTCCAATACCCTAGAGTGTACGTGGTACCATTATTAGGCATTTCCTTACGATACCTGCCGCGTAACTTATTTTAATATGCCGGACGCACGTGATGCGTCGCTGGGAGCTGGTGATCGAATAGTGCCGTCGCATCACGTGCGTCACTGGGTCTCAACGGGTTAAGCACGGGGGCCCCTGCTTGTACCCCTTTTTATATGTTGTATACAGTTCATACAAAAATATATTTTTTACAAGTGAGAATACTATGTGGTTGTTTGTTTATCTGCCTATACTATTTGCAATGCTTATGATATGATTACGAATGTTCCCCTCCAGTCTTGAGATATCAGGCATATCGTCAATGATGAAGGGGCCACTAATAAATTATAGGTTTGACTCCTGCAAGGAGATAAAGAAAACCTAATATTTAGTAGTGGCCCCGGAATCATTGACGATTGGGGCCCTCCCGACCATCCCCTTCCCATTCGTTGATGTATTAAGGATTTTATTATACAGTACTTGATATGTCAGTTGAAGATGGAATGACGCGCGTTTCAGCGTCTGGTCCAGAATCCACAAAAAGTACATCCACGGAAATGGAAAGCTTTATGTATAGTTATTCTTAATTGATTTTTATTTTTTATTTTTTACAAAGTTTTTTCGTAGTGAGAACCCAATCATAAAGACGAATCCATTAGTGATTTAGCGTGTGCTTATGATGAAGGTTCCTCTGAGCTCTGCGGCGGTAGTTTCAAACTGCGCTTATGGGCGTTTGAAGAGGTAGCCTTATGTAATAGGCATATCGTCAATGATTCCGGGGCCACTACTAAATATTAGGTTTTCTTTATCTCCTTGCAGGAGTCAAACCTATAATGTAATAATATTGATTATATTGATAATTGATAATTGATTACTGATATATTTCACCATTGTAACCATTCCTAAATCATTGTCGTCTGCTTTCATGCATGGTTTGGGAAACAGGTTCAGAAGGTACAAGCTTTCGTAAGGCTTGCTTACAAGCAGGAGTCAGCTGACTGGCTGGCTGTGTGTTCTTGTTGTTGTTGGTTATACGGACGACCCGCCAAGACAACAAAACTTTCTCTAGTGCAGTTTTAATTGGTTTTAAGCCTTAGATTAACCCGTAGGTGCTTCAGAAGCCATCCGGGTCTCACAGTGGCAATAGTTAATGGCCTCCTGAGCACCCATCCGAGTCTGGAGGGTTAATGTCACTAGCTACAGCCCACAAAGTGTCTGAACTAGCAGCTATGGCTAGGTCAACTAACTGCCTCCAATTAAATAATAACCGTCCCGCAGAGTGTATGCGGGAGAATGAAAGAGCCCCAAACGAATCTATACAAACTTTCATGGGAGATATTTAGTGGTGATGGGCTGGTCTATCAGAGTGAGAGTTGAGTGTTCTCTGCCATACCATTAGCTTACTTTGACTGTTTTATTTTAAAGCTGCCTGGCCGAACAGCCCCGAGTCCCTGAGGAAGGCTATGGCCACGGTCGGACTTTCCCACAGAGCTCTCAAGGAGTGTAGTTTGTGTTGTTGGCGTAAGTGGTTGTGTGAAATGCAGTCTTCTATGATGTGTTTAATGGTATGGGGTGCTGTGTTACAACCCGGGCAGGTGTCGACAACGGAGTCATGCAGTCTCTTCTGATAGCTCAGAAGAGCTGGATGGTGTCCGCATCTCAGCCTGGCCAGGTGGACTCTGTCCTCGCGAGGAAGGGAGGATTCAGAAGGATGGATTTCAGGAGGTCGTACCTGCAGCTGCGTGTTGTCTATGAGTGATTGGATGGAACGGCGAGAGATATGAGTATGGATGTGCTTCTGGAAGCTGGTTTGGGGTGGGCAGGGAGGGAGAGAAGACTATTTGTGTGTGATACCGTGTGCTGGGTGTTGTTTTGATATTTCTTGGTGTCTGTGGGTTTGTTGCCATGTAGTGTAGTGGGTGGTGTTGGTTTGTGGAAGCTGCTGCCAGGAATTGAGTGCCTCTCATGTCCTGATGGTCTTCGACTTTGAGGACCTTGGTTTCTTGATGTAGGTAATCTGTAGGTGTAGTAGCTGTGTATGATTTTTAGGGCTTTATTTTGAATAGTCTGTAATAAGGTCTTATGATGTGTTTCAGCTAGGCTAGGTTAGAAGCCCAGGCCGGGCATGCGTATTCCATCATTGATCTTATGTATTGATTGTAAACTGTGGAGGTGGTTTCTTTGTTGTGTCCAAATTTTGTGTGGGCATGTGACTGTTCCTTTCGCTTATATATTTTCTAGATCTCAAGTGGCGGCGTATCTTCCATGGATTGACCTCTCTTCTGCCAACCTAGAGGCTGGCAGACTGGGAGACAAAGCATCAATTTTTTTCCTTTTCCCCTAATTGTTAAAGGGCACAGGGCCCTGGATGGGGCTTTGGTGTTCCGGGCGTTTCTGCACCTTCCTCAGCCCCTTGCCTGGTAGCGGCTTCGGTCACCCAGGCTTTTTTAGTGGTAAAGCTGCGAGGGTTCTGTGGGGGCACTTGGTTAAGGCCTAGCCTTGCTTGGGACCTTGGGGCTGGTCAGCCAGACAGCCTGGGGAACAACAACAATAACAACTCTGTCACTATTGCTCCTGCACCTGATTTTATAGCCAATAATGAGAGGGAAGACCACGTTTTCACTCCTTTTACAACCTTAACCCTTCCTACCCGGTCTGCCTTAGGTAAGGACAGCACGAAAGAAGGGCCGCTACCCGGTATGCCTTATCTAAGGCATGAGCTTAATTATAGGTTTGACTCCTGTAAGGAGATAAAGAAAACCTAATATTTAGTAGTGGCCCCGTAATCATTGACGAACATGCCTATTACATAAGGCATCCTCTTCAAACACTAATCCGCCGTAGTTTGAATCTACCGCGCAGAGCATTTAAAAACTGAGGAGCCTTCATCATGAGCGCACGCGACCTCACTCATGGCTTCAGTCATTATGAATTGGGTTCTCACTACGAAAAAACTTCGTAAAAAATAAAAACAAAAAGAAAATAAGAATAACTATCTAATAAGCTTTCCATCATATCGTGGATGTACTTGTGTGGATTTCTGACCAGACGCTGATTCAGGCGTCATTCCTCCTTCACTGACATATCAAGTAAACCAAAATCCTTAATACATCAACGAATGGAAAGGGGACGGTCGGGAGGGCCCCAGTCGTCAATGATTACGGGGCCACTACTAAATATTAGGTTTTCTTTATCTCCTTACAGGAGTCAAACCTATAATTTATTAGTGGCCCCTCCATCATTGACGAACATGCCTGATTTCTAAGACTGGAGGGGGACATTCGTAATCATATAATAACTCTATAAAAGCAGATAATAAAAAACAACCACATAGTATTCTTACTTTTGAAAAATATATTTAAATGTGGCGTAGGCCAAAAATATACAAGAAAAAGGGGTTCAGGCAGGTGCGTGCTTCAAAGAAGCCTGTCTGACAAAAAATGGGTAACCCTGAAGATTCTGAACACAGATCTGCAGGTACAAAAGGCACCCCACTCAACGAGTGGTGACAAAAATAACAAGTTATAAGTTTATATGTGCACATAATAAACCCCAAAATAATCGTGGAGGTAAATTGCAAAGGATCTCCACTATTTTAATATTAGATTGCTTTCGCAGCTAAAACTACTATAACAACACCGTTGTTTTGTACTAACATTGTACTAGCACAATTTCTCGCTGAGAAATTTTCATATCACATTAACCTTAAATTGTATCACAGCTCTTATACTCCGGCGGGGTCTAGGGTGTCCTATGTCAGCTGACTGCACCCCCCCCCCCCCCTTCTCGTGAAAATACACAAAAGTGACTGCAGGGCCACCTAGACCCTCTGCCTTAAAGCTATACATGGTAAGGAAGGTTTGTCTAGAGCAACTGACAAGTATCTAGACAAAAACGTATGATTAGACGCCCACAACTGAGTGGACGCGATATCTTCTACTGAAATTTTTTTCAGGAAACGTAAAGAAGCTGCCCATTTGCGTAAATCGTGGGCCCTACCCACAACGCCGGGATTACTCTCTTTAATGACTTCGACCAGAAGAGAGGCTAATCGTCGTTTAAGTAAGCGTTTACCCGTACTTGCTACCCATAAAGCACCTTGGGGGTTAAGAGGAGCTACTCTCAAATATTTGGTTAGAGCTTGCACTGGACAAAGATTATGATGCACCTTACCCCTTTTCAACGCCGGCACCGTGAACTCAGAAAACATGTGTGCACTGTGCTCATTCTTGGCTACAAAACCTGGGGAAGGTGCAATGTAAATACATTCATTAAGTCTGCCAAACCTAAGGCAATTAGGTGTGTTGCTCATCGCTGCCAGCTCAGACACTCTGTTCCCGGTGGCCAAAGCCATAAGGAAAACCGCCTTTTTTAAGAGTAATGCAAAGTCTGCAGTATTATGGTACAGACGAGAGTGAAGTAAAGACAAGGCTTTGTCGAGAGACCAAGTAGGCATGAGCTGACGGGGAGGTGGGCGAAGTTTAAAACAAGCTCTCATAAAACCTGTTTCCTCCGCCACCGGTATGGAGAGACCTGTCAGGTCTAAAAAGGGCACTCTAATCGCAGTTAAGTGATTTTTTAATGTTACCACAGATAAATGTTTCTGCTCAAACAGATAATTTAAATAATTGAAAACTAAAGCCACTGACGGCACATTCTGTTCCGTTCTGATGATCCAGGAAGTAAAAGCTTGCCAATGTGAGTGATACTGTCGTTTCGTAGACTGAGTATATTGATTGATTAATTTATTGGTCACATTTCTACCGTATGGTGCTAGCCACTTGGCCTCCTGAATGTCCATAATGCAAAAGTCAGCGAGGTCGCTAGGTTGCCAATCGTGTCTAAGTGGAAATACCCGACCGGGAGCGACACCGGGTCCGGGCACCACGTTTTCAATTGCTGGTACCACAACTGCGCCGGCCACAGGGGCGCGATTAGCGAGACTAAGCCTCGATAATCTCGTAGTTTGTTCACTACGTGGCACATTAGTGACGCATCTGGCGGCGGAAACAGATAGATGGAGCTCCATCTGTTCCAGTCTGTCACTAGGGCGTCTGGCCCCCCTGCCGGCGTTTTCGCCCGGCGGGTGAGGTATAGAGGGAGTTTGTGAGTCTCCTCGGATGCAAAAAGATCCACTTGTGGATGGGAGAGCTCTGCAATCATTAGGTTGAAAATGGGTTGCTTGAGCTCCCATTCTACTGTCGTGCTCTGTCTCCGGGACAGAGCGTCTGCCCAGACGTTCGCTACGCCTGGGAGATAAGAAGCGTGAATGTAAATGTCTAGTCTGTTGGCGAGAGTAAAAATCTCTTCCGACACGTTTAGCAACCTCCTTGACCTCGTTGATCCTTGTTTCTGAATACAGTGAACTGCATTCAGATTGTCCATCCTGAAGGCCACCGACTTGCCCTGTAACGCCGGCCTGTGAGCCTGAAGGAAATACAAGGGGACTAGTAATTCTTTGACATTGATGTGAGAGATTTCTAAGTGGGACCAAAGCCCCTGACCCTGGTGCCCCTGATTTGACTGAAATCCCCACCCTATTGTGCCTGACGCATCCGTGTCTACCCATACCGTTGGTGGAGGAGAGGTCCATGACATTATTGAATGCAACGTTTCCCTCTTTGTCCAGACCGCTAGCAAGGTGTGGATTAATTTCGGGATGGGCCATAATTTTTCCGCCGGTAAGAGCGGGAAATATTTGTTGCCTTCCAATATTAATCGTTTTACTTTCAACCGGCCCAACTTGACAGTTAGTTGAATCCAGTTGAGAGAGCCTACCAGAGACTCCCAGACCCTCCGCGTCGTAGTCAGACTGTGAAGAAACATGAACAGTTTCCTGCGAAACCTGTTGCGATTGTCCACACTCTGACTCAGAGTGAGAGCGGCCGTGTCCCAGACCAGCCCTATCCACTGAATTACTCGTGAAGGAACAAGGTTTGACTTTACCAGATTTACCTTGAAGCCTAGAGTTTTGACATGATTTAAAATAATATTGACATGTTTTATGCATAAGTGTTGTGTCTCTGCCACTACCAGCCAGTCGTCTAGATACCACAACACTCTGATCCCCTGTTTTAACAATGGCATCAGGGCTTGCCGGACTAATTTCGTGAATAATCGAGGTGCTAGGTTCAAGCCGAACGGCATCCTTTGAAAAACAAAATTTTGGTGCCTGATCCGTAAGGCCAAAAACCTTTGAAATCTTTTGTTGACCGAGACGTGCCAATAGGCGTCTGTCAGGTCTAGTGAACACATCCAACCTCCCGGCGGAAGTGTTAGCCTGATTTGGTGTACTGTTAACATTCTGAAAGATTCGTTGTGAATGTGAAGGTTCAGATAAGACAGGTCTACGACCGGCCTCATCTGAACACTGTCCCTTTTGGGAACCAAAAATAGTTTGGACGTGAATACAGGGTAATTTGGGGGGACCGGGATGATGACATTCTTGGCAATCATTTCCTGGACCAGTGACTCCACCTCTAAAGAAACAAAATTCGCCGTTGTCGGCTGACGTAAGCGAGGTCGCCGGAGCCACTACCAAGTGATGCCCTTGCGTGCCACCATCCGTGCCCAAGTGTTTAAAGGCCATGCTTGGTGGCACGTTCGGAACGACCCAGTTAGCAGACAAGGGTTCGCCGGCTGTACTACCCTCGGGTCCTCCGGCCTTAAGGTTGGCACCGGGAGTGAGAGAGACTTTAGTTTTTTGATGGTGGGGTTGGTGGTGCTGGACGCTTTGCCGGCTGGCTGGTGTTGGCCGAAGACTGGCCCTGACCTGGCTTATGCTGGCCGCGTCCTCTCTGACCTGAAAACCGACTCTGTCTATGCCTGTACTGACCTTGGGGGGAGTGGGAGTACTTAGGCAGAAGAAAGGGTTTAGATCCCCCTGGCTGAGCTTTAGCAGTTGGCCTGGGTTTGGGGAAGTTAAATGCAGGTTTCTTAGCTGGAGTGGGATTGTGCTTAACGGCCTGTGCCATATTGAACACCGTTCGCCACACTTCAGGGGACATTAAAGAGGGAGTAAGCACTGGTGACATGATCACCTGATTCGCAATGCGATCAGGTAGCTTGCGAACTAAAGACATTCTGAGATCTTGTCTTGCTCGTACCACCTCAAGCAAGGAGGTGCGTATGTCACCCAAGGATTGGATTGACGACTGGAGGAGCAGTCGCCGGGATAATTCAACCGATCTTCTGGCATCCGCGTCTGCGATTGCCTGAGTGGACCGTAGTAAAGACTTAGCCACCTGTTGAGACACTATGTACTGAGAGAACAGGCAAAAAGCTTTCCCCCTTAGCCTAAATTCTCTGTCTAGGTGAGTAGGGGTAGGGGTAGTGAAGGGGTCTTTTAGCTCACAAAGATTAATCTTAGGGGCAGCTAGGAAAGAAAACAAGGCTGCTGGGACTCCGCCGGCAGAACCTACCGGCATGGAGAACCAAGAATGAGTGTCCTGAGGGATCTGGTGGGAAGATTTAGAAGTGAATGTGGTTGCAAAGTTTTGAGCCTCTATCTCCCAATCTACCCAAGGTCCTGGCCCCAACTGCCCCACCTTCAAAACTGGATTAGCTGCTTCGTCTGTGACGGTCTGTAAATCAAGTTCAGGAGTAAGAGCTGACAGAGTCTTAATATCATTAAACCCATCCAGCTTAGACCAGTCTGAAAATAGTTTCGAAGCTGAGGCAGGGGGCAAAGCTGGTTTAGTAGCATACACAAAATAGTCTTGGTGATAATAACTAGGTATAGCCTTGATGTTTACGTCTAGTACATTCCCCAAAATATCCAAGGCCCTCAATTTCTTTGATTTATTGCCCTGGATGACCCACTCACACGGTACCGGGAGTTCCCCTGACAAGGTAGGTTGGGCGAGCTCTGGGTTAGTGGGGGTCAAAAGGACCCATGACTCGTCTGGTCCATAAAGCAAGGGCATAGCTACCTTTCTGAGAGGCGCCTTGTCTAGAGGGGGTGGATTGACGTCCGTGATGACCCTGACATTTGAAGTTGTCAATGCCGCCGTAGCAGGCTTAGTAACCCTGATGGTGACAGAGTGGGAGGGTTAGGGATCTTAGATAAAGCAATCGAAGTCATCAGAGGCCGTACCGTAGAACTTGTCGTGGGAGCCCCCAAGTCAATAGTGGGGGTTTCCTGTTGTTGGCCAAAAAATTTAGATAAAGCATCAGTAAGTAGCCCATTAATTTCTTGCGCAGTAACAAATTGGTTAGATGATGAACTTACAGGTGAATCATTAATCTCCTGCGCGGCGTCTAAGCCTGAGCCTGACTCTTGCCCTTCCATCTCTGAAATTATAGAAACCTCGTCTTTTTCCTCCTGATCCTCCTGAGAAGACCCCGCCGAAGCTGGGGTACCTTGTTGCCAAGATAAGTCAGGAATAGAGGATGGGATCGCCGCGTCCCTGTGGACATCAGCTACTGTGTGACTCATTTGAGTCGGACGTGGGTGGTCAGACCCTGGCTGAGCAAACCGCCAAACACCGAGGCCATGGCCTACACTCTCTTGGGAGTCTGAAACAGTCTCAATTATTGAACCACCTGAACTTTCCAATTCCAGGGTTAGAATATTACTAGGTAAATCCTCTTTAGGGACAGGCACCGCACTAGACCCTTGAGGCCTAACACAAACTTTGCCTGAGGTAGAGGTACTATGAGAGGCACTAGAAGCTGGTGAATGTATGGAGGACTTTCTCTTATGGGAATCCTTTTTGGAGGATTTATGGCTACGGTGTGACCGAGAACTACTCTTAGATTTGGAGGAATCCTCGCCGTGACCACTGGTGGAACTTTCCGTCCTACTCTTCTTACTCGCTGGTGAAGAGGCAAGACTAGAAGACTGGCGTCTGAGAGGTGACCGAGACCGAGATCTCTCCCGAGACGATGAGGCGGACGCCGGGGGTGTAGGCTCTCTTGGACGTTTTGGTGTAGTAGCCGAAGATACAGAACCCTGACCAGTCTCCGCCGGCTTATAACTCGTGACTCTAGAGGAATGTTTAGGGGGGGGAGGGTGTTCAAACAGCAATCGATCCCAAAGAGGGACGTTGTCACATTGAAGTGATTTATGCGCAACAATCGTAGTGTAAGCTGCCATCTGCTGCCGTACTTCTCTTAAAGCTACTGCCGCGGTCTTATCATTATCGCAAAGGACCTTGATAGCTAATTGGGAGCAAAAAGAACAATTACGCATAACCCAGAGACCCCTTGAACGGTCTAGACATTTAACACACCTTATGCAACGGGTATGCGCAAAAATAGGGATACCGGCACAATCAGGGGTAGTGCATAAAGCAAAGACTGGGGCTGAGGTAGCCATGACAGAGACTGGTGGGGAAAACTACCGCCGGGTCTGTATTGGTCCGCCGGAGCCCAGCTCTGGAAAAAAAGAAAATTTCCAGGAATTAATGCTCATAAGGTTAACCCAACATGTTCGCACACAAGTGTTAATAACCCACCGGATAACGAGATGTAATGACACAATGATCACAGCTCGCTACGCGGCGGGGTTCAGAATATCTAAACAAATCTTTTGAAGAAAGTGAAGAATACCCTCTGACATAATATAACTGTCCAGCATGGCGATTATAGTCTTTCTGGTGGTGACTGTCTTAAGATTCAATTTTGGAACAAAAACAACCCCCCATAAAGACGCCGGCCCTTGAAATATTTTAGTAGAATAACACAGGGCAGGCTGACACGAGATCTGATTCCTAACGAATTGTCACAAAAAGATCGCCGTAAGGTTGAAGGCGGCGATACCTAATTGTATCACTCAAATACGTGGTTAACTCGAAATTGAATTTGTAAATTCCTTATTTCCTCCACCTAGGAGCACCCCCGGGTGTGAAAAACGATGTTAACCCTAATTGAACCTTCAATCGCCGTAAGTATAAAGGCGGCGATACATATAGTATCACTTAAAATGGATTGGTTAAAGAACTAATTGACTTAGTTGTTCATCCCACCCTACCAAGGTACACCCGCCGGGTGAGATGTCAAAAAGTTAATCCCATAAGTTCCTGTCCCCACTTCTTTGTAAAAGATCGCCGGGGAGGAAAGCCCTTAACAACAGCTAGGTTTTTCATGTGGTTTTTGTAAAACCTGGTAGAAAAACTACATAACGTATGTTCGCATGAACAGCGTTTTATAGATGGGTACAGTCATTCCGCCTGGAATCAAAGGGTGCCTGAAACCAGGTACCAACAGAGACGCAGTCCTGGAGAGCCACAGACACCTCATCGCCGGGAATACCAGCCTGTGTGAAAACCACGTGTGGCCCAACACGGCTCTCGGCCGGGTTTTTTTCATGGTGAAACCGAGAAAAAACCCGCCGGAAGGAAACCCACCCCGAACAGACACCATCTGATCGTACAATGGACACGAAGGAAGCCACGCACGACTAACCTAAGTCCACACAATAATCTGTGGAATTAGCCAATACACAACTAAACCAGGAACAAACAAAGTCCGAGGAGTTAGCCAATACAGTACACAACTAAAACCCGGATACACATGACACAGTAGGGCATATTTATAAATAATAAACAATAACACTTGTACATGTGGCAAAAGCTACGCGTGGCTGGCTAGGCCTAAGTAGACGGCATAATAAAAGTTGAAATATACACAAAACACTGGAAATATCACAACAGGAACCACCGCCAACACACCACTGTAGCAAATACTTCCGGCAAAGGGAAGACTGACTCGGGACCCAGAAAAAACTTCACTAAGTGAAGAAAAATACGCTGGGAACGTCAGAAGCAAAGCTTACCTTATCAGAAAGATAAAAGGCAGCAATAACTAACGCGTAAAGAAAGCCGCCTGCAACACAAGCTAACTAACTGTGAAAAAGTTCACATGTCCACAACAGGACCACGAGGGAACATCCAAAATAGATGCTCCAAACACACGACCCAAAATACACTGCACTGCGGGCAACCAGCCCAGGACACTCCTGCTACACATATCCTAACCTTACTCGATACATCCCGGAGTAAACAAATGAGAAAAAACTCACTAGGGACGCAACAAATGCGGAATCAGCGGAGCGTGGGGAGACACGTCCGGGCAGGCTGACCGCAGAGCAGAGAAGGAGGAATGACGCCTGAATCAGCGTCTGGTCAGAAATCCACACAAGTACATCCACGATATGATGGAAAGCTTATTAGATAGTTATTCTTATTTTCTTTTTGTTTTTATTTTTTACGAAGTTTTTTCGTAGTGAGAACCCAATTCATAATGACTGAAGCCATGAGTGAGGTCGCGTGCGCTCATGATGAAGGCTCCTCAGTTTTTTAAATGCTCTGCGCGGTAGATTCAAACTACGGCGGATTAGTGTTTGAAGAGGATGCCTTATGTAATAGGCATGTTCGTCAATGATGGAGGGGCCACTAATAAATAGCCTAATTAAGCTTGGTCTGAATGCCGTGCGTACGACGTATGTCAACAAACCCAAGCGTTCGTCACCGCACCTCCGAAAACAAAAAGGAGAAGACTCCTCAATGTTATTGTTCTGACGTCAGGACGAAATTAGTGTCTAAAAAGCCCCCATATTGGCAACATCTCTGCAATATTGGCTCCACTGAAATCGTCATCACAACTGAACCAGTTGACTTACAGAGCTCTACTCAATGCCAAAATACAGATTGAAAACCGCACTACGATTATAGATGAGTGGGAAAGTTCTAGCAGTGAAAATAAACATAAATACGGTAGCCTAGGCCTAGACGTTTTTCAGCCATTTCGCCCGGGTAGGGGCGACCGTCATTGGGTAAGACAGCCCGGGGAGGAAGGGTTAAGCAAGGCAATAAACATCATGATTTATGCCCAATTATATTAACCCTTCCTGCCCAAGGCTACTTCACCATTAACCCTTCCTGCCCAAGGCTACTTCACCATTAACCCTTCCTGCCCGGGTGTCATTTCAAAATGACACCCCTTGCAAAGGGCAGGAGCTTGGGTGTCCTTTTAAAAACCGTAAGCTTGAAAGCCGCACGGCAAAACGTTTGTAAACAAAGCCGGTCGGAGCGACGCCAGCTTAAAAAACAAGAAGAAGAAGTCGGACCTTTGTTGTTGTTGTTTGGTAGAACGAAAATTAGTGTTTGTAAATGTCCGATATTGCTAAAACCGTATCAAAACTCTCTCCACGGAAATCGTCATCACAACTGAACCAGTTGACCTAGAGAGCTCTACTCAACACCAGTCTACAGATACAAGTAAGGGCTACATTTCGAGATGTGTGTGAATTCTCTAGCAGTTAAAATAACAAAGATAGGCCAAGGCCTCGGCCTATTACAATGTTTTTTGGCCAAATCGCCTGGATAGGAGTGCCGTCATTTAGAAGGCCAGCCCGGGGAGGAAGGGTTAAACCCCTCTCACCTTTGGATAAGTCCAGATTGTCTAAACGACACCTTGCTTCCATACTAATGGATGTTATTAAAGCAGCAGAGCCTGGAGGCGGTTCGTTCGTGGCCACCCTTTCGGGGATCACGGCGTCAGGCAATAGATAGATAGATAGATAGCCCGGAGCAGTTGCTAGGACTCATGATGTCCGTAAATGGGCAACTACTGTCCGCTTCTTAATATTTACTCTGTTGATGATATTAAACAAGCAAGGGTCTGGGCTTCTCATCATACCTTTTTATCTAGATACCTGTTAGTTCACTTGAAGAGAACCACACTGCCATGTGTAGCTTTAAGACTACATCATTGTGTGGGTGAGAATGAAAGTAGGAATACAAACGTGGGTGATTGTGTGTGTGTATGCTCCGACAGAGGATAAACTTGAAAGAAAGAAAGAGGAGTTCTGGATGAATGTGGAGGCGTGCCTGGAGAAGTTTGACAAGAACGATAGAATATTTCTGATTGGGGATATGAATGGTAAGGTGGGTGATAGGAAAGTTGAGGGAGTGGTGGGAGGGTGGGGGGTACCATCAGGGGTGAATGGGAATGGTAATGCACTTGTGGACGTATGTGTGGGGAGGAGGCTGTGGATAGCCAACACCTTCTTCCGACACAGAATGATCCACAGGTACACGTGGAAACGGGTGTGGACGATGGAGGATGAGACAGTGGTGGAACGAAAGTCATTGATTGATTATGTATGTGTGGATGAACGAATGAAGAAATTTGTGATGGATGCTAGGGTGTATAGGGGTATTGGAGGGGGTCTGTCTGATCATTATGTAGTGGTAGCTAAGGTTAGGATACAAAAGAAGTGGGTGAGGAGAGATGGAGGGAGGCGAGAGGAGGGTGGAATGGTGAGGAGGGTGGAGAGGTTGCAGGAGGAGGAAGTCAGGGAGGAGTACAGGAGAGCAGTGGAAAGACGACTAGGTGGGTTCGACCTGGAAGTTATGGAGGAAGTGGAGGAGATGAGCAAGGTGTTTAAGGATGAGATCTGTGCAGCATGTGAGGAGATGTGTGGAGTGAGGAGAAGAGGGAGGGGAGTGAAAGGTACAGCATGGTGGACAGAAGAGGTAAGAATAGCTGTGGAAGAAAAGAAGAAAGCATATAGAGAGTGGTTGGGTAGTAGAGGGAATGAAGATTTCGAGAGACAGAAACGAGCGAGGTACGTGGAGAGTAAGAGGGTGGTGAAGAGAGTAGTGAAGGAAAGTAAGAGAAGAGTAGATGAGGAATTTGGAAGGAATCTGAGTGTAAAATGGAGGGAGAGTAAGAAACTGTTCTGGAAAGAAGTCAAGAAAGTTAGGGAAGGTAGCAAGGGAAACAGTAAGGGTGTGAAAGATAAGAATGGGAGAATGCTAGCCGAGAAGCAAGAGAGAGTCGAAAGATGGAGGGAGTACTTCAATGAGTTGCTAAATGTAAGGAATGAAGAGCCAGCAAACATAGCTGGATATGGTATGGAAGGGAGAAGAAGAGAAGTAGTGGAGGAGGAGGTGGGGATCAGGAGGTCAGAAGTGTGGGAAGCCATGAAGCCACTGCTACCGCCGCCGCCAACACCGTGAACGACCGCAGCAGTGCAAGTACTGGTACTGAGTTGGATACACAGGCCTAGTTTGCCTTTTTCCAGAGGATCTACTGTAAGAAACTGTAAGAATGAAAAGAGTGAAGTTGGGGAAAGCACCAGGAACAGATGGAGTGTGTAGGGAAATGTTGAGGTATGGTGGTGAGATAGTGATCAAATGGGTATGGAAAATGTGCAAACTAGCATGGGAGAAGGGGAGTGCACCCGATGACTGGAAGACTGGCATAATAGTCCCCTTATATAAGGGGAAAGGGGAAAGAGGAGTGTGTGGTAACCACTGAGGAATATGTCTTCTAAGCATAGTAGGGAAAGTATACAGTAGGGTAGTGATTGAGAGAGTGAGAGTGAGAACGGAGATATGGATAGGCGACGAGCAGGGAGGTTTTAGGAAGGGAAGAGGATGTGTAGATCAGATGTTTACCCTGCATTGTGTTGTGGAGAAATATCTGGAGAAGAAACAAAAGGTGTATGTTGCCTTTATGGCCTTGGAGAAGGCCTATGACAGAGTGGATAGAGAAGGTTTGTGGAAAGTACTTAGAATATACGGAGTAGATGGCAAGTTGCTGAAAGCAGTGAAGAACATGTATGAGGGTGCAAAGGCGGCAGTACGTGTGGAGAGTGAGCAAGTTCTTTGACCTGAATGTTGGTTTGAAACAGGGGTGTGTGATGTCCCCGTGGTTGTTTACTGTATATATGGATGGAGTCATGAAAGAAATACTATCAAGAGCAGTGGATGTTGGTGTATCGCTGAAAAGGGAGGGAATTGAGTGGAAGCTACCTATACTGCTGTTTGCGGATGATACAGTTTGATGAGTGATAATGAATGGGAGTTGCAGGGTCTGGTAAATGAGTTTGGAACAGTGTGCGAAAAACGGAATTTGATGGTAAATGCGGGGAAGAGCAAGGTTATGGTCTTCGAAAGGGGTGAAGTCACAGAGTGTGAGGTGAAGCTGAACGGTCAGGCTATGGAGATCGTCAACTCTTTTAAGTATCTGGGCAGTGTGTTGAGTAAAGATGGGACAACCTACAGTACACATCGAAGGGAAAGGAGTGAAGAAGCGACTTGTTTCCAGTCTTTCTTATTCAAGGGTGAGTGTTCCTGCTCAGTATATTACAGTATAGTACACTGTACAGTACTGTACTATAATGTACTGTTGCCGTCACTTGAGATCTAGATAATATATAAGTAAAAGGAACAGTCATAGCTCACTCTGACTGTTCCTTTTACTTTTATATTTTCTAGATATCAAGTGACGGCGTCTCTTCCGTGGATTGACTTCCCAATCTACCAAGATTGGAAGCCAAAGCGTCACATTTTTCCTTTGCCCCTCAACTTTCTCTTCATAATTGCTGAGGGGCACAGGGCCCTGGTTGGGGCTTTGGTTTCCCGGGCGTTTCCGCACCCTCCTCAGCTCCCCGCCACGGAGTGGCTTCGGTCACCCAGGCTTTATTGTGGTCGGCAGGGAGGGTTATGTGGGGGCGCTCGGTTATGGCCTTAGCCTTGCTCGGGGCCTTGGGGCTGTTCGGCCAGGCAGCTTGGGGAACAACAACATCAACAACAACTGTTCACTAAAAATATTGTATTGTATTGTACAGTGGAGCCCCCATTTTCGCCACATCAGTCTTCGCTGATTCAAATTTCGCGGCACACACATAATATTCCCAATTTCCATTTTCGCGCAAAAAGCTTCAATTTTTGCATCAAAATCCCAGCCAAAACCCGAAAAAGAGCAAAAATAATGAAAAACTCGACATAAAACTAGAAAACAAACAAAAACAATAAAAAAAGTTTAACATAACGAAAAGAATCTGCCAGGTGCTTGCCGTTTAGACGAAATCCGAGTGAATCCGAGATCTGATCTTCAAATACGCAAGATGCCGCCATCTTTGTATGAAATCATCACTAAGCAGACGCTTGCAGTGCCCTAGTATCTGTGTTGACAAAACAACCATTTGCAAGCTTTTTTGTGCCTGAACCCCTTATCTCTCGCATTTATTATAACCTCTAGTACATCTGGTGATAGCGATGGTTGGCCTGATGGTAGCAATGAAGGAATTTCATGCTCAAAACAGAGCTTGTCGGACGAAAGCGGTTGAAATGCCTAGACGATGTATGTATTTATACGTATTTTCCTCATAATATGTATTTATTGGATGTACTTGGGGCGAAATGGGTACTTGAGGGGTGACTGAACGAATTTAAAACTTAGGCCTAGCCTAGGCCTAAAAAATTTCCCATGATAGAAACAATGCCCCAATCTACAGTATTTATAATGCACCTAAGTTTTATGGTTAGGACTGTTATTTAGCCATGTCTACATTATTATTTACAATGCATAAGATTTAGGCCTAGGCTACTTTATGTAGCCTAGACAAAAAACATGTTTTCATAGCCTAACACTGGGAAAAAGTGCGGTAATTATTTAGATTTGGGCCTTTTTGTCTAGTTATTAAAAATTTATTCTATGGTGTATTATATGATATATAGAAGCAATAGAACTGTTAAAATGACCCGGGAAGTGTATATTAAGCCAAATACAAAACTAAGAGCAGTGGGAGGGTGGAGGGGGAGAGAATCCTAAAGAAAATGAATTTTGGTCATCATTTTAACAGTTCTATTGCTTCTATATATCATATAATACATTTTTAATAACTAGAAAAAAAGACCTTCTACTAAACATTTACGAAAAATACAAATTTTAGAATGAGCAAGGAACCGATTAGAATTTTCCCCATAAGAACAGTGCCCCGATTTTGGCTGTTTCAATCTTAGCTCTATTTCTGCAGAACCGATTAGGAGCTAAGATGGGGGCTCCACTGGTGGAGCCCCTATTTTCGCTACACCGGTCTTCGTTGATTCAATTCTCGCACCACACACCAAATATTCCCCATTTCAATTCTCGCGCCAAAAGCCTCAATTCTCGCATCAAAATCCCAGCCGAAACCCCAAAAAATAGCAAAAATAACGAAAAACTCAAAATAAAACTAGAAAACAAACAAAAACAATAATTTTGTTTTAACATAACAAAAGAATCTGCCAGGCGCTTGCCGTTTAGAGACGAAATCCGAGTGAATCCGAGATCCGATCGTCAAATGCACAAGATGCCGCCATCTTTGTATGACGTCATCACTAAGCAGACGCTTGCAGATTAGCTAGTATCTGCGTTGACAAAACAACCGTTTGCAAGCCTTTTTGTGCCTGAACCCCTTATCTCTCACGTTTATTATAACCTCTAGTACATCTAGTGATAGGGATGGTTGGCCTGGTGGTAGCAATGAAGGAATATCATGCTCAAAACACAGAGCAAAGACTAGTCCATGTCGGACGAAAGCGATTGAAATGCCTAGCCTAGACGATGTTAGCCTAGGCTAGGCTAAATATGACAATGATTTATAATAAAATCTGTGTGGTAAGCAATCTTCTCATAATACGTATTTATACGTCTTTTCCTCATAATATGTATTTATTGGATGTATTTGGGGCAAAATGGGTACTTGAGGGGTGGCTGGACGAATTTAGAACCTAGGCCTAGGCTAGGCCTAAAAAATTTCGCATGATAGAAACAATGCCCCAATCTACAGTATTTATGGTTAGGACTGTCATTTAGCCATGTCTACATTATTAGTTACAATGCATAAGATTTAGGCCTAGGCTACTTGATGTAGCCTAGACAAAAAACATGTTTTCATAGCCAAACACTGGGAAAAAGTGCGGTAATTGTTTAGATTTTGGGCCTTTTTTTTCTAGTTATTAAAAACTTATTCTAGCCTATGGTGTATTATATGATACAGTATAATGCATAAAATTTAATTTGTGTACAATAAAACATGTTTTCATAGGCAAAAAATAGAAAAAGACGCAAATTTTGGCATGAGCACGGAACCGATTGAATTTTCCCCATAAGAACAGTGCCCCGATCTTGGCTGTTTCAATCCTAGCTCTATTTCTGCGGAACCGATTAACAGCTAGGATGGGGGCGCCACTGTACTCTAATAATAGGTTCTTGGCTCGGGCCGAGATGAGTTCAAGACACAAATTGAATATTACGTCGATTCATGCTAGGTTGCACTTTGGACCCCTAAAGTTCCCGTTACCCCCTAACTGAATGCCCGCTATTCAGGTATTGACTCAAGCCGGCTTCGATCCTATGACCCGTTATTAGTGATTAATCCTAAATAATTAAATCAAAACCCTGCTGTGTCTTTTATTGAGACCAGGGCCTAATGAACCATTTACTCTTTGCCTAACTAAAACAAAAGTTATATTCTTTCCTCTCTCTTTAGGTTTTCCCACGTTTACTGAGCCTTCTGTATCCTTTCTCAATACCAAGGCTATAACACATATAATCTATCTCCTCAACACATAGAATCTATTTACTCCTTTGACACAACCGTCGCTACTACACAAGTACCTCCACCATGACATAAAATCGCTACAAATTACCGAATGAGATTACAAAGTCTCTCTCACATATAATATGGGTTCCGCCACCCAGTTACCTCACAATCTAGGTTTACAATCTTTACCTCAATAACACTGTTGGGTTCCGTCACCCAGTTACTTCACAATATAGATTTACAAGATTTATCTCAATGACACTATTGGGTTCCGTCACCCAGTTACTTCACAATATGGGTTTACAATCTTTACCTCAATAACACTGTTGGGTTCCGTCACCCAGTTACTTCACAATATAGATTTACAAGATTTATCTCAATGACACTATTGGGTTCCGTCACCCAGTTACTTCACCATATGGGTTTACAATCTTGATCAGTGATGGAATACGCAAGCCCAGCCTGGGCTTCTAACCTAGCTGAAACACATCATAAGACCTTACAGACTATTCAAAACAAAGCCGTGAAGATCATTACAGGCTGCACAGCTACTTCACCCACAGATCACCTACATCAAGAAACCAAAATTCTCAAAGTCAAAGACCATCTGGACATGAGAGGCACTCAATTCCTGGCAGCAGCCTCCACGAACCAAGACCACCCACTAAACTACATGGCAACACACCCACAGACACCAAGAAATATCAAAACAACACCCAGCACACAGTATCACACACAATTATTGTCCTCTCTCCCTCCCTGCCCACCCCGAACCAACTTCCAGAAGCACATCCATACTCATATCTCTCACCGATCCATCCACTCACTCACAGACAACACGCAGCTGCATGCATGACCTCCCGAAATCCATCCTTCCGAATCCTCCCTTCCTCGCGAGGACAGAGTCCACCTGGCCAGGCTGAGATGCGGACACCATCCAGCTCTCCTGAGCTATCAGAAGAGACTGGATGACTCCGTTGTCGACGCCTGCCCGGGATGTAACACAGCACCCCATACCATTAAACACATCATAGAAGACTGCATTTCACACAACCACTTACGCCAACAACACAATCTACACTCAATGAGAGCTCTGTGGGAAAGCCCGATCGTGGCCATGGCCTTTCTCAGGGACTCGGGGCTGTTCGGCCAGGCAGCTTAGGGAACAACAACAACAACAACAATCTTGATCTCAATTACCCCTTCCGAATTTACCTTCAAGTAACCCTGTTACAAACACGCTATGTTACCTTTCACCTTAATCAATTATCGTTCTAACAAAAGATGAGCCGTGCCTCTGACGCATACACGGAATAACTCTTTTAGACTTAATAATAACGTACTTCACATTGGACTAGTGTCCTTCTTCACAGTTTCCTTTTTTACAACTTAATGAATGATTCACATGGACATTCCTTTCCTAGCTATAGCTAATCTATTAGGCAACTAAACAACTGTTTCCCTCTTTAACTTACTGGTTGCCTCATTTGTTTGTAATATTTCATTAATCGATTTTAGGAGTAGAGTTGGTTGTTGGATAGAACATAATAATTGATATTGGTTCAGGAGTAATTTATCGAGAGGCCTTCCTAGTGGTTAAGGCCCCATTAATTGCTCTTTCCATTCACATATGCATAGCCTACGTGAGTTGCAGTTGGGATGTGTGTACATGCTTAGATTGATATGCAGGATTCGAAGTTGCATAATAAATCGTAGGCAGTGTCCACCATTCTTTAACTGCCTTCGTGGTGTAATGCATAAGGTGTTGATATTCGATGTGAGCGTCCTGGGTTCGAATCCACGGACTGCCACATGTGTTTGTAATATTTCATTAATCGATTTTAGGAGTAGAGTTGGTTGTTGGATAGAACATAATAATTAACAAAAGTATTCTTTCCCTCCCCTCTTTAGTTTCACTCTTTTAATCTTTAATCTCTCCTATCAGATCCTATATAATAACTCTTTCGGCATGGCGCCGTTGCTAACAAATATAACTAATTAACAACACATCAACAAATACGGGAAAGAGCAAGGTTATGGTCTTCGAAAGGGGTGAAGTCACAGAGTGTGAGGTGAAGCTGAACGGTCAGGCTATGGAGATCGTCAACTCTTTTAAGTATCTGGGCAGTGTGTTGAGTAAAGATGGGACTATGGATGAAGAGGTGCAGGAGAGGGTACAACAGGGGAAGAGGGTTGTAGGAACGCTAAAAGCAGTAACAAGAAATAGGGTGGTCAGTATGGAAGTGAAGAAGTCCTTGCATGACAGTGTGGTAATCCCGACACTGACTTACGGAAGCGAAGCATGGACGTTGGTTGAGAGACTCAGACCAAGAGTGAGAGCAGTGGAAATGAATTACTTAAGGAGTGCGTGCGGAGTTACATGGAGGGATAGACAGACTAATGAGGAAGTAAGAAGGAGGTGTGGTGTGGAGGTAGATGTGCTGGAAAGTGTGAAAAGGAACAACTTGAGATGGTTCGGCCTTATGGAACGTATGGAAAGCGAGAGAATGACTAAGAGGGTGTACGAGAGCAAGGTGGAGGGACAGAGAGGGAGAGGTAGACCGAATATGAGGTGGAAGGATGGAGTGAGGAACTACATGAACGAAGGCGGTGCTGGTTGGGGGGAGGGGCGTCGACTGACTGGGGACAGAGGTGCATGGGGGCGGTTCGTTCGTGGCCACCCCTTCGGGGATCACGGCGTCAGGCAATAGATAGAACAACACATCATCATCTTTATATATACAGGTGAGTCAAAATTCTTTTTCCTTTAGTCTTGTCCTAGAAGGACACATCAATTTGTATAGAAACCACCAGGTTGGTCAACCACATCTCTCTTTCTTTCTTTATCGTATGCGGGCCCAATATGGGTCCTTAAACAAATATATTCTGGTCTGCTGGATCAGGTGTGTGTGTGTCTGGAACTGTGCTTTACCACCTCAGAGCTGGCCAGTAGCTCTTCTGGAAGTCCTCACTTCCGTCCACCTTCTGTCATCTCTCTTGAAATGCTTGACTGTATGTGTGCAGAATTTATTAGTGGCCCCTCCATCATTGACGATTATGCCTATTACATAAGGCTACCTCTTCAAACGCCCATAAGCGCAGTTTGAAACTACCGCCGCAGAGCTCAGAGGAACCTTCATCATAAGCACACGCTAAATCACTCATGGTTCGTCTTTATGATTGGGTTCTCACTACGAAAAAACTTCGCAACAAATCAAAAATAAAAATAAAATAAGAATAACTATCCATAAGCTTTCCATATTCCGTGGATATACTTCTGTGGATTCTTGGACCAGACGCTGGCTAGCTCATCCATCCACCTTCCTTGCTCTGCGTTCACCCCACCCGGACGTGTCCCCCACAGTACTCCGCTTTGTTCCGCATTCTTGCGTCCCTAGTGAGTTTTTTCTGATTTGTTTACTCTGGGATGTCTTGAGTAAGGTTAGGATTAGCGTAGCAGGGGTGTCATGGGTGGTTTTCTCGCAGATCAAGTGTGTTTTGGGTCGTTTTATTGGGGCGTCTATTTCGGACGGACCCTCGTGGCCGGGTTGAGGACGCTCTGAAACGTTTTTCGTGTTTAGCCAGCTTTAGTCCTAGCTTGTTAGGCGGCTTTCACTACGCGATGTCGGGCTTCTAGCTATCTTTCAGATGGAGTAGCCTTGTTTGTTTTTTACTGACGTTCCTGGTGTTCTTTCTGGGTCCCGAGTCAGTGTTACCCTTACCGGGTTTTTTCTACGATGTTGATGTGGCTGCTGTTCCAGTTTTGGTGGGATGAAGTGCTTTTCGATTGTTTTTCGACGTCATTAAGTGTTTTCCGTTTTCACCAGGCCTAGCCAGCCTCTCGTAGTTTTTCACATGTGCAAGTGTTTTCATTGTTTATTATTATAAAAATGTACTCATGTGTCATGTGTGTCCTGGATTAGTTATGTTTGGCTGATCCAGGAGCTGCGGACTGCGTCTGATTATGTTTATCAGACTGCGTTCTGTTTGTTGTGGGTTGCCTTTCCGGCGGTTTTCTCGATTGCTCTGAGAAAGCCGTTTGGTTTACCGAGTTTTAGTCAGGTTGGCTAAAATAGGTTAGTTACCCCGGCGAGTTTGGTAGCTTGAGGGCTCATCAGAAACTGCGTTTTCTGTGGTCGAGCCTGTGATCAGGCTTCCTGACATTTATCTAGGACTCCTCACATTTATCTAGGTGATCATGCTGACACCTGTTGGATATGGTTTTCTCGGCTTTTCAAAGCCATTGAAACAATGCTGTTTGTTTGTCTGGTCTTTACCTCCCGGCGACCTTTTTACAAAGAGGTCTGGGGTAGGTACAATTGGTTTGACATTTAATATGACCCCGGGCGGTGGTACCTTCGGGTGGTTGTATTAACGGATTTGCAATTCGCTATGGTTTGCCAAAATAGTTGATTGATACTATCAGGTATCCCGGCCTCCAAGACAATGCTGTTTTTTGTTTGGTCTTTTCCTCCCGGCGACCTCTTTTGCAAAGAGGTCTGGGGCAGGTACAATTGGTTTGACATTTAATATGAAACCCGGCGGTGGTACCTTCGGGTGGTTATATTACCGGATTTGCAATTCGCTATGGTTTGCCAAACAATTGGTTGATACAAAAAGGAATCACGACCTTCAAGACGGCGATCTATGAGGGCTTCTGGTAGAAGTCGGCTTAGTGATTAAGATAGGCTTAAACTTTTTATGGGATAAGAAGATGCCTGAATCTTACTAGTGTTTCAAGTGTAAAGGGATACTTGAAGGACTTCCTCTTTATTGAAGATATGCTTCATCTTTAAGAAGACTCAGAAGATATGCTTAAATCTTTTGACAGGTAAAGATATGCTGAAATCTTTAATTTGAAACGGCTGGACAGCGAAAAGTAGTGGTTGAAGACTACGGTTCGTTGACCAGCAGTTTTATGACACATGTTTTTGTAACATTTTGGGGTAACCTTACGAGCATTAATGCCTGGGAATTTTCTATTTCCAGGGCGGAGGACCGGCATGGCGCCAGGTGACCAGGTAGATCCCGGGGGTAGGTAGATTTCCGCCAGTCTCGGTCATGTCGGCCATAGAACCTCTCGTTGCTTTGTGTTCAACACCGTTATGCTCCGGTATCCCTATTTTTGCGCACAAGCTGTGCATTAAATGTGTTAAATGCCTCGATCGGTCACGAGGGATATGGGTGACAAAACATTGCACTATTTGTACCCTCTTAAGTGTTAAAATTTTGATTCATAAAGATAATACTGCGGCGGTGGCCTTGCAGGAAGTAAAACAACTTCTTGCTTCTTATTCGACTAATGTAGCTCATAAAGCATTGCAATGTGACAACCTTGAGCTTTGGGAACGGATAATTATTAAACACGCCCCTCCTAAGAGTAAGATCCGTTCACGTAAGACCTCCAAAACTGGGCGGGGACAGGCTCCCACACCCTACCCTGGCAAATCCAAGAGGCCTCGCTCTCCGTCACCTTTGGCATCGGCGACGAGGTCCAAGTCGAGGTCACCCCTAAGGGAGCAGGTGAAAGCTTCGGGCCACTCTTCTTCACCTCCACGGAAGAGGACAAAGGAAGAGAGTAGGGGACCTAAAGACATTATTAGAACTAAACATAAGTCTAGTAGAAGTCATAAATCATCCAAAAGGGATCCTCCGGCGCGAACGGACTCACGGCTGTCGCCGGAGCCTGGTACCCCGCTCTCTGCATCTACCCCCTCCAAGTCTAACGTCAAATCTGACAGGTCGGGGGTGGAGTCAGAGAATGTGGTGGAGGATGCCTCGGCGGACATTTCATCACCTGATATTCATGCTTTCTCTCCCAGGTCACGTGTGTCAGCCTCAGATTTAGAAGTATCTTACGGTAACTATAAACCGTTAGGGGGCTCGGGTGAGGACTCCCAATTGGGGAGTATTCCAGGCTCGCAAGCGAGTAACAGCCACAGCCAAGGTGTATGGCGATACTCACAGCCCTGGCAGGACGGCACACATCCTTTGGTAACGCAAGTAGTGGCTGACGTCCACCGGGATGCCGATGTCCAATCTTCTATCCCAGATCTAACATGGCAGCATGCGGAGGTCCCGGCTTCGGCGGGATCTTCCCAGGAGAGGCCAGACTTAAGGGATGAAGAACAGCGTTCTCTGGTCTCAGAGATGGAAGTTGAAGTCAGGTCACCACCTGGAAGACTCCCAGGGTACTGTCGATTCTCCACGGAGTTCGTCATCTGCTAGGTATGTAACTACAGAAGAGATTGATGGGTTACTATTAAATGCACTTAATAAGTTCTTTGGCCCTACGCCGGAAACTCCTACAGTTGGTACGGAAGCTCCCGCGACGTCAACGAATGTGCGACCTCTGGCTACATCCATTGCTTTAGCTAAAATACCTAACCCTCCTCTTGTGTCAGATTCAATTTCCACTATGCCAGGCACAGCAGCTCTCACTACTTCCAATGTGCGGGTCATATCAGACATAACTCCCCCCCCCCCCCCCCCTTAAGACAAGGCACCAGTCAGAAAAGGAGCTATGCCTCTTTTATACAGGCCTGATGAGTCATGGGTAGCAATGTTACCAACTAAGCCAGAGGCAGCACAAGCTACTATTTCGGGGGAGCTCCCTGTAGCACATGAGTGGGTAATCCAAGGCAATAAGTTTAGGAAACTCAGAGCATTGGATATTCAAGGCGATGTTTTAGATGTTCATATTAACCCTTACACCCCGGAAGGGCTCTTTAACGCCCATAAAAACCTCGGCCCGCGCAACCCGGAAGGGCTCTTGAACGCCCATTGCTTGCGTGCGTGCTTTCGAATGCCGCGCGTAAATTTTTGGTATCGTGGGAGGGTAGGTGGCGCCACCAGGTGTAAACTACGCCACAACAACAGTATCTACCCCGACGCCATCATGGATAGTACGCCAAATAGTGATTCCGCTGTGTCCGATACCGTGCTTCCTACGACGCCCATGCTAGTTCGTCGCGCCCTACCCCGACGCCATCGCCTAAATGTGTTATCTCCCGGAGGTATTGAGACGACATTGAGACTTTATGAGCGTGCTGATGCCAAGCATAATGTTGATGATGAAGGCAGTGACGACTCCAGTAATTATAAGTCGAGTGATTATGGCGATGAGAGTGACAAAGAAGAGCAATTCCTGGGATTTGCGAGAGAACATGAGAGTGATGAGAGTGATGAAGGTGATGTACCAGCTTTTGAGGAAGCTGTTTTACCTCAAGACGGTGAACTTGAGAGAGTGAGTGAGTGGGAGAGTTCAAGATCACTCTCCAAGTTTCGCATGAGTGACACGATCCCAAGCCCTTCGCCAGCTAAATCGCCTTTCAAGCTACACTTATATAAGAAGCAAATACTTGAAAAGGCGGCCGCGGCAGCTAGGGAACAAGCCAAAATACTTGGTGAGGATGAGGCTGTGAGTGAGGGTGAGCGTGGTGACTCTTCTCGCCCGCCATTGTCTCCCTTATCTACCCACGCCACTCAAGATGACCCGGATGACCCGGGTGGCCCGCATTCTTCCCCACCACTGCCAAGGGTTGAGGACCCCACACTTTCGGCCTATTTGCCTCCTAGGTCCCCCGACAGGAGACATACTGCTGCCGAAAAGAGGAAAGGCAGCAAATATATCAAAAAAGGAAAGAAAAGTAAGCGAGTTTTGTTCGAGGCTCCCGCGGCGTCCACCCCTGCCCGCCCCCGCAACTTTCCCCACGGTCCTCTCCTGCCTTCAACATGTCTTCCTGAAGAAGTATTTGAGCTCGCATCACCAATACCTGGGCCTAGTGACAGTGAAGCATTACTTTCTGTCACTCGTCGCAGGCCAAGGAGCCCAGGACCTCGGGGGGACATAGCCTCACCTGCCACTCCTTCCCCACCTCGCCCACCCGCACGCCGCCCACGCATCACTCGTTCCCCGCCAGATTATGTGGGGGCCACTGATGATGAAGGGCACATCTCTGAAGACTCTGGCCATGATTACATAGGTCCACCGTCAGGGCAAGATGACCACTCTGACGATGACTATATGGACATCGACGACCCTCGACCCATCCGCTTGGCCCGGCGTCGTGCTGGCCGCCGCCCTGGCCGACGCCCTGGGGCACGCGCCTCCCGAGTTGGCCGTGGGCGTGCTGGGCCACCAGCTGGAGCTCCTCGTCAGCGTAGACAAGACCCATTCTACGTTTTCAGTGGCAAGACGTAGTTGATGGGGATGGCTACAACCCTGATGTGCCAGCTTTTGATGAGGTACTGGAGGATTCAGGCATTACCCCCAATTTTCCTGCAGGCCCCAATGCTCCACCACACAAACTATTTGAGGCCTTCTTTGATGAGGAGGTGGTAGGGTATGTTGTCAAAGAGACAAATAAGCAGCACCAATTCCAGGTCCACTTTTTGGGCAAGGTGACCAAGGGCCACATGAGGCAGTGGACTGACGTGACTCATAAAGAGTTCATGGTGTTCCTGGCACTCACCATGCTAATGCCTCATGTCAAGAAGCATAGGTTGCCTGACTATTGGATCACCAATGATCTCATATCCACCCCTGCCTTCGGGAAATATATGTCTCGCGACCGGTACCTTGATATCCTCGCAGTGCTCCATCTTGTCACCAACCTTGACGTCCACCTCCCAGACAAGCTGTGGAAGACTAGGACGTTGTACGAGATGATGCGAGAACGCTTCACCTCCTACTTCAAGCCCTTCCGCAAGGTCGTCATTGATGAGTCTCTTGTGCTGTTCCGGGGAAAACTCAGCTTCCGGCAGTACATCCCCTCAAAAAGACATCGCTTTGGCATAAAATTCTTTGTGCTGTGCGACTGCCAAACTGGCTATGTCCTGGACTTACTGGTCTACAGCGGGAAGGAAGGGGACGTGCTTGTGGACCCCCTCATTGGCTTTGGCGGAGCAGTGGTGCCAGCCATGATGGACCGCTATTTCCACAAGAATCACGTCCTCTTCACGGACAATTACTACACGTCCCCCACTCTCTCAAAGTACCTGCATGAGCGCAAGACGGGGACTGTAGGCACAGTACGAGGGAAAAGGAAGGGCATGCCACCTTTCCCTCCAAAGACCAAAAAAGGTGATGTGTTCAGGAAGAAGTCGGGGCCCATTCTGGCTATCCACTGGCACGACCAGCGGAAGGTCAACCTCCTGAGCACCATCCACAAGGGGGAAATGGTGGAGACTGGCAAGGTGGATCGCCGCACCCAGGCCAGGGTGACCAAGCCCGATGCTGTCCTGGACTACAACATCAACATGAGGCTGGTGGACAAGTCCGACATGCAGATAGGCTTCATTGACTGCCTGCGTACCTCGTGCAGATGGTACAAAAAGTTCTTTCTGCATATGGTGGACATGTCAGTTCTGAATGCCTACAATATATACAAGCTTCGGAATGTGAACACACCCATGAAGTTCAATAGCCTGCGGAGGTTCCAAAAGCAGGTGTTGACGGAGCTCCTGGAGAAGTATGGTAAGCCACAGAGGGCAGTGGCACATCCTGGGCCCGCCGTTACTGACCGCTTGCAGTGTGCATATTACATGAATAGGCACAGGCTTATTTCCCTGCCTCAGAATGAATCAGGAAGAACGCAGCAGAAGCGGTGCCATGTCTGCTACAACAGCAGGCTGAGGGCGAGGTCAGGTAAAAAGTCCACCATGGAGTGTGTGGAGTGCAAGGTGGCACTCTGTGCTATAGGGTGCTTCTTTGATTACCACTCCAAGCAGGAGTTCTAATAATCATAGTGAAAGTGCCAAAGAAAATGACAATATGTACAGTATATATATAGGCAAAAAGTGGAAGTAAACCAATTTATTGTTATACAAAAGTCATGTATTATGAGAAAATTGATACAAATACAATTACACCATAATAATATGTGAAAGTGACACATATGTATATAATAAGTGACATTCATATGATTAGAACCTATAGAAATATAGAAATCAGTGAAAAAGACACAATAAATTGTATATAAAACGTTTACAAATCATATAACTAAGTGAAAGTGACACAAGACCTAATATTTGATGGCCAAAGTATAATAAACACCTGTGATAACGAATAATCAGTGCCTAATAAAACAATAACCTACCTCAATTACTAATAAAATGTACGGTATGGAGTGAAAATGAGCATTATCAGTGACAGTGACACTCTCTAAAGCATATTTATCAAAGTGAAAGTGACACAAGACACAATACTTGATGGCCAAAGTAAAATAAACACCTGTGATAACGAGTAATCAGTGCCTAATATAACAATAACCTACCTCAATTACTGTGGTGATGGGCTGGTCTATCAGAGTGAGAACTGAGCGATCTCTGCCATACCCATAGCTTACTCTGACTGTTCCTTTAACTTATATATTTTCTAGATCTCAAGTGACGGCGTCTTTTCCGTGGATTGACCTCCCAATCTACCAAGATTGGAAGCCAAAGCGTCACATTTTTCCCTTGCCCCTCAACTTTCTCTTCATAATTGCTGAGGGGCACAGGGCCCTGGGTGGGGCTTTGGTTTCCCGGGCGTTTCCGCACCCTCCTCAGCTCCCCGCCATGGAGTGGCTTCGGTCACCCAGGCTTTATTGTGGTCGGCAGGAAGGGTTCTGTGGGGGCGCTCGGTTATGGCCTTGGAATTGCTCGGGGCCTTGGGGCTGTTCGGCCAGGTAGCTTGGGGAACAACAACAACAACAACAACAACAACCTCAATTACTAATAAAATGTACGGTATCGAGTGAAAATGAGCATTATCAGTGACAGTGACACTCTCTAAAGCATATTTATTAAAGTGAAAGTGACACAAGACACAATACTTGATAGCCAAAGTATAATAAACACCTGTGATAACGAATAATCAGTGCCTAATATAACAATAACCTACCTCAATTACTAATAAAATGTACGGTATAGAGTGAAAATGAGCATTATCAGTGACAGTGACACTCTCTAAAGCATATTTATCATAGTGAAAGTGACACAAGACACAATACTTGATGGCCAAAGTATAATAAACACCTGTGATAACGAATAATCAGTGCCTAATATAACAATAACCTACCTCAATTACTAATAAAATGTACGGTATCGAGTGAAAATGAGCAATATTAGTGACAGTGATACCCTAATAAACATACTTTATATAATTGGCCTCAAAATAACTATAACAAAATAAAATAAACACCACATTCTCAATATCAAACACTAAAATCGTCTAAGGGAGATAAATACTTTGGCGCGACGAGCGGCTAGGGGCGTCGTAGCCGTGGCCACGCATCCGAACGCGGGAAGAATTTTCCGCCGAAAAGCACTCGTCTTCCCGCGCTCACCATTATGCAACCAGAGGGGCTAGAGACCTCTACTCAACGCCATTCTACAGAGGAAGGTTTGTTGAACATTTTTCATTTTTATTCATAACATTGCATGCCATATTCATTGAATTACAGAGGAGTTAACATAGCCCAAAGATCGTCAAAACACCCGGTACCGCAGCACAGTCGCGAGCTAGAGTGCCCGGGGCTGGAGGGTTAAGGCCATTCCCAGTTATTATAACCATGACTTTTTTGTGTATGCATCAACACCAGCCCTGCCCCCTGCCTCAGCTTCAAAGCTTTTTTCTGACTGGACTAAGAATGATGGCTTTAACGACGTCAAGGCACTTTCTGCTTTGACGCCGGAATTGGATATGTTTCCGATCACAGACTCAGCCTCTAATCCAGTCTTGAAGGTGGGGCAGTTGGGCACGGGACCTTGGGTGGACTGGGAAACAGAGGCTCAAAATTTTGCCACTACTTTCACTACAAAGTCTTCTCACCAAATCCCTCAAGAGCACCATTCTTGGTTCTCTCTTCTGGTTTTTAGTGCCGGAGGAGTCCCCTCTGCTTTGTTTGATTTCTTGGCTGTCCCTAAAATCAATTTGTGCGAATTAAAAGATCCATTTAGCACGCCTTCCCCAACTCACCTAGACCGCGAGTTTAGGTTAAGAGGTAAAGACTGTTTTCACAATATATTGTTACTCAGCAAGTAACAAAGTCTCTGTTACGCTCTTCTCAGGCAATCGAAACTGCGGAAGTCAGGAAGGCCATTGAACTTTCCCGGCGCTTGCTTTTCCAAACTTCCATTCAGTCTTTAGGAGATATTCGGACGGCCTTATTAGAGGCGGTTCGAGCAAGGCAGGATCTGAGGATGTTCTTAGTAAAGAAACTTCCTGACCGTATTGCAAGCCAAGTAATTCTGTCCCCAGTGCTAACCCCTTCTTTGATTTCTCCAGCAGTTTGGAAGACTGTTTTCAATATGGCACAAGCATTCAAACAAAGTCCCTCTCACCCTAAGAAGCCTACCTTTACTTTCCCTAAACCCAAACCAGTTTCGAAAGTTCAAGCTAGTGGGTCGAAGCCGTTTCATCAGCCTAAGTCCTCTTCCACCCAGGGTCAGGCTCACGTCAGGTACAAACAGGGTAAATTCTCAGGTAAAGGCCACAGGTTTCACCAATGACCAGGTCAGGGCCCGCCTCAAGCCAAACCCAGCCAGTCATCTAAGAGTACACCACCACCAGCAAAAAACTAAGGTCTCTCTCACTCCCGGGGCCAGTCAAAGGCGTGTTGGAACCGAGAGTAGTCCAGCCGGCGAACCCCAGTCTGCTAACTGGGTCGTTCCGGGCGTGTCGTCGGGCATGGCCATTAACATCATGGGCGAGGACTGTGGTACGCAAAGGTATCACTTGGCAGTGGCTCCGGCGACCTCGCTTACGTCAGCCGACAAAGGCCAATCATGTTTCTTTAGAGGTGGAGTCACTAGTTCAGGAGATGATAACCAAGAATGTCATTAACCCAGTCCCCCCGACTTACCCGGTGTTTACATCCAAACTCTTTCTAGTACCAAAAAAGGACAGTATTCAGATGAGGCCGGTCGTAGACCTGTCTTATCTGAATCTCCACATTCACAACGTGTCCTTCAGGATGCTGACAGTGAATCAAATCAGGCTAACACTTCCGCCGGGAGGGTGGATGTGTTCATTAGACCTGACAGACGCGTATTGGCACGTCCCGGTCAACAAGAGATTTAAAAAAATTCTGGCTTTAAGAATAATGCATCAGACTTATGTCTTTCAAAGGATGCCGTTTGGATTGAACCTAGCGCCACGCATTTTCACAAAATTAGTCCGGCAAGCCCTGATGCCCATTTTAGAACAAGGGATCAGGATCTTGTGGTATCTGGACGACTGGCTGGTGGTGGGAGAGACAGAAGAGTTATGCAACGCTCATGTCAACATTACGTTAAACCATGTCAAATCTCTAGGATTCAAGGTCAACTTGGTAAAGTCGAACCTTGTTCCCTCACGAGTAATTCAGTGGATAGGGCTGGTCTGGGACACAGCGTCTCTCACTCTGAGTTAGAGTGTGGACAATCGAAACAGGTTTCACAAAAAACTGTTTCTCCACAGTCTGACTACGACACGGAGACTCAGGGAATCTCTAGTCGGTTCTCTCAACTGGGTTCAACTAGCTGTGAAGTTGGGCCGGTTGAAAGTCAAACGTTTAATCTTGGAGGGCAACAAATATTTCCCACTATTACCGGCGGGAAAATTATGGCCTATCCCAGCATTAATACACAGCTTACTAGCGGTCTGGGCGAAGAGGGAAATGTTGCACTCAGTCATGTCATGGACCTCTCCTCCGCCGACGGTATGGGTGGACACGGATGCGTCAGGGACGATAGGTTGGGGCTTTCAGTCAAACCTCGGGCATCAGGGTCAAGGGCTTTGGTCCCCTTCAGAAACCTCTCACATAAATGTAAAAGAGTTACTACATAAAACATACATACATAAAATTTTAAGACTGAGTGTTCCACACATAAGTGCAGTTTCAGTCTCTTGTCCTAATGGCGGCGTTCCAGGCAACCCTGTTAAGGGCTGCTTCACTTGTCAAGTTCTTGGATTTGAGATCGGCGCGTATAGTCCGATCCCAGGTCTTCCTCGGTCTACCCCTTGGTGCAGCTCCCTCCACAATCACAGACCTGCATTTTTTCACCCAATTTTGTTCATCCATTCTCTCCACATGTCCATACCATCCCAGTCTACTTGTACGCATCACCTCGCTAATACTCTTTATACCTAAATGTCTCCTCAGCTCAACATTTGTTATTCTATCCTGTAGCCTGGCCCCACACATCCATCTCACCATTCTCATCTCATTACGCTCCATTCTGTTGACATCCTCTACTTTAACGGCCCATGTTTCTGAGGCATACGTCATTGCACTTCTAACACATGAGGCATACACCTTTCCCTTCAGGGGAAGAGGCATTCTTTTCATGGTCAGGATTGGCATCAATTCTCTGAACTTCCCCCAGCCACACCTAATTCTAGCAACAGTGGCAGCCTCGGCCCCACCACCGGCAGAGATGGTATCTCCTAGGTAACAAAACTTGTTCACCAGCTCCAAAGACTCATTTCCAAAATTCACAGCCACAGGATCATCACTTAACACAAGCTCGCCTTTGCACACTACGCACTCAAATTTCACTATTTCTGACTTATCCTTCGGCAGGGGCCCCTTTATTCTACTACAGCGCTTACTCCCATGGTGTACCCAACATCGACAGATGCTACATTGAATTGAGTTAACGCCCACTCCCTTTCCACACACTGCACATGGGTATGCACCGCTCTTTTCCACATTACCTAGTCTCAAACTACAATCCATAACCTTGGTTTTGTTAATATTGACTATTAAACCCTTGCTCGCCATGCCTTCTCTCCACTCTCTGAATTTGGCCTCAGCATCCTGCATACTGTCAGCTATTAGGACTAAATCGTCTGCATAAAACAGTTCCAACGGGAGTCCGCCTCTAAAAGCTCTAGACAGCGCCTCCAAGACCATAATAAAGAGGAGGGGGCTTAACACTGAACCCTGATGGACTCCAACACGGACTGCGAACTCATCACTCAGTACACCCTTCACCCTCACCGAACTTCGCGAATCCTCATACATCTTCATTATCACACGCACCAGCCACTCTTCCACACCAAGTTTCCTCATAGCCCACTGTACAACATCGCTAGGTACCCTATCAAAGGCCTTCTCCAGGTCCACAAACACAAAGTAAAGATCCCTGCCTTTTAGTAAGTATCTTTCCTGTATCTGCCTGACTATGAAGATAGCATCGGTTGTACCACGTCCTGGCATAAAACCAAACTGCATATCATCAATAGAGATGCTTTGCCTGATCAAACCCTCAAGGACTCTCTCACAGACCTTCATGATTTGGTCAAGCATTTTCAGGCCCCTATAATTTCCTCTATCTAGCGCATCCCCTTTTCCTTTGTATATATTTACTATTACACTTTTGAGCCAATCCTCTGGGATTTTCTCATCTTTAATAATGGTGTTTATCAACTCAGTGACTAAGTTTACACCAATCTCCCCTGAGGCTTTTATCATCTCAGCGACAATGTCGGAGCAACCTGGAGCTTTACCGTCCTTCATTTTATTGATTGCGTCGCTCACTACAGCTGGTGCTATCAAAGGAGGGGCCCAGATATTGGTTTTTCGATACTAAGCTGTTCCTTATCCCATTCAAACTCTACATTTAGCAATCGTTCATAGTGTACCTTCCATGCTTCTCTGATTTCATTTTCTGCATACACAATCTTCCCATTATCATCTCTAACACACTGTTCACCTATAATATCCCTACTGTCATTTTTAACTCGCCTAGCTAGGTTGAAGATCCCATTGGGATTGTCAGTGTTACACACTTGTTCGAGGACCAGGTCCTTAATGCAATTTTTAGCATTGTAAATCACTCTTTTGGCAGTTCGTTTAGCTGCCTGGTATTCCTCCCTGCTGCCTCCTTTCTTCCATGCTTTGAAGCATCTCCTTTTCTCTTTCACAGCATGTTCTACCTCATCGTTCCACCACCAAGAGGTCTTATTCCTGGGGTGACCCTTTGTTTTCCCACAGACTTTGTCAGTGGCAGCGATAAGGCTATGCTTAAGAAAGCTCCATTGGCTATTTACATCGTTAGGCCTAGCTTCCTTATTTCTATTAATTTCCTCCAGTTCATTATGAAACCTATCCCTAACTTCCTTGTCCTTCAGCAGCCACACTTTCCTTTTGGGTATGTAAACCTTCTTGCGCTTAGGATCTCTGTATAAGATCATGTCCCCTTGTATTTCCTTCAGGTTCACGGCTATACTTTACGGGGAAAGTCGGTGGCCTTCAGGATGGACAATCTCAATGCAGTTCACTGCATTCAGAAACAAGGGTCAACGAGGTCTCGGAAGTTGCTAGACGTGTCAGAATTTTTTTTTGTGCTAGCCAACAAGCTGAACATTCATCTTCATGCATCATATCTCCCAGGCGTAGCAAACGTCTGGGCAGACGCGCTGTCTCGGAGACAGAGCACAACAGTAGAGTGGGCACTCAAGCAAAACATTTTCGATCGAATGATTGCAGAGCCTTACCGTCCACAAGTGGATCTGTTTGCGTCAGAAGAGAATCACAAACTCCCTCGGTACCTCACACGCCGGACATTAACGCCGGCGGGGGGGCCTGATGGATTGGTGACGGATTGGAACAGGTGGAGTTCCATCTATCTATTTCCGCCACCAGACGCTTCTCTAATGTGCCACGTAGTCAACAAACTACAGGATTATCGAGGCGTAGTCTCGTTAATCGCGCCCCTGTGGCCGGCGCAGTTGTGGCACCAGCAATTGAGAATGTGGTGCCCAAACCCGGTGTCGCTCCCGGTCGGGTATTTCCACTTAGACACGATTGGCAACCTAAAGACCTCGCTGACTTTTGCATTGTGGACATTCAGGAGGCCAAGTAGCTAACGCCGTATGGTAGAAACGCGACAGATAAATTTATGAATCAGTACACACAATCTACCAAAAGGCAATATCAATCTCATTGGCAGTCCTTTACTTCTTGGATAGTTAGAACAGAACAGACAGTACCTTCGGTGGCGTTAGTTTTTCATTATTTAAACTATTTGTTTGAACAGAAACGTCTATCTGTAGTGACTCTCAAAAATCACTTAACAACAATCAGGGTGCCATTCTTTGACCTTACAGGTCTCACCGTACCACAGGCGGAGGAAACAGGTTTAATGAGAGCATGCTTCAAACTCCGCCCACCTCCCCGTCAGCTCATGCCTACCTGGTCTCTTGACAAGGCGTTATCTTTGCTTCATTCCCGTCTGTATCAGAATACGGCAGATTTTGAATTACTATTAAAAAAGGCTGTGTTCCTTATGGCTCTGGCAACAGGTAGCAGGGTGTCTGAGCTGGCGGCGATGAGCAACACCCCTAATTGCATAAGGTTTGGTAGACTCAATGATTGCATTCATATTGCACCTTCCCCATGGTTCATCGCCAAGAATAAACATAGTGACCATGTTTTCTCAGAGTTCACGGTGCCGGCGTTGAAACGGGGTAAAGTGCACCATAATTTGTGTCCTGTACAGGCTTTAACCAAATATATGAGAGTGGCACCTCTTAACCGACAAGGTGCTTTATGGGTATCGAGTACAGGTAAAAGGTTAATGAAACAAAAAATGGCTTCTCTGCTAGTCGAAGTCATTAAAGAGAGTAATCCCGGCGTAGTGGGTAGGGCCCACGATTTACGCAAGTGGGCAGCATCTTTACGTTTTCTAAAAAAAAAAAATCTGTTGAAGACATAGCTACTACTCAACTATGGGCTTCAAATCATACGTTTTTAACTCGATACCTGTCGGTCGCACTAGACAAACCATCAATGCCGTGTATAGCGTTACGGCAAAGGGTCTAGAGGGGTCTCTAAGTCACTTATTGTTTAAGTTAAGATAGAGGGGGGGGTGCAGTCAGTGTAACATAAGACACCCTAGACCCCACCGGAGGATATGTACAGAGTATACGAGCTGTGATACAATGTATAAGTGTGTGATTAAAATTTCTCTGTAGTAATGCCTACGGTAAATGTGGTTGAAGTACAATGGATGTCGTACAACAATGGTTTCTTTCAGCTATGAGAGCTGTGATACAATGTGTAAGTGTTGTGATTAAAATTTCTCTGTAGTAATGCCTACGGGAAATGTTGTTAAAGTACAATGGTTGTAGTACAACAACGGTTTCTTTCAGTGGGATACACTGTTGAAGCAATTTAATTTTAAGAGTTCTCGGTAGTTGCAACTCCGAGTAGCGTTTTAATAAGTACATCTGCGATAGTACGAGAATTTATTCTATTTTTTGTGTCTAATTTTAAGGAATATACACATTAGAATAATGGGATTTATATGTGCACATGTAAACATAAAGTTTAATTTTTCACCACTTAAGTTAAGTGGGGTGCCTTTAACTTTCAGATCTGGGAACAGATTCTCATAGTTACCCTTTTTTCCTCAAGCAGGCTTCTTTGAAGCACGCCCCTGCTTGTACCCCTTTTTTATATGTTGTATAAACTTTATACATAAATATATATTT
Organism: Paralithodes platypus; assembly: GCA_032716605.1. Classification (NCBI taxonomy): domain Eukaryota; kingdom Metazoa; phylum Arthropoda; class Malacostraca; order Decapoda; family Lithodidae; genus Paralithodes; species Paralithodes platypus. Next base: position 3,027,622 of record CM064509.1, on the reverse strand, counting down.
TTACAAAGTAAGAATACTATGTGGTTGTTTGATTATCTGCCTTTTCTATTTGCAATGGTTATGATATGATTACGAATGTCCCCCTCCAGTCTTAGATATCAGGCATAATCGTCAATGATGGAGGGGCCACTAATAAATTATAGGTTTGACTCCTGCAAGGAGATAAAGAAAACCTAATATTTAGTAGTGGCCCCGTAATCATTGACGATTGGGGCCCTCCCGACCATCCCCTTCCCATTCGTTGATGTATTAAGGATTTTGGTATACTTGATATGTCAGTGAAGGTGGATGGATGCGCTAGCCAGCGTCTGGTCCAAGAATCCACAGAAGTACATCCACGGAATATGGAAAGCTTATGAATAGTTATTCTTATTTTATTTTTATTTTTTATTTGTTACAAAGTTTTTTCGTAGTGAGAACCCAATCATAAAGACGAACCATGAGTGATTTAGCATGTGCTTATGATGAAGGTTCCTCTGAGCTCTGCGGCGGTAGTTTCAAACTGCGCTTATGGGCGTTTGAAGAGGTAGCCTTATGTAATAGGCATAATCGTCAATGATTACAGGGCCACTACTAAATATTAGGTTTTCTTTATCTCCTTGCAGGAGTCAAACCTATACTAGCAACGTGACGACAGGCGGCAGGATACTGATGGTGCATCCTCCGAGTGGGCGAAAGTGAGGAGAGGTCAGGGGTAGTCTGTGGTGTGACCTTAGGTGAGGGCAAGGTAACTGAAAAGGTGGGTTCCTGGTTCTCCTTTGTGCCCGGGCGAGAGAGAGCAAGTAGGTTACATTGTGGTAACCCGGTGGGCTCTGAGGGGTGAGTGACCCCTGGAGCCCGCACGCGGCAGCCTTTATAGTCACGCCTCCCGCTCTTTCGCGCTGTGATTGGCTGACTGGCACGCGCAGGGACACGCTCGCTCTGGATTCTTGCTTGCTTCACCTCCTCTTTCTTCTCTTCAAAATAAGTCCCAGGAAGATGATTATAACCCTCTTTTGGCGGCTTACGGGAGTACAGGGCTGGCACCGAGGTATTACTTAGGGGATAATCAGAAGGAGCTCTTCGGGCAGAGAAAGAGAGTGACTTTTGAGGTGGAGTAAGAAGTCCAGCTTCGCGCTCCGATAATGGAGGCCGCTGATTGGCTGGTGGGCAGGGCGTGGCACGTTGCAGCCGTGAGCTGTCAAAATCAGCTGGCTGTGCAAGTAAGTAAAAGGGAGTGCCGTGATTGGCGGAGGGCTTATCTACTTTAGTATATATTGTCAATTTTGAAAATTAGCTGCTTTGAGTTACGAAAAGAGAATGTTTGAACCTGAATAACATCACCTGGTGGATTAGCCTGAGTGGCATTTGGAGAAGAGAGTCACCCACACAGTCACTCTCTCATGTCTTTCATTCTCACCAGGTATCTCCTATGATCAATTTCGACCCACACACACTAAAAAAAGCATATTTAACTCGTCGCCACGGGTAGATGAAGAAAGCTACAGAAGAGTTTAGGTGTCTTTTTCAAGTATTGATAGATGCTTCATCATATGTAACTTATTGTTCCTTATCCCTTTAAGAGAAAATGGGTAAAAAATTACGAAACACATACATTTTTCCAGCATTTAGGGGTTAAGCAAATTTTATACAGTATACTTCAGAATGTCTTCCTAGACAACATCAATATATCCTTATATCCATAAAAGTTTGAATTAACCCTCTCACGTTCTTGACGCAATTTTGAGCCTATTAGGGATACTTTAAAGCCTTTGTTACCATCAGGGGTATTTAGAAACCTTTAGTTTAGTTACTTCAACCTCTGCAGTTGTCTTTGAGTTAGCTGTGGGCAGAAAATCTAATTTTGGAGAGGTAATTATAAGAGTGAGAGAACTCTATTTAGTATTGCTAATCTGGCAACCTCTGCGTCATATGGTCGTGAGAGGGTTAACAATACAGGTATAGCCTACATACTGTATATGGTGAGGACATGCTTCTATAAATGACCAGACTTGCTGCTACAACCAATTATTATCAACACTTACCTTCTGTATTAATGAATGCAGAGAGAGAAAATGAACAATTACAAGGATGAGTCATGTCACCTTGGCTGTGTAAGCATACTGTATACAGCAATGGTGTGATCAGAGTATGGATGGAGGGCAGGTTCAATGGGCTTAGTAACTACTGTAGGTTGCAATTGGAGGGAGAGGAATTGAATATTTTAACATGCTAATATACTGTACTGTACCGATGATGCTGTTCTATTTGCGTATAATATGGAAAAACTTCAGAGTGATCACTAACTTTGACAGGGTGTGTTCAAGGAAGTTAAAGGTCAATGTAAAGAAATTATAGGTTTGACTCCTGTAAGGAGATAAAGAAAACCTAATATTTAGTAGTGGCCCCTCCATCATTGACGAACATGCCTATTACATAAGGCATCCTCTTCAAACACTAATCCGCCGTAGTTTGAATCTACCGCGCAGAGCATTTAAAAACTGAGGAGCCTTCATCATGAGCGCACGCGACCTCACTAATGGCTTCAGTCATTATGAATTGGGTTCTCACTACGAAAAAACTTCGTAAAAAATAAAAACAAAAACAAAATAAGAATAACTATCTAATAAGCTTTCCATCATATCGTGGATGTACTTGTGTGGATCTCTGACCAGACGCTGATTCAGGCGTCATTCTTCCTTCACTGACATATCAAGTAAACCGAAATCCTCAATACATCAACGAATGGGAAGGGGACGGTCGGGAGGGCCCCAGTCGTCAATGATTACGGGGCCACTACTAAATATTAGGTTTTCTTTATCTCCTTACAGGAGTCAAACCTATAATTTATTAGTGGCCCCTCCATCATTGACGAACATGCCTGATTTCTAAGACTGGAGGGGGACATTCGTAATCATATCATAACTCTAGAAAAGCAGATAATAAAAACAACCACATAGTATTCTTACTTTTCAAAAATATATTTAATACGGCGTAGGCCGGAAATATACAAGAAAGGGGTTCAGGCAGGTGCGTGCTTCAAAGAAGCCTGCCTGACAAAAAATAGGTAACCCTGAAGATTCTGTACACAGATCTGTAGTTACAAAGGCACCCCACTCAACGAGTGGTGACAAAAATAACAAGTTATCAGTTTATATGTGCACATAATAAACCCCAAAATAATCGTGGAGATAAATTGCAAAGGATCTTCAGTTTTAATATTAAATTGCTTTCGCAGCTAAAACTACTATAACAACCCCGTTGTTTTGTACTAACATTTGTACTTAGCACAATTTCTCGCTGAGAAATTTTCATATCACATTAACCATAAATTGTATCACAGCTCTCACACTCCGGCGGGGTCTAGGGTGTCCTATGTCAACTGACTGCACCCCCCCCCCCCCCTTTCCCTTGAAAGTAAACAAAAGTGACTGCAGGGCCACCTAGACCCTCTGCCTTAAAGCTATACATGGTAAGGAAGGTTTATCTAGAGCAACTGACAAGTATCTAGACAAAAACGTATGATTAGACGCCCACAACTGAGTGGACGCAATATCTTCTACTGAAATTTTTTTCAGGAAATGTAAAGAGGCTGCCCATTTGCGTAAATCGTGGGCCCGACCCACAACGCCGGGATTACTCTCTTTAATGACTTCGACCAGAAGAGAGGCTAATCGCCGTTTCAGTAAGCGTTTACCCGTACTTGCTACCCATAAAGCACCTTGGGGGTTGAGAGGAGCTACTCTCAAATATTTGGTTAGAGCTTGCACTGGACAAAGATTATGATGCACCTTTCCCCTTTTTAACGCCGGCACCGTGAACTCAGAAAACACGTGTGCACTATGCTCATTCTTGGCTACAAATCCTGGGGAAGGTGCAATGTAAATACATTCATTAAGTCTTCCAAACCTAAGGCAATTAGGTGTGTTACTCATCGCCGCCAGCTCAGACACTCTGTTCCCGGTGGCCAAAGCCAAAAGGAAAACAGCCTTTTTTAAGAGTAATGCAAAGTCTGCAGTATTTTGGTACAGACGAGAGTGAAGTAAAGACAAAGCTTTGTCCAGAGACCAAGTGGGCATGAGCTGACGGGGAGGTGGGCGGAGTTTAAAACAAGCTCTCATAAAACCTGTTTCCTCCGCCACCGGTATGGAGAGACCTGTAAGGTCTAAAAAGGGCACTCTAATCGCAGTTAAGTGATTTTTTAACGTTACCACAGATAAATGTTTCTGCTCAAACAGATAATTTAAATAATTGAACACTAAAGCTACTGATGGCACAGTCTGTTCTGTTCTAATGATCCAAGAAATAAAGGCTTGCCAATGTGAGTGATACTGTCGTTTCGTAGACTGAGTATATTGATTTAATAATTTATTGGTCACATCTCTACCGTATGGTGCTAGCCACTTGGCCTCCTGAATGTCCATAATGCAAAAGTCAGCGAGGTCGCTAGGTTGCCAATCGTGTCTAAGTGGAAATACCCGACCGGGAGCGACACCGGGTGCGGGCACCACGTTTTCAATTGCTGGTACCACAACTGCGCCGGCCACAGGGGCGCGATTAGTGAGACTAAGCCTCGATAATCTCGTAGTTTGTTCACTACGTGGCACATTAGTGACGCATCTGGCGGCGGAAACAGATAGATGGAGCTCCATCTGTTCCAGTCTGTCACTAGGGCGTCTGACCCCCCCGCCGGCGTTTTCGTCCGGCGGGTGAGGTATAGAGGGAGTTTGTGAGTCTCCTCGGATGCAAACAGATCCACTTGTGGATGGGAGAGCTCTGCAATCATTAGGTTGAAAATGGGTTGCTTGAGCTCCCATTCTACTGTCGTGCTCTGTCTCCGGGACAGAGCGTCTGCCCAGACGTTCGCTACGCCTGGGAGATAAGATGCGTGAAGATAAATGTCTAGTCTGTTGGCTAGAGCAAAAATCTCTTTCGACACGTTTAGCAACCTCCTTGACCTCGTTGATCCTTGTTTCTGAATACAGTGAACTGCGTTCAGATTGTCCATTCTGAAGGCCACCGACTTGCCCTGTAACGCAGGGCCGTGAGCCTGAAGGAAATACAAGGGGACTAGTAATTCTTTGACATTGATGTGAGAGATTTCTAAGTGGGACCAAAGCCCCTGGCCCTGGTGCCCCTGATTTGACTGAAATCCCCACCCTATTGTGCCTGACGCATCCGTGTCTACCCATACCGTTGGTGGAGGAGAGGTCCATGACATTATTGAGTGCAACGTTTCCCTCTTTGCCCAGACCGCTAGTAAGGTGTGGATTAATTTCGGGATGGGCCATAATTTTCCCGCCGGTAAGAGTGGGAAATATTTGTTGCCTTCCAATATTAAGTGTTTTACTTTCAACCGGCCCAACATGACAGTTAGTTGAATCCAGTTGAGAGAGCCGACCAGAGACTCCCAGACCCTCCGCGTCGTAGTCAGACTGTGAAGAAACATGAACAGTTTCCTGCGAAACCTGTTGCGATTGTCCACACTCTGACTCAGAGTGAGAGCGGCCGTGTCCCAGACCAGCCCTATCCACTGAATTACTCATGAGGGAACAAGGTTTGACTTTACCAGATTTACCTTGAACCCTAGAGTTTTGACATGATTTAAAATTATGTTGACATGTTTGATGCATAATTGTTGTGTCTCTGCCACCACCAGCCAGTCGTCTAGGTACCACAACACTCTGATCCCTTGTTTTAACAATGGCATCAGGGCTTGCCGGACTAATTTCGTGAATAATCGAGGTGCTAGGTTCAAACCGAACGGCATCCTTTGAAAAAAAAAATTTTGGTGCCTGATCCGTAAGGCCAAAAACCTTTGAAATCTTTTGTTGACCGATACGTGCCAATAGGCGTCTGTCAGGTCTAGTGAACACATCCAACCTCCCGGCGGAAGTGTTAGCCTGATTTGGTGTACTGTTAACATTCTGAAAGACTCGTTGTGAATGTGAAGGTTCAGATAAGACAGGTCTACGACCGGTCTCATCTGAACACTGTCCCTTTTGGGAACCAAAAATAGTTTGGACGTGAATACAGGGTAATTTGGGGGGACCGGGATGATGACATTCTTGGCAATCATTTCCTGGACCAGTGACTCCACCTCTAAAGAAACAACATTCGCCGTTGTCGGCTGACGTAAGCGAGGTCGCCGGAGCCACTGCCAAGTGATGCCTTTGCGTGCCACCATCCGTGCCCAAGTGTTTAATGGCCATGCTTGGTGACACGTTCGGAACGACCCAGTTAGCAGACAAGGGTTCGCCGGCTGTACTACCCTCGGGTCCTCCGGCCTTAAGTGACCGGGAGTGAGAGAGACTTTAGTTTTTTGATGGTGGGGTTGGTGGTGCTGGACGCTTCGCCGGCTGGCTGGTGTTGGCTGAAGACTGGCCCTGACCTGGCTTATTATGGCCGCGTCCTCTCTGACCTGAAAACTTACTCTGTCTATGCCTGTACTGACCTTGGGGGGAGTGGGAGGACTTAGGCGGAAGAAAGGGCTTAGATCCCCCTGGCTGAGCTTTAGCGGTTGGCCTGGGTTTGGGGAAGTTAAAGGCAGGTTTCTTAGAAGGGGTGGGACTTTGTTTAAAGGCCTGCGCCATATTGAATATCGTTCGCCACACTTCAGGGGACATTAACGAGGGAGTAAGCACTGGTGACATGACCACCTGATTCGCAATGCGATCAGGCAGTTTGCGAACTAAAGACATTCTGAGATCTTGTCTTGCTCGTACCGCCTCAAGCAAGGCGGTGCGTATGTCACCTAGAGATTGGATTGACGACTGGAGTAGCAGTCGCCGGGATAATTCAACCGATCTTCTGGCATCCGCGTCTGCGATTGCCTGAGTGGACTGAAGTAAAGACTTAGCTACCTGTTGAGACACTATGTACTGAGAAAACAGGCGAAAAGCTTTCCCCCTTAGCCTAAATTCTCGGTCTAGGTGAGTTGGGGTAGGGGTAGTGAAAGGGTCTTTTAGCTCACAAAGATTAATCTTAGGGGCAGCTAGGAAAGAAAACAAAGCTGACGGGACTCCGCCGGCAGAACATACCGGCATGGAGAACCACGAATGAGTATCTTGGGGGATCTGGTGGGAAGATTTGGAAGTAAATGTGGTTGCAAAGTTTTGAGCCTCTATCTCCCAATCTACCCAAGGTCCTGGACCCAACTGCCCCACCTTCAAGATTGGATTAGCTGCTTCGTCTGTGACGGTTTGTAAATCAAGTTCAGGAGTGAGAGCTGACAGAGTCTTAATGTCATTAAACCCATCCAGCTTAGACCAGTCTGAAAACAATTTTGAAGCTGAGGCAGGGGGTAAAGCTGGCTTAGTAGCATACACAAAATAGTCTTGGTGATAATAACTAGGTATAGCCTTGATGTTAACATCTAGTACATTTCCAAAATATCCAAGGCCCTTAATTTCTTTGATTTATTGCCCTGGATGACCCATTCATGCGGTATTGGGAGTTCCCCTGACAAGGTAGGTTGGGCGAGCTCTGGTTTAGTGGGGGTCAAAAGGACCCATGACTCGTCTGGTCCATAAAGCAAGGGCATAGCTACCTTTCTGAGAGGCGCCTTGTCTAGAGGGGGTGGATTGACATCCGTTATAACCCTTACATTCGAAGTGGTCAATGCCGCCGTAGCAGGCCTAGTAACCACTGATGGTGACAGAGTGGGGGGGTTAGGGATCTTAGATAAAGCAATAGAAGCCATCAGAGGCCGTACCGTAGAACTTGTCGTGGGAGCCCCCAAGTCCACTGTGGGAGTTTCCTGTTGTTGGCCAAAAAATTTAGATAAAGCATGACTAAGTAGCCCATCAATTTCCTGCGCAGTGACAAATTGAGTTGATGATGAACTTACTGGTGAATCATTAATATCCTGCGCGGCGTCTAAGCCTGAACCTGACTCTTGCCCTTCCATCTCCGAAATTATTGAAACCTCGTCTTTCTCCTCCTGATCCTCCTGAGAAGACCCCGCCGAAGCTGGGGTACCTTGCTGCCAAGATAAGTCAGGAATAGAGGATGGGATCGCCGCGTCCCTGTGGACGTCAGCTACTGTGTGACTCGTTTGAGTCGGAAGTGGGTGGTCAGACCCTGGCTGAGCAAATCGCCAAACACCGAGGCCCTGGCCTACACTCTCTTGGGAGTCTGAAACATTCTCAATCACTGATCCCCCTGAACTCTCCATTACCAGGGTTAAAATATTAATGGGTAAATCCTCTTTAGGGACAGGCACCGCACTGGACCCTTGAGACCTAACACAAACTCTGTCTGGGGTAAAGGTACGATGAGAGGCACTAGAAGCTGGTGAATGTAGGGAGGTCTTTCGTTTATGGGAATCCTTTTTGGAAGATTTATGGCTACGGTGTGACCGTGAACTACTCTTTGATTTGGAGGATTCATCGCCGTGACCACTGGTGGAACTTTCCGTCCTACTCTTCTTACTCGATGGTGAAGAGGCAAGACTAGATGACTGGCGTCTGAGAGGTGACCTAGACCGAGATCTCGCCCTAGACGAGGAGGCGGACGCCGGGGGTGTAGGCTCTCTTGGACGTTTCGGAGTAGCAGCAGAAGACACAGAACCCTGACCAGTCTCCGCCGGCTTATGACAAGTGACTCGAGAGGAACGTTTAGGGGGAGGGTGTTCAAAGAGCAATCTATCCCAAAGAGGGACGTTGTCACATTGAAGTGACTTATGAGCAACAATCGTAGTGTATGCTGACATCTGTTGCCTCACTTCTCTTAACGCGACCTCCGCGGTCTTATCATTGTCGCATAGGACCTTTACAGCTAATTGGGAGCAAAAAGAACAATTACGCATGACCCACAGACCCCTTGAACGGTCTAGACATTTAACACACTTTATGCAAAGAGTATGCGCAAAAATAGGGATACCGGCACAGGTAGGGGTAGTGCATAAAGCAAAGACTGGGGCCAAGGTCGCCATGACAGAGACTGGTGGGGAAAACTACCGCCGGGTCTGTATTGGTCCGCCGGAGCCCAGCTCTGGAAAAAAAAGAAAATTTCCAGGAATTAATGCTCATAAGGTTAACCCAACATGTTCGCACACAAGTGTTAATAACCCACCGGGTAAGGAGATGTAATGACACAACGATCACAGCTCGCTACGCGGCGGAGCTCAGAATATCTAAACATATCTTTTTAAGAAAGTGAAGAATACCCTCTGACAATAATATAACGGTCCAGCATGGCGTTTATAGTCTTTCTGGTGGTGACTGTCTCAAGATTCAATTTTGGAACAAAAACAACCCCCCATAAAGACGCCGGCCCTTGAAATATTTTAGTAGAATAACATAGGGCAGGCTGATACGAGATCTGATTTCTAACGAATTGTCACAAAAAGATCGCCGTAAGTATGAAGGCGGCGATACCTATACGTATCCCTAAAATAAGTGGTTAAATCGAAATTGAATTGTAAATTCCTTATTACCTCCACCTAGGAGCACCCGCCGGGTGTAAAAACGATGTTAACCCCCAATTGAACCTTCAATCGCCGTAAGTGTAAAGGCGGCGATACATAACGTATCACTTAAAATGGATCGGTTAACTAACTGAATGACTTAGTTGTTCATCCCACCCTACCAAGGTACACCCGCCGGGTGAGATGTCAAAACGTTAACCCCATAAGTTCCTGTCCCCACTTCTTTGTAAAAGATCGCCGGGGAGGAAAGCCCTTAACAACAGCTAGGTTTTTTCTTGTGGTTTGTAAAACCGGGTAGAAAAACTTCATAACATATGTTCGCATGAACAATGTTTTTTGATGGGTACAGCCATTCCGCCGGGAATCAAAGGGAGCCTGAAAACAGGCACCACGCGAGGAGACGCAGTCCTGGAGAGCCACAGACACCTCATCGCCGGGGACACAAGCCTGTGTTGAAACCACGTGTGGCCCAACACGGCTCTCGGCCGGGTTTTTTTCATGGTGAAACCGAGAAAAAACCCGCCGGAAGGAAACCCACCCCGTTCAGACACCATCTGAACGAACAACGGACACGAAGGAAAGCCACGCACGACTAGCCTAAGTCCACACAATAATCCGTGGAATTAGCCAATACACAACTAAACCAGGAAACAAACATAGTCCGAGGAATTAGCCAATACACAACTAAAACCCGGATACACATGACACAGTAGTGCATATTTATAAAAATAAACAATAACACTTGTACATGTGGCAAAGCTACGAGCGGCTGGCTAGGCCTAAGTAGACGGCATCATAAATGTTGAAATATACACAAAACACTGGAAATATAACAACAGGAACCACCGCCAACACACCACTGTAGCAAATACTTCCGGCAAAGGGAAGACTGACTCGGGACCCAGAAAAAACTTCACTAAGTGAAGAAAAATACGCTGGGAACGTCAGTAAGCAAAGCTTACCTCATCAGAAAGATAAAAGGCAGCAATAATTAACGCGTAATGAAAGCCGCCTGCATCACAAGCTAACTCAACTGTGAAACGATCACAAGTCCACAACAGGACCACGAGGGTACATCCGAAATAGATGCCCCAAACACACGACCCAAAATACACTGCACTGCGGGCAACCAGCCCAGGACACTCCTGCTACGCATATCCTAACCTTACTCGATACATCCCGGAGTAAACAAATGAGAAAAAACTCACTAGGGACGCAGCAAATGCGGAACCAGCGGAGCGTGGGGAGACACGTCCGGGCAGGCTGAGCGCAGAGCAGAGAAGGAAGAATGACGCCTGAATCAGCGTCTGGTCAGAGATCCACACAAGTACATCCACGATATGATGGAAAGCTTATTAGATAGTTATTCTTATTTTCTTTTTCTTTTTATTTTTTACAAAGTTTTTTCGTAGTGAGAACCCAATTCATAATGACTGAAGCCATGAGTGAGGTCGCGTGCGCTCATGATGAAGGCTCCTCAGTTTTTAAATGCTCTGCGCGGTAGATTCAAACTACGGCGGATTAGTGTTTGAAGAGGATGCCTTATGTAATAGGCATGTTCGTCAATGATGGAGGGGCCACTAATAAATACTGTACAGTATAAGGTAATGCTGTTTGAGAGAACACATGAAACTATAGACCTTAACACAATATATACAGTATGTCCTCGTTATATGAGAGATATTAGTACGCGAAACACATATAACGCGAGCAGGTGGTCCCAAAGTAAACATAGAAAATACTGCACGAGGTGTAATTACAGTACACGAATCAGAAATAAAAAGTGAAGTAAATCCAGCCTCTTCTCTAGGTACATGACCTCCCCTTGTACGCGAGAGATGTGTGCGTGGTGTGACATAGCAGGCATATGCACAGCTAATGTCATGACATCAGATGCGTGGTGTGATGTAGCAGGCATCTGCGCCAGTACAGATGTAGTCTCTCAAGCTGACGCATGTTGTGAGTCGAGTTTGCGGTGTATTAAACAACTTTTATCTCCTACCCAACCACGGCAACCCCCGCAAGGAAAAAGAAGTTATTGACGGATAAGATTAAACTCAAGATCATCGACAGAAAGAACAAAGGCGAAGACAACTCGGCCATTGGAAGGGCCCTAGACCTATCAGAGTCTACTGTTCATACAGTCTGGGCAAACAGAGAAAACTTTCTCAAGACCGTCAAGTTGGATGGTGCCTCAGTGTTGGATGATCGCTACCGTTCCACCAACCTTGCAATGATTGTAACGCTCTTAATAACCACTCACGGACTCGTCCTTATGATGTGGGTACCACTACTAGAAAAACTAGTAAAATAAATAAAGAATAAAAATAAAAATTAAACTTGACCTAGCTTTGCACTTTCCATGCGTCTGCTCTTGGGTACAGCTCGCCATCTTGTTCACAAAGAGTGCTCACTTTTAATCTGACATATCGAGACTCAAAAATGTAGCAGATGAATGGGAAGGGGACGGAAGGGAGGGCCAAAACCGTCAATGATTCCGGGGCCACTACTAAATATTAGGTTTTCCTTCTTCCCTTCGGGACTCAAACCTATAATTTATTAGTGGCCCCTTCATCATTGGCGATGCGCCTGAATTCTCAAGACTGGAGGGGGGACATTCATCATAAACATCGCATACCACTAATAAACCAGGTAAGGTCCAAGTAAACATGTACTAATCAGGTCAGTTTAATATCAAAGAAAATATAAAAGAGGGTTACAGGCGGCGTTTCTTAATCCTCCAGCCCCGGGCACTCTAGCTCGCGACTGTGCTGTGGTACCGGGGGTTTTGACAATCTTTGGGCTATGTTAACTCATCTGTAATTCAATAAATATGGCATGTAATGTTATGAATAAAAAAGTAAAATGTTCCACAAACCTTCCTCTGTAGAATGCCGTTGAGTAGAGGTCTGTAGCCCAAGTGATTGCATAATGCTGAGCGCGGGAAGACGAGTGCTTTTCGGCGGAAAATTCTTCCCGCGTTCGGATGCGTCGCCCCGGCCACGGCTACCACGCACCTAGCCGCTCGTCGCGCCCAAGTGTTTATCTCCCTTAGACGATTTTAGTGTTTGATATTGAGAATGTGATGTTTATTTGATATTTTTATAGTTATTTTGAGGCCAATTATATAAAGTATGTTTATTAGGGTATCACTGTCACTAATATTGCTCATTTTCACTCGATACCGTACATTTTATTAGTAATTGAGGTAGGTTATTGTTGTTGTTGTTGTTGTTGTTGTTCCCCAAGCTGCCTGGCCGAACAGCCCCAAGGCCCCGAGCGTTTCCAAGGCCATAACCGAGCGCCCCCACAGAACCCTCCCTGCCGAGTGCCGACCACAATAAAGCCTGGGTGACCGAAGCCACTCCATGGCGGGGAGCTGAGGAGGGTGCGGAAACGCCCGGGAAACCAAAGCCCCACCCAGGGCCCTGTGCCCCTCAGCAATTATGAAGAGAAAGTTGAGGGGCAAGGGAAAAATGTGACGCTTTGGCTTCCAATCTTGGTAGATTGGGAGGTCAATCCACGGAAAAGACGCCGTCACTCGAGATCTAGAAAATATATAAGTTAAAGGAACAGTCAGAGTAAGCTATGGGTATGGCAGAGATCGCTCAGTTCTCACTCTGATAGACCAGCCCATCACCACATGACTAGAACCCAATCCTCTCAGCATCAGCTAGGAAAGGCCCTAGAAAGCCGCCTTTGGCGGGGGGATAGCTCCACTATTTCAACCCCTTTCGGGGTTGGGCACCCGCCCTGGTAGGTTATTGTTATATTAGGCACTGATTATTCGTTATCACAGGTGTTTATTATACTTTGGCCATCAAGTATTGGGTCTTGTGTCACTTTCACTTTGATAAATATGCTTTAGAGAGTGTCACTGTCACTGATAATGCCCATTTTCACTCGATACCGTACATTTTATTAGTAATTGAGGTAGGTTATTGTTATATTAGGCACTGATTATTCGTTATCACAGGTGTTTATTATACTTTGGCCATCAAGTATTGGGTCTTGTGTCACTTTCACTTTGATAAATATGCTTTAGAGAGTGTCACTGATAATGCTCATTTTCACTCAATACGGTACATTTTATTAGTAATTGAGGTAGGTTATTGGTATATTAGGCACTGATTATTCGTTATCACAGGTGTTTATTATACTTTGGCCATCAAATATTAGGTCTTGTGTCACTTTCACTTAGTTATATGCTTTGTAAACGTTTTATATACAATTTATTGTGTCTTTTTTCACTGATTTATATATTTCTATAGGTTGTAATCATATGAATGTCACTTATTATATACATATGTGTCACTTTCACATATTATTATGGTGTAATTGTATTTGTATAAATGTTCTCATAATACATGACTTTTGTATGACAATAAATTGTTTTACTTCCACTTTTTGCCTATATATATATATACTGTACATATTGTCATTATCTTTGGCACTTTCACTATGATACTTAGAACTCCTGCTTGGAGTGGTAATCAAAGAAGCACCCTATAGCACAGAATGCCACCCTGCACTCCACACACTCCAGGGTGGACTTTTTACCTGACCTCGCCCTCAGCCTGCTGTTGTAGCAGACATGGCACCGCTTCTGCTGCGTTCTTCCTGATTCTGACTGAGGCAGGGGAACAAGCCTGTGCATATTCATGTAATATGCACAGTGCAAGCGGTCAGTAGCGGCGGGCCCAGCATGTGCCACTGCCCTCTGTGGTGTAGCATACTTCTCCAGGAGCTCCTTCAACACTTTGGAACCTCCGCAGGCTATTGAACTTCCTGGGTGTGTTCTCATTCCGAAGCTTGTAGATGTTGTAGGCGTTCAGAATGGACATGTCCACCATGTGTAGAAAGAACTTTTTGTACCATCTGCACGAGGTACGCAGGCAGTCAATGAAGCCTATCTGCATGTCGGACTTGTCCACCAGCCTCATGTTGATGTTGTAGTCCAGGACAGCATCGGGCTTGGTCACCCTGGCCTGGGTGCGGCGATCCACCTTGCCAGTCTCCACCATTTCCCCCTTGTGGATGGTGCTCAGGAGGTTGACCTTCCGCTGGTCGTGCCAGTGGATAGCCAGAATGGGCCCCGACTTCTTCCTGAACACATCACCTTTTTTGGTCTTTGGAGGGAAAGGTGGCATGCCCTTCCTTTTCCCTCGTACTGTGCCTACTGTGCCTACAGTCCCCGTCTTGCGCTCATGCAGGTACTGTGAGAGAGTGGGGGACGTGTAATAATTGTCCGTGTAGAGGACGTGATTCTTATGAAAGTAGCTGTCCATCATGGCTTGCACCACTGCTCCGCCAAAGCCAATGAGGGGGTCCACAAGCAATTCCCCTTCCTTCCCGCTGTAGACCAGGAAGTCCAGGACATAGCCAGTTTGGCAGTCGCACAGCACAAAGAATTTTATGCCAAAGCGATGTCTTTTTGAGGGGATGTACTGCCGGAAGCTGAGTTTTCCCCGGAACAGCACAAGAGACTCGTCAATGACGACCTTGCGGAAGGGCTTGAAGTAGGAGGTGAAGCGTTCTCGCATCATCTCATACAACGTCCTAATCTTCCACAGCTTGTCTGGGAGGTGGACGTCAAGGTTGGTGACAAGATGGAGCGCTGCGAGGATATCAAGGTACCGGTCGCGAGACATATATTTCCCGAAGGAAGGGGTGGATATCAGATCATTGGTGATCCAATAGTCAGGCAACCTATGCTTCTTGACATGAGGCATTAGCATGGTGAGTGCCAGGAACACCATGAACTCTTTATGAGTCACTGGGGTCCACTGCCTCATGTGGCCCTTGGTCACCTTTCCCAAAAAGTGGACCTGGAATTGGTGCTGCTTATTTGTCTCTTTGACAACATAGCCTACCACCTCCTCATCAAAGAAGGCCTCAAACAGTTCGTGTGGTGGAGCATTGGGGCCTGCAGGAAAATTGGGGGTAACGCCTGAACCCTCCAGTACCTCATCAAAAGCTGGCACATCAGGGTTGTATGCATCCTCATCAACTACGTCTTGCCACTGAAAAACGTAGAATGGGTCTTGTCTACGCTGACGAGGAGCTCCAGCTGGTGGCCCAGCACGCCCACGGCCAACTCGGGAGGCGCGCGCCCTAGGGCGGCGAGGGCGGCGGCCAGGGCGGTGGGCAGCACGACGGGCAGCACGACGCCAGGCCAAGCGGATGGGTCGAGGGTCGTCGATGTCCATATAGTCATCGTCAGAGTGGTCATCTTGCCCTGACGGTGGACCTATGTAATCATGGCCAGAGTCTTCAGAGAGGTGCCCTTCATCATCAGTGGCCCCCACATAATCTGGCGGGGAACCAGTGATGCGTGGGCGGCATGCAGGTGGGCGAGGTGGGGAAGGAGTGGCAGGTGAGGCTGTGTCCCCCCGAGGTCCCGGGCTCCTTGGCCTGCGACGAGTGACAGAAAGCAATGTTTCACTGTCACTAGGCCCAGGTATTGGTGATGCGAGCTCAAAGACTTCTTCAGGAAGACATGTTGAAGGCGGGAGAGGTGGGGAGGACCGTGGGGAAAGTTGCGGGGACGTATGGCTGGGGCCGGCCGGGGTGGACGCCGCTGGAGCCTCGAACAAAACTCTCTTACTTTTCTTAATTTTCTTGGTATATTTCCTACCTTTCCCCTTTTCGGCAGCAGTATGTCTCCTGTCGGGGGACCTAGGAGGCAAATAGGCCGAAAGTGTGGGGTCCTCAACCCTTGGCAATGGTGGGGGTGGTGGGGAAGAATGCGGGGCATCCGGGTCATCTTGGGTGGCGTGGGTAGATAAGGGAGACAATGGCGGACGAGAAGGGTCACCACGCTGACCCTCACTCACAGCCTCATCCTCACCAAGTAGTTTTGCTTGTTCCCTAGCTGCCGCGGCCGCCTTCTCATGTATTTTCTGCTTATACAAATGTAGCTTGAAAGGCGATTTACCTGGGGAAGGGCTTGGCATCGTGTCACTTAAGCGAAATTTGGTGAGTGACCTTGAACTCTCCCACTCGCTCACTCTCTCAAGTTCACTGTCTTTAGGTAAACCAGCTTCCTCAACAACTGGTACATCACCTTCATCACTCTCATGTTCTCTCGCAAATCCCAGGAATTGCTCTTCTTTATCACTCTCATGGCCATAATCACTCGACTTATAATTACTGGAGTCGTCACTGACTTCATCATCAACATTATGCTTGGCATCAGCTCGCTCATAAAGTCTCAATGTCGTCTCAATACCTCCGGGAGATAACACATTTAGGCGATGGCGTCGGGGTAAGGCGCGACGAACAAGCAAGGGCGTCGTAGGAAGCACGGTATCGGACACAGCGGAATCACTATTTGGCGTACTGTCCATGATGGCGTCGGGGTAGATACTGTTGCTGTGGCGGAGTTTACGCCTGGTGGCGCCACCTACCGTCCCACGATACCGAAAATGTACGCGCGGCATTCGAAAGCACGCATGCAAGCAATGGGCGTTCAAGAGCCATTTCCGGGTTGCGCGGGCCGAGGTTGTTATGGGCGTTCAAGAGCCCATCCGGGTTGGAGGGGTTAAGGCAGGAGAGGTGGGGAGGACCGTGGGGAAAGTTGCGGGGGCGTATAGCTGGGGCGAGCAGGGGTGGACGCCGCGGGAGCCTCGAACAAAACCCGCTTACTTTTCTGTCCTTTTTTGGCATATTTCCTGCCTTTCCCCTTTTCGGCAGCAGTATGTCTCCTGTCGGGGGACCCTTTTTTTTATTTTTTTTTATTTTTTTATTTTTTTTCTATATTCCAACTTACTTCCTCTCGGGCATAGGCTGAGAGCCTTAACATTCACCGCTTTACAATGAACAGTGAAGCCCGTGAGGTCTTGTTCCAGTCTAGGGAGTGAGACATGTGAAGCACGTAGAGTACAACGAGCACCTGCCATCTTGCCTTCACATGAGGCACGGTGCTCACTCATGGCCCGAAACGACCCCATCTCTGAAGCCACCTCGTTCCCGTGCTTCACTGTCTCACCCCCTACACTCAGACTCTCACACTTACACACACACAACGCCACCTGTTGAGCAGATAACTCACCTAGGAAGCAAATAGGCCGAAAGTGGGGGGTCCTCAACCCTTGGCAGTGGTGGGGGTGGTGGGGAAGAATGCGGGGCACCCGGGTCATCTTGGGTGGCTTGGGTAGATAAGGGGAACAATGGCGGGCGAGATGAGTCACCACGCTCACCCTCACTCACAGCCTCATCCTCACCAAGTCTTTTGGCTTCTTCCCTAGCTGCCGCGGCCGCCTTTTCAAGTATTTGCTTCTTATATAAGTGTAGCTTGAAAGGCGATTTAGCTGGCGAAGGGCTTGGAGTCGTGTCACTCAAGTGAAACTTGGAGAGTGATCTTGAACTCTCCCACTCACTCACTCTCTCAACTTGACTGTCTTCAGGTAAAACACCTTCTCAAAAGCTGGTACATCACCTTCATCACTCTCATGTTCACTCGCAAATCCCACGAATTGCTCGTCTTTGTCACTCTCATCGCCATAATCACTCGACTTATAATTAGTGGAGTTATCACTGCCTTCATCATCAACATTATGCTGTGCATCAGCACGCTCATAAAGTCTCAATGTCGTCTCAATACCTCCGGGAGATAACACATTTAGGCGATGGCGTCGGGGTAAGGCGCGACGAAGTAGGGCGGGCGTCGTAGGGAGCACGGTATCGAACACAGCGGAATCACTATTTGGCGTACTATCCATGATGGCGTCGGGGTTGTTGTTGTTGTTGTTGTTCCCCAAGCTGCCTGGCCGAACAGCCCCAAGGCCCCGTTGAAGGCCAAGGCCATAACCGAGCGCCCCCACAGAACCCTCCCTGCCGACCACAATAAAGCCTGGGTGACCGAAGCCACTCCATGGCGGGGAGCTAAGGAGGGTGCGGAAACGCCCGGGAAACCAAAGACCGACCCAGGGCCCTGTGCCCCTCAGCAATTATGAAGAGAAAGTTGAGGGGCAAAGGAAAAATGTGACGCTTTGGCTTCCAATCTTGGTAGATTGGGAGGTCAATCCACGGAAGAGGCGCCGTCACTTGAGATCTAGAAAATATATAAGTAAAAGGAACAGTCAGAGTAAGCTATGGGTATGGCAGAGATCGCTCAGTTCTCACTCTGATAGACCAGCCCATCACCACTGGCGTCGGGGTAGATACTGTTGCTGTGGCGTAGTTTACGTCTGGTGGCGCCACCTACCCTCCCACGATACCAAAAATTTATGCGCGGCATTCGAAAGCACGCATGCAAGCAATGGGCGTTCAAGAGCCCTTCCAGGTTGCGCGGGCCGAGTTTGTTATGGGCGTTCAAGAGCCCTTCCGGGTCTGAAGGGTTAAAGGAAGCCTGTGGTGTTAGCACCTTTAAGTTTGATAGAACAGTTGGTGTAGCACAAGAATAAACTACTGTATTCATGTAGCTTATATATCCTAGGGTAAATGAAACATTCATTATCACCCAAAATTTATTAATATGTAGACTACATATTCATGGCCTCAGGTACTGTATTACCAAAATATTTGTACTTTTACTCTAAATCTAATCCCAGAGATTATTGAGTATATTGGAAACTCTATTGCATCCATAGTTTCACTTAAAAATTAATAAATGTTCCTGACTAGGCTTACTTTAGCCTAAGGAATGCATTATCACATGACCTTAATACTTGTTACATTTTGTCTCACTTCAGAGGCAGGTAGAGTCCTTAGCTAGGATACTCTCCCCCCCCCCCCCCCCTTCCCCTTTACATCACAAAATCAGCTTAAAACTAGAATTTAGTAGTAGCCTCTACGTTCCAACGTAGAGCTTATATTATGACGATGTAATCTGCTTCGCTCTAGAGCGGCAATTATCGTATACCCATAGCGCGAATGAAATTGATAACATCTAGAGTAGCACCTTACTCTCTCTACTAGGTACGTTGTACATACTTTTGAGGTCTTTTAAATTGAAAATTGAAAAGAGAAACGAGAATGAAAAGAAAAAGTTGTCGACTAGGCCATTCCATCTGGCTCTTCACACCGTTGTCAGGGGCGTACCTTCTAACCCGTTCCTGATTAAAGGGCATCTCTTTCGCGCTACCACTCGGATATACACGTGTCTTTTGTAGTGCTCCGTCTTTTTGGTGTCTTCCACTCCTAATCTTCGTCACCTTTGGTGAGTTTTGGGCCTTTTCTTGGCGCCTGCAATTATAGATAGATGATCCGTGTTGTAGGCACAACGTAAAATGGGCACTCAGGTGTTTTATTCGAGTGTTTGCGTTGAAAGTGGAGGTCTCTCATGTTTTCAGCCCTCTGCGCATGCGTGTCTCGGGACGACGCTCATGTTGAAAGGCGTTTGCCTTATATTGCTTTTAAATTCTTTGCGGTGACTTTAGTTTAGGTTTTGATAGGTTCTATTCATTTAGGGCTTCTTGTCACTTACTTAGTTTCTGACTTACGCGCATTTTTTTTCGGTGGCTAGGCTAACTTCGGTTTTTCGGATGCTGTTATGGTGGGGGGCGTCGACCCGGGATGTCACTCGCCCCGTGATTGGTCTTTTAATGTCGCAATCACACCTCTTTGGGTGTACGGTTGCTCGTGGCGCCCTTCTTTTTATTTTATTCATTTCACCTAGTACCGATTAGGCTAACTTTTGTGGGTAGCCTAGCCTACAGGGGGCATTTTGTCGTTCGATTCTGTTGCAACCCCTGGGGATGTCCCTGGACCCCCCTTATAATTTTTGTGCGGTTCGCACCAGTTATTCTTACAGTTTCTTACAGTAGATCCTCTGGAAAAAGGCAAACTATGCCTGTGTATCCAGCTCAGTACCAGTACTTGCACTGCTGCAGTCGTTCACGGTGTTGGCGGCGGCGGTAGCAGACGCAACATTTTTATTATTCTGTATTTTTGTTTTATAATCAAACTTCAAATCTTGTCTTCCCCATGCTTTATCAAGATTACTTTCAAACTCCCTTATTGATTCGGAATCGACTACATACTGGGGCAGTGCGTTCCACTCATTTACCACTCTATCACAAAATGAGTTCTTTGCCTTCTCAAGCCTATTTCTTTCTTTGTAAATTTTCTTAGAGTGTCCTCTCGTTTTTGTTCCCTCCCGCATCAAGAAGATACCTTCACACACATCCTCATCGAACTTTCCTGACACTATCTTAAAAGTCTCTATCATATCCCCTCTCTTTCTCCTATATGCCAGTGTCGGAAGCCCCAGTGTCCTCAAACTCTGCTCATAGCCCGCGTTCTTCAACGTTGGTACCAGCTTGCTAGCTCTCCTCTGCACTTTCTCCACTGCTTCTATATCCTTTACCATATATGGAGCCCACACCTGGTTCGCATATTCCAGGTGCGGCCTAACCAGCGCTGTATAGAGATTCCTGAAGATTTCTTCGTCAAGTGACACAAATGTCCTCCTTATCAGCCCTAGAATTCTATTGGCTTTGTTTATCTTTTCCGCTAAATGTTCTGAGAAATTTAACTTATTGTCTATCACTACTCCTATATCCTTTTCTGCATTCACTTCCTCCATCGCTTCATACATACTGTATCCTACCTTGTCTATCTTGCTGGTCCCAATCCGCATGTACTTGCATTTTTTTGGATGAAAAGGCATTAACCAATGCTCAGACCATCCCTTCATGCCCTCCACATCTCCTTGAAGCAAACCCATATCTTCCTTACTCCTCACTCTTCTATACAGCTTAGTGTCATCCGCATACAGGTATACCTCACTTCCATTAGTTATAACTTCAGGCAAGTCGTTGATAAATATAACGAACAGTAGTGGTCCCAACACAGATCCCTGAGGTACCCCACTTGTAATTTCCCTCCACCCTGAGCCTATTCCAATCACCAGTACCCTCTGTCTCCGATCTTTCAGGAAAGCTTCTATCCATTTCACACATTTCTGCCCTATATTATAGCTTCTAACTTTCTCTATTAACCTTTTATGTGGGACCTTATCGAAGGCCTTCATAAAATCGCAATATACCACGTCTATAATATCACCATCCTCCAGAATTTGCATCCAATCATCTACCACCTTAATTAGCTGTAGTACCGTCGACCTCCCCGGCAAGAATCCGAACTGTCTCCCACTGAAAAGTTGGTTTGATTTCATCTATCTATCTATCTATTGCCTGATGCCGTGATCCCCGAAGGGGTGGCCACGAACGAACCGCCCCCATGCACCTCTTTCCCCAGTCAGTCGACGCCCCTCCCCCCAACCAGCACCGCCTTCGTTCATGTACTTCCTCACTCCATCCTTCCACCTCTCATTCAGTCTACCTCTCTCTCTCTGTCTCTCCACCTCGCTCTCATACACCCTCTTAGTCATTCTCTCGCTTTCCATACCTTCCATATGGCCGAACCATCTCAAGTTGTTCCTTTTCACACTTTCCACCACATCTACCTCCACACCACACCTCCTTCTTACTTCCTCATTAGTCTGTCTATCCCTCCATGTAACTCCGCACGCACTCCTTAAGTAATTCATTTCCACTGCTCTCACTCTTGGTCTGAGTCTCTCAACCAACGTCCATGCTTCGCTTCCGTAAGTCAGTGTCGGGATTACCACACTGTCATGCAAGGATTTCTTCACTTCCATACTGACCACCCTATTTCTTGTTACTGCTTTTAGCGTTCCTACAACCCTCTTCCCCTGTTGTACCCTCTCCCGCACTTCTTCATCCATAGTCCCATCTTTACTCAACACACTGCCCAGATACTTAAAAGAGTTTACGATCTTCATAGCCTGACCGTTCAGCTTCACCTCACACTCTGTGACTTCACCCCTTTCGAAGACCATAACATTGCTCTTCCCCGCATTTACCTTCAAATTCCGTTTTTCGCACACTGTTCCAAACTCATTTACCAGACCCTGTAACTCCCATTCATTATCACTCATCAGAACTGTATCATCCACAAACAGCAGTATAGGTAGCTTCCACTCAATTCCCTCCCTTTTCAGCGATACACCAACATCCACTGCTCTTGATATTATTTCTTTCATGACTCCATCCATATATACAGTAATAGTCCATGGGAATTAGATGAAAATAGGGTGTTTAACCCCTACATCACGGAAGGGCTCTTGAACGTCCAGTGGTTGAAAGCCTGTGAGCTTCGTGTGCGAGGCGTCGGTCCGACGCATGTAAACAACAGCCGGCTGGACCGACGCCCTGCATCTCCGGCCACAAGAAGGAGAGCGTCGCTTGTTCGTGTGTGCCTGTATGTTGTTGTTAAGTATCAAAAAGTGGTGTAAAGTGGCTGTTTTTGCCATAAAGTTATCTCCAATGAAATCATCATCACAACTCAACCAGTTGACTTAGAGAGCTCTACTTAACGCCATTCTACAGGTAAATAACACAGCTACGGATGGGGATGCGGGAAGCAGTAAGAATAACAAATATACGGTAGCCTAGCCTAGACGTTTTTCGGCCAAAACACCCGGGTTTCGGGGAATATTTATGTAATGCGTAGCCGGGGCTGGAGGGTTAATCAAACAAATTGCAATAGTTTGTTTTATTGCATGAACATGTTAGTTGGACTCCTAGTAACACCATATCCAAAATCGGACAAATTCGGACATATGGTATTTACGTAATTCACATTTTAACCCTTTCAGTAGGGAAATTTTTTCACATTTTCACGTTTTTCTCGAAAATGGTGCATCATACAGATAAGAGGTATAGATACTAAAAAAATAGGAAAAAGTATTGTGCTCAAGTTATGTTCTATACATCTTTTCCCTAAAACCTATAGTCTTTATGCAAATAAGCCCAGAATTGGAATATGTGATTATGAAAAACTTGGAAAAAACAACTTTGCACTCACATTTCATTAAATATCTCATAACCTACTTATTTCACCGCAAATTGTTATAGAATAAATCTTTTAGAGGGAATTCTTTTTGTTATTTTGGCATACTTTTTATTCTTCTAAATGCTAATTTATTTGACAAAAATGTAAAATATAGAATACACCCAATGTGAACATGTGTGAAAAAATAAACACAAATTTGGAGTTTTGGCATATTAACTGCAATTATTTATTTTTATTACATAAACGTGTCATTTGGACTCTTTGAATTACTATATCATACAACTTTAATTGAAGTTATTTTATATTCAAAATTATACTTATTTATTTTTTAAATGAGATATCTCCTCAAATAAAAAGTTTATTATATACAGTAAATGTATTGAAAACTAATACAACATAAACTATAGTTTATTATATACAGTAAATGTATTGAAAACTAATACAACATAAACTATAAGTTTATTATATACAGTAAATGTATTGAAAACTAATACAACATAAACTATAGGATTTCTTGTCTAGTATATGATTTGACCTTGACCTCTATGGATGAATCCTTGGGTCATAAGGTCAGCTATGTCTAATATAGAAAACAAAATCTCTTTGATTGCCTTGTGGATTACATTACAGTAGTTATAAATGATATGATTATATAAGATGGCCAACAGAATAATGATCTATTGGCTATTTTAACAATATAAAGAACAGAAAAAGAGACTGTGAAACAAGAGTAAGAAAAAATAAACATTATTGTGGCTGAAAGTACATGCATTATGCCTGAACTAGCTCAATCACATTCAATATCCTCATCAGAGAATGTGTTGACACAAGTACTAGTTTGACACTTCTCGCAAAACTCTGTACATAGTAACCCATGTTTTTTGCATGAACAGTGTAGAGTGTCACAAAAACCTTTACATTTACATCTAATTACTTTCAACAAGGTGTCAGGTGCTGGGCTGTTGTCCATCGTGCATGGTATTAGTTTGTTTTCGTTTCTCTTCCACCCCCAATCATCAGGTTTTATATTTATGTTTCCTAGCCATACTTGTGTTTGATAATAAACACGAAATGAGTGATATTTAGCTGCATCACTAGTAGGTGGCAGGTCTTTAATGTCAACACTTTTCAAACTCTTTATGACTCTACCTTGAAACTTTTTCTTTCTTAACTCATCAAGAGATGTACAATCACTGCTAGAGCTGTAAACTAGAATAAGTGCTCTTTCTCCTGCTTTTTGTATTGCCTCATGAGTCGACTTGTCAGACAAGAATGGCACTGCAGATTCAAATAAGATGTTTTGTTTCTTCAATACAACCCCCTTTCCTATGGTGTTCAGTCTTGATGTAGTATCACATCCACATAGGGCATGCATAAATGGCAAACATCTGCAGCATTGTTCCCCTAGTTGTGAACTAATTTCTCCTATATTCCAGACAGGGTGCTTCATATTGGGTTTCTGTGATACCATAAATAGAGGCTTACTATTGGGCTGCATGTGATGACAGAGAAGCACCAATATGTCAGTATCCTCTGCTATGACATTTGTTACCCAGCCGTCCGGCTGGCTTAGTTGATAGCGTGCCTGATTCCCATCTTGAAGGTCTCGCGTTCAATCCCCGCTCAGATTGAAAAGTTTTCTGGGATACAGCCGGCGGTTACCATCTCCCCATGAGCAAGGGGGATGGGTAATGGTATCTGGTAGACTAAAGAAAGCCAAGCGCTTGTGAATCCTCGAAGGAGGAGATACGGGCGCTATACTGTATAAGTAACCAGAAGATTATTATTATTAGATTAAGTGCCATATTAACTGCCTCCTGCACTATTAAAAGATCTGCATCTCCCTCTGCATGCTTTGTAGATACTCCGTGCTCCTTCAGAGTTCCAGAAAGTAAGTTGATAAATTTCTGTTTGTTTTTCTGGTTTGCTAGAAATGACTCCTTGTTCTCAAAGGCAAAGACTGTAGTTGGTAACAATAAGTGAACATCTGGGGCAACAGTTAAGCCCCTAGTACATTTCTCTTGTGTCACACATTTTGTTGATGCACTATTGTTATACCCATCAAAGACAACAATGGGATAGTAATTTCTCTTGACAAGAGCAACATACTTGAATACAATATCTTCATATGTTTCTCCTCTTGTCCATTTGATGCGCTGGAGTAAGGATCCACCATCAAAAACAGAACATTCTGCATCAAGGATTGGTTGTCCTTGACTGGAAGTGTATTTTGCCATGGCATCTGCAAGCTGGGGCTTGGTGGCACTTCGAGGAAGTCCAGTGCTTGTAAACAGTGATGGTGGGTATACAGACAGCTCATACTTCATGATTTCACTTAAACCTATATCAGCATTATTGGCTATTACAAGCAGCCGCTGAAACAATGCTTGAGGATCAACCTGCACTTCAACTCCTTCGGTTACTATCTTTTGACCCATTGTCTTGATCTGGTGTTTCTTCCTGAAAATATGGTTTGCTGCATTTTGACCTTCCATCATTTTGATAATATTGTTCCCAATATCTTTGGCAAGTTGAGCATTTGATTGGGGTGCAGATAATCCTGAAATGATGTTGTACAAATACTCAGTATCTGCAAATGGAGTGTGTTGCTCTAGGTACTGACAAATATTTATGGTATCTTCATGATCTCTTATCTTTCTGGATTCAGTCAAATCTTTATTTATTACAGAGCCAATCTTCTGACCACTCTTTACCTCATCACTTATCTGTGCAAAAATTGGCATGGCTTGTAACCATCTTGTCCCGGCGGGTGCCCAACCCCGAAAGGGGTTGAAATAGGGGAGCTATCCCCCCGCCAAAGGCGGCTTTCTAGGGCCTTTCCTAGCTGTTGCTGAGAGGATTGGGTTCTAGTCATGTGGTGATGGGCTGGTCTTTCAGAGTGAGAACTGAGCGATCTCTGCCATACCCATAGCTTACTCTGACTGTTCCTTTAGCTTGTGTGTTTTCTGGATCTCAAGTGACGGCGTCTCTTCCGTGGATTGACCTCCCAATCTACCAAGATTGGAAGCCAAAGCGTCACATTTTTCCCTTGCCCCTCAACTTTCTCTTCATAATTGCTGAGGGGCACAGGGCCATGGGTGGGGCTTTGGTTTCCCGGGCGTTTCCGCACCCTTCTCAGCTCCCCGCCATGGAGTGGCTTCGGTCACCCAGGCTTTATTGTGGTCGGCGGGGAGGGTTCTGTGGGGGCGCTCGGTTATGGCCTTGGAATTGCTCAGGGCCTTGGGGCTGTTCGGCCAGGCAGCTTGGGGAACAACAACAACCATCTTGTCCGTTGAGTCTCATCCATACCTCGCCCATGTGTTAAACCTCCTGATGATTTTAGGGATTTCATAAGAACTTGCTCAATAACAAGGTCTGGTGCTAACCCAGCCCAGAATCTGTCTGATCGTCTGATGAAGAACAAACCAGACTCAATAAGTTGGTGATAGAGTTTCTCATTTGTCTTCTTCAGAGCTACCATATCCTGGAGGAATAGATGGGCTGATTTTGTGTAGTTATTGTGTCCAGATGCAGCAAAAAAGGGCAGCATTCTCTGTAATGCCATGAAGTATAACATTGGCTGGCTGGTTCGCTGTCCTCTGAGTGATGACCGTAGTATATCCATCTCCATATACAGAATCCATAACTTTCCATTGGGCTCTGCTGTAGTTGGTCTTTGATATCTCTGAGTCTTTCTTCAACTTCCACAATTTCTGCATCTAAAATTCTCACTTCTTCCTCTGTTGATTGAAGAACTTTGTCAAACTGCATTAATGCTCCATCTATCATATTCTGTGTGCCCTCACGCTCTGATGATTCTTGGCCACTAATGCATTCAAAGCGGCATCAACTAAAAAGTGGCCACGTACTGCTCTCTCATATGCCTTTCCAGCCAGCATTTGATTGACGGTGTTGGGTCCATAGACAAGCTCAAATAGTGTTCTCAGTCCGCTACCCTTCATGATGTGCCCATAGTGCCAAGGAAGCTCATTAAGGTATGGAATGGCCCAAGGATGAGAACAATATGTTGCAGTTGGCTTTCATGACTGATGATATGTCTTGCTTTAAGCCATAAAGGTTGATCAAACGTGACGACAGGTGATATATTGTATTTATGGCACTGGTCATTTACAAACATTAGGGTAGTGAAGATACAGCTCATGTTTGTTGGATCTAGGTCAACCATCGGTAAGAAGTGGAAGGATGCTTTTCCTAAGTGGCTACCATGGGTAGTGACCTGCATAAAACCGGACCATCCTGGCCTGTTGCATCTATGAGGAAATGAGATCTTCCATAGAGTATCAAGATGCTCTCTGATGTCATCATGGACAATGGATGATATTGCTTTGTAATTTAACATATCTCCAACTTTTCTTAGTTTTGTGTATCTTGTGATTGCAATACTTGTTGGCTTAGTCTTGAAATGTTCTGAATTCCGAATAATTGTTTGAGCTGTGGTTACTGGTGGTGTGGCTGCACACATCAGACCCATGCCATGGTAGGTGTCTTTTCCTGTAATTGTTACCGTATTATGGTCAACATTGTCAGCAATGAAATGGCAAAAGCTGTTGGCCAAATCTTTAAGCTGATCTTGATTTTGATGTGCAGCACATGCTTTGAATAGCTTTACTTCATCATATGACAAACAAAATCCTCCGTTACTCAAATCATCAATGAGCTCACTGGAACCATAAGCCCAATGTAAATGCATTGCTAATGAGAATTACATTGGTGCAATTATACTTCTTGGCCGAGCTTGTTGCATGATACATTGCGCTATTGCTGCAAGCTTTAAGTCATTTTTAGTCTTCCTTCCCCTAAAAACTTCGGCAAGAAACATTCTAAGTGAAAAAAGAACAAAATCCAAGTTTTGTTGGGTGTCACCAATTCCTGAAATTTTTGGGTACTCTAATTTACTTTCCTGAATACTGATGATATCTGATTTTATCAGTGCTGCTGCTGTTTTCAGTATGGCCATTTTTTTTGTTTCTTCACTAACCTCTTGTTTCTGATCTATGTAAAACTCGCTGAGAATTTTTGATGATGTTCTCCTTAATGTCACTACATTGCTATAACTTCCAACCTGACTAATAACAAGAGAATCTTCAAAATGGTCTATTAGCTTCTGCTTAAGGTAAGGGAGACTGTATGGATCTTGACAATGTTCTTTCATGCTAGTTTGTAAGTCTGCAAGAGTTGTGAGTTCTTCTTCTTCTACGATTTGAGCAAGTACAATCTGAAATGCTTCTTCTCTGGACACATCTACCTTTCGACCACTCCTGTTCCTTTCTACTTTCTCTTTTATATCTGAGTCATATTTGGCTGGCATTTTTCTTCCAGTTCTGAAATTTCCACTGCACACCTTATGGTATATAGCATCTGCTGCAGGCAAGTCTTTTGCAAACTCAACTCTTGATTTCACATCATCAGCCCACTTGTCTCCACGCTCCACACAACATCGTAAAATAGCATTTTGACAATTCCAAGTGGATACTCGAAACACATCCTCAAATTGGTTTCCATCCTCATCAACAGCCTTCACTTTACAATAAAGACAATGGGTAGCATACTGGAAGGTTGGCTTTTTTGATCTTAATGATGGTGAAAGAAAACCAGTTTCTTCTACCTTTCTTTTCTTGGCAGCTGCTATATCTTTCTTGTTTGTATGTTTCTCTCTGCAACGAGAGTGGACCAGCTGGCCCGCTCGAACATTAATGGAAGACTCTCTTTCCTTGCTTGCTTGGTTGATAGTTGATGCTGCTTTTTCACCAATATACACAGTTCCATCCTTAGTGTTAGCTTCTAGAGCAATACCGCAGAACACACACACAGGTGTATCTTTCGGCTCGTGCTCATTCATCATGCACCTGAAAAGGAAAGTACATAAATAATTGTATTCTATTTGATATTCTGTATGCATGAAATAAGTAAACTTACAAAATAAAATGTTTGCGTTCGATATCACTAGAACTTTTTACATATTATTGTTTGAATGATTGAATTCATAATCCTCCCCAGTATAGTCCATGGGAAATAGCATTTTAAGTCAAACAAATTGCAATAGTTTGTTTATTGCATGAACATCTTAGTGACAAATGACACGTTTATGTAATAAAATAAACTATTGCAGTTAATTTGCCAAAACTAAAAAAAAAAAAAAAAAATGTTCACATTGGGTGTATTCTATATTTTACATTTGTGTCAAATAAATTAGCATTTAGAAGAATAAAAAGTATGCCAAAATAACAAAAAGAATTCCCTCTAAAAGATTTATTCTATAACAATTTGCGGTGAAATAAGTAGGTTATGAAATATTTAATGAAATGTGAGTGCAAAGTTGTTTTTTCCAAGTTTTTCATAATCACGTATTCCAATTCTGGGCTTATTTGCATAAAGGCTATAGGTTTTAGGGAAAAAATGTATAGAACATAACTTGAGCACAATACTTTTTCCTATTTTTTTAGTATCTATACCTCTTATCTGTATGATGCACCACTTTCGAGAAAAACGTGAAAATGTGAAGAAAAAAAATCCTACTGAAAGGGTTAAAATGTGAATTACGTAAATACCATGTCCGAATGTGTCCGATTTTGGATATGGTGTTACTAGGAGTCCAACTAACATGTTCATGCAATAAAACAAACTATTGCAATTTGTTTGACTTAAAATGCTATTTCCCATGGACTATAAACAACCATGGGGACATCACACACCCCTGTTTCAAACCAACATTCAGGTCAAAGAACTTGCTCTGCTCACTCTCCACACGTACTGCCGCCTTTGCACCCTCATACATGCTCTTCACTCCTTTCAGCAACTTTCCCTCTACTCCGTATATTCTAAGTACTTTCCACAAACCTTCTCTATCCACTATGTCATAGGCCTTCTCCAAGTCCATAAAGGCAACATACACCTTTTGTTTCTTCTCCAGATATTTCTCCATAACACAATTCAGGGTAAAAATCTGATTCTATACATCCTCTTCCCTTCCTAAAACCTCCCTGCTCGTCGCCTATCCATTTCTCCGTTCTCACGCTCACTCTCTCAATCACTACCCTACTGTATACCTTCCCTACTACGCTTAGAAGACATATTCCTCGGTGGTTACCACACACTCCTCTTTCCGCTTTGCCCTTATATAGGGGGACTATTATGCCAGTCTTCCAGTCATCGGGTGCACTCCCCTTCTCCCATGCTAGTTTGCACATTTTCCATACCCATTCTATCACTATCTCACCACCATACCTCAACATTTCCCCACACACTCCATCTGTTCCTGGTGCTTTCCCCAACTTCATATGCTCCATTATTCCTTATCTAATTACCGTTTCCATTAGTTTACACACAACACTTGTTGTTGTTGTTGTTGTTCCCCAAGCTGCCTGGCCGAACAGCCCCAAGGCCCCAAGCAAGGCCAAGGCCATAACCGTGCGCCCCCACAGAACCCTCACTGCCAACCACAATAAAGCCTGGGTGACCGAAGCCACTCCATGGCGGGGAGCTGAGGAGGGTGCGGAAACACCCGGGAAACCAAAACCCCACCCAGGGCCCTGTGCCCCTCAGCAATTATGAAAGAGAAAGTTGAGGGGCAAAAGAAAAAATGTGACGCTTTGGCTTCCAATCTAGGTAGACTGGGAGGTCAATCCACGGAAGAGACGCCGTCACTTGAGATCTAGAAAATATAAAAGTAAAAGGAACAGTCAGAGTAAGCTATGGGTATGGCAGAGATCGCTCAGTTCTCACTCTGATAGACCAGCCCATCACCAGACACAACACTTGTCAAACTGACTGGTCTATAATTTCCTGGGTCATTTCTCTTTCCCTTCTTAAATATAGCTGTTATGTTCGCCTCTCTCCAGTCCGTCGGGATTTGTCCTGTATTAAAAGATACCTCAAATACAAAAATTAATGGCTCTACTAACATCTCACCTCCTTCCTTTATGATTCTTGGATGTATCCCATCCGGTCCCGGGGACTTACTTCTGTTCATTTTTTCTATAGCCCTTCTTATTCTAGCATGGGAAAACTCTATTAGTTCTAGTGCCGGTGCCTGTTTGATGGGAATAGTAGGCACTGCATCATCCGACTCCACTGTTAGTACCTCCCCAAAGTATTTCCCCAGCACCTCTGCTTTCTCCTTATCAGTTTCTGCTCTATTCCTATCATCCAAGTCTCCTATCAGTTCTGGGATACCTACTCTTCTTGTTAACTTTTTCCTGAATGTACTTCCAGAATATTTTTGGATTATCCTTCACATTACTTGCAATCTCTCTCTCCCTCTCCTTCACCCCCCTCCTTGTCTCCCACCTTATCTTATTGTTTATTTGTCTACGTTCCAAATCCACTTCTTTGGCTTCTATACTAGTCCCCCTGTTCTTTTTTTACACTTTTAGTCTTTCCCACAATCGTTTATTTTTTTCTTATCAATGTCCAAAGCTTTCTTTTCATTGGTAATTCTGGGTTCGTTCTTTTCCTCAATTTTGTTTTATCCATAGATTCCCTTACTGGTACACATTTGGATATAGCATTCTCCAGTTCAACTCTAATCTTCCTCCACATTCCTTCAGCGTCTTCACCGTTCAAGTATTCCCCCCAGTCAATGTCCAAACACCGTCTCAGCAGCTCATAATCTGCTCTATCATACATGTATATTTTTTTTTTGCTTCTATTATCCCTCTCTGTTTTAATATTGCATCTAAAACTTATACAGGCATGGTCACTACGACCTATAGGGCTATCCACATTGACATGTTCCACTATATCCTCCTCATTGCTAAAAATCAAATCAAGTACACTCCCCTGCGTCCCATCTCTATATCTTGTCATCTCTGTAATATGTTGCGTTAAAAAACAATCTCTCACTTTCTCTATAAACTTGTTTTCCAGGCTACACTGTCCCGCTGGAGTAGTACAATTTGCCCAGTTGATCCTTGGCAAATTGAAATCTCCAATCAAAATCTTATATTTGTTCTCTCTATTATCTATTTCCTCCATTGCTTTCAGTAGGTTATCATCCTCTTCCCTACTATTATTTGGGCTTCTATATATAGAGGCAATTGGAATTGACCCTCTTGCACATTTTACTTCAATAAGCAAATACAGTCAGGACCCCCAATACACGATTCCACAATGCGCGAAAACCCTAATACACGAGTTACCCCTCGAAAATAACATTAATTAATTAAACATTAATTACGCGAGGTGGTACCACAATACACGAATCGAGAGCTAAGAAGGGGCCAAATCCGCTATTCCCGCTTGATACGCGAGCACGTCTACGTTTCGCGAGGCCCAGGCGTAGCTCCGAAAAGAGAAGAAGACGGGCATACGCCTGCCTTCCCTCCTGCTTACCCTCCCTCCCACAGTCCCGCTCAAGCGCTCATAGCCGTGCGGAGTGACCAAACGTTTGTAGTGCCTGCCACTTTTTTTGCATGCCACACGCCAATAAGATAACACACAAAATGAAGGTGGAAGTGTTGGATCGCAAGAAAAAAGGAGAAGGAAACTGTGCAATAGGCTTGTCAGAGTAAACTGTTCGTACGATTTGGTCAGGGAGGGAGAAGTTGGAGAAAATCGTGAAGTCCTACGGTCCTAGTCCTAGCCTATCTACTACTAATTTTAAGGTAAGGTTTCATATTTTTATTCATTGTTCTTCTTATATATAAGATATAGACTGTACTGTAGAGCCAAAAATGTCGAAAATAGGGCCAAAAATGTCGAAAATAGGGCCAAAAATGTCGAAAATAGGCCATAATTGAGAGATGTCACCCAATCTAATTATTCCCATTTAAAGTTAGTTCCACAATACACGAATTCAAAATATGCGATGCCTCCTGTCACCCCGATTCTCGCGAATTGGGGGTCCTGACTGTACTCACAATACTGCTGTCTCATATCCACCTCATTTACCTTGAGCGCTTTTCTTACATAAATAAACAGTCCTCTTCCAACCTCCGCTCTAATAGCATTCCTCTCATACAACTCAAAACCCTCCAGACTATACTCCACCAGTTCCCTTTCAATTCTAGCATTTTTTGGTCTTACTTCCTGTAAGGCTATGACATCAGGTTTTTCCTCTTCATCCTGCAACCTACATATCAGTTCTTTTTTCTTGTCCTGGGTAAACACATCCACATTACTAAACATAATCCTTAATCTTTCTACCATTCTTTCAGCAACTACACCATCCCGCTCCTCCTGTCCGTACCCTACTCCCCCCCTAGCACTACTGGGTCTGCAGCTTCATCTCCTGTCTCTCCCTGTGACACCTCCACCCAGTTCTCCTCCTCCGTCACAACTCCTATCACATTCTCTTCCCTCCCTGATCTCCTCCTCCCTTCTATTCGTATAAACCACTTCTTCAATTTCCCGTCCCTCACTCTCCAGTAAAAATTCCTCTTATCCTCCTCACCCAACTTTCCATTATTTTCATCAGCATTTTCCTGTAATTCCTTTTTTTTTTTTTTTTTTCTATGCTCAAATCCTTCTTTAGTCTTATATGTTTCAATTCTTCATTTGTGTTTAGCCTCCAACTAAAATTTGTCACTGTCTCTGCCACTGCCCTGGTTTTAAACTGTATTCTTATAGGTCTCATCTCTCCCCTTTTATATCTACCTATCCTACTGACTTCCTCCACCTGCCCTTCCCATCCACATCCGTCCACATCCACACCTTTCATGACCTCCTTCACTTTCTCCATATCCCTCACTTTTCTCACTCCATTATCATTCATATGAGCCTCTATATCTCCATGCATGATTACACTCCTATCCCTGTCCATGGCCTCCCTCACGACACTCTCCTTGTTCATGACACCTACGACTGCACTCTCAAAACTTGTTTTGGTCATATTAATTTCTTCCTTTTGTTCTTTCACAATATCCTCCAATGCCTTAACTTTCTGTTCACCTACCACCGTCCATGCAGTTGACTCCTTTACTTCCTTGAGTCGTCCTTCGTATTCCTTCAGCTGCTCCTTCAATGCCATATTCTCTGCTCCCAGTTCATCTACCCTTTTCAATACCATCTCTAGGCTATTATTAACTTCCGAAATAGGCCTACATTCGCTTCCTTCGCTAGGCCTATTCCCTTCCCCACCACACAGTACAGCTAGGTCCCGCATAGTGCGAGAAATTGGTCGATACAGTGCGTCGCACTATGTGAATTCGCACTATGTGAACATGTATCTTATGGGAAAACACTTAATTGGTCGATCGGTCCTCCATATAGCATACATATCTTTCCTTATATCGTTATTTATACTGACACAAACATACCAAGAACAAATTTTAATGATAAATATAGCATATCAATGGTAAATTACGGGATTGACAACCCGAAGGGAAGGAAGGAAAACTTACTATTTATTAGTGGCCCCTCCATCATTGACGAACATGCCTATTACATAAGGCATCCTCTTCAAACACTAATCCGCCGTAGTTTGAATCTACCGCGCAGAGCATTTAAAAACTGAGGAGCCTTCATCATGAGCGCACGCGACCTCACTCATGGCTTCAGTCATTATGAATTGGGTTCTCACTACGAAAAAACTTCGTAAAAAATAAAAACAAAAAGAAAATAAGAATAACTATCTAATAAGCTTTCCATCATATCGTGGATGTACTTGTGTGGATCTTTGACCAGACGCTACTGCAGGCGTCATTCTTCCTTCTCTGCTCTGCGCTCAGCCTGCCCGGACCTGTCTCCCCACGCTCCGCGGGTTCCGCATTTGTTGCGTCCCTAGTGAGTTTTTTCTCATTTGTTTACTCCGGGATGTATCGAGTAAGGTTAGGATATGCGTAGCAGGAGTGTCCTGGGCTGGTTGCCCGCAGTGCAGTGTATTTTGGGTCGTATGTTTGGGGCATCTATTTCG
This sequence comes from Paralithodes platypus, assembly GCA_032716605.1. Lineage (NCBI taxonomy): Eukaryota > Metazoa > Arthropoda > Malacostraca > Decapoda > Lithodidae > Paralithodes > Paralithodes platypus. The sequence goes on along the minus strand of CM064509.1, from coordinate 2,992,517 downwards.
GATGTACCCTCGTGGTCCTGTTGTGGACAGGTGAACTTTTTCACAGTTAGCTAGCTTTGTGATGCAGGCGGCTTTCATTACGCGTTATTGCTTCCTTTTAGCTTTCTGATGAGGTAGCGTATTTTTGCTGTCGTTCCCAGCGTATTTTTCTTCACTTAGTGAAGTTTTTTCTGGGTCCCGAGTCAGTTCTTCCCTTTGCCGGAAGTGTTTGCTACAGTGGTGTGTTGGCGGTGGTTCCTGTTGTGATATAATTCAGTGCTTTTTGTTTATATTCCGACATGTTACTGTTATCCGTCTGCCTAGGCCTAGCCAGCCTCTCGTAGCTTTATCACATATACAAGTGTTATTGATTTATTTTCTAAATATGTACTACTGTGTCATGTGTATCCTGGTTTAGTTGTGTATTGGCTAATTCCACGGACTATTTATGTGTCCTGGGTTAGTTGTGTTTTGGCTAATTCCACGGACTATGTTGGGCCCGGCGTTAGTTGTGTTTTAGCTACGCCTCGGTCCGGTGTTGCGTTCAGATGGTATCTGGACGGGGTGGGGTTTTTTTTTTTTCCGGCGGGTTTTTCTCGGTTTCACCTTGATAACCCCGGCTGGTTGCCAAGTTTTGGCCACGCGTGGTTTAAAACAGGCTTGTTTCCCCGGCGAGTGGGTGTCTGTGGCTCCCCAGGTCTGCGTCTCTGGGGTGCCTGTTTCAGGCTCCTTCTGATTCCCGGCGGGTTGGCTGTACCCATCTAACAGTGTTCATACGGACACGTGTTGTTTGTAGTTTTTTCGGTTTTGCAAAGCCAATATAAAACTATGCTGTAGTTGTATTTCCTCCCCGGCGATCTGTTTCAAAGAAGTGGGGATAGGAACAATTGGGGTTAACTTTTAAACTTTAATTCACCCGGTGGGTGCAACCTGGAAGGGTGGGATGACCGAATTTGCAAAATTCAGTTTAGTTGACCAGTCAATTGAGGGATGCTTTGTGTATCGCCTCCTTCAACATACGGCGCTTTAGGGCACAATTGGGGTTAACGTTTTTTAAACTATTATTCACACCCGGCGGGTGTTTCTTGCACGGATGAGAATAACGAATTTACAATTCAGTTAGTTAACCAGACATTTGAGGGATACGTTTTGTATCGCCGCCTTCAACATACGGCGATCTAAAAAGATACTTCGGCAGAAGTTAGATCTCGTATATTTGTCAGGCTTCCCAGTTTTTTATCTACGAGATAATTCGGGGGCCGGCGTCTTTTTTAGGGGTTTTTTTTCCAAAATTTAATATGGAAACAAACACCACCGGAAAGACTTAATCACTTATAAACGCCATGATGGTCTTTATATATTATGTCAGAGGGTATTCATAAATCTTTTGGACAAATTAAGATATTCTGAAATCTTTTACTTAGGAAACCCCACCGCGTAGCGAGCTGTGGTCGTTGAGTATTACGTCTCGTTACCCGGCGGGTTATTTAACACCTGTGTGCGAACATGAGTGGGTTAACCTTATGAGCATTAATTCCTGGAAATTTTAATTTTCCAGAGCTGGGTCCCGGCGGGTCTATGCAGAACCTGGAGTAAGTTTCCCTCCAGTCTCTGTCATGGCTACCTTTGCCCCGGTTTTTGCTGTATGCATTACGCCCTCCTGTTCAGGTATCCCTAATTTTGCGCACACCCTTTGTATAAAATGTGTTAAAATGTCTCGTTTGGTGGGGGTTACCTTTCCGGCGTTTTTCTCGTTGCTCCGAGAACACCGTTTTTGTTTACCGAGTTTTAGTCAGGATGGCTAAAATAGGTAAGTTACCCCGACGAGTTTGGTCGCTTGAGGGCTCATCAGAAACTGCGTTTTCTGTGGTCGAGCCTGGGATCAGGCTTCCTGTGTTATTCATTGCTTTATGCATTACGCCCTCCTGTTATGTCTCGTTTGGTGTGGGTTACCTTTCCGGCGTTTTTCTCGTTGCTCCGAGAACACCGTTTTTGTTTACCGAGTTTTAGTCAGGATGGCTAAAATAGGTAAGTTACCCCGACGAGTTTGGTCGCTTGAGGGCTCATCAGAAACTGCGTTTTCTGTGGTCAAGCCTGGGATCAGGCTTCCTGTGTTATTCCCGGTGAGGGGGGCTCCACACAGTTATTTTGTTTGGTCTTTCCCTCCCGGCGACCTTTTTACAAAGAGGTCTGGGGCAGGTATAAGTGGTTTGACATTGCATATAAAACCCGGCGGTTGTACCTTCGGGTGGTTATATTAACGAATTTGCGATTCGCGATAATTTGCCAAACAATTGATTGATACAATAGGGTATCACGGCCGTCAAGACGGCGATCTATGAGGGCTTCTGGCAGAAGCCGGATTAGAGATTAAGATAGGCTTAGACTTTTTATGGGATAAAAAGATGCCTGAATCTTACTAGTGTTTCAAGTGTAAAGGGATACTTGAAGGACTTCATCTTTAATAAAGATATGTTTCATCTTTATGAGGATTCAGAAGTTATGCTTAATTCTTTCGAACAGGTAAAAGATATGCTGAAATCCTTAATAAACAATTGGAACAATGTTGTTTGTTTGTTTAGTCTTTCTCTCCCGGCGACCTTTTTACAAAAAAGGTCTGGGGCAGGTACAATTGGTTTGACATTGCATATAAAACCCGGCGGTTATACCTTCGGGTGGTTATATTAACTGATTAGCAATTCGCGATCATTTGCCAAACAATTGATTGATACAATAGGGTATCACGGCCTTCAAGACGGCGATCTATGAGGGCTTCTGGGAGAAGCCGGATTAGAGATTAGGATAGGCTTAGACTTTTTATGGGATAAAAAGATGCCGGAATCTTACTAATGTTTCAAGTGTAAAGGGATACTTGAAAGACTTCATCTTTAATAAAGATATACTTCATCTTTATGAGGATTCAAAAGATATGCTTAAAATCTTCTGGACAGGTAAATATATCCTGAAATCTTTAATATGAAACTAAAGGAAAACGAAAAGTAGTGGTGGAGTGCTACGGTTCGTTGACCGGCGGTCTTGTGACACATATTTTGTACCATTTTTTGGGTGTAACCCTATGAGCATTAATCCCCGGAAAATTCTCTTTCCAGGGCGGAGTACCGGTGTTGCACCAGGTGACCAGGTAGTTCCCGGGGGCGGGGTAGTTTTCCCCCAGTCTCTGCCATGTCGGCACTTGAACCTCTCATTGCTGTATGTTCAACGCCGTTAAGATCAGGTATCCCTATATATTATTTTATTTGTTAATGAAATAATTTAATCACTGAATAATAATAACCATATATATTTTCTATGATTATATTAGGATAATATTGTGTTTATTTATAGTAATTTATTTTAATACAATTAAATATAAATTAAATTAATTAGTATACTTTATGATTTTGCTCACCAGCTCTGCTTTCAATGTGTTAATGAGCTATGGGAGCTTTTAATTATCATAAACCTTTACAGGGCTCTCTTTTAGAGAGTATACCGAGCTCGCAAGCGAGGGACAGCCACAGCCAAGGTGTATGGCGATACTCACAGTCCTGGCAGGACAGAACACATCCCTTTGTGACTCAACTAGTGCTGACGTCCACGGGATGCCGATGTACCATCTTCTACCCCAGTTTTAACATGGCAACATGTGGAGGTCCCGGCTTCGGCGGGATCTTCCCATGATAAGCCAGACTTAACGGATGAAGAACAACGATCTCTGGTCTCAGAGATGGAGGTTGAAGAGTCCAGTCACCTTCTAGGCGACTCTCAGGGTACTGTCGAATCTCCACTGAGTTCGTCATCGGCTAGGTATGTACCGGCGGAAGAGATTGATGGACTACTATTGAATGCACTTAATAGGTTCTTTGGCCCTACGCCGGAAACTCCTTCTGATACGGGAGATCCCGCGATGTCGACGAATGTGCGACCTCTGGCTACATCCTTTGCTTTAGCGAAAATACCTAGCCATCCGCTTGTGTCAGACCCAATTTCCAATGTGCCAGGCACAACAGCTCTCACTACTTCCACTGTGCGAGTCATATCAGACATATCTCCCCCTCCTTTAGACAAGGCGCCAGTCAAAAAACAGGAGCTATGCCTCTTTTTACGGGCCTGATGAGTCAGGGGTAGCAATGTTACGGAAATGTTTTGGATGTTCATATTAAGGACATTCCAAGTTATTATAACCATGACTTATTCTTCCCACCAAATCCCTCCAGAACGCCATTCTTGGTTCTCTCTTCCGGTTTTGGTGCTGGCGGAGTCCCCTCTGCTTGGCTGCCATTAGCACGCCTTCCCCAGCTTACCTAGACCGCGAGTTTAGGTTAAGAGGAAAAGCGTTTAAACTGTTTTCGCAATATATGGTTCCCAGCAAGTAACAAAGTCTCTGTTACGCTCTTCTCAGGCAATAGAAGCCGCGGAAGTCAGGAAAGCCATTGAACTTTCCCGGCGCTTGCTTCTCCAGACTTCCATCCAAGTCTTTAGGAGATATTCGGACGGCCTTATTAGAGGCAGTTCGAGCAAGGCAGGATCTGAGGATGTTCTTAGTGAAGAAACTTCTTGACCGTATTGCAAGCCAAGTAGTTCTGTCTCCAGTTCTAATTCCTTCTTTGATTTCACCAGCAGTTTGGAAGACTGTTTTCAATTTGGCACAAGCATTCAAGCAAGGTCCCCGCAAGCCCTGATGCCCTTGTTAGAACAAGGGATCAGGGTCTGGTGGTATCTGGGCGACTAACTGGTGGTGGCAGAAACAGAAAAGTTACGCATCAGTCATGTCTACGTTACGTTAAACCATCTCATATCTCTAGGATTCAAGGTCAACTTAGTAAAAGTCAAACCCTTGTTCCCCCACGAGTATTTTAGGGGATAGGGCTGGTCGAGGACACAGCTTCTCTCACTCTGAGTCAGAGTGTGGACACTCGAAACAGATTTCGCAAAAAAATGTTTATGTTTCTCCACAGTCTGAATACGACACAGAAACTTTGGGAATCTCTAGTCGGTTCTCTCAACGGGGTTCAGCTAACTGTGAAGTTGGGCCGGTTGAAAGTCTAACGTTTAATCTTGGAGGGCAACAAATTTTTCCCACTATTACCGGCGGGGATAGTATGGCCTATCCCAACGTTATTACACAACTTACTAGCGGTTTGGGCGACAAGAGAAAGGTTGCAAGCAGTCATGTCATGAACCTCTCCTCCGCCGTCGGTATGGGTGGACATGGATGCGTCAGGCACGATAGGTTGGGGCTTGTAGTCAAACCTCGGGCATCAGGGTCAAAGGTTTTGGTCCCATTTAGAAATCTTCCACATCAATGTCAAAGACTTACTAGTCCCCTTATCTGTCCTTCAGGCTCACGGCTCTGCTTTACGGGGCTAGTCGGTGGCCTTCAGAATGGACAATCTGAATGTGGTTCACTGTATTCAGAAACAAGGGTCAATAAGATCTCGGAAGTGGCTAAACGTGTCAGAAAAGATTTTTATACTAGCCAACAGGCTGAACATTCATCTTCACGTATCTTATCTCCCAGGCGTTGCAAACGTCTGGGCAGACTCTCTGTCTCAGAGACAAAGCACTTCAGTGGAATGGGCGCTCTTGCGTGTGCGGAGCATGACCATCCACAAGTGGATTTGTTTGCGTCTGAGAAGACTTGCAAACTCCCACTGTACCTCACCCGCCGGACGATAACGCCGGCGGGCGGACCTGACGCTCTGATGACGGACGAGAACAGGTTGAGTTCCTTTTATCTATATTCCGCCGCCAGACGCGTCTCTAATGTGCCACGTAGTCAACAAACTACAGGATTAGCGAGGCGTAGTCTCGCTAATCGCGCCCCTGTGGCCGGTGCAGTTTGGTACCAGCATTTGTACACGTGGTACCCGCACCCAGTGTCACTCCCGGTCGGGTTGTTCCACTTAGAACACAATTGGCAACCTAGAAACCTCACGGACTTGTTCATTATGGACATTCAGGAGGCCAAGTGGCTAGCACCATATGGTAGCGACGTGACCAAGATATTCACGAATCAATATACCCAGTCTACAAAGCGACAGTTTTCAATCGCATTGGCAAGCTTTTATGTCTTGGATTCTTAGAACAAACCAAACTGTGCCCTCGGTGGCGTTGGTTGTTAATTATTTAATGTATCTGTTCATGCAGAAACATTTATCTGAAATTGATTTATGAGGGCAGGTTTTAAACTCCGCCCACCTCCCCGTCAGCTCAGGCCTACATGGTCTCTGGACAAAGCATCGTAGTTATTCTCGTTCCCGTATGTACCAAAGACTGCAGATTTTACAAAAGGGCAGTATTCCTTATGGCTTTGGCTACCGGGAACAGAGTATCTGAGCTGGCGGCGATGAGCAACACCTATTTGCCTCAGGTTTGATAGGCTTCATGAGTGTATTCACATTGCACCTTCCCCAGGATTCTTAGCCAAGAATGAGCACAGTGAACACGTGTTTTCAGAGTTCACGGTGCCGGCGTTAAAAAGGGGAAAGGTGCACCATCTTTTTTGCCCAGTGCAAGCTCTAACCAAATATTTAAGGGTGGCACCTCTAAATCACCAGGGTGCTTTATGGGTCGCAAGTCCGGGTGAACGCTTGATGGAGCGTACACTGGCTTCTCTCTTGGTCAAGGACTTTAAAGAGAAGAATCCCGGCGTTGTGGGTAAGACCCACGATTTACGCAAGGGGACAGCCTCTTTACGTTTCCTTAATAATCTTTCGGTGGAAGTTATTAAGTCCACACAGTTGTGGGCCTCTAATCAGGAGTTTTTTGACGATGCCTTTCAGTAGCTCTGGACAAACCTTCCTTGCCATGTATAGCTTTACGGCAGAGGGTCTAGGTGGCCCTTTTAGTCACGTTTTGTTTAATTTCAAGAAAAAGGGGGGGGGGGGAGGGTGCAGTCAGTGTGACATAGGACACCCTAGACCCCTCCGGAGTATGTGTTCGGAACATACGAGCTGGGATACTGTTTGTAGGCATTGTTTTATAAAATTTCTCTGTAGTATTTATTGCAGGAAATTGTGCTAAAGGCCAATAGTAGTGTTACAACAATTCTTGTTGTAAGTAGCTTTGGCTGTGAAGCAATAGCGATTTTTGACACATCTCGGAAGTTGCAACTACGACTTTTGAGGCTTTTGATGTAATTACTTGTCCATAATTCAAGGAGTTCAGTACTTCTACAGAAGTACAAGGATTAATTTAGTGGTTTGGAGGATATATTGGTGTAGGAATGATATATAGTGTAATAAGGTGTGTAGTGACGGGACAGCGGTAGGGTTGTGAGTTGTTGAGTTTGTAAACAAACATGGCAGAGGGAATTTCGGGTATGACGGAGTCGGAAGGAAGGTTACAACGTTTTCGGGGATTTAAGAGCACAGATAAGAAGTTAGAAGAGGTTAGTATTGTTGTGAAGGATTTGGAAGTGGATGAGTGATACGGAGAAATGGAAGGGGGATATTGGTGAGAAAGTTAAGGCACTGTGTGTAATGTGTGGTGTGATAGGTGGGGAAGGGAATAGGCCTAGCGAAGGAAGTGAATGCAGGCCTTTTTTGGCAGTTAATGAGAGCCTAGAGATGTTATTGAAAAGGGTAGATGAACTGGGAGCAGAGAATATGGCATTGAAGGAGCAGCTGAAGGAATACGAAGGACGTTTCACGGAAGTAAAGGAGTCGACTGCATGGACGGTGGTAGGTAAACAAAAAGTCAAGGATTTGGAGGATATTATGAAAGAGCAAAAGGAAGAAATGAATATGACCAAACAAAGTTTTGAGAGTGCAGTTGTAGGGGTCATGAAGAACAAGGAGAGTGTCGTGAGGGAGGCCATGGACAGGGATAGGGGTGTAATCTTGTATGGAGATATAGAGACTCATATGAATGATAATGGAGTGAGAAAAGTGAGGGATATGGAGACAGTGAAGGAGGTCTTGAAAGGTGTGGATGAGGACGAATATGGATGGGAAGGGCAGGTGGAGGAGATCAGTAGGATAGGTAGATATAAAAGGGGAGAGATGAGACCTATAAGGGTACAGTTTAAAACTAGGGTAGTGGCGGAGACTGTGACAAATTTTAGTTGGAGGCTAAATACAAATGATAAACTGAAACACATAAGACTAAAGAAGGATTTGAGTATAGAACAAAGGAAAAAAATTAAGGAATTACAAGAAAAGGCTGATGAAAATAATGGAAAGTTGGATGAGGAGGAAAAGAGAAATTTTTACTGGAGAGTGAGGGACGGAAAAGTGAGGAAGTGGTTTATAAGAGTAGAAGGAGGGGGAGATCAGGGAGGGGAGAGAATGTGATGAGAGTTGTGACGGAGGAGGAGAACGGGGTGGAGGTGTCACAGGGAGAGACAGGAGACAAAGAGTCAGACCCAGTAGTGCTAACAGGGGAGTAGGGTACGGACTGGAGGAGCGGGATGGTGTAATTGCTGGAGGAATGGTAGATGGATTAAGGATTATGTTTAGTAATGTGGATGTGTTTACTCAGGACAAGAAAAGAGAACTGATATGTAGGTTGGCAGGATGAAGAGGAAAAACCTGATATCATAGCCCTACAGGAAGTAAGACCAAAAAATGTTAGAATTGAGAGGGAACTGGTGGAATATAGTTTGGAGGGTTTTTGAGTTATATGAGAGAAATGCTATTAGAGCAGAGGTTGGAAGAGGACTGTTTATTTATGTAAGAAAAGAGCTCAAGGTTAATGAGGTGGATATGAGACAGCAGTATTGTGAGTATTTGTGTATTGAAGTAAAATGTGTAAGAGGATCAATTCTAATTGCCTCTATATATAGAAGCCCAAATAATAGCAGGGGAGAGGATGATAACCTACTGAAAACAATGGAGGAGATAGATAATAGAGAGAACAAATATAAAATTTTGATTGGAGATTTCAATTTGCCAAGGATCAACTGGGCAAATTGTACTACTCCAGCGGGACAGGGTAGCCTGGAAAATAAGTTTATAGAGAAAGTGAGAGATTTCTTTTTTAACGCAACATATTGTAGAGATGACAAGATATAGAGATGGGACGCAGGGGAGTGTACTTGATTTGATTTTTAGCAATGAAGAGGATATAGTGGAACATGTTAATGTGGATAGCCCTATAGGTCGTAGTGACCATGCCTGTATAAGCTTTAGTTGTAACATTAAATCGGAGAGGGATAATAAAAGCAATAGAAAAATATACATGTATGATAGAGCAGATTATGAGCTGCTGAGACGGTGTTTGGACATTGACTGGGGGGAATATTTGAACGGTGAAGACGCTGAAGGAATGTGGAGGAAAATTAGAGTCAAACTGGAGAATGCTGTATCCAAAAGTGTACCAGTAAGGGAATATAAGGATAAAACAAAATTGAGGAAAAGAACTAACCCAGAATTGCCAATGAAAAGAAAGCTTTGGATATTGATTAGAAGAAAGAAACGATTGTGGGAAAGATTAAAATTGTTAAAAAAGAACAGGGGGTCTAGTATAGAGGCTAAGGAAGTGGATCTGGAACGCAGACAAATAAACAATAAAATAAGGTGGGAAACAAGGAGGGGGGTGAAGGAGAGGGAGAGAGAGATAGCTAGAAATGTGAAGGATAATCCAAAAATATTCTGGAAGTACATTCAGGAAAAATTAACAAGAAGAGTAGGGATCCCAGAGCTGGTGGGGGGTTGAATGATGGGAGTAGAGCGGAGACTGATAAGGAGAAAGCAGAGGTGCTGGGGAAATACTTTGGGGGGTACTAACAGTGGAGTCGGAGGATGCAGTGCCTACTATTCCCATCAAACAGGCACCGGCACTAGAACTAGTAGAGTTTTCCCATGCTAGAATAAGAAGGGCTATAGAAAAAATGAATAGAAGTAAGTCACCGGGACCGGATGGGATACACCCAAGAATCATAAAGGAAGGAGGGGAGATGTTAGTAGAGCCATTGAAAATGTTATTTGAGGTATCGTTTAATACAGGACAAATCCCGATGGACTGGAGAGAGGCGAACATAACAGCTATATTTAAGAAGGGAAAGAGAAATGACCCAGGGAATTATAGACCAGTCAGTTTGACAAGTGTTGTGTGTAAACTAATGGAAACGGTAATTAGAGAAGGAATAATGGATCATATGAAGTCAAACCAACTTTTCAGTGGGAGACAGTTCGGATTCTTGCCGGGGAGGTCGACGGTACTACAGCTAATTAAGGTGGTAGATGATTGGATGCAAATTCTAGAAGATGGTGATGTAATAGACGTGGTATATTGCGATTTTATGAAGGCCTTCGATAAGGTCCCACATAAAAGGTTAATAGAGAAAGTTAGAAGCTATAATATAGGGGAGAAATGTGTGAAATGGATAGAAGCCTTCCTGAAAGATCGGAGACAGAGGGTATTGGTGAATGGAATAGGCTCGGGGTGGAGGGAAATTACAAGTGGGGTACCTCAGGGATCTGTGTTGGGACCATTGCTGTTCGTTATATTTATCAACGACTTGCCTGAAGTTATAACTAATGGAAGTGAGGTATACCTGTATGCGGATGACACTAAACTGTATAGAAGAGTGAGGAGTAAGGAAGATATGGGTTTGCTTCAAGGAGATGTGGAGGGCATGAAGGGATGGTCTGAGCATTGGTTAATGCCTTTTCATCCAAAAAAATGCAAGTACATGCGGATTGGGACCAGCAAGATAGACAAGGTAGGATACAGTATGTATGAAGCGATGGAGGAAGTGAGTGCAGAAAAGGATATAGGAGTAGTGATAGATAATAAGTTACATTTCTCAGAACATTTAGCGGAAAAGATAAACAAAGCCAATAGAATTGTAGGGCTGATAAGGAGGACATTTGTGTCACTTGACGAAGAAATCTTCAGGAATCTATATACAGCGCTGGTTAGGCCACACCTGGAATATGCAACCGAGGTGTGGGCTCCATATATGGTAAAGGATATAGAAGCAGTGGAGAAAGTGCAGAGAAGAGCTAGCAAGCTGGTACCAACGTTGAAGAACGCGGGCTATGAGCAGAGGTTGAGGACACTGGGACTTCCGACACTGGCATATAGGAGAAAGAGAGGGGATATGATAGAGACTTTTAAGATAGTGTCAGGAAAGTACGATGAGGATGTGTGTGAAGGTATCTTCTTGATGCGGGAGGGAACAAGAACGAGAGGACACTCTAAGAAAATTTACAAAGAAAGAAATAGGCTTGAGAAGGCGAAGAACTCATTTTGTGATAGAGTGGTAAATGAGTGGAACGCACTGCCCCAGTATGTAGTCGATTCCGAATCAATAAGGGAGTTTGAAAGTAATCTTGATAAAGCATGGGGAAGACAAGATTTGAAGTTTGATTATAAAACAAAAATACAGAATAGTAAAAATGTTGCGTCTGCTACCGCCGCCGCCAACACCGTGAACGACCGCAGCAGTGCAAGCACTGGTACTGAGCTGGATACACAGGCATAGTTTGCCTTTTTCCAGAGGATCTACTGTAAGAAACTGTAAGAAACTGTAAGAAAAATAGATTTTTGAGAAATCTCGGTAGTTGCAACTACGACTTTTACTTTTGAAGTAATTACTTCTCCATAAGTACACGAGTTCAGTACTTCTATGAATGTACAAGAATTCATTTATGTTTGGTTATATTTTTAGGAATATATCCACTAGTTAATGGGGTTTATATGTGCACATGTAAACTTATAAGTTTTTAGTTTTCACCACTTACTATAAGTGGGGTGCCTTCTTAACTAGCAGATCTGTGTAGAGTCTCAGAGTTAACCCTTTTTCAAGCAGGCTTCTTTGAAGCACGCTCCTGCTTGTACCCCTTTTTGAAGATTTAGGCTGTATAAAGTTTATGCACCCGAATATCTCTTTTTTACAAGAGTAAGAATACTATGTGGTTGTTTGATTATCTGCTTTTCTAGAGTTATGATATGATTACGAATGTCCCCCTCCAGTCTTAGAAATCAGGCATGTTCGTCAATGATGGAGGGGCCACTAATAAATTATAGGTTTGACTCCTGTAAGGAGATAAAGAAAACCTAATATTTAGTAGTGGCCCCGTAATCATTGACGACTGGGGCCCTCCCGACCATCCCCTTCCCATTCGTTGATGTATTCAGGATTTTGGTTTACTTGATATGTCAGTGAAGGAAGAATGACGCCTGCAGTAGCGTCTGGTCAAAGATCCACACAAGTACATCCACGATATGATGGAAAGCTTATTAGATAGTTATTCTTATTTTCTTTTTGTTTTTATTTTTTACGAAGTTTTTTCGTAGTGAGAACCCAATTCATAATGACTGAAGCCATGAGTGAGGTCGCGTGCGCTCATGATGAAGGCTCCTCAGTTTTTAAATGCTCTGCGCGGTAGATTCAAACTACGGCGGATTAGTGTTTGAAGAGGATGCCTTATGTAATAGGCATGTTCGTCAATGATTACGGGGCCACTACTAAATATTAGGTTTTCTTTATCTCCTTACAGGAGTCAAACCTATAATTTAGTAATGGTTCCGTAGTCAATGACGTGAGAGCCTTATATATATAAGGGCTCCCCGGAGACCCCTGTGAGGGTCCCGGAGAAAGCATAACGCGACCCAAATATATAAAAAGTACATCTTAGGGTGAAACCCTTTACTTAGTTCCTAGGGAACGTCATTAAAAAAGGTAACCATTAGAAAAAGAAATAATTTTTTTATGAGTAAAGACTAGAAACTATGAATGTTGTCTTACTAAATCAACTAGTGCGCCGTTATACAGTCCTTCCCTTGCACGCGTCCCCCAGCTGGTCACGCTGGGTTTATACGTCCTTCATAGTACAAAGTTGCGCATGTGCATGGGAAGAGGGAGGAGGGAGGGCCGCTTTACGTCATTGACTACGGAACCATTACTAAATAGTTAGTTTTCCTTCCTTCCCTTCGGGTTGTCAAACCCGTAATTTAGTAATGGTTCTCTCCGTCAATGATGTGAGAGCCTAAGAATACCAAGATCGGTGGTTGGGACATCTCATGCTCAACGTCAGACTGAAGAGAACCAAAACTAACGGCTCGTGCTGTTGTAATTAAATAACTAGAATTAAGAAAAAATGTAAAGTATAAAGGCAGGTGTTACGCTGGCCAGCTTGCCAGAATGTACTCGTGACTCGCTAGCACTCGCCACGGCAGTGAAATGGGCTATAATAATCGTAGAACGATATTCTTTCTTAGTATTCATGTTGTCACAGACAGATCAGTGTTTGCCTTTATTCTTGTCTGTGACACTTAGACGTATTTTATATCCATGGTAGTGATTATAACATGCAGCGCGTGAGAGAGAGAGAGAGAGTCGGAGGGGAGAGCGAAGAGGCAGTGTGTGTGCGTATGTACGTGTGCATTCCTCGCTCGGTGGGCCCGCCCGCTCGCTATTGGTCGGCGGGCCTGGCATGGCATATGACGTCTGCTTGTCATGTGACGTAGCGGCCTGTGATTGGTCGCAGAGCCATCTGGTGGCCAGACTCAGTACTTCTCTCCTTCTCTCTCGTCAGAAAATGGTATCGCGCGCTCGGCCCTACAAGTCCCTCGCATTCTGTCCCACATCTAACCCCCTTTACTGCTGTGCCTCTCTCTGAACTCCTTCTTTCCAATACTTCTTATCTTTATTCAATTACCCATCCCTTCTGGTTCTCGCCTACGACTTCCATAGTCGGCCAGTCGTATTACCAGCGCCTGTTCTCACATATATGTTTTGCACTAGCTTTAGAGTTTATTAGAATCATAGTCACATGGATTCATATTGTTGGGTGCTTCTAATTATTTGGTTGTTCTTTATTACTATTTAATGCTAGACAGTGGAGGGTATCTTTGGTCATTGTCTGTGTTATGTATATGGCAAGTCAGAGCCTGTACGACTTCGACGGAGCTAGGTAGCCTGTAGTACACCCTTGTGCATATTTTCCTTAGCGCGCTTAGCAGTATACAAGCGAAGGGCTTTTGCCTACTCTTGCTTGTATACTTGCTAACTCATTTTGTTGACCTTTGAGGAGCGCCAGGGTAAGACCAGATACTTGAGATCTGGACTTACCAAGAGAGCCTCCTAGTCACTTAACGTAAGATAAGGGAAATCTGTTCAGGGGAGACAGTAGGCTGCGAGCATGCTTGAGCTCTGCCTAGGCTCCCTGTACCTTTATGCTGCTGCTAGACTTTATTAGTAAGAAAGACAGCATTTTGTTTATTAACTTTAACCGCGTATGCTTTAGCAATTATTCACGTATTGTTTTAGCCTAGGTTGATGCATAGTGCACAACCCAGTATGGCTGTTACTTTGGCTAAGGAAGTACTGTTTTTGAGTTGCTGTTGTTAGTGCTGTCACAGAGTTGTTGCACTCTCTTGTTTCCATATATATGTATCCTACTTTTTGGTGTCCTGCCCCCTGCATTATTCCTGTTCTATATTCGACGAGCATCTTAGAGCATCAGACGTTTTCAGAAGATTCCATATCTGTTTGCTGTAGGACTAGACTTCAAGTGTTTTTAGTGTTGAGTTCAGACTCACATTAAAGATAACGTAAGCACATAATCTTTTATTAAATCTTGTCATAGTTTATTTAAGCATTGTTATTACTTGAGAGCTTTTTATTAACGTAATTACTCTTGTTGTGAGTAGGCTTTGCCGTCACCGGAAAGCCTTTGTAGAAGTACACTTAACCCAGTTAATTGATACCCCGTTATCCAGTAGATTAACTCTGGAGGGTTTAAGTGTTTTTGTTCACCGGCTTAATAGTTCGAGGGTTTGGAATTAGCGTACCGTTGTTGCAGATCTAGCCTATCTTGTAGTCCAATATTAAGTGCCCTTGTTTATTTCGTTGTGCCGGTCGTAACAAATGGCGACCTTAGTCCAGGATATAGTGAACCGAGTTTTGCAGGATTTTTTTTGGGAGAAATCTTATTCGCCATTTTTGGGTTCGATTTTATTTCTCGCAGTGTTGGCAGTGGACATTGTTTTTGAGGATATATGGAACTTGTTGGAGTTTATTGGTGACCTAGTATTGCACTTAAAAACATCTTCGAATATTTTTTGTGAATAAAGCTACGCGAGAGTTTGGCTACTTTGTCTTGACTTGGGATTTTTTTTTTTTGACTCCATCATGTCGTCACTGGACGGGTTTGAGCATAGTGAGGGCACAGTGCGAGAGACAGGCGAGAAGGTGGAGTTGTTTGACGGCGTTCGGGTGGTGAACGGTGAGGAGGATGCTCGGAGATTTTTGGAGGAGCCTGTGTCGGCGGACCGGGTGTCGGGGCTGGACTGGTACGGACTGCAGTGTATAGCCACGGTCTTAGGGTTTTCTTGCACTAGCGGTTGGTCAAGAAGTGAGCTGGCTACCTGTGTGCTGGGTGGGGTGCACGAGGTTTCGGGTGGAGCGGGAGCTGGGGCACCTTCGTCCCAGCCCCCATTCCACTCAACTCCTATCATGGCGCCCCCTCGGGTTCCGGAGCCGAGTACGTTCCCGCAGGCCGATGTCCGCTGGCGGTTGGGTATGCCTCTAGGTGACTCACTGGGTGGGTCCCCGGTAGTAGCACCCCCTCCTCAAGGTTTGTCTCCCGAGATGTTGTTTCAGCTTGAGCTCGCCAAACTTAAGCAGCAGGAGCGACAAGCTGAGCTCGAGCAGCGAAAGCATGAGGCTGAGCTCAGGCAGCAGCAGAAGGATGAGGCTGAGCTCAAGTATGAGTCCGCAAGGTATTGTACCGATATTGACCTAGAGAAAACTCGTGTAGAGGTGACGGGGAACCGTTTCGTCCAGGGGGGTTGACCCCATGACCAGTCCCTGTCGCATCTACTAAAGTTGGTTCCAGTGTTTGATGAGTCAGGAGTTACAGAATTCTTTCTCCGTTTTGAGAAAAAGTGCCGGGAGCACCAATGGCCCGAGGAGAAGTGGGCAGCCCTTGTTTCTTCACGATTGCCGGGGAAAGCACTCAAAGCGTACGATGCTTTGCCCCTAGATTCCTGTGTGAATTATGAAGCGTTGAAAGAGGCTGTCCTGAGGGCGTATGAGTTGCAGCCAGAGACCTATAGGCTGAAGTTTAGGGCTGTTGTGACATCTACCAGCATTGGCAGAATCGCCTCTCGTTAGCCACTAGTACTCGTCAGGGACATCGAAATGGGCTACAGTTATCAGAGAATGTTGTTCTTTCTTTCCTAGTACTCGCATTGTCACAGACAGTCCAGTGGTGGTCTTTATTTTCGTCTGTGACAACGGGAAGTATTTTATATCATTAATAGAATATAAGATGCATTGTGTAAAGTTAAGGAGAAAGAGAGATATAGGCAGCGTGGTGGTAATATGTGCGTGTGTATGTATGTGCTACCTCCCTCGCTCGGAGGAGTTTTCCCGCTCGCGTGCGGGCTTTCCCGCGCCCTTGATTGGCTGGCGGATCCTGGCGCGTCCTAGGGGCCTGCTGCCTTGTGATGTCTCGGCCCGTGATTGGCCGACCATCGCGCCCTTGCGGGCTCCTGTGTAACTAACCTCCTCCATGAGGGTTCCCAGGAGCTGTCCTCCTCAGGACAGGCTTGGCGCACATGCTTCTAACATCCCTTTGCATACTCTCTCCCGATCACCCCCTTTACCACTGTCTCTCTCTCTCTGACCTTCTTCTTTTCCATTGCTTCTCACCTTTATTCAATTACTTATCCCCTTGGGTTCTGCATACGGTTTCCATAGCCGGCCCATTGTATTGCATGCGCCGTCCTCAGAGATATTTACATGTACAGTAAACTTCCGTTAATCCGAAGGGCAGCGGACCGGCCCTCGTTCGGATTAGTGGATTTTTCGGATTATCGGACTTTACCCCTATGAACCTGTGTATTAATGGCCTGACGAAAACATTGAGGCATTAGGCCACCCAAATGACACAATGGTGCACACATATATGTTCATGAAATCACTTCAAAAGTTTACTATTGTCATTGTAGCCTATTACCTACTTCAAAACATTCAGATTAATGGTCAAAGGAATCTGCTGATATAAACGTAAACACCACATTTCCGCATCGTCTACTAGCGAGTTTGTCTTGCTCTTGAAAGCACCCTTGGGACGCTCCGATCACTGAACTATAAATAGTAGCGTATCGGAGCGTCCAAAGGTGCGTTTTCAAGCACAAGACTGAATGCGCTTGCAGACGATGCGGTGCAAGCCAGTAGCGCATCGGAGCGTCCCAAGGATGCGTTCAAGAGCAAAACAAACTCTCTAGCAGACGATGTGGTGTTTACGTTTATATCAGTAGCTTCCTTTGACCATTAATCTGAATGTTTTGAAGTAGGTAATAGGCTACAATGACAATGGTAAACTTTTAAAGTGAATTCATGAACATATGATATGTGTGTGCTCCATTATGTGTCATTTGAGTGGACTAATGCCTCAAAAAGGGGACTTTGGGACTTCTTGAAATTCGGACTATCGGGTGAATTCGGATTTGGCCTCATTTTCAAAAATTTGGACTATCGGGAGATTCGAATCATCGGTCGTCGGATTAAAGGACTTTTACTGTACTTAGAATAGGTTTTGAGGGTTCTTAGTTAGTATAGGTTAAGAACTTAGTGTGTCTCCATTATTGATTTAGTGTTTCTGCTCTTTTATTTAATGCTAGACTGGGATAAGGTAACT
This sequence comes from Paralithodes platypus, assembly GCA_032716605.1. Lineage (NCBI taxonomy): Eukaryota > Metazoa > Arthropoda > Malacostraca > Decapoda > Lithodidae > Paralithodes > Paralithodes platypus. Next base: position 2,974,935 of record CM064509.1, on the reverse strand, counting down.
GTAGTCGTTGTCTCCGATGTGTGTACGGTTTGCTTATACCTACACAACTTCGACCGGTCCTGTGGTAGCCTGTGTTGTCTTTTCGCTTGCGTCCTTTGCGAGTGCAGCATTGTGTTGACTGAGGGTTTTGGCCTGTTCCAGTTCCACACTTTGCTGCCTCTTTGCTTGTCTTTAGAGGGTCACCAGGGTAGAACCAGATACTTGTGATCTGGATCTATCAAGAGAGCACCCTAGTCAATTAATGTAACTTAAAGGATGCAGTCTTAAGGACATCGCTAGGCTACGAGCCTGTCTTGCTCAACCCCAGTTCCTTACCTAGAGTATCCCAGCTAGACATTATTAATCGAGTAGACACTTGTTAGTATTTAATATAAGCTCTTTGATATGTACGCATTATTATTCACAGCATTTATTAGTCTAGGTTGTTGTTGAGTTGCACAACCATAGCAGACAGTTTCGTTGATGAGGAAGTACTTCTTTTAGTGTCGAGCATTGCTACCGTTGCGCATTTATAGTATTCTCGTGTCAGTTAACATTATATGTCCTATCTTTTAGTGTATTCCATTTACACGTGTGGTGTCCTGCCTCCTGCCTTTATATAGTTTAAGATACGAGCATCTTATGAGCATCAGACTTTCTTCAGAAGTTTCCAGGTCTATCCTGTAGGACTACAGTATACTTCACTTTCTTTCAGATAGGAGTGAAGAGTTTATTGTTGTTTAGAGTAACTATATTGAAGCATCTTTTTATTGTATTAAATCTTGCAGTGATTTAATTGATCTTTCCATAGATTCCTTTTTATGCATTTTAACGTAACTTGCATCTTGTTTGTTATCAGGCTATACCAGTGTGGGTTAGCCTGAAGTAGAGAACATTTATGCCCAGTTAAGGATACCCCGCTATCGCAGATTAACTCTGGAGGGTATAGGTGTTTTTGTTCGCCGGCATATAAGTTCGAGGGTTTGGATCTAGCGTACCGTTGTTGCATAGTGCCCTATTACTAGTCCAATCATTAAGTGCCCTTGTTTTATTCGTAGCCCCGGTCGTAACACTGTTCCTAAGCGAAAGGAGAGTACTTTCCAGGAACACGCTAGAGAACTATCAGATGCGTTTGAGAATTGGTTGAGGTCGGAGAAAGCGACTACTTTTGATGCGGTGAAGCAATTAGTGTTGTTAGAACAATTCTTTAAATGCACTGGTGGGGACTTGACTCTTAACCTGAAAGAAAAGCAACCTAAAACTCTGCAGGAGGCGGCTGAGTTGGTTGACCTCAGGTTGTCGTTAATTTGTGGGTGCGGGTCTGCCCAGAGAGCTGAGGCAGGTAACAAGGGGCGTACCACCCCACCCCCCCGAACTAATGATACAACAAATTATCCTACTAAGAGCACTGTTGCCAATTTTGAACCCAAGTCGAAATCCTTCTCGTTAACCCTCCAGCCCCGGCTATGTATTATATATATTTTCCTCGAAACCCGGGTGTTTTGGCCGAAAAACGTCTAGGCTAGGCTACCGTATATTCGTTAATCAGACTGCTTCCCGCATTCCCGCGCATCCCCAAGCGTAGCTGTGTTATTTACCTGTAGAATGGCATTAAGTAGAGCTCTCTAAGTCAACTGGTTGAGTTGTGATGATGATTTCATTGGAGATAACTTTATGGCCAAAACAGCCACTTTACACTACTTTTCGATACTTAACAACAACATACTGGCACACACGAACAAGCGACGCTCTCCTTCTTGTGGCCGGAGATGCGGGGCGTCGGTCCAGCCGGCTGTTGTTTACATGCGTCGGACCGACGCCTCGCACACGAAGCTCACAGGCTTTCAACCACTGGGCGTTCAAGAGCCCGTCCGGGTACCTGTTATATGCTTTTTTATGGGCGTTCAAGAGCCCTTCCATGGTGAGAGGGTTAAAGAAAGGACAGGGCCCTTCCCACCCCAGGGGAAGTCAAGGAGTGAGGTGGAGTGTTTTAAATGCCATAAGAAGGGGCATATTGCGCGCTCTTGTCCGAGCACACAGTCTACAGCGGTGGTGTCTCTAGTGAGCAACATCGGGGTGTCTTTGAGGTCTTCCGCGTTTGCCCGGGGTAAATCGTCGGTTGCGAAGTCACAGTCGGTGAAGAAGCATAAGGAGGGCTCGCTACCCGTCCGAGATGCTTTTTGTGGTCATAGGGGACATGGCACTGTGAGGTGGGCTGGTGTGGAACATAGGCTTGAGTTGTTGCGTGATACGGGTGCCTCCCAGACGTTACTTAAGAACTTCACTGGTAAGCTTATTAACGCAGCTCGGGTTGTAGTGGTTTAAGGCATCAATGCTGTGCGGTCTTACCTGCTGGTGAGAGTGGAGCTTGTGGTGGATGGTGTGACACGGGAGTTGAATGTGGGGATTGTAGAGAAATTGCCAGTTGAGGGGGTCGACCTCCTTCTCGGTAACGACTTTGCGGTGCCTACTTCCGAGGTTCCACCCTTAGTCGTTGCCGAGAGGGCGGCCGACACGAGTAGGGAGGGGCAAGAGTGGCTCGAGAGATGCCAGATGCAGCAGATGGCGTGTGCTGTCACCAGATCTCAGTCCGCTCAGGTGTCACAGCCTAGTACCCAGGTTTCAGACCAGCGGAGGAAGGGTCGGAAGGAGAAAGTCAAGGCTGGTGGTCGGGTTAAGAGTTTGGACCCAGCGACACTCCTTGGTGACTTGGTACTTGCACCACTTTTGAGGTCCGGAGTGGCCCCAGAACCTGTCCCCCCTAGTGACATGGTAGGGCGTGATAGCACTCCGCGACAGAAACGTTCCCAGGTGAAACAGACTAGGCTTGAGCAACCCAGTATCGGGGGTGGCCACAAGTTGCTCCAGGAGCATTTGGACAGGTTGGCACCCTCTGATATACGACGGATGCAACTAGAAGATCCTAGTCTTGAGAGTTGTGGGAACGGGGCTATTGAACTAGATGAGGACAGGGATGCAAAGCCGGGAGACTTCTTTCGTGTTGATGACATTCTGTATCGGCGTTTTGTTGATCCCAAACGCAATTGGGATGGTGGGGTCGGAGTGGTCGACCAGTTGGTAGTACCTGAAAAGTGCCGTGATAGCCTGTTGGGGTTGGCACACGATGTTCCGCTAGCAAGGCACTTGGGGGTGACAAAAACGTTGGCCTCGTTGGCAAGGTTGTTCTGGTGGCCGGGCATTAAGTCGCAAGTCTCAGCCTGCGTCCTAAGGCCCCGTTGCACCCAGTGCCTGCTATCGGTCCTCCCTTCAGCACGGTTGTTATCGACATGGTAGGCCCTCTGCCTCCCACTAGTGCAGGTAACAGATTTTTGCTAACCATCATGGACGTCTCCACTCGCTACCCTGATGCATACCCAATAAGAAATGGCAAGTCTAAAACTGTTGTGCGAAACCTGCTGTTGTATTGCTCGAGATACGGGTACCCGCAGGAAATTCAGTCGGACCAAGGGTCAAATTTCACGTCCACTCTCTTTAAACAGACTATGCAGAAACATGGGATCAATACGGTTGTCTCTTCAGCTTATCACCCAGAGAGTCAAGGGCTGTTGGAAAGATGGCATTCCACCTTGAAAAGCATGTTGCGGTGCTACTGTTTAGAGAATGGCAAGGATTGGGATCTGGGGCTACCGTACGTTTTGTTTGCGGCACGAGAGGTACCTGGTGAGAGCCTTGGGTTCAGCCCCAACGAGTTGGTTTTCGGGCATCAGGTTAGAGGTCCTCTAAGCATGGTGAGAGAGATCTGGGAAGGGACTGTGCCGCCATGTTCTCTACTCAAGTATGTCCTCGAGAGCAGAGACAGGATGCTGAAAAGCCTGGAGTTGGCAAGGAGAAATTTGGTGGGTACTCAGGCCTTGATGAAGGATCGATATGACTTAAAAGCAAAGCTCCGGGAGTTTGTGGTAGGACAGGAGGTTTTGGTCTTGTTGCTCTTAGTAGGCCATCCCCTGTCTGCCAAGTATGTCGGTCCTTACAAGGTCGTGAAGAAGTTATCCGACCTAGATTACCTTGTGGCTACTCCTGATAGGCGGAAGAAGAATCAGCTCTGTCATGTGAACCTGTTGAAAGAGTTCGTGAGGTGCCCACCTGAGCAACCTTCTGTCCCCGTGCTGGTCTGCAGCGGCCAAGGTGGAGAAGGAGAGGGGGGCAGTGAGGCACAGGTGGAGGAAAGTTGGGATTGTCATGTCTCGGCGGATCAGTGGGCGGGGAACACGAGTCAGGTGGCTGTGGAAGCGCTTGAGCACCTGCCTGAGCAACAGCGTGCAGCGATCCAGCACCTGTTCGGTTTATACCCCACTGTTTTTGCCGAGCACCCAGGCCTCACAACTCATGCGGTGCACGATGTCGACATTGGAGACCACCCCCCCTTTAAATCAGTGCCCTATCGTGTACCTCCCATTAAACTTCCGGCTCTCCGAGCGGAATTAGGCTACATGTTGGAGAGGGGGCTGATAGAGAAAGGGGCGGTTAGGTGGACATCTCCCGTCACTCTGCAGCCTAAACCAGACGGCAAGGTCAGGCTTTGCATTGACTTCAGGCGGTTGAACGGCTTAACCCCCACCAATGCCTACCCTCTTCCCCGCGTAGATGACAGTGTTGACAAGATCGGGTGTGCACGTTACCTGACCAAGGTGGATCTTGTCAAAGGCTACTGGCAGGAGCCATTGTCGGAGCGGGCGAAGCAGGTGTGCGGGTTTGTGGTGGATGGGAACACTTACCGTTGCAACGTAATGCCGTATGGGTTGAAGAATGCACCTGCAACCTTCCAATGCCTGATGAATGAGTTAGTGGCGGAGATCCCTAACTGCACCGTTTATCTAGATGATGTAATAATCTACAATGATGACTTTGAAAGCCATTGCGAGCACATCGGGGCATTGTTCAGGAGGCTGAGTGAGGCTCATTTGGTGGTCAATCTGGGCAAATGCGATCTTGTTCGGGCAACTGTGCAGTACTTAGGGTTTGTGGTAGGGTTAGGCCATGTGTGCCCCCCCCCCCCCCTCCCCAAACTAAGATACAGGCTATTAACCAGTTCCCCAGGCCGACCACCAAGCGACAAATCATGAGGTTCTTGGGCATGATAGGGTATTATCGTTGATTTATCCGCGGATGCTCCTTTGACTGACCTACTTGCAAAGACGAAAAAGTTTGTGTGGGCACCTGAGTGTGAGAAAGCATTCTCCCTGGTGAAGCATCTATTTATTAGTGGCCCCTCCATCATTGACGATTATGCCTATTACATAAGGCACCCTCTTCAAACACTCATCCGCCGTAGTTTGAATCTACCGCGCAAGCATAAAAAATTGAGGAGCCTTCATCATGAGCGCACGCAACCTCACTCATGGTTCAGTCATTATGAAATTGGGTTCTCACTACGAAAAAACTTCGTAACAAATAAAAAACAAAATTAAAATAAGAATAACTATTCATAAGCTTTCCATATAATCGTGGATGTACTTGTGTGGATCTTTGACCAGACGCTGACTCAGGCGTCATTCTTCCTTCTCTGCTCTGCGCTCAACCTACCCGGACGTGCCTCCCCACGCTCCGCTGGTTCCGCATTTGCTGCATCCCTAGTGAGTTTTTTCTCATTTGTTTACTCCTGGATGTATCGAGTAAGGTTAGGATATGCGTAGCAGGAGTGTCCTGGGCGGGTTACCCGCAGTGCAGTGTATTTTGGGTCGTGTGTTTGGGACATCTATTTCGGGTGTACCCTCGTGGTCCCGTGGTGGACGCGTGAAACGTTTGCGCGGTAGCAAGCTTTGTGATGTATTTACCTAATTGCCTAATTGTATTTACCTAATTGTAGTTTACAGGAGTTGAGCTAAGCTCGTGTTGTCCCGTCTCTCAGTCTACTTTTTATCCAATTTTTTCTTGAAAATATGGATGTTCCTTGCCCCTACCACCTCCTCCTCCAGCCCATTCCATTTGTCAATACATCTATAGGGGAAGCTAAACTTCCTGATATCGTTCTTGCAGGTAGGTCTTTTTACTTTGTAGCTGTGGCCTCTAGTTATTCCTGTATCCATAATTAATATATCCTCCCTATCCAGCCTCTCCAGCCCCCGGGTACATTTGTACATCATTATCATGTCTCCCCTCTCTCTCCTCTCTTTTAGACTCGGTAGATTTAATTTGTCTAGCCTCCCTTCATATGGCAGTTCTCTGAGACTTGGAACCAATCTAGTGACTGCTCTCTGGATTCTTTCTAACTTGTGAATATGCTTCTTTAGATGCGGGGACCACACCACTGCTGCATACTCCAATCTTGGTCTAATCATACTCTTCATAATTTTCGCTACCATGGTCTCATCCAAATAGTTCAGAGCAACTTTCATATTCCCAGCCATTGCATACATTCCGCTAAAGAGCTTGTTAATATGTTTCTCTGGCGACAAATTATCTTGTATAATCAACCCTAAATCTTTTTCTTTTTTGGCCTTGCTAATTTTATTATCTCCCATCCTGTACTCCCAATTTGGTCTATTCACACTTCTTCCCATATTTAACACATGACATTTACTTATATTAAATTTCATTTTCCACTTGGTGCTCCATTCGTATATTTTATCTAAATCCCCTTGCAGCTCCTCACAACTACTTTTATTTGTTATTTGTCTCATAATTTTTACGTCATCTGCAAACATTGACATGTAAGAGTTTATGCCTATCGGCAGGTCATTCACGTACATAAGGAACATGAGAGGTGCCAACACAGATCCCTGCGGCACACCACTCTCAACTTTCCGCCACGATGAGTAAGTTCCTCTAATGTTGGTCCTCATTTCCCTATCTGTTAAATAGCTCTCCATCCATTTCAGCAAACTCCCCCTGACACATCCTAGCGTCTCAAGCTTAGATAACAATCTCTTATGTGGTACCTTATCGAATGCTTTGGAAAGGTCTAAGTAGACGCAGTCCACCCATCCGCCTCTTTCTTGGAGTACATCTATCACCCTACTGTAATAACATAGCAAACTGGTAACACAAGATGTCCCTTCTCTGAATCCAAATTGCTTTGGGGTTATTATTTTCTTTCTCTCCAACATTTTCATCCATCTCTTCCTAATTAGCTTTTCACAAATCTTGCATACAATACTAGTAAGTGAAACTGGTCTATAGTTTAGAGGGTCCTCAGGGTTTCCATTCTTGTATATCGGAATGATATTAGCTCTTTTCCATTCAACAGGAACCTGTCCTTTATCTAAGGAAGCTTGAATTATGTCCCTCACTGGCTCCACTAATTGCTCTGCACACTCCTTTAAAACCCAGGCAGACACTTCATCCGGTCCCATAGCTTTCCTTACTTCAAGTCCTCTCATCGCAGATAACAGCTCATCTCTAGTTATTTCAATCTTACTAAGACCACTCTCCAGTACTCCCGCCTGTGGTTCGTCAAAACCTTTCGGCGGCTTTCACTACGCGTTATTAGGCTTCTTCTTATCTTTCTGATGAAGTAGCTTTTTCTTTTCTCTGACGTTCCCAGCGTATTTTTCTTCACTTAGTGAAGTTTTTTCTGGGTCCCGAGTCAGTTCTTCCCTTTGCCGGGAATTTTGTGCTACATTGGTGTGTTGACGGTGGTTCCTGTTGTGATATGATTCAGTGCTTTTTGTTTATATTACGACATGATTACATATTATTTCCGTCTGCTTAGGCCTAGCCAGCCTCTCGTAGCTTTGCCACATGTACAAGTGTTATTGATTTATGTTATAAATATGTACTACTGCGTCATGTGTGTCCTGGTTTAGTTGTGTATTGGCTAATTCCACGGACTATTTGTGTGTCCTGGATTAGTTGTGTATTGGCTAATTCCACGGACTAATTGTGTGTCCTGGGTTAGTTGTGCTTTGGCTAATTCCACGGTCTATTTGGTGCGTTCAGATTGAATCTGGGCGGGGTGGGTTGCCTTTTCCGGCGGGTTTTCTCGGTTACACCGTGAAAACCCGGCTGGTTGCCGAGTTTTAATCACGCGTGGTTAAAAAAGGCTTGTTTTCCCCGGCGAGTGGTGGCTTGAGGCTCTCCAGGACTGCGTCTCTGTGGTGGAGCCTGTGTTCAGGCTTACTGTGTTTCCTGGCGGGATGGCTTTACCCATTTAACTAAGTGTTCAAGCGGACACTTGTTGAGTTTAGTTTTTCCCGGTTTTGCAAAGCCAGTAAAACTAGGCTGTTTGTTGATTGGTCTTTCCTCCCCGGCGATCTTTTGCAAAGAAGTGGGGATAGGAACAATTGGGGTTAACGTTATAAACTTAAATTCACACCCGGCGGTTGCACCTTGGGAGGGTGGGATTAACGGATTTGCAATTCAGTATAGTTGACCAGACAATTGAGGGATACGTTAAAGTATCGCCGCCTTCGACATACGGCGATCTAGGACGCTTCGGGAGAAGTCAGATCTAGCATTTAAGACAGGCTTCCCAGTTTTTGATCTGCGAGATAATACGGGGGCCGGCGTCTTTTTATGGGTTTTCCAGTAAAACTTAACAAACACCACTGGGAAGACTGCGTCATTTATAAAAGCCATGCTGGTCTTTATATCATGTCAGAGGATATTCATAAATCTTTTGGACAGGTTAAGATATTCTGAAATCTTTACTTATGAACCTCCCGTGTAGCGAGCTGTAATGGTTGTGTATTGCGCCTCGTTACCCGGCGGGTTATTTAACACTTGTGTTCGAACATGTTGGTGTAGCCTTATGAGCATTAATTCCTGGAAATTTTCTTTTTTCCAGGGTGGAGTTCCAGCGGGTCTATAGAGAACCTGGAGTAAACCCGGGGGTGGGTTAGTTTTCCACCAGTCTCTGTCATGGCTGCCCTAGACCCTGTTTTTGCTTTGTGTGTTTCACCCTCCTGTTCAGGTATCCCTATCTTTGCACACACTCTTTGCATTAGATGTGTTAAATGTTTAGATCGCTCAAGGGGTTTGTGGGTGACGCAGAACTGTACCTTCTGTACTCAATTGAGTAATAAAATATTGCGAGACAATGATAGACCCGCGGCGGTCGCTTTGCGGGAGGTCAGGCAGCTGTTGTCCACTTATGCTACCACAGTGGCTCATAAAGCCCTTCAATGTGATAACGTAATTCTTTGGGATAAATTACTTATTGAGCACCCCCCTATTAAACGTACCCCTTCTAAATCTAGAGTAATTGTACGAAAGTCGGCAAAGACTGGGCAGGGTACAGCACTTACTCCAGCCTCCGGCACATCTAAGAGACCTCGTGAACCTACGCCCCCGGTGACAGCCTCCACGTCACGGGCGCGGTCCAGGTCCAGGTCGCCCCTCAGACAACAGCCGCTTAGTCACTCTTCTTCACCGGCGAGGAAGAAGAGCAAAGAGGAGAAGTCCAAGAGCAGTTCTAGTGATAGATCTGAGAAGTCCAAGAGCAGTTCTAGTGATAGATCTAAGTCACACCGAAGCCACAAATCTTCCAGGAAAGATTCTCATGAACGAAAGGCCTCCCGGCGTTCGCCGGAGCCTCGTGCCTCACTTTCTGCCTCTACTCCCGACGTATCTAGTGTCCAATCTGATGGGGCGGGAGTGGAGTCAGAGACTGTGGTGGGGGTGTTACCGGCGGACAGGTTACCAATGGATATTATAAACTTAGAATTAGAGAGTTCTGTGGGCAGTGATCGCCCTCTAGAAGGGTCTAGTGGGGGCTCAGTGGTTGATGGGGTAACTGACTCCCAAGGGAGTTCAGGCCAAGGCCTGGGTGTGTGGAGGTATTCCCAACCAGGGAATGACGGCCCACGTCTGGTTCAGGAGACACAGGTAATGGCGGACATCCACCGGGACGCTGCGATCCCATCATCCATTCCAGACTTAACATGGCAACACGAAGGGGTCCCAGCTTCGGCGGAATCCTCTCATGACGGGCCAGATGACAAGGATGAGGTGTCTATAATCTCTGACATGGAGGTGCAGGAGTTGGGTTCAGTTTTAGGCGACTCACAGGATAGGAATGATTCACCTCTTAGTTCTTCATCTGCTAAATTTGTCACGGCGGAGGAAATAGATGGGTTATTAGCTACTGCTCTAACAAAAAAATTTGGCCAGCAGCCGGAGACTCCTACAGTGGACCTGGGAGCTTCCATGACAATTTCAAGTGTTCGGCCTCTGACTACTTCCATTGCTTTAACTCAGATTCCGCACCCTCCTTCTGTATCACCTACTATGGTCACTAGGCCTGCTTCGGCGGCACTGACTACTTCTAGTGTAAGGGTAGTAGCGGATGTGAATCCTCCCCCTTTAGATAAAGCACCGCTAAGAAAGGTAGCTATGCCCCTTTTATACGGTCCAGATGATTCATGGGTACAAATGGTCCCAACTAAGCCAGAGGTAGCACAGCCCACTTTGTCAGGGGAGCTTCCAGTGCCACGAGAGTGGGTAATCCAAGGAAATAAATCTAGAAAGTTACGAGCTTTAGATATTGTGGGTAAGGTACTTGATGTTAATATTAAGGCCATTCCTAACTATTATCACCATGACTATTTTGTGTATACAGCTACACCTGCACTACCCCCTGCATCAGCTTCAAAACTGTTTTCTGACTGGACCAAGCATGACGGTTTTAATGATATAAAAGCACTGTCAGCTCTCACTCCAGAATTAGATTTACAAACGGTCACAGACACAGCCGCTAATCCAGTTTTGAAGGTGGGGCAGTTGGGTCCAGGACCTTGGGTGGAATGGGAGGTAGAGGCTCAGAACTTTGCGACCACCTTCACCTCAAAATCTTCGCACCAAATTCCTCAGGACAGCCATTCTTGGTTCTCTCTGCCAGTCTTCTCTGCCGGCGGAGTTCCATCTGCTTTGTTTGCATTTTTAGCTGCCCCCAAAATCAATCTATGCGAACTTAAAAGATCCTTTCACTACACCTTCCCCAGCTCACCTAGACCGGGAGTTTAGGCTACGGGGGAAGGCGTATAGACTTTTTTCCCAATACATTGTTACGCACCAGGTGGCGAAGTCTATGCTAAGATCTACTCAGGCAATCGCGGACGCGGATGTCAGAAGATCAATTGAACTATCTCGACGTTTACTCCTTCAGACTTCTATTCAGTCGTTGGGGGATATCCGTACAGCCTTGCTCGAGGCGGTGCGGGCGAGACAGGATCTTAGGATGTCCCTGGTGAGGAAACTTCCTGATAGAATTGCGAACCAGGTGGTCATGTCGCCGGTGCTAACTCCCTCTTTAATGTCCCCTGATGTGTGGAGAACTGTATTTAACATGGCTCAGGCCTTTAAGCACAGTCCCGCCCCTTCTAAGAAACCTGCTTTTAACTTTCCCAAACCCAAGCCAGTCGCAAAAGCTCAGCCGGGTGGGTCAAAGCCCTTTCATCTACCTAAGTCCTCTTCCCCCCAAGGTCAGTACAGGTATAAACAAGGAAAGTTTGCAGGTCATAAAGGACGAAAGTATAACAGACCGGGCCAGGGCCCGTCTTCTGCCAACGCCGGCCAGTCGGCTAAGCATCCACCACCACCACCACCACCATAAAAAAACTAAAGTCTCTCTCACTCCCAGGGCCGGTCTCACGGCGGGTGGATCAGAGGGTAGTACAGCCGGTGAACCCTTGTCTGCTAACTGGGTCGTTCCGGACGTGTCACCGCGCATGGCCATTAAATACTTGGGCGAGGATGGTGGCACACAAAGGCATCACCTGGCAGTGGCTCCGGCGACCTCGTTTACGTCAGCCAACAAAGGCAAATTTAGTTTCATTAGAGGTGGAGTCACTGATCTGAGAAATGATCGCCAAGAATGTCATCATCCCGGTTCCTCAAAATTACCCAGTCTTTACATCCAAACTATTTCTAGTGCCCAAAAGGGACAGTGTTCAGATGAGACCAGTCGTAGACCTGTCTTATCTGAACCTCCATATTCACAACGTGTCCTTCAGGATGCTGACAGTGAATCAAATCAGGCTAACACTTCCTCCGGGAGGATGGATGTGTTCTTTAGACCTGACAGACGCGTATTTATTAGTGGCCCCTCCATCATTGACGAACATGCCTATTACATAAGGCATCCTCTTCAAACACTAATCCGCCGTAGTTTGAATCTACCGCGCAGAGCATTTAAAATCTGAGGAGCCTTCATCATGAGCGCACGCGACCTCACTCATGGCTTCAGTCATTATGAGTTGGGTTCTCACTACGAAAAAACTTCGTAAAAAATAAAAAAGAAAAAGAAAATAAGAATAACTATCCAATAAGCTTTCCAGCATATCATAGATGTACTTGTGTGGATCTTTGACCAGACGCTGATTCAGGCGTCATTCTTCCTTCTCTGCTCTGCGGTCAGCCGGCCCGGACGTGTCTCTCCATGCTCCGCTGGTTCCGCATTTGCTGCGTCCCTAGTGAGTTTTTTCTCATTTGTTTACTCCGGGATGTATCGAGTAAGGTTAGGATATGCGTAGCAGGAGTGTCCTGGGCTGGTTACCCGCAGTGCAGTGTATTTTAGGTCGTGTGTTTGGGGCATCTATTTCGGATGTACCCTCGTGGTCCGGTTGTGGACAGGTGAACTTTTTCACAGTTAGCTAGCTTTGTGATGCAGGCGGCTTTCATTACGCGTTATTGCTTCCTTTTAGCTTTCTGATGAGGTAGCGTATTTTTGCTGACGTTACCAGCGTATTTTTCTTCACTTAGTGAAGTTTTTTCTGGGTCCCGAGTCAGTTCTTCCCTTTGCCAGAAGTATTTGCTACAGTGGTGTGTTGGCGGTGGTTCCTGTTGTGATATAATTCAGTGCTTTTTGTTTATATTCCGACATGTTAATGTTATCCGTCTGCCTAGGCCTAGCCAGCCTCTCGTAGCTTTACCACATATACAAGTGTTATTGATTTATTTTCTAAATATGTACTACTGTGTGATGTGTGTCCTGGTTTAGTTGTGTATTGGCTAATTCCACGGACTATTTATGTGTCCTGGGTTAGTTGTGTATTGGCTAATTCCACGGACTATGTTGGGTCCGGCGTTAGTTGTGTTTTGGCTACGCCTCGGTCCTGTGTTGCGTTCAGATGGTATCTGGACGGGGTGGGTTATTTCCGGCGGGTTTTTCTCGGTTACACCATGAAAAAACCCGGCTGGTTGCCGAGTTTTGGCCACGCGTGGTTTAAAAACAGGCTTGTTTCCCCGGCGAGTGGGTGTCTGTGGCTCCCCAGGACTGCGTCTCTGGGGTGCCTGTTTCAGGCTCCTTCTGATTCCCGGCGGGTTGGCTGTACCCATCTAACAGTGTTCATACGGACACGTGTTGTTTGTAGTTTTTTCGGTTTTGCAAAGCCAATATAAAACTATGCTGTTGTTGTATTTCCTCCCCGGCGATCTTTTACAAAGATGTGGGGTTAGGAACAATTGGGGTTAACTTTTAACTTTAAATCACCCGGCGGGTGCAACCTGGTAGGGTGGGATGACCGAATTTGCAAAATTCAGTTTAGTTGACCAGACAATTGAGGGATGCATTGTGTATCGCCTCCTTCAACATACGGCAATTTAAGGCACAATTGGGGTTAACGTTTTTTAAACTAATATTCACACCCGGCGGGTGCTCCCTGGAAGGGTGGGAATAACGAATTTACAATTCAGTTAGTTAACCAGACAATTGAGGGATACGTTTTGTATCGCCGCCTTCAACATACGGCGATCTAAAAAGATACTTCGGGAGAAGTTAGATCTCGTATATTTGTCAGGCTTCCCAGTTTTTGATCTACGAGATAATTCGGGGGCCGGCGTCTTTTTTAGTTTTTTTTTTTTCCAAATTGAATCTTGAAACAAACACCACCGGAAAGACTTAATCAGTTATAAACGCCATGCTGGTCTTTATATATTAGGTCAGAGGGTATTCATAAATCTTTTGGACTTATTAAGATATTCTGAAATCTTTTACTTAGGAAACCCCACCGCGTAGCGAGCTATAGTCGTTGAGTATTACGTCTCGTTACCCGGCGGGTTATTGAACACTTGTGTGCGAACATGTTTGGGTTAACCTTATGAGCATTAATTCCTGGAAATTTTCTTTTTTTCCAGAGCTGGGTCCCGGCGGGTCTATGCAGAACCTGGAGTAAGTATCCCACCAGTCTCTGTCATGGCTACCTTTGCCCCGGTTTTTGCTTTATGCATTACGCCCTCCTGTTCAGGTATCCCTATTTTTGCGCACACCCTTTGTATAAAATGTGTTAAAATGTCTCGTTTGCTGTGGGTTACCTTTCCGGCGTTTTTTCTCATTGCTCCGAGAACACCGTTTTTGTTTACCGAATTTTAGTCAGGATGGCTCAAAATAGGTAAGTTACCCCGACGAGTTTGGTCGCTTGAGGGCTCATAAGAAACTGCGTTTTCTGTGGTCGAGCCTGGGATCAGGCTTCCTGTGTTATTCATTGCTTTATGCATTACGCCCTCCTGTAATGTATAGTTTAGTGTGGGTTACCTTTCCGGCGTTTTTTGTCGTTGCTCCGAGAACACCGTTTTTGTTTAACGAGTTTTAGTCAGGATGGCTAAAATAGGTAAGTTACCCCGACGAGTTTGGTCGCTTGAGGGCTCATTAGAAACTGCGTTTTCTATGGTCGAGCCTGGGATCAGGCTTCCTGGGTTATTCCCGTCGAGGGGGGCTCCACACAGTTTTCTAGGTGATCAGGCTGACACCTGTTGGACTTGGTTTTCTCTGCTTTTCAAAGCCATTGAAACAATGCTGTCTGTTTGTTTGGTCTTTACCTCCCGGCGACCTTTATACAAAGAGGTCTGGGGCAGGTATAACTGGTTTGACATTGCATATAAAACCCGGCGGTTGTACCTTCGGGTGGTTATATTAACGGATTTGCGATTCGAGATAATTTGCCAAACAAATGATTGATACAATAGGGTATCACGGCCTTCAAGACGGCGATCTATGAGGGCTTCTGGGAGAAGCCGGATTAGAGATTAAGGTAGGCTTAGACTTTTTATGGGATAAAAAGATGCCTGAATCTTACTAGTGTTTCAAGTGTCAAGGGATACTTGAAAGACTTCATCTTTAATAAAGATATGCTTCATCTTTATGAGGATTTAGAAATTATGCTTAATTCTTTTGGACAGGTAAAAGATATGCTGAAATCTTTAATAAGCCATTGAAACAATGCCGTTTGTTTGTTTAGTCTTTCCCTCCCGGCGACCTTTTTACAAAGAGGTCTGGGGCAGGTACAATTGGTTTGACATTGCAGATAAAACCCGGCGGTTGTACCTTTGGGTGGTTATATTAACTGATTTGCAATTCGCGATATTTGTATTTCCTCCCCGGCGATCTTTTACAAAGAAGTGGGGTTAGGAACAATTGGGGTTAACTTTTAAAACTTTAAATCACCCGGCGGGTGCAACCTGGAAGGGTGGGATGCCTGAATTTGCAAAATTCAGTTTAGTTGACCAGACAATTGAGCGATGCATTGTGTATCGCCTCCTTCAACATACGGCGCTTTAGGGCACAATTGGGGTTAACGTTTTTTCAACTAATATTCACCCCGGCGGGTGCTCCTTGGAGGAATGGGAATAACGAATTTACAATTCAGTTAGTTAACCAGACAATTGAGGGATACGTTTTGTATCACCGCCTTCATCATACGGCGATCTAAAACGATACTTCGGGAGAAGTTAGATCTCGTATATTTGTCAGGCTTCCCAGTTTTTTTATCTACGAGATAATTCGGGGGCCGGCGTCTTTTTTAGGTGGGGTTTTTCCAAAATTTAATCTTGAAACAAACACCACCGGAAAGACTTAATCAGTTATAAACACCATGCTGGTCTTTATATATTATGTCAAGAGGGTATTCATAAATCTTTTGGACAAATTAAGGTATTCTGAAATCTTTTACTTAGGAAACCCCACCGCGTAGCAGGCTGTAGTCGTTGAGTATTACGTCTCGTTACACGGCGGGTTATTTAACACTTGTGTGCGAACATGTTTGGGTTAACCTTATGAGCATTAATTCCTGGAAATTTGCTTTTTCCAGAGCTGGGCCCCGGGGGGTCTATGCAGACCCTGGAGTTAGTATCCCACCAGTCTCTGTCATGGCTACCTTTGCCCCGGTTTTTGGCTTTATGCATTACGCCCTCCGGTTCAGGTATCCCTATTTTTGCACACACACCCTTTGTATAAAAGGTGTTAAAATGTCTCGTTTGGTGTGGGTTACCTTTCCGGCGTTTTTTCTCGTTGCTCCGAGAACAACGGTTTTGTTTACCTAGTTTTAGTCAGGATGGTTCAATATAGGTAAGTTACCCCGACGAGTTTGGTCGCTTGAGGGCTCATAAGAAACTGCGTTTTCTGTGGTCGAGCCTGGGATCAGGCCTCCTGTGTTAGTCATTGCTTTATGCATTACGCCCTCCTGTCATGTATAGTTTAGTGTGGGTTACCTTTCCGGCGTTTTTCTCGTTGCTCCGAGGACACCGTTTTTGTTTACCAAGTTTTAGTCAGGATGGCTAAAATAGGTAAGTTACCCCGACGAGTTTGGTCGCTTGAGGGCTCATCAGAAACTGCGTTTTCTATGATCAAGCCTGGGATCAGGCTTCCTGGGTTATACCCGTCGAGGGGGGCTCCACACAGTTTTCTAGGTGATCAGGCTGACACCTGTTGGATTTAGTTTTCTCTGCTTTTCAAAGCCATTGAAACATTGCTGTCTGTTTGTTTGGTCTTTACCTCCCGGCGACCTTTTTACAAAGAGGTCTGGGGCAGGTATAATTGGTTTGACATTGCATATAATATCCGGCGGTTGTACCTTTGAGTGGTTATATTAACGGTTTTGCGATTCAAGATAATTTGCCAAACAATTGAAAGTGTAAAGGGATACTTGAAAGACTTCATCTTTAATAAAGATATGCTTCATCTTTATGAGGATTAAGAAGTTATGCTTAATTCCTTTGGACGGGTAAAAGATATGCTGAAATCCTTAATAAGCCATTGAAACAATGCCGTTTGTTTGTTAAGTCTTTCCCTCCCGGCGACCTTTTTACAAAGAGGTCTGGGGCAGGTACAATTGGTTTGACATTGCATATAAAACCCGGCGGTTGTACCATTGGGTGGTTATATTAACTGATTTGCAATTCGCGATATTTTGCCAAACAATTGATTGATACAATGGGGTGTCACGGCCTTCAAGACAGCGATCTATGAGGGCTTCTGGGAGAAGCCAGATTAGAGATTAAGATAGGCTTAGACTTTTTATAGGATAAAAAGATGCCGGAATCTTGCTAGTGTTTCAAGTGTAAAGGGATACTGGCAAGACTTCATCTTTAATAAAGATATGCTTCATCTTTATGAGGGTTCAGAAGATATGCTTAAATCTTCTGGACGGGTAAAGATATGCTGACATCTTTAATATGAAACTAAAGGGACAACGAAAAGTAGTGATGGAGTGCTACGGTTCGTTGACCGGCGGTTTTGAGGCACATATTTTGTACCATTTTTTGGGGGTAACCCTCTGAGCATTAATCCCCGGAAATTTCTCTTTCCAGGGCGGAGTACCGGTGTTGCACCAGGTGACCAGGTAGTTCACGGGGGCGGGGTAGTTTTCCCCCAGTCTCTGTCGTGTCGGCACTTGAACCTCTCATTGCGGTATGTTCAACGCCGTTTAGCTCAGGTAGCCCTATCTTATTTCTATTTGTTAATGAAATATTTTAATAGTTGAATCATAATAAACATATATATTTTCTATGATTATATTATGATAATACCTGTATTATGTTTATTGATAGTAATTTATTTTAATACACTTAAAAATATAAATTACCTTAATTAGTATACTTTCTGATTTTGCTCCCCAGCTCTACTTTCAATGTGTTAACGAGCTATGGGAGTTTTTAATTATCATAAACCTTTACGGGACTCGGACGAGAGCTCCCATTCAGGGAGTATACCGAGCTCGCAAGCGAGGGACAGCCACAGCCAAGGTGTATGGCGATACTCACAGTCATACCTCACCCGCCGGCCGATAACGCCGGCGGACGAACCTGACGCTCTGATGACGGACGAGAATAGGTTGATTTACATTTATCTATTTTCTGCCGCCAGACGCGTCTCTAATGTGCCACGTAGTCCACAAACTACAGGATTAGCGAGGCGTTGTCTCGCTAATCGCGCCCCTGTGGCCGGCGCAGTGGGGTACCAGCATTTGAACACGTGGTGCCCGCACCCAGTGTCACTCCTGGTCGGGTTGTTCCACTTAGAACACAGTTGGGAACCTAGAAACCTCGCGGACTTGTTCATTTTGGACAGTCAGGAGGCCAAGTGGCTAGCACCATCTGGTAGCGACGTGACCAAGATATTCACGAATCATTATACCCAGTCTACAAAGCGACAGTTTCCATAGCATTGGCAAGCTTTTACGTCTCGGATTCTTCGAACAACACGAACTGTGCCCCCGGTGGCGTGGGTTGTTTATTATTTAATTTATCTGTTCATGCAGAAATATTTATCTGAAAGTGATTTATGTGGGCAGGTTTTAAACTTCGCCCACCTTCCCCGTCGGCTCAGGCCTACATGGTCTCTGGACAAAGCATCGTCGCATTAGTTTTTAATTATTCATATTATCTGTTTGAGCAGAAACGTTTATCTGTGGTAACGTTAAAAAATCACTTAACTGCGATTAAAGTGCCCTTTTTAGACCTTACAGGTCTCTCCTTACCGGTAGCGGAGGAAACAGGTTTTATGAGGGCATGTTTTAAACTCCGCCCACCTCCCCGTCAGCTCATGCCTACTTGGTCTCTGGACAAGGCATTGTCTTTACTTCACTCTCGTCTGTACCAAAATACTGCAGATTTTGCATTACCCTTTACAAAAGGCTGTATTCCTTTTGGCTTTGGCCATCGGGAACAGAGTGTCTGAGCTGGCGGCGATGAGCAACACACCTAATTGCCTTAGGTTTGGTAGACTTAATGAATGTATTCACATTGCACCTTCCCCGGGATTTGTAGCCAAGACTGAGCACAGTGCACACATGTTTTCTGAGTTCACGGTGCCGGCGTTAAAAAGGGGAAAGGTGCACCATTTCTATGGCCAGTGCAAGCTCTAACCAAATATTTGAGAGTGGCTCCTCTAACCCCCAAAGTGTTTTGTGGGTAGCGAGTACGGGTAACGCTTACTGAAACGGAGATTAGCTTCTCTTCTGGTCGAAGTCATTAAAGAGAGTAATCCCGGCGTTGTGGGTAGGGCCCACGATTTACGCAAATGGGCAACCTCTTTACGTTTCCTGAAGAACTTTTCAGTAGAAGATCTTTCGTCCACACAGTTGTGGGCGTCTAATCATACGTTTTTGACTAGATACTTGTCAGTTGCTCTAGACAAACCTTCCTTACCATGAATAGCTTTAAGGCAGAGGGTCTAGGTGGCCCTTCAGTCACTTTTGTTTACTTTCAAGGAAAAAGGTAGGGGGGGGGGGGGGGGGGGTGCAGTCAGTGTAACATAGGACACCCTAGACCCCGCCGGAATGTAAGAGCTGTGATACAATTTATGGATAATGTGATATGAAAATTTCTCTGCGAGAAATTGTGCTAGTACAATGTTAGTACAAACAACGGGGTTGTTATAGTAGTTTTAGCTGTGAAAGCAATTTAGTATTAACCCTCTGTTCCCGGAAGGGCTCTTGAACGCCCATAAAAAAGCATACACGAGCTACCCGGAAGGGCTCTTAAACACCCATGAGGTCAAAGCCTGTGAGCTTGGTGTGCGAGGCGTCGGTCCGACGCATGTAAACAATAGCCGGCTGGACCGACGCCCCGCATCTCCGGCCACAAGAAGGAGAGCGTCGCTTGTTCGTGTGTGCCTGTATGTTGTTGTTAAGTATCGAAAAGTAGTGTAAAGTGGCTGTTTTTGCCATAAAGTTATCTCCAATGAAATCATCATCACAACTCAACCAGTTGACTTAGAGAGCTCTACTTAACGCCATTCTACAGGTAAATAACACAGCTACGCTTGGGGATGCATGGGAATGCAGGAAGTAGTCAGAATAACAAATATACGGTAGCCTAGCCTAGACGTTTTTCGGCCAAAACACCCGCAAAACACTCACAAACTCCCACTGTACCTCACCCGCCGGACGATAACGCCGGCGGGCGGGCCAGACGCACTGGTGACAGACTGGAACAGGTGGAGTTCCATTTATCTGTTTCCACCGCCAGACGCGTCTCTAATGTGCCACGTAGTAAACAAACTACAGGATTATCGGGGCGTAGTCTCGTTAATCGCGCCCCTGTGGCCGGCGCAGTTGTGGTACCAGCAATTGAAAACGTGGTGCCCGCACCCGGTGTTACTCCCGGTCAGGTTTTTCCACTTAAGACACAATTGGCAACCTAGAGACCTCGCTGACTTTTGCATTATGGACATTCAGGAGGCCAAGTGGCTAGCACCATATGGTAGAGACGTGACCAATAAATTCATGAATCAATATACCCAGTCTACAAAGCGACAGTATCAATCGCATTGGCAAGCCTTTACTTCTTGGATTCTTAGAACAGAACAAACTGTGCCCTCGGTGGCTTTGGTTTTTAATTATTTAAATTATCTGTTCGAGCAGAAACGTTTATCTGTAGTAACGTTAAAAAATTACTTAACAGCGATTAGGATGCCATTTTTGGACCTTACCGGTCTCACCATACCAGTCGCGGAGGAAACAGGTTTTATGAGGGCATGTTTTAAACTCCGTCCACCTCCCCGTCAGCTCATGCCTACTTGGTCTCTGGACAAAGCATTGTCATTACTTCGAGGTGATGCGTACAAGTAGACTGGGATGGTATGGACATGTGGAGAGAATTTATGAACAAAATTGGGTGAAAAAATGCAGGTCTGTGATTGTGGAGGGAGCTGCACCAAGGGGTGGACTGAGGAAGACCTGGGATCGGACTATACGTGCCGATCTCAAATCCAAGAACTTGACAAGTGAAGCACCCCTTAACAGGGTTGCCTGGAACGCCGCCATTAGGACAAGAGACTGAAACTGCCCGTATGTGTGGAACACTCAGTCTTAAAATGTTATGTATGTTTTATGTGTACCCGGCGGATAGCCGTGCCAGTGACAATGTGTGCCATCAGTCTAGGGTAGAAACGGATGATCGTAGTGTGTGGCGACGTCCTGAGCCAGTGCAATACCCGGCAGAGGTAAGGAACAGGGGTAATGTGAACGTTACACCCCACGACCCGATACCTTCATCGGTACCGGATTTGTCTTAGGAAGGTTTCGAACAAAGACTACTTTCTGAGGCACGGCAACAACCGGAAGACATGGCAGTAGTAGACGAAGGGCAGGAGGAAGTAGAACATTTACCTTCTGCCCAACCCGGCCGGTTAGCTAGTGAGTCCGAAGCAGCACATTTAAAATTAGGCAGTGATGGAATATCTTCCCTTGCTTGTGTTTACTTTATTATATTTACAATTGTATGTGTTCCATGTGGTATTTTATAGCTTTTAAGGTTCGAATATCGCTGTAGATTATCACATTATCGTATGAATGAAATATACTGTTCTTTATTATTCCATATAGATTAATTAAACTAGAAATTTTTTAGTAATGATAATGATAATGTGATAGGTGATATCAGAACCTTAAGAGCTAAAAAATACCACATGGAACACATACAATTGTAGATATAATAAAGTAAACACAAGCAAGGGAAGATATTCCGTCACTGCCTATTTTAAATGTGTGATACCGGTAAGTAAATATAAGATTTTGATTGGAAATTTCAATTTGCCAAGGATCAACTGGGCAAATTGTACTACTCCAGCGGGACAGTGTAGCCTGGAAAACAAGTTTATAGAGAAAGTGAGAGATTGTTTTTTAACACAACATATTACAGAGATGACAAGATATAGAGATGGGACGCAGGGGAGTGTAATTGATTTGATTTTTAGCAATGAGGAGGATATGGTAGAACATGTCAATGTGGATAGCCCTATAGGTCGTACTGACCATGCCTGTATAAGTTTTAGTTGCAATATTAAAACAGAGAGGGATAATAGAAGCAATACAAAAATATACATGTATGATAGAGCAGATTATGAGCTGCTGAGAAGGTGTTTGGACATTGACTGGGGGGAATACTTGAACGGTGAAGACGCTGAAGGAATGTGGAGGAAGATTAGAGTCAAACTGGAGAATGCTATATCCAAATGTGTACCAGTAAGGGAATATAAGGATAAAAAAAAATTGAGGAAAAGAACGAACCCAGAATTACCAATGAAAAGAAAGCTTTGGACATTGATAAGAAGGAAGAAACGATTGTGGGAAAGACTAAAAGTGTAAAAAAAGAACAGGGGGTCTAGTGTAGAAGCTAAAGAAGTGGATTTGGAACGTAGACAAATAAACAATAAAATAAGGTGGGAGACAAGGAGGGGGGTGAAGGAGAGGAAGAGAGAGATTGCAAAAAACCTGAAGGATAATCCAAAAATATTCTGGAAGTACATTCAGGAAAAGTTAACAAGAAGAGTAGGTATCCCAGAACTGATAGGAGAATTGGATGATTTTTTTTTTTTTTTTTTTTTTTTTTTTTTTTTTTTTTAAAGAGACGATGAACGGAGGAAGGAAAAACACAGATAAAACAAAAAGGTCCATGTGCCTAAAGGCATCCTCCATTCATAAAATGTTTGTAACAACTGGATTTAAACATTTGTAGATTGTAAGTTTGTGGAAAGCAATTCGAGGGAAGTGAATTCCAAAGAGTAGTAGCTCTGGGGATAAATTAATTCTGATAAGCAGAAGTTCTGCATTGTGGAGGAGAAAGTGTAAATTCATGGGCGCTCTCAGCTGCCCTAGTTCTACGGGGAAAGATGTGGAGAGGCGGCACAATTGAAGCAAGTTCCTCGGAATAATTGCTGTGAAAATATCTGTAGAATAATGCAAGGGATGCAACGTTTCTTCGTATGGATAATGTAGGAAGGTCCTGTGTGATTGCAGGGTTATTGATTAATCTAATAGCTTTATTTTGAATTTTGTCCAACTGCCTCAATGCAACCACTCCACTTCCACCCCACAGAGGTGAACAGTAATCCATCTGAGAACGCACATGACTTTTATATATTACGGCCAACTGCTCGTCAGTGAAGAATTCTCGAACTCTGTACAGGAGTCCCAGTTTTTTAGAGGCATTCTTAGCAATGCTTCTAACATAATGTGTCCAGCTCAAGTTAGTAGTTAATGTTACACCGAGAATGTCAATACTAGGGGAAGTGGGAAAATTGAATGTACTTGGTTTTCTGTGCATTAAAGGAAACTAGATTCTTTTGTCCCCATCCATTAATTCTAGAAAGGTCCTGGTTCAGAGAAATTGCAGTGTTTATTTTTGAATTTATAAGATCGGGTTGGGTGAAAGAATTGGTAAATGTGAAGGAACTGTGGAGTGTTGAGTCATCTGCGTAGGAATGTATTGGATTATGAGTGGTAGATATGAGATCATTGATATGAATGAGGAACAGAATTGGGGCCAAGACTGATCCCTGGGGAACACCAGCATTTATTGAGTGAAATTGAGAATAAAGGCCATCTACCATTACACGTATTTTTCTGTTATGAAGATAAGAAGAAATTAGTGGAACTAATGATGCAAGGCCGTAGTGTGACATCTTCGACAATAAGGATTGATGCCAGACTCTATCAAATGCCTTTGATATATCCAGTGCTATTGTATGTGTTTCACCATGTTGGTCTGTAGCTTGGTTGATTTGATGCGTAAGAAGGCAAAGAATGTCTGCAGTTGATCGACATCGTCTAAAACCATATTGCCTATCACTGATTAATTTATTAGGAATATGGAATAGGAATAGATGATAGGAATAGAGCAAAAACTGATAAGGAGAAAGCAGAGGTGCTGGGGAAATACTTTGGGGAGGTACTAACAGTGGAGTCGGATGATGCAGTGCTTACTATTCCCATCAAACAGGCACCGGCACTAGAGCTAATAAAGTTTTCCCATGCTAGAATAAGAAGGGCTATAGAAAAAATGAACAGAAGTAAGTCCCCGGGACTGGATGGGATACATCCAAGAATCATAAAGGAAGGAGGTGAGATGTTAGTAGAGCCATTACAAATTTTATTTGAGGTATCTTATAATACAGGACAAATCCCGATGGACTGGAGAGAGGCGAACATAACAGCTATGTTTAAGAAGGGAAAGAGAAATGACCCAGGAAATTATAGACCAGTCAGTTTGACAAGTGTTGTGTGTAAACTAATGGAAACGGTAATTAGAGAAGGAATAATGAAGCATATGAAATCAAACCAACTTTTCAGTGGGAGACAGTTCGGATTCTTGCCGGGGAGGTCATCAGTACTACAGCTAATTAAGGTGGTAGATGATTGGATGCAAATTCTGGAGGATGGTGATGCTATAGACGTGGTATATTGCGATTTTATAAAGGCCTTCGATAAGGTCCCACATAAAAGGTTAATAGAGAAAGTTAGAAGCTATAATATAGGGGAGAAATGTGTGAAATGGATAGAAGCTTTCCTGAAAGATCGGAGACAGAGGGTACTGGTGAATGGAATATGCTCGGGGTGGAGGGAAATTACAAGTGGGGTACCTCAGGGATCTGTGTTGGGACCACTACTGTTTGTTATATTTATCAACGACTTACCTGAAGTTATAACTAATGGAAGTGAGATATACCTGTATGCGGATGACACTAAGCTGTATAGAAGAGTAAGGAAGATGTGGGTTTGCTTCAAGGAGATGTGGAGGGCATGAAGGGATGGTCTGAACATTGGTTAATGCCTTTTCATCCAAAAAAATGCACGTACATGCGGATTGGGACAAGCAAGATAGACAAGGTAGGATACAGTATGTATGAAGCGATGGAGGAAGTGAATGCAGAAAAGGATATAGGAGTAGTGATAGACAATAAGTTAAATTTTTCAGAACATTTAGTGGAAAAGATAAACAAAGCCAATAGAATTGTAGGGCTGATAAGGACATTTGTGTCACTTGACGAAGAAATATTCAGGAATCTCTATACAGCGCTGGTTAGGCCGCACCTGGAATATGCGAACCAGGTGTGGGCTCTATATATGGTAAAGGATATAGAAGCAGTGGAGAAAGTGCAGAGGAGAGCTAGCAAGCTAGTACCAACGTTGAAGAACGCGGGCTATGAGCAGAGGTTGAGGACACTGGGGCTTCCGACACTGGCATATAGGAGAAAGAGAGGGGATATGATAGAGACTTTAAAGATAGTGTCAGGAATGTATGATGAGGATGTGTGTGAAGGTATCTTCTTGATGCGGGAGGGAACAAGAACGAGAGGACACTCTAAGAAAA
The DNA here is from genome assembly GCA_032716605.1 of Paralithodes platypus. Classification (NCBI taxonomy): domain Eukaryota; kingdom Metazoa; phylum Arthropoda; class Malacostraca; order Decapoda; family Lithodidae; genus Paralithodes; species Paralithodes platypus. Next base: position 2,949,690 of record CM064509.1, on the reverse strand, counting down.
TTTACAAAGAAAGAAATAGGCTTGAAAAGGCAGAGAACTCATTTTGTGATAGAGTGGTAAATGAGTGAACGCACTGCCCCAGTATGTAGTCGATTCCGAATCAATAAGGAAGTTTGAAAGTAATCTTGATAAAGCATGGGGAAGACAAGATTTGAAGTTTGATAATAAAGCAAAATACAGAATAGTAAAAAATTTGCGTCTGCTACCGCCGCCGCCATCACCGTGAACGACCGCAGCAGTGCAAGTACTGGCACTGAGCTGGATACACAGGCCTAGTTTGCCTTTTTCCAGAGGATCTACTGTAAGAAACTGTAAGAAACTGTAAATCATGGCCTGTGATTGGCTAATCTGCATTAGCCCGTCAGTCAGTCTCGTCTCTCGCTTACTCTCCCGTTTATAATTTTATTGTTTCGCTTGTGTTTACTTTATGGTACAGTATATAAGTTATTATTGGGTTTCATGTGATATTTATTAGCTCTTTAGATTCGGATAAGACTATAATTTATTAATTAATCATTAAAATTACTTAAATGTATATAGTTTAATGAATAAATAAGGAATAATAAAGGTAATACTGTAATAAGAAATTATCAGCTCTGCCGCTCATTTTGGCCAGTGAGCTCGGGTACTGATATGACAGCCAATCAAGAGCCTCGATGCAAACACTAGTTAGGAGCCAGATGCACGGGTCGATTGAATGGAGTATAGTACTATCCCTGTTTCACCTACAGTAACTACGACTAATGTTAGAGTTATCACTGGTGTAATTTCTCCACCTCTGGAAAAGACCCCGGTCAAGAGAGGCCCTATGCCACTTCTTTATGGTCCTGATTTGTCATGGGTTACCGTTACGGCTCAGAATCCCGCGAGTGCACAGCAGACACTCTCGGGGGAACTCCCGGTATCAGGTGAGTGGATTATTCAAATGAACAAAAAATAGGAAACTACGGACTAAAGATGCTGCTGGAAATATTTTGGACGTGTCTGTCAAAGCCATCCCAAATGTCTATGCATATGACTATTTTGTGTATTCTTCCACTCCAGCTCTCCCACCTCCCTCCTCTGCACGACTTTATGCGGACTGGACAAAGGTCGACGGCTTAAATGACGTAAAAGCTCTTGATTTGCTAACGCCGGAATTAGACACAACTCCGGTTGACATCAGATGGGGCAGGTGGGCACAGGTCCTTGGGTAGACTGGGAAACAGAGGCTCAGCAGTTTGCAGCTACTATTACTTCCAAGTCATCCCATCAAATTCCGCAGGAAACTCATTCTTGGTTTTCATTGCCAGTTGCAAAAGCCGGAGGGGTTCCTCCTGCCATTTTAAATTTGTTGTCAGCACCTAAATTGTCTTTGTGGGAATTGAATGATCCCTTTTCAACCCCACCCCCGGCGCATTTAGATAAAGATTTCAAATCGCGCCAAAAGGCATTGCGACTATTTTCCCAAATTCTGCTGAGCCGACAGGTTGCCCAGTCCCTCATTAGAACCATACAGGCTATTACTGATTCAGATGCCAAGAAAGCAATGGAATTATCACAGCGTCTGATGCTATAAAATTCTATTCAGTCATTGGGCGGCGTCAGGACAGCCTTATTAGAAGCAGTTCGTGCGCGTCAGGACCTCAGAGTCTACCTGGTCAAGACGTTGCCGGAAGACATTGGTCGCCGGGTAATTTTGTCACCAGTGCTTACGCCCACATTAGTTTGTCCTAATACTTAGCAAACCGTGTTTAATTTGGTAGATACCACTAGGCCAGGTGCTTCCTCAGCTAGGAAGGAACATTTCAAATTTGCCAAACCATATGCCAAGCCTAAAGTAAATCAGAAGACTCAACCTAGTGGGTCTAAGTTCTTTCAGGGCTCAAGGTCTCCTCTGGCACAGGGCAGCACTCAGGCCAGAGGTAAGCAAGGGAAAGGGTCAGGAAGATGGTTTAAAGGTCAACCCAAACACAAGTCAGGGCAAGGTTCGACTCCTGCCAAAGCTAGCCAGCCGTCTACCTCTACCCAACCACCTTAAAATAACTAGTTATATCACAAACTCTCTCACTCCCGGGGCCTGTCGTGGGCGAGTTGGATCAGAGTGTAGTTACGCTGGACAAGCCCACTCAAGTAACTGGGTCATTTCGGGTGTGTCATCGGGGTTGGGCAAGGACAGTGGTACGCAAGGGCATAACCTGGCAGTGGCTCCGACACTCTCGTTTACGTCAACCACTCGAAATCACTCATGTTTCTTTAGAGGTGTAGTCACTAGTCCAGGAAATGATCACCAAGCATATCATTGTCACGGTCAATCCAACTTGCCCAGTTTACACATCCAAACTTTTTCTCGTACCAAAGAGGGACAGTGTTCAGATGAGACCGGTCGTAGACCTATCTCGTTTGAACGAACATATTCACAACGCATCGTTCAGGATGCTCACTGTGAACCAAATCAGGCTAACACTTCCGCCGCAAGGTTGGATGTGCTCGTTAGACCTGACAGAAGGCTATTGGCATGTCCCGGTAAACAAAAGGTTCCAAAAATTCCTCGCCTTGAGGATAGAGCATCAGACTTATGTCTTTCAGCGGATGCCCTTCGGATTGAACCTAGCACCGAGAATATTTACCAAATTAGTCCGGGTGGTGGGCTCCGCCCACCACCCCGTCAGCTCATGCCTACCTGGTCGCTAGACAAAGTTTTGTCTTTACTTCATTCGCCAAAGTATAATCGCAATCCAGATTTTGATTCAATATTAAAGAAAACTGTGTTCCTTATGTTTTGGCCACAGGTAACCAGGTATCTGAGCTGGCGGCGATGAGCAAGGAACCTAATTGTCTCAGGTTTGGACGACGCAATATCAAAGTACAAATTGCATCGTCACCCACTTTCATAGAAAAAAAAATTAGCATAGTGATCATGTTTTTTCTGAGTTCATGATCCCGGCGTTAAAGCGAGGAGATACGCATTATTTATTATGCTCAGTACAAGCTCTTGCTAAGTTCTTGAGAGTATCCCAACCTAAGCAACCAGGAACTCTCTGGGTTAATAGTACGGGAAGCGCATCATGAACAGGAAGTTAGCATCTTTGCTGGTCGAGGTTATTAGGGTTTAGTGGGGAGAGCCCACGATATTAGAAAGTGGGAAGTGTCATTAAGATTCCTCCAAAACTTTTCAGTAGATGATATTGCTAATACGCGCCTCTGGGCGTCTAACCATACTTTTTTTACGCGCTCCTGTCTGTGGCCCTGGACAGACCAAAGCTCACCTGCGTGGAATTACGTCAAAGGGTCTAAATTGGTCTTTGTGCTAATAGTTTTAAGTTTAATTGTTTTTAGTGAAAAGAGGGGGGGGGGGGGTTTACTGGAGAGCAAAAACCTTCAGACCCTCCGCCGGATATCTATCTAACCCCTTCGGGGATCACGGCGTCAGGCAATAGATAGATAGATAGAATAATAGTTGCAACTATAAGATATATGCAACAAGTTGTACAAGCATATTTAGTAGCAGTCTCTACTTTTCCAACGTAGGGCTATGATCTCAGCCGCTACCACAGCGGGCCGATTTATCGGTACTCACGCGAAGTACTAAATAATCTCTAGAGTTGCACCTCAATTCACTACTAGGCACGTTGTACACACTCCGAGACGACTAAAGAAGGAAGAGAAAGCGAAGGAGAGAAAGAATTGTTATAGTTACCCATTTAGTCTAGCTGCTCTCCTCTAAGCCATGCTCCATGTTCTATGAGTCTGCGCCAGTACATCAGCCTCTTCGCGCACACCGTCGATGACACACGCTTTTTTCTGTGTTCCGCGAGTGCCTGTTTTTGCCTGCCCCTTCGCTTCAACTAAGTGAGTGTGAGCCTTTTCAGGCTGTTGAGGTTTTAGAAGGACGTTTCACTGATGTAGGCAGCACTTTACGGATTAATGGCGTGTTTCTGGGTGTGCGCGGAGTGCTGGAGACGTGTTGAATTATATTGTTTACTTCGGGGGTGGTTGGTCCTCAGCGCCGCGTAGCGGTCGTTGAGTGTACTATTCTACCCTCGCTTTTCGGGTTCATGTTCACTTTACCCCTTCAAACTCAGATGGTACACGTGTGTACCATTAAGTTTTGCCCCGAGGAACCCGGGTGGTACAACATTGTACCATTGCTTGAAAGCCTGTGAGCTTCGTGTGCGAGGCGTCGGTCCGACGCATGTAAACAACAGCCGGCTGGACCGACGCCCTGCATCTCCGGCCACAAGAAGGAGAGCGTCGCTTGTTCGTGTGTGCCTGTATGTTGTTGTTAAGTATCGAAAAGTAGTGTAAAGTGGCTGTTTTGGCCATAAAGTTATCTCCAATAAAATCATCATCACAAATCAAGCACTTGACTTAGAGAGCTCTACTTAACGCCATTCTACAGGTAAATAACACAGCTACGCTTGGGGATGCGCGGGAATGCGGGAAGCAGTCAGCATAACAATGATACGGTAGCCTAGCCTAGACGTTTTTCAGCCAAAACACCGGATTTCGGGGAATATTTATGTAATGCGTAGCCGGGGCGGGAGGGTTAATGACCATTAACGTAACTTGGGGGGGGATGTATGCTTCCCGCGTGATGCATTGTTTCTTTTCCCTTTTTTGCGTGAACTTTTGTTTTATTTTGTTTTTCATATGACTGCGTGTCGAAGTTTTAAAAGACTTGAGCATGAATTTTCTCTGGATTCTGCTTTTGTGAGAGCATAGGGCATACAGCCTTTATTCTCTTTCGAACATGCTGCTTTGGTCTCAACTGACCTATAAGCCCTTCTGACTTGTTTTTCAACATGTCCATAGTTGGTAGTCTTGTATTTCATCGCCTGGTTCACCTTTTTGTCAGTTCCTTTTCGTTTCCCCGGGCCTACTTGACTCGAGGATACGTGGTTCTGGTAACAGTGTCAGTCGCTCGCTTGCCCTAACTTTTTATTTTAACGTAATTGTGGGGGTTTTCGGGCAGTGTTTAGCTTTGTTACTAGGTTCTATCAATCAGGGATTGACGCTGCCCTAGTGTTTTCTCTTTTTATGTGTATTGTGTAACTATGCTAGGCTTGTTTTTTTACCTTGAGCAGACCGCCGTCGGAATGGTCCACACAGGTCCTTTCCTTCTGTTTTCCTCTTGTCTCTACTGACTTGGTGGTTATGGTCTTATACGCTCTTGTTAAAATTCTCGCCTTTATGTTTTGTGTAACTAAGCTAATCGTTTTTTTGCCTTGAGCAGACCGCCGTCGGAATGGTCCACACAGGTCCTTTCCTTCTATATTCCTCTTGTCTCAACTGACTTGGAAGTCTCGGTCTCGTCGCTCTTGTAAAAATTCTCGCTTTTCTTCCATTTTACCTGTTTCCGTTCTTCCCCTGCCTGTGTATACTTGATCATAGGGAGGGGGGGCGGGGGGGGATATCTGGAAACTGTGTACGGGCCCCGCTCACAGAGAGGATAAGCTTGGACAAGTTGACTCGACATTCGTGTTTACACACGTTTTTTTGCCACGCAGGCGGGGGTCTTCAGGTGTCCTCAGCTCCTTCATCTTTTTAGTTTTCCGCTATACAAGCGAAATTCTACTTTTAATGTGCCCTGTGCCTTGTCAAGGACTCGGCCACATAGCCTTTTGCCTTGATTTTTGTGTTGGCGCCCTGTTATACCCCTTTTTAATTGTACCTGGACAGGGCTCCTTGGACAACAGCTGCTTGGCTGTTTCCTCTCCCTTGTGTCCTCCTTCTGTACCTAGTTTCCGCCCTACAGGCGGCCTCCTAGTATACTAGGTGGACCCAAGGACCTCCTGAAAAGTCCTAGGACTCGACCCAAAGTGGCGATTGTCCTGTGTGTATTGGATTCCCTCCCCTCCCCTATTTCCACTAATAGGGTACTGTTGGATTGCTCACACTTGACCTTTTTCCTTCCAGCTGGTGCCCACTCTACTGCCGGCCAAACCTACACCGCCGCCGCTTCGCCCCCTCCTCCCTCCGCTCTCCCAGAGGGTTCTCAGGTATTTTGGGTGGGGTCTTTTTTCCCCAAAGGAATTGGACCTGTTTACCAGGGTTGGGTCTTGCCAAATGGGCTTGTCCCAGCCCTGGTGTTTATGGTCTACTGTGTGGGTGTTTTTTAATTGACTTTCCTTGTTATCTTTGCTACTTGGCGTCTTCCTGGATATTGTCTTACTTGGGTTTCAAATGCTATTTTGGCTATACTGCCTCATACTTTTACCCTGTCTCACCTCCACTGGTGTGTAACGCTCCCCCCCATTTTTCGGTGCCATAATGCCGGCTCCTTACTTACTTACTTTTGATGTGTTCGCCACTCTTCTAGCGGCACCAAGGAGCGTGGCGCCCCTCGTCAGGCCCCTGACATGCAATCGGTCGGCCATGCTGGACCATCAGGACCATCATGCCTCCACACGGCCTGCTACGGCAAGGATATCTACGTCCCCTGCCGATGTGAAGTTTGTTTCTCCGCCCTTCAACTCTGGAATCGCGCCCTGCATCGGAGGAAGGCCGACGGGCCAAGAGGTCTCTCCGTCTATCATGGGATATCATCTCCCATTACGTACGCCTTGCCTCTGCCCTGTGTCCAGCCCTCTCCTCTCCATTCCCCGTTCGGTCTCACTGATGTCCTCGAGGTGGATCGGGGGGGGGGGGGGGGAATGGTCGCGTCATGGATGACCTGTGTCGGCACGCATTCCCTTGACAGGTTGACTCGACATTCGTGTTTACACGCGTTTTTTCGCCACACAGGCGAGGGTCTCCTGGTCCCCTCTGGCTCTTCATCTTTTTCTAGAATTCCGCTCTACAAGCGAATTTTCTACTTTTTGATGTACCCTGTATCTGTATCTGGGAATCGGCCACATCACCTTTTTTCTTGTTTATTGATGAAGTTGGTGCCCTGTCTACGTTTGAATGTATGTATGGTCCTGGATATGGCTACTTGGCTGATTGCCTATCCTCTGTGTCCTCCTTCTGTGTTATTTCCGCCCTACAGGCAGCCTTCTAGTATACTAGGTGGACTCAGGGACCTGTCTGCTCGCGTGGCGATTGTCCTGTGTGTCTTGGATTCCGCCTCCTATTTGTACCAATTAGGTGTCGGGTAGCTCACATTTGACTTTTTACTGGCAGGGAGGTTCGGCCTTGACTCCACGTTGTGTTTACACAAGTTTTTACGCCAAACAGGCGGGGTGTCCTCTGCCTCTTCCTATAGAAACTCGCTCCACAGGTGGATTTTCTATTCCTGGATGTACCCTGTGACCTGTATCTGTAACCAGAAATCGGCCACGTGTCTTTTTCCTCTGGTTATTTATGCCCTTTGCATTTATCTGCACCCAGGGAATGGCTGCTTAGCTGGGTTTCCCCCCTTGATATGTCCTCTGTTTCCTTCTGTGCCTCGAATCTGCTCCACAAGTGGCCTCTTGCTCCTAGATCGACACAGAGACTCGCTGAAAGGTCCCGGGCCTCCGCTCACGTGGTGTTGGTCCTGTGTGTATTGGATTCCCCCCTTTCTTCATTGAAATTTTACCGACCATCCCCACCGTGGCCTCCACTTTTGTGTCTGGCCTGCTGCTCCGCTCCTCGGACTTCACTGGATCTTAAGCCCTATGTTGAATTCGCTTTTCCTACCCAGTCCAGGACGTTCGCTACCCATTGTCGTCGACAGGTTCGGGTGGTTTTTCTGCTCGTCAGCCCCTGCCGACGTCCGCAGCCACCTCCTCCTGCCGGACCTTTTAAGTCCGGGACTGACGTTCCTGGGGGTGGCTTGGCAGGAGGCTTTCTTGCTTGTGCTAAGCGACACATGCTCCGCACAATGGGAGGTCGTGGCGAAGCCCTCGTCGTCCTCCTCCAACCATGCGAGTAGGGGTCCGTCGCCGGCAAGGAAGCCCTGGGCCTGGGGCTTGGGCTATGGGACGGGCCGCGGGGGGATGTTGTATACGCTCCTCCCGTGGCCGTTCGTACCCGGTTTGCCGTTCCGCCCTGTGGGTGGACTAGGGTACGAGTACCAATGGAGACGCATTGCCCAAAGGAGACGCACTTGAAACAAAAATACTAATAACTACTGGGGATGAGTAGATGGATGGATGATTGTGGCAAAAAATGTGTTAACTATCACCCACTAATCTTGCATAGTATTGCCTTCATATATTTCCATGGTAGCACATCATATGTGATGTACTGAAGAAATTTCATGTTTTGACCAAAACCCTTACGAAAAGCTAAGGATTTTGCTATTTTCAAAGCTAATTTTCTTACCGCTTTCCAATCGATTCTTTTCCTTTTCTTGCAGGCTGATTGTGCATGAACTGAAGTACACCACTGCATGATTAATGGCTTGTTCTGGCATGCCTGGATAGGGAGGGGGGGGGGGGGGGGGTGCGTCCCCATAGGGCAACTAAAAATACGATTTCCTATAGAGACGCAATTTTTCAAACTAATGCTAGAAGGTCGTACACCACACTGGTGGAAAGCCATATCACCCTCTATGTCCAGTGTAAATAAGAGCGAACTTCCATCACCATTTATGGAGCTACCGTCTTTAGAAGAAGGGGGTACAAATGCCCTAAGAAGACGCATTGCGCAATACCTATGGAGACATGCGTCTGCAAAGGGTCGCTTTGGTGCATCTCCTTAGGGCCTTGTGAACATACGCTAATTATTCAATGCTATTATCCCTATCAGTGTGGGAGACATCATTTACATATTATTCTAGCTATATTTGAGTAATACTAGCCAGAATAAAGTGAATAGGACGTTACCCACATTGATTAAACAACTTACCCTTTTTTCTACCCTCAGCTGCATAAAAATACAAATTGAATGGTCTATGCATGTTAAACATGAGGGGCAACGCTAATAAAAAACCTACTACTAAACAAAGGCTTGCTCCAAGACACAACTATACAGACAGTGATATAGAAGATGCCATAAAGGAGCATGAGATGTAAGTAGGCCTATGTTTTCTAACATTGCAAGCATGTTTTTTTTTCCTTTGAAACAAAATACTTGTTAAATATACATAAACTGTGTGTGTGTGTGTGTGTGTGTGTGTATTTACCTATTTGTATTATACAGGAGTTGAGCTTTTTAGGCTCGTATTGTGTGTGTGTGTGTGTGTGTGTAATATCCACGATTTCCTTCTTTCATACTATTTTCCTTCCATGCATGCAGAGAGGGCACCAGTATTCGTGCTGCAGCTCGGGCCCGTGGAATACCAGAATCAACACTTAGGCATAAAATATCCGGTTACCATCCAATAAGCAAGAAAATGGGACCAAAACCGCTGCTTACAGATGCTGAGGAACAAGTCTTGGTCAACTATATACAACTGGCATGTGACCGAGCTCGGCCTGTCACCAAGTATAATGTAATGAACGCTGTTGCCACAATTATGAAAGAAGAGAGAGAAGCAAACTACAGAAGAGTACTCCCTCCATCTTTCAAGGATGATCACCCTGGGGAGAAGTGGTGGAGGCTTTTTCGTGGCAGACATCCTACAATTGTCTTCCGAACCCCAGAAACGCTCACAACATCCAGAAAAAATGTCAGTAAAGCCTCTATTTATCAATGGTTTGAGGATACACTTGCATATTTTGAAGACAACAATATTTTAGATGCCTTAAGAGACCCTTCCAGGAACTGCAACATAGATGAATCAGGCTTCTCACTATCACCGAAACAAGGGAGGGTCCTTGCCCAACGTGGAGAAAAAGCAGTGTTCGAAGAGGCCTCAGCAAATCAAAAGACCAATATCACAGTTTTGGCCATTGTTTGTGCTGATGGCAAACTTCCTCCACCTATGCTCAATTTTCCTAGGAAGAGAATCAACCCTGTAATGAGTGAAGAGTTCCCGGAAGACTACGAGTTCTGCGTTGGCAAAAGTGACAAGGGGTATATTACATATGAAACATTGTACGAGTACTTGACCAACACTTTCAATGAATGGCTAAACACTCATAACATCCAGAGGCCTGTCATTGTGTGGACAGACTGGCACGAGACCAGAAACAACTACTACCTGGCCAAGACACTCAATGAACAAGGTATAATATTGTATGGCCTGCCTCCCAATACCACACACTTCCTACAACCACTGGATGTTTCTGTATTTGGGCCACTAAAGAGAGGCTGGGCTAAAGTAGCTAAGGAATGGGAACAGGCCCACAATGATGAAGGTATATCACAAATAAACTTTGCTAAAGTGTTCCTCCCTGCATACCATAATTATGTCACACTTCAGAACATCCAAGCTGGATTCAGCAAATGTGGTCTGGTGACTTTTAATCCTGACAGCCCAGACTACTCTAAGCTCAAGGCTGGTCCAGCGCAGAGATCAAATGATTCATCAATCTATGAAGGGGTTGACCAAGATGGGAGAGGTCTGCCCAGACAGATGCGGCCCATGTGTACCACAAAGGAATTCAGACGTGTCCTATTCTTAATGTCACAACACCTCAGGAAAGGAAGAAGTACAGGTACGAAGGGTCTCTGTGTGACCTGATCCTGGACTACAAAGGTTATTCTGACATTCTAATTCATTACAGCAGCATGCCCTTTCACTTCTCTTCTCCCCAACCTGACTTTCAAAGATCCCAGCCATCCACTACTCCTGCAAGCTCCCTAGAAGTACTTCCGAGCTCTTCTTCTGCATGTGTCAGCTCTAGGGTTATCCTAGGACCAAGTACTACCCAGAAACAGGCGCAATCCACACTAGGCCTACCAATCAGCCCTCACTTCTCCAAGCACAACTTTTACCCTGAACGAAGACCTGGGAAAGGCCCCAAAAAAGTAACTACTGTTCTGGATCGTGTATATGCCATATCTTCGAACAAGATGGTACAGGAGTTCCAAAGGCAGAGAGATGAGAAAAGTCAACAAGAGGAAGTAAAGCAGAAGAAAATACTTGAAAGACAGAACAGGCAAAAAAAATCAACGGGTCCCAAACAAAAACTGCAGACCACGAAGCCTAAACCACAAAAGAGGAGTGGCCCACAACCTGTGGCTGAAGAAATAGACAGTTCTACAGATGAGAGCATTCGACAAGAGAGCATTCACAGTTCATCAGAAGAAAGCATAACTTTAGATGATGGGGGCGATTTCGGCATCAAGTTACCTTTGGAAGAGCCTGTTGAAAACTCGTGGGTTGGTGTGAAAGTTGAGAGGGCCCTGGCATCGACATCAGGCCAGCTGCAGACACCTTCTTTCCTGATATACATCGGAAAAGTCCTTGCTAGCGATGATGGTGGGCTGACTGTCTCTTTCTTAAAACAACAAAATTGAACTTTCTACTTCTTCCCTGATGTAGAAGACACCTCCTATCCTGTCCACAAAACTGAGATGGTAGTTCTAGATTCTCCTATAACACGAGTGCAGAATCGCCTGATCGGATTTATATTCCCTTCGGATATCAAGTCCTCCATTACCTCCTACTTTCAGAAATAATTATTAGTAGGCAATATTGTAATGCAATTAAAGTAATCCTTTATTTGTTCTTACTGATAGTATATCTGCATAGCATTGCCTTAATAATAGCATGCAGCTTTCTTATATAACTTACTTTCATCATCTACATTTTTATTTGTTTTCTTAATAATGAGCCAATTCAAGGAATGAATAGCTATATTGAGTTGTTTCTTAATATTCTTTATTAATATAGAATTGTAAGGCCTATGCCATTTACATTTGCTGCCTAATCACTGTAGACTTGCAGCCTGAAGTATTATTTCATATTGTCAGTACCCATGACATTATTACTTGCTCATGGATTGTGTAATTAGTCTTTATTTATTTTTAAATCACTAATGCGTCTCTTTACGGCGAGGTGCGTCCCCTTAGGATTTTGCTGCCCTAAGGGGACGCATCTCTTATTTATCTTCTCTCTCTTACACAATACGATATACAGTAAAGTAAAAATGTTAGTGCCTGGTGAAAATATAAGCTTTTTGCTATTTATCCCACTTACCCTCAATTTCCTATCTCTTATAGGCAAGCGGAAGCAACTCGTAAAAAAAAAAAAGTATGTAAAAATGCGTCTGCATTGGGCATCGTACCCTATGTTGACAAGTTCCGGGACCCTCGTCCTACGCTCCCTTGCTCGGACGGGAGGACAGGCCGGAGCGTGAGGCCCGCTCTCCGTTTTCGTCAGGACGACCAGGTGGACGGGGGTAAATGAGTGGAACGCACTGCCCCAGTATGTAGTCGATTCCGAATCAATAAGGGAGTTTGAAAGTAATCTTGATAAAGCATGGGGAAGACAAGATTTGAAGTTTGATTATAAAGCAAAAATACAGAATAGTAAAAATGTTGCGTCTGCTACCGCCGCCGCCAACACCGTGAACGACCGCAGCAGTGCAAGTACTGGTACTGAGCTGGATACACAGGCCTAGTTTGCCTTTTTCCAGAGGATCTACTGTAAGAAACTGTAAGTGGTAGTTCCTTTCTCCATGACAAGTTACGGGAGGCTATGCTCCGCACAACGCGTAGCTCCTTCTGGCCAATACCCTCTCCCCTCACCCGGCCGTCTCATTGACTTGGTGGTGGGCCTGACGCAAAGCGCCCGCACCGGCTTCTCCCGCCCCCACTTCCGGCACTGGCCACGCCGGTCGTGGGCACGACGGTGGTATAGAAGGGTCTGGCCTGGAGGTGGAGGTATCACCCTCCTTTCGGGCGCCCTCCCCGTCATCGACGCAGTGTCTCAGGAGGTGGCCCAGGTAATCCAGTCCATGTATGGGGGAGGTGCCGTCGTGTTAACATCTTCTCCACACATTGTGTCCTGGACACACTCGCTGTAGTCGTCCGTGTCGCAAGCCTGGGGTTCACCATCGCTATTTAACAAGGCGGTCCTCCCACCTTCACACTGAGGGCCATGGAACCTACACAGTGCTCCTGTTCCCCGGGGTCGGGTGTACGCGTCAACACTTCGCGTGTCGTGTTCTGCCCGTTCTCGTTCACGAACGTGTTCTGGGTGTTTTCCCGGCTGGGATCTTTACCTTGGGCGGCACTGACCGTGCCTTTAGGCCAGCTCGGACTCGACCACCTTGTTCTACTGGTCCCCTAACACTTCCCTGTATCGCCCCCCCCCTTACTGGTTGTGGCCGGTACCGCGCTTGCTACATATGAGACTATCACACTAGGTCGCTCCGGGATCGCTCGCTGCAGCGGTGCCCTGGACTGCTCCCCCGGCGGCCATCTGGATAGAAACAGATGCGTCGTGTGAGGTGGGGTGGGGCTCCCTATCTAACATGGGTCATCGCCACCACGGCAAGTGGTCAGGGCTCTTCGCTTTCGCGTACGGGCCATGATCCTGTTGGTACCGTTCTTCTTCCTGCGGGATCGCTGTCTTGCCCTAGCGGGCATGTCGGTGGCCTTTCGGTTGGTAATCTTATCCGCTGATGCCTTCGGCACGGACTGGAGTGGGCGACAGACGGTGTCCACATTGCCTCCACCCGTCGCACTCCTCATGTGCTACGTCCTCCACGGGCTGGGATTGTTCTGGCGCAGGGATTGGTTGATCGCACCCATGGCCAGCCCATGTTTGGTACGCTCCGCTATACATACGTGTACTGGGTCCCCGTCATTTTTCCGTTAACATGCATTGTAACGGCTCAGACGGGTTGCTTTTCGGTAGTTGGAGTGTCCTGTAGGACGATAAAGTCCCGCCTCACCACTGCCCCACCCAGTCATCACTGTTGGTATAGTGCTAACCGTGCCTCAGCACGACTCGCCGGAGTCCCCCCCCGGAGCACTTGCTCCTGCAGTCTCTGTTACCACACCAGCCTTAACAGTGTTCCAAAGAGACAGCACCTTCACAAGACTCTACTGTCGGTTAGACAATTGGCCTATGGAACAATAACGTCCTGCCCCAACACTGCTCCAACATGTAAACACTGTTGCCGCCGCAAGTGTGGTGCCAAACAGCTGAAACGATGGTGTCCGTGTTCCGTTCCCCTCCCTGTCTCCGGCTTCCTCTTGGGCCAGATTGGAGACCTAGGGACCTTGTTGGCATTTGTGTTGTAAATGTTTGTGTGGCAGGGTGGTTGCCACCTTTTGACCTCGGCTTGGCTGATATGCTTCATCGGCGCTGGCTGACGTCTCCATGGAGGGCTTCAGTCTTATTGGATTGGGTTCCCTAACTGGCTCAATGATGCTGGGCAGTGAGCGCACAGCTCCCTCGGTTGCGTTTGTGTTCCGTTACCTTCATCACTGGTTTGGGACACTCGCCGACATGTACAGTACTACATCTTTCGAGGCCGCCTGCCCGCTCTTGAGGTACCCTTAGAGGCCTTGACGGGGCTGGTGCTCCCTCACAAGGGGTGTCATATTTCTGAAGACCTGCTTTAGGCTCCGTTCGCCCTCACGCTGGATACTGGCTCGGTGGTCTCTGGCGCGGGCTCTTGGGTTCCTTGCCTCATCCGCCTACACCACTAGCCCGATCCCTGTTCTACTGCTAGACGAAACAAATTTTTCTTCTTGCTTTGTCAACAGGGGTGTGGGTATCAGGGTTTGCAACCATAGCCAGGCCCCCTTCCCTTCTGTTCGTTTTGTAGACTCGTATGGAACTTCTGCTATGCCGGATTCACGCCCTGTTTGCTTCTGTGTGTGCCACTGTGCCGGGACGGGCTTCGGTGTGCATGCTGTGGGCCTACATATCCGTCATGTTTTTGGAGGCAGTAAACCTCTTACAGAGGGCTCTGCTCATATGCCTTCCGATTTTACAGTCTTGCTATCTCACTGACATGACCGACACAGGGTTATGGTCCCCCCGCAGTGCATCTGTCTCTTCATACCTCTCCATGCCCACGACCAGGCTTAGTATGCCTTGGGTCGCGTTCAATCAACGCGTCCCCTGCTTCATCATCCATCCTGTTTCTATTCATACTGTATTTGTCCCATACAGTAAACCCTCGCTATCTCGGACTAATTGGGGGGAGACCCAGTCCGAAATGTCAGATTTTCCGAGATGTCCGAAGTCCGACTTACTATATGTCCGACTTAGGAGAGGAAAATGTCCGAATTGGAAGAGGGAGTCCGAGACACCAGAGAAAACAGAGACTTCCCTATGACTAACAATGTAGATTCAAGATAAATTACAGTACCTGTACAGTATCCAGCAAACATATATTATAAATATCACTTTCCTTCTCCAATAGGCCTAGCGAAGGAAGTGAATGTAGGCCTATTTTGGCAGTTAATGAGAGCCTAGAGATGGTATTGAAAAGGGTAGATGAACTGGGAGCAGAGAATATGGCATTGAAGGAGCAGCTGAAGGAATACGAAGGACGTTTCACGGAAGTAAAGGAGTCGACTGCATGGACGGTGGTAGGTAAACAAAAAGTCAAGGATTTGGAGGATATTATGAAAGAGCAAAAGCAAGAAATGAATATGACCAAAAAAAGTTTTGAGAGTGCAGTTGTAGGGGTCATGAAGAACAAGGAGAGTGTCGTGAGGGAGGCCATGGACAGGGATAGGGGTGTAATCTTGTATGGAGATATAGAGACTCATATGAATGATAATGGAGTGAGAAAAGTGAGGGATATGGAGACAGTGAAGGAGGTCTTGAAAGGTGTGGATGAGGACGAATATGGATGGGAAGGGCAGGTGGAGGAGGTCAGTAGGATAGGTAGATATAAAAGGGAGAGATGAGACCTATAAGGGTACAGTTTAAAACTAGGGTAGTGGCGGAGACTGTGACAAATTTTAGTTGGAGGCTAAATACAAATGATAAACTGAAACACATAAGACTAAAGAAGGATTTGAGTATAGAACAAAGGAAAAAAATTAAGGAATTACAAGAAAAGGCTGATGAAAATAATGGAAAGTTGGATGAGGAGGATAAGAGAAATTTTTACTGGAGAGTGAGGGACGGAAAAGTGAGGAAGTGGTTTATAAGAGTAGAAGGGAGGGGGAGATCAGGGAGGGGAGAGAATGTGATGGGAGTTGTGACGGAGGAGGAGAACGGGGTGGAGGTGTCACAGGGAGAGACAGGAGACAAAGAGGCAGACCCAGTAGTGCTAACGGGGAGTAGGGTACGGACTGGAGGAGCGGGATGGTGTAATTGCTGAAGGAATGGTAGATGGATTAAGGATTATGTTTAGTAATGTGGATGTGTTTACCCAGGACAAGAAAAGAGAGCTGATATGTAGGTTGCAGGATGAAGAGGAAAAACCTGATGTCATAGCCCTACAGGAAGTAAGACCAAAAATGCTAGAATTGAAAGGGAACTGGTGGAATATAGTTTGGAGGGTTTTGAGTTATATGAGAGAAATGCTATTAGAGCAGAGGTTGGAAGAGGACTGTTTATTTATGTAAGAAAAGAGCTCAAGGTTAATGAGGTGGATATGAGACAGCAGTATTGTGAGTATTTGTGTATTGAAGTAAAATGTGTAAGAGGATCAATTCTAATTGCCTCTATATATAGAAGCCCAAATAATAGCAGGGGAGAGGATGATAACCTACTGAAAGCAATGGAGGATAGATAATAGAGAGAACAAATATAAAATTTTGATTGGAGATTTCAATTTGCCAAGGATCAACTGGGCAAATTGTACTACTCCAGCGGGACAGGGTAGCCTGGAAAATAAGTTTATAGAGAAAGTGAGAGATTGTTTTTTAACGCAACATATTGTAGAGATGACAAGATATAGAGATGGGACGCAGGGGAGTGTACTTGATTTGATTTTTAGCAATGAAGAGGATATAGTGGAACATGTTAATGTGGATAGCCCTATAGGTCGTAGTGACCATGCCTGTATAAGCTTTAGTTGTAACATTAAATCAGAGAGGGATAATAGAAGCAATAGAAAAATACATGTATGATAGAGCAGATTATGAGCTGCTGAGACGGTGCTTGGACATTGACTGGAGGGAATACTTGAACGGTGAAGACGCTGAAGGAATGTGGAGGAAAATTAGAGTCAAACTGGAGAATGCTGTATCCAAAAGTGTACCAGTAAGGGAATATAAGGATAAAACAAAATTGAGGAAAAGAACTAACCCAGAATTGCCAATGAAAAGAAAGCTTTGGATATTGATTAGAAGAAAGAAACGATTGTGGGAAAGATTAAAATTGTTAAAAAAGAACAGGGGGTCTAGTATAGAGGCTAAGGAAGTGGATCTGGAACGCAGACAAATAAACAATAAAATAAGGTGGGAAACAAGGAGGGGGGTGAAGGAGAGGGAGAGAGAGATAGCTAAAAATGTGAAGGATAATCCAAAAATATTCTGGAAGTACATTCAGGAAAAGTTAACAAGAAGAGTAGGGATCCCAGAGCTGGTAGGGGGTTGAATGATGGGAGTAGAGCGGAGACTGATAAGGAGAAAGCAGAGGTGCTGGGGAAATACTTTGGGGGGGTACTAACAGTGGAGTCGAAGGATGCAGTGCCTACTATTCCCATCAAACAGGCACCGGCACTAGAACTAATAGAGTTTTCCCATGCTAGAATAAGAAGGGCTATAGAAAAAATGAACAGAAGTAAGTCACCGGGACCGGATGGGATACACCCAAGAATCATAAAGGAAGGAGGGAGATGTTAGTAGAGCCATTGAAAATGTTATTTGAGGTATCGTTTAATACAGGACAAATCCCGATGGACTGGAGAGAGGCGAACATAACAGCTATATTTAAGAAGGGAAAGAGAAATGACCCAGGGAATTATAGACCAGTCAGTTTGACAAGTGTTGTGTGTAAACTAATGGAAACGGTAATTAGAGAAGGAATAATGGATCATATGAAGTCAAACCAACTTTTCAGTGGGAGACAGTTCGGATTCTTGCCGGGGAGGTCGACGGTACTACAGCTAATTAAGGTGGTAGATGATTGGATGCAAATTCTAGAAGATGGTGATGTAATAGACGTGGTATATTGCGATTTTATGAAGGCCTTTGATAAGGTCCCACATAAAAGGTTAATAGAGAAAGTTAGAAGCTATAATATAGGGGAGAAATGTGTGAAATGGATAGAAGCCTTCCTGAAAGATCGGAGACAGAGGGTACTGGTGAATGGAATAGGCTCGGGGTGGAGGGAAATTACAAGTGGGGTACCTCAGGGATCTGTGTTGGGACCACTGCTGTTCGTTATATTTATCAACGACTTGCCTGAAGTTATAACTAATGGAAGTGAGGTATACCTGTATGCGGATGACACTAAGCTGTATAGAAGAGTGAGGAGTAAGGCAGATATGGGTTTGCTTCAAGGAGATGTGGAGGGCATGAAGGGATGGTCTGAGCATTGGTTAATGCCTTTTCATCCAAAAAAATGCAAGTACATGCGGATTGGGACCAGCAAGATAGACAAGGTAGGATACAGTATGTATGAAGCGATGGAGGAAGTGAATGCAGAAAAGGATATAGTAGTGATAGACAATAAGTTAAATTTCTCAGAACATTTAGCGGAAAAGATAAACAAAGCCAATAGAATTGTAGGGCTGATAAGGAGGACATTTGTGTCACTTGACGAAGAAATCTTCAGGAATCTCTATACAGCGCTGGTTAGGCCGCACCTGGAATATGCGAACCAGGTGTGGGCTCCATATATGGTAAAGGATATAGAAGCAGTGGAGAAAGTGCAGAGGAGAGCTAGCAAGCTGGTACCAACGTTGAAGAGCGCGGGCTATGAGCAGAGGTTGAGGACACTGGGGCTTCCGACACTGGCATATAGGAGAAAGAGAGGGGATATGATAGACTTTTAAGATAGTGTCAGGAAAGTACGATGAGGATGTGTGTGAAGGTATCTTCTTGATGCGGGAGGGAACAAGAACGAGAGGACACTCTAAGAAAATTTACAAAGAAAGAAATAGGCTTGAGAAGGCAAAGAACTCATTTTGTGATAGAGTGGTAAATGAGTGGTGTAACGATCTGTTTCTTACACTTCTTAGTTACATATATACACACATCGGTATTAGTTAAACTCCCAAATACTTTCTCTGTTCGTAGGTTTATTGATGTCCTTATTGTTACTTGCTTACAACAATAGTTATAACACACACACACCCTCACGACTAGACCCGTATGCCTAGGTCTATCGTCGTTCGTGGCTGGGGCAAGACTGGCTAGCTGAGGGGTACCATAGGGTGCCCCAAGCAGCCCTCAAATTCAAACGTGCTCACACGCACCTGACTGTACACACAGGAGAATGCTAGGCTAAAACAAGGAGTGGAAACAAATCAGGACAGGACACAAAAAATGGAGGAAGAGGTATCTCAAATGAAAAATGTCTGGGGTGATCGAGTGGGTGAAGCAGAGGTACAACTAAAAGCAATTATTGAGGAGCAAAAGGGACAGCAGGAGGAGAACCTGAACAAGAGGGTAGTTAATGCCATCAGACAAAATGAGAAACAGGTCAGTGATATTATTGATAAGAAGAGATGTGTAATTATGTTTGGAGATGTAGAAGGGGAAATATTAGATAGAAATACGAGAAAGGGTGTGGAGATGAAGAAAGTTGAGAAGATGATTGATGTGATAGATAGACAAGATAAGGAGGGATGGAAGAGAGAGGTAGAGGATTGTTGGAGACTAGGGAAATACAAGAAAGGAGAAATGAGGCCAATGAAGATTAGATTTAAGTCAACCAAAGTAGCAGAGGAGGTACTCAGATCCAGCTGGAAGTTAAGTCAGGAGGGGGAATACAGAAATGTTAAACTAAGGAAAGATTTAAATGCGGAAGAGAGGGAAAAATTTAGAGAAATAAATAGAGAAGTCAAAGAAAAGAACGATAATAGATCAGAAGTGGAGAAGGGCTTTTTTTTCTACAGAAACATGGATGGGAAAGTAAGGAAGTGGTACCTGAAGAAGGGGGAGAGGATAGGGGCGGAGGGGGGGAGAAAAGAAGTGGTGGTACAGGAAGAAGGATTGGAGGGAGAGGTGCAACAGGAAGGGGAAATAGTAGGATAAAGACAGGGAATATCAATCATAATGGTAAAAGCAACAGGTGCAAGATGGTCTATAGCAATGTGGATGGGCTGCTATCAAAGAAATTAGAAATAAATGATTACATCAGACAGGAAGAGCCCTTAATATTGTGTCTATGTGAAACTAAACTAAATAAAGGGATAAGTTTGGAGGGAATGGGATGGAACAACTATAATATCTGGAGAAGGAATAGAGAAGACAAGATGGGGGGAGGGGTGCTAATTCTTACACATAATAAATTGAAAACAAGAATGATTGATCTGAATAATAGTAAAGCGGAAATATTAGCAGTAGAATTGACAGATGATGACAATCAAAAGGCGGATATTGTAGTGGCCTACATGCCGCCCTACACAGGGGCTTGGGAAGAGGAGGAATACAAATTTATCAAAGATGAGATGATTATTTGTATTGAAAAATTAACTCGTAGAAACAATGAATTAATTATAGTAGGGGATTTCAACTGTAAAGAGGTGGATTGGGAGCAGAGAGAAGCTGGTAGCAACGTGAACTCGTGGGGGTATAGGCTACTGGATATGGTCACAGAAAATTTATTAGTGCAAAATATAAAGGAAAATACAAGAAGAAGGGGAAATGATGAAGCATCCAGATTGGACCTAATGTTTACTAGAGACCCAGATGTAATTTCTGATATAAAATACTTACCACCTTTAGGCAAGAGTGATCACGTTGTAATGGATATAGAAATCCTATTGGGTTATTCCAATATGGAGGAGAGGGAGGAGCACAAGGAAACTAGGTTTGACTATGCAAAAGGAGACTACCAATCACTGAGACAATACTTTAGAGATGTTGACTGGAGTGAAATACATCAGAGAAATAGTGTAGACGAGAAGTATGGAGTATTTAAAACAATATATGAAGAAGGAGTTAATAAATATGTCCCTAAACAAGGTAATAGGTCAGCGAAGGAAAAGGATTGGTTTAATGAAAAATGTAGGAAAGCCAAGGAAAAGAGAGACCAAGCGTGGAAGGCAGCTAGAAAAAGGTGTACTAGAGAAACTTGGAACAGATACAAGAGATTAAGAAATGTATATGCTGCAATCAGGAGACAAGAAGCCAGAGAATATGAGAAGAACATTGTGAAAAAATGTAAGAGTGATCCTAAGCTGTTCTATAGGTTTATAAATAGTAAAATGAAGGTAAGGGATAGAATAGTCAGGTTGAAGGTGGAGGGGACCACTTATGAGGACGACCAGAATATGTGTGAAATTATGAACAATACACTACACTCAGTATATACTAAAGATGATAACTTTGAAGAAGTACCGGTAGGTGAAATTGGTGATAAACTGGGAGAGATTAATTTTCTCCCAGAGGAGCTAGTAGAAATAATGAAAGGACTAGATGTGAAAAAAGCAGTGGGACCTGACAATGTAGCAGGATGGATTTTGAAAGAATGTGCTGACGAACTAGTGAAACCCTTATATGAGATAATGAAATACTCTCTGGAAGTGGGAAAATTACCAATGGACTGGAAGAGAGCCAACATTGTACCGATTTATAAAGGTGGGAACAGGGAACATCCATTGAATTATAGACCTGTGTCACTTACTAGTATAGTGTGCAAAATCTGTGAGAAAATAATTAAGAAAAGATGGATGATTTACTTGGAAAAGAATAATCTACTATCTAACAGGCAATTTGGATTCAGGGAGGGTACCTCATGTGTTACAAATCTACTCAGTTTTTATGACAGAGTGGTTGACATATTACAAGAGAGAGATGGATGGGTGGATTGCGTATATATTGACATGAAGAAAGCTTTTGACAGAGTATCGCATAGCAGGCTGAAGTGGAAATTAAAAGAGTATGGAGGGATTCAGGGTAGTTTGTTAAATTGGATGGAGGACTATCTCTCAGGGAGACAGATGAGGACTACTATCAGAGATAAATTTTCTACGTGGAAAGATGTCACAAGTGGAGTTCCGCAGGGAGCGGTGCTGGCTCCCATAATGTTTCTAATATACATTAACGACATGCCAAAGGATATAAATGCATATATGAATATGTTTGCAGATGATGCTAAGATCATGAAGCGTATAGAAGATGAAAACAGTGGTAGGGAATTACAGAGGGATTTGGATAGGATAGATCAATGGAGCAAGAAGTGGAAAATGGAATTTAACACAAATAAATGTCATGTAGTGGAAATGGGAGTAAGTAAAAGAAGGCCTCATACGGAATATAAGTTAGGAGAAAACACTATTAACCCATCAGAGAAAGAAAAGGACTTAGGGATAACTGTTAGGAGTGATCTTTCACCTGAGAATCATATTAATAAGATAGTGGGAGAAACATATGGACTGCTAAACAGAATAAAAATAGCCTTTAACTATATAAACGAGATGCTGGAGAAAATAATAAAAACATTGGTGCGACCAAGACTGGAGTATGCGGCAGTGGTGTGGGCACCACATCTAAAAAGGCATATAAAGAAGCTGGAGAAGGTTCAGAGAGCTGCAACTAGGATGATACCAGAACTGAGAGAATTACCATATGAGGAGAGATTAAAGAAATTAGATTTACCATCTCTAATGGATAGGAGGGAGAGAGGCGATATGATTATGATGTACAAATGTGTGAGAGGACTCGAAAAGGTGGACAAGAAGGGTTATATTGTGAAAGATAATGGTAGAACTAGGGGGCATAGATATAAATTAATGAAAGGAAGATGTAAAGGAGATGTGAGAAAGTATAGTTTCCCTTACAGAAGTATAAGTAAGTGGAATCAGTTGGAAGAGGAAGTGGTGTGTGCCAAAAACATTCATATTTTTAAGGCAAAGTTAGATAATTGTAACTCAGGAAGCGGGACAATACGAGCCTAAAAAGCTCAACTCCTGTATACTACAAATAGGTAAATACAAATAGGTAAATACACGCTCACGTGTGCGTACATACACATAGGCCTAGCTGGACAGAGGGGTCCTGTCTGCGGTTTACTGGTCGAGGAGGGGAGAGAGGGTTTCTTACCCAAAGTTCCCTCTCACTCCTAACATAATCTCATAGAATCCCAAAATCTCTAAATCTCCATAAGTCCAGTCTCTTAATGCACTCGCATTATTATTCATAAGACTACTACAGTAAACTTCCGTTAATCCGAAGGGCAGCGGACCGGCTCTCGTTCGGATTAGTGGATTTTTCGGATTATCGGACTTTACCCCTATGAACCTGTGTATGACGAAAACATTGAGACATTAGGCCACCCAAATGACACAATGGTGCACACACACATATCATATGTTCATGAAATCACTTCAAAAGTTTACCATTGTCATTGTAGCCTATTAACTACTTCAAAACATTCAGATTAATGGTCAAAGGAATCTGCTGATATAAACGTCTTCTTCTTCTTCCGTCTACTAGCGAGTTTGTCTTGCTCTTGAAGATCAGATGTCGTTCGGGAAGTAATGCCTTAACAACGGCACTTCCCTGAGAGGTTCTTGTAATTTTCCTTTTGTGATTTTCCTTTTGTGACGTGCTCTGTTATATTATATTGTATTGAAAGCACCCTTGTCTTGTTATCTTGAAAGCACCCTTGGGATGCTCCGATCACTGAACTATAAATAGTAGCGTATCGGAACATCCAAAGGTGCGTTTTCAAGCTCAAGACTAATACGTCCAAAGGTGCGTTTTCAAGCTCAAGACTGAATGCGCTTGCAGAAAATGCGGTGCAAGCCAGTAGCTCATCGGAGCGTCCCAAGGATGCGTTCAAGAGCAAAACAAACTCTCTAGCAGACGATGTGGAAGAAGAAGAAGACGAAGGTGTTTACGATTATATCAGTAGCTTCCTTTGACCATTAATCTGAATGTTTTGAAGTAGATAATAGGCTACAATGACAATGGTAAACTTTTAAAGTGAATTCATGAACATATGATATGTGTGTGCTCCATTATGTGTCATTTGAGTGGCCTAATGCCTCAAAAAGGGGACTTTGGGACTTCTTGAAAGGTGCGTTTTCAAGCTCAAGACTGAATGCGCTTGCAGAAAATGCGGTGCAAGCCAGTAATCGGAGCGTCCCAAGGATGCGTTCAAGAGCAAAACAAAGCAGACGATGTGGAAGAAGAAGAAGACGAAGGTGTTTACGATTATATCAGTAGCTTCCTTTGACCATTAATCTGAATGTTTTGAAGTAGATAATAGGCTACAATGACAATGGTAAACTTTTAAAGTGAATTCATGAACATATGATATGTGTGTGCTCCATTATGTGTCATTTGAGTGGCCTAATGCCTCAAAAAGGGGACTTTGGGACTTCTTGAAATTCGGACCATCGGGTGAATTCGGATTTGGCCTCAAATTGAAAAATTCGGACTATTGGGAGATTCGAATCATCGGTCGTCGGATTAACGGACTTTTACTGTATTACAATGCTCGATCACGCTACTCCAGGCGTCTCGACTGGTATGAGGTGAAAGGCAACTTAGGTGAGGCATAGAATCCAATGCAACAAGTAAAGTATATCATCCCTGAGGAAATATCACACATAAAGATATTTAACATGAAAAATTGGATAAACATGAAAATTGGATAAACATGAAACATTGGATAAACATGAAAAATTGGATAAAATTCATACTTAAAAATAGACATAAGAAATAAATATATACATTTGAAACACTGCAACGACTTGCATAGTTCGTGTTAAGAAGTATTCCACACAGTTCGCCGAGGTCACTGGATAATGTTTTTGGATGAATCACTTAACAGGAAGTCACAAAAGTTCGTTCAGTATAATAATTATTATTATTTGTTTTACTAATTTTTATATATGATTTTTGTTTTTGTTTTTTGTTGTTATTTTTACTTTATTGTCATATACAGTAAGTGACAAATTAATTAATTTTCTAAATAAAACACCGAAGCAAATGTCCATAATTGGGGTATTTGAACTTTAAAAATAATTGCTAAAATTCCAGGTATCGTCCAGTGGATTCTTGACACGGCGATGATCACCGGAAGCTTGAAGTGTTGTCCTGGCAGATATAGGGATCCTGGCAGGGTCCACAGCGGTGTCACCAGCTCTGGCACACCTTTCTCGTATAGGCTACAAATAACTAACGAAGAGACCAATGATTATAATGGGAACATAATTAGCAGAAACTCCTGATATATGAGATCAGTAACTAGTTCATTTTATCCTTTTAACAAGGAAAGTAAATTGAGGATAATGCTCATGAAAACCATTAACAAACAGAGTACAGTCCACCAAGGGACACATAAACATTGAAGGTTACTGTATTGGACAATAATACAGTCCACCAAGGGACACATAAACATTGAAGGTTACTGTATTGGACAATAATACAGTCCACCAAGGGACACATAAACATTGAAGGTTACTGTATTGGACAATAATACAGTCCACCAAGGGACACATAAACATTGAAGGTTACTGTATTGGACAATAATACAGTCCACCAAGGGACACATAAACATTGAAGGTTACTGTATTGGACAATAATACAGTCCACCAAGGGACACATAAACATTGAAGGTTACTGTATTGGACAATAATACAGTCCACCAAGGGACACATAAACATTGAAGGTTACTGTATTGGACAATAATACAGTCCACCAAGGGACACATAAACATTGAAGGTTACTGTATTGGACAATAATACAGTCCACCAAGGGACACATAAACATTGAAGGTTACTGTATTGGACAATAATACAGTCCACCAAGGGACACATAAACATTGAAGGTTACTGTATTGGACAATAATACAGTCCACCAAGGGACACATAAACATTGAAGGTTACTGTATTGGACAATAATACAGTCCACCAAGGGACACTAAACATTGAAGGTTACTGTATTGGACAATAATACAGTCCACCAAGGGACACATAAACATTGAAGGTTACTGTATTGGACAAAAATTAGCATGAAGTCCAGTTATCTCTCTTAAGTATAAATAATGTCTAGGACATGTACTTTCAACAGAGGTTTTCACTTGTGAGTACAAGTAGCATGTTGTTTAAATCCAAACACGGAACAAGAAAGATAAAATAACTCTTTCCAAACACATGCATAAATGATAATTGGTCAATAAATACAGTACTGTAAAGAAAAGTAATATTTCTTAAAACGGTAAGTTTGACTTTCAATGTAAGTCTACATATATCAGCAGTATCGTACCATCGGGCCTGACACGACATGTCAATAAGTAAGGAAGGAACTGTATGAGTGCAAAGTTCAAAATTCAATTACCGGTATGTTTGGTAGCAAACCAACATTCTGAAGGGAAATACTGTAGGCCTACAAGTAATTCTCCGAGAGGGACAGTGCCGCATAATCCGGAGGTACTCGTAGGTCAAACAATTAGCCAAGAATATCGAGGAAAATTATATTGTGTTTAAGAACTCATTAAGGAATATCAGTTATTACAAACACCTCAAAATCACAAATATTACCTAACCATATACCACTACTAGACCCCAGAACAATCTATATCATGCCCCATCGCTTAGGAATTGAGAACAATACAGAGTAAATTATGGAAAGTCCAGTGCAATAAACTCCTGTGCCAATGCAGAAGTGAAAATGATTAATATTATTATTATTATTATTTTTTTTTTTTTTTTTTTTTTTTGTATATATGCAAACTTAATTAACTATAAAAAGAGTTAACATTAATATCTAAATTCGTAAAGATAGTATCTACATGTTTATGGAACTCGCATCCATCGCTTACTCTACTGTGGAAAGTGTTACTATTTACAAAACGGGTGTGATTGTGTGACCTCAACTTTGATCTGTAGTTATCATTATTTCTAGCCCTTTGCCTTGTGACATTCTCCTGAACAACTTCTAGTACATCAGGATTGGCTTCTGAGCCATCAGAATCATTCACAGGTACAAATCTACTTAACTTTTTTAAGTGGTCAACATGACACTCCCGTACTAGCTTAGTATAAATATGCTTTATCTCAAATTTATTACCTATTGTTCTTCTAACTACTCTGTATGGCCCTTCGAACTTGTTATCTAATTTCGACGATCTTTCAAAAAGCTTAACCATTACAATGTCGCTAGGGTTTATGGATATAGGGCATGCAGACTTATGTTGTCTCTTGACCAATTCTGCATTTGATTGGGCTAACTTTTCATGAATCCCTTGATCGTTATCAGTAAGCAAAACCTGTGGAGTCGTGAAAGGACATATTACATGATTCAAGAATGTAGACGCAACTGTCTCGGCAGTCTTATTAGGAATCGGTCTTAAAACACAAAATCTAGAAAAAGAATCAATTGCTACAAATAGGTACTTATTACCGGCTTCAGTCATGGGTAATTCCATTAAATCTACAGAAACTTGACTCCAAGGTTCGTCACGAATGGGGTACGAAAGAATAGGGCAAGGTTGTGAAGTATGGCCTTTCACTCTTGCACAAGACTCGCAATTCTCGACATATCGAAAAATATCCTCTTTCATCCTGGGCCAGTAGTAATTTAGCTGGGCCTGTCTAAAACTCCTGTCTCGACCAGGATGCGAGGTATGGGGTGAATCGTGTATCAGTTTCATTACATCCTTGACACTTGTGCAAGGTATAATGATCTGATGCACTGGCCTGGAAGGCATTGATTTAGAATTGAAATGAGCTACTCTATGCAAAAGGCCATCCTGCAAAATTAAGTCTTTCGGTTTAATGGGTGTGGTAGGTGGTTTTCCTTTCTTCCCTGACTTCAACCAAGTTTTAAACGGTCCCCAAACAGGATCCTGGTCCTGACTCACGATGACATCGGCCATGTCGAGTGTGGCAAGGTTTACAGAGAAGACTGGGACATTACGTGAAAGTGCATCAGCAACTACGTTTTTCTTACCCGCAATATGCTCAAATGTGGGAGAATACTCCTGAATGCTAAGGAACCACCTAGCAAGACGTCCCTTTAATTCTTTATTCTTAAACAAGTTGACTACTGCCGTGTTATCGGAATAGACATGAACATTGTAACCCAAAATTATCTCCCTGAAATGTTTAAGAGCCCACACTGCTAAACCCTCTCTCTCGGCAGTGTCATAATTTTGCTCTGCAGAATTAAGTTTTCTAGAAGCATACGCAATAACATTTCTCTTCCCATCAATTTTCTGCATCAAGACTGCTCCTATCCCAGTTAGCGACGCATCCGTGAGGAGCTCAAAATCATGACCGTAGTTAGGGAAAGCCAAAACGGGGGCTCTAATTAAATGATCTTTAAGCATATCGAATGCAACTTGATGATCAGCAGTCCATGCAAACTTGGAATCTTTCTTTAATAGATCCGTAAGGGGCGCAGCTTTTTCCGAGAATTTCCAAACAAACCGTCTATAATAACCCGCCAGTCCTATAAATGAACGGACTTGATCAGCATTAGTCGGTGTAGGGAATAACTTTACCGCTTGTATTTTATCATCAGAGGTACTTATTCCTCTGTCATCAACAACGTGACCCAAGAACGATATTTTCTTTTTAAGGAAATGACACTTTGTTAGCTTAAGCTTCAGAC
Organism: Paralithodes platypus; assembly: GCA_032716605.1. Lineage (NCBI taxonomy): Eukaryota > Metazoa > Arthropoda > Malacostraca > Decapoda > Lithodidae > Paralithodes > Paralithodes platypus. The sequence goes on along the minus strand of CM064509.1, from coordinate 2,921,292 downwards.
CCGCGGCTTGTAACCTAGTGAAGACTTGTGTTAATTTACGGAAGTGGTCATCAAGCGTTTTACTCGCTATGATGATGTCGTCTAAATAGACAAAAACAGAAGTCCCTATAATGCCATTAAAAACTGAATTAACAAGTCTAGTGAAGGTTGGAGGGCTATTTCTAAGCCCCATGGGCATACGCTTATAGTGATAATGACCATTAGGAGTGCTGAAAGCAGTAAGCTCCTGACTGTCTTTCGCTAACGGTACTTGCAAAAAGCCACTTAAAAGATCAATCGTAGAAAATATCGTATTGCCTTCTCCAATGTTCTGCAGAAGGTCCTGCAGCACGGGGATAGGCTGTCGGTCCGGTATTGTCATTTCATTCAACTTTCTAAAGTCAATTACGGGCCTCCATGATCCATCTTTCTTTGCAACTAGAAACATCGGATAATTCCATGGGGAAATTGACTCTTCAATAACATCTTGGGCTAACATCTCAGTAATATACTTGTCCACCTCCGCTCTCTGCTTATGAGGAAGACGATATGCAGGAATATATTTCGGTTTCGCGCCTGGCTCTAACCGTATCTCATGCTCAATTAAATCTGTTTTACCCAAGGGATCATCTGGCAAAGCAACAATGTTGTTGTAGCGACTCAGAAATTCTACAAGATTACCGCGATAATTATCATAATCTACCGGGTTGAGGTGCGCATCCAAATCTCTCTCTCTCTCAACATTTTCATGCACTGTGGTTTGAAACACACGCCCACGAAACTCATGATTACCCTCACCAGACGTCTCAACTACCTTAACCGGGTGGGGGTAAGTCAAGAAATCCAGTAAGTGAAATCCTTCATCTAGTGGAATAGAGTAACCTTTCTTATTAAACACAAAAATGTCTACAGTCTTTCTATTTACGGTGTATAAGGCGGACTCAACATCAAGGTTCTGCGCACGAGAACTTTCAGGTAAAGCCATCACAACCGTTTCATGAGGAACATTCTTTAGTTTCACTGAGACTTTTGATATCGTATGACCTGGCAATATTGTGGACTTTATTACCGAACCATTCCGTATCACACTATCTGCAAGCAAAATAGAAACGTCCTCGTTGTTCATAAATCTAGACTGAGGAATTATCTCTGTAGGTAAAGCCTTAGACCGCTCGGCAACGCTATTACCGCTACCATTAACCTCATCGTCTCTCGTATCATACAGCATTTGCACAACTCTAGGGACCATGTACGGCTCACCAAGAAAACGCAAAAAATTGCTCTTGTAAAAGACACCCCAGCGACTAGGGTCTATCAGAAACTTGTGCTCTCTCATGGTCTCTAAACCCAAAAGTAAGTTATCATTCAAATCTGGAGCATGAGACAATACTTGACAAGGTATTAAGACCGGAGAAATGTGTCTGTGAAACTTAACCTTTAAATGGATGACACCTACAGGCTTCATCTTTGAGCCCGTCACTCCAGTGATGACTACGTTAGAGGGGTATAAATGTTTCTCGTAAGGCTGTTGCAAACGGACGTACTTCAGTAAAGTGGGCAAATTGATCAAATTCACACTCGCACCAGTGTCAAATAAAACATTAAGAGGTTTACCTTGTAACCGCGCCTCAATCAATGGGCCTTGCTCAATACAATTGATAGTAACTACCTTAGGGACTGGATTTACGTTAACTTCATAATCAGGTGCCTCTTCGATGGATCTTGCCTCTGCTACTATGTTAGGTATTCTGGGAGGGGGTCTAAATCTTCCCCCGAAGGATCAGAGTAGACTGCTCTAGCATAGGAAGGTTGCCTACCTGTCTCTACACTATTCCCTGTCTGTTGGCTCTGATAGCCCTGAGGTGGCTGTGAGTGTGTACGTTGACTACTCGTATTTGGTTGACTTTGAGAGCCCTGGAATCCCTGCCGGCTTGGATATCTCTGCGTGGCATTTACATTCCCTGCACTAGATCTACATTCCCCATAGCTATGTGAGTTGGTCTTGTGAGTTGGACAATATGAAGTGGTCCTACATCTGATTTGTGTGTGTCCTGGACTGCCACAATTAAAACATATTACCTGGGCATATGTTCCTGGATAACCATTCACATTCTGTGGACGGTTGTAAACTCTTGTTTGAGCATTCCTTGTCTGCTGTCCAGTGAAGGCTGGCTGTCTGGCATAAACCCTTGAGGGCTGCGTGTTAGGTCTAGAGGCTGTCACCCCCTGTGAGGGACCCGACTGACCTTAGGCAGACCCCCATTGTCTACCTGTGGCAACATTGCTCTGAGCAACGTTAGTATTACCGTTAGCATTACTAGAACATGAGCTGCGTGAGAAGCCTCCACTCTTGCCCGGAGAGTTAGATGCCGCCCTAAGCACAGGTAGACTGGATTGTGCAGGTGGTGTGTATTTAGTACCCTTTTTCTCAACTTCGCGACACTTCAACAGAAGCTCACCTAACTCCTGGTGAGGCTTAATCTTCTTATAGTCTAAGTGTTTGCGGGTAGCAGGATTAACTTGTTGTAGGTACACTGACATGGCTATAATTTTGCCTACATGCCTGAGTTTGACCGTACCGGTTTCTGCCCAACCGTCGGCAACTAACATGGGGCCTAAATTCTCTGCAGCCCTGTCTAGCCTAGCTGTGAAGGTTTCAAGGTCCTCATTAACCTCCCGTTTAATCTGTGCTAGTTTCCCCGCTACACCGATAGCTGTATTATCGGAAATATCCTTAAAGTACTTCCTGAACATCTGCACGTAATCAGCATAATCTGTGATGAATTGCAGATGTGTGAGAGCCATAATTGACCTAGCTGTACCCTTATCAGAATTAATCTGACCTCTGAAGAAATTAATCTTATCTACATGATTTACTATTTTACGGTTAGCTATTTCCCCATCAAGGACATAGATGAACTGATCTAAAGACAAGGGGTCAGTGGGGTCTCCTGAAAATTTGGGAAGGTTGACCATATGGGTCCAAAGGTCGTAACTGGTAGGAATGTGAGAATATGGAGTCTGAGCGAAGGGTGTAGGGGTAAACATTGTCACGGGTGGTGCGCTGGGAACTGTAAAGGAACTTTGGGGCACATGGGCACCTTCGGGCACTTGATTAGTTGAGGGCGCCGAGGCATTTGTCTCGGCTTGAGACATGCATTGGGAGACACATTCCGCTATCATGCGCATAAAAGTCGGATTATTGGCAAAATGTTCTGGGGGAGAAGTGATACTAGGGGAATTATCTCGCGGCACCTCCTGTGGCCTTCCATTAGCAGGGTTAGGAGTGCAATTTGTCGCGTCGGCACGGTCGGTTGGCCTGTCAGGTTCGACTGCTACTGCTACTGCTGTAGGTTGACTGTCTCCAACGAAAGGAGCTGTAGGCCTATTAATTACCGAGTCGGCCATGTTGTCATGAAAGACTTCGAGAGATTTATGACTTCTAGTAAAATAGTCATGCATGATTCACTAAGAAAACATGTTCCGCGTTTGAAAGGACACAACAAACTTATACTCACTAGGATTTCCACTGTTGAAATCCTTGCAGTTGACGATGTAATCCTCTGGCAGACAGAGAAGGGCTGTCCAGGGATACAGCCGTCTGCTACCGGAAGCACAAGTCCTCTCTTGTCAGGGTTGGTCTCCAGGTAGAGCTATTTGCCTACCTTCAACCTGAGAAATCGGGTCATATATGAGTTGCTATCCCCAGTTATATACTGTATATATTAATACCATAAATCACCAATAATCAAACTGAATCCAATCACTGTATGTCACTGACAAAAATGCTATATCACCTAATTCACAACAATATTGCAATGTTAATCACGTGAATCAATCAAAATCTCAAATCACAATAATTATGCAATTCAAAACTTCAAACACGGGCGTATTATAAAAATAAATAAGTAGCCCTTGAAATTATATTAGGTATAGAAAACGGATACAATCACCCAGAATTCTAGAAAATTACAAAACATGAAATTATAATATTTTGATGAATTCAAAAAAATAATGTTAGATAAGAGGTATTTCCTAACTTTAAAAAAATTCAACTCGACAATTAGTGTTACACTTCAAAATCGTTAAGTTACAAGAATTAGTCTAAGTCAAAAGGTATCTCTAATTAAAATTACAATTTTATCTTAATGCAAGATTGAATAAACTAAACCTCTTATCTCACTATTAGTGTACCAACTTCAGGCAAAACATATACTAAAACTGGATTTATACGATACTTCCATAAGATCGCGTTCCACACATCAGCTGACTAGTAGTCCTAGGTCCTCTCGCCGCCAGGTCCACTCGCCCTTCACAGATGAATCAGCTGATCCTCTCGCTCTCCCCAGCCGCGCTACACAATGGCGCGACCACGTTGGCAGGAAGCTCCCAGTAGACGGCGCTGCACCCCACGCTCCTGCCTTCGTCCCTCGCTTCCTTGTTAGGAAATTACGCGGGAACTCGTTGATTCTGCTCCCGTCGTTCTTCTCTCCTCCACGATGATCAAATATTCCTTGAAGATGCTGCTACAGGCTTCTCTCCACCGTCGTCACGTTGGCGGAATTCTCCTTGCGTACAGCTCTCTTTACAATGCCAGGGTGTGTGTGTGCGTCGAATTTGGACGGGGTAGCGTATGTCCGTGCTGGTATCTCGTTGAGTTAAGATAGAGGGAATAGTTTATACCAGTATAATTACCGATGTGTAACAAGGCACGATTTGCAATTCGTATCCCACCTGCTGCCACCATTTGTAACGATCTGTTTCTTACACTTCTTAGTTACATATATACACACATCGGTTACTACGGTATTAGTTAAACTCCCAAATACTTTCTCTGTTCGTAGGTTTATTGATGTCCTTATTGTTACTTGCTTACAACAATAGTTATAACACACACACACCCTCACGACTAGACCCGTATGCCTAGGTCTATCGTCGTTCGTGGCTGGGGCAAGACTGGCTAGCTGAGGGGTACCATAGGGTGCCCCAAGCAGCCCTCAGATTCAAACGTGCTCACACGCACCTGACTGTACACACACGCTCACGTGTGCGTACATACACATAGGCCTAGCTGGACAGAGGGGTCCTGTCTGCGGTTTACTGGTCGAGGAGGGGAGAGAGGGTTTCTTACCCAAAGTTCCCTCTCACTCCTAACATAATCTCATAGAATCCCAAAATCTCTAAATCTCCATAAGTCCAGTCTCTTAATGCACTCGCATTATTATTCATAAGACTACTATTACAGTGGAACGCACTGCCCCAGTATGTAGTCGATTCCGAATCAATAAGGGAGTTTGAAAGTAATCTTGATAAAGCATGGGGAAGACAAGATTTGAAGTTTGATTATAAAACAAAAATACAGAATAGTAAAAATGTTGCGTCTGCTACCGCCACCGTGAACGACCGCAGCAGTGCAAGTACTGGTACTGAGCTGGATACACAGGCATAGTTTGCCTTTTTCCAGAGGATATACTGTAAGAAACTGTAAGAATTTCACTGTCCTTTTCCACCTCACTGTAGCCTTAGATCTCGGAATTTGCCCTTAGATCTCGGAATTTTCCGAGATATATGACACCTGTCCGACAGACCATGTGGGCCCTCGGAGTTTTCCCCTTACATCTCGGAATTTTCCGAGATATACGGCGAACTTTCCGAGAGGCCGATGCCAGTCCGAGAAGTGCGGGTTTCCGACTTTTAGAGATCCGAGATAGCGAGGGTTTATTGTACTGTATTTTCTTCCTTTCCCTGACAAATGGGGGGGGGGGGAGGTCTTTTTTGTATGCTTGTACAAAGCCTTTCTTTCAATACATGTCTGTTTAGTATCGAGGATGTAGCTCTTACGGTTTTTACATTATGACTACACTGTCTACGGGTTTTGCCTTGGTATGTTTATGCCTCATACCATGTCATGTAAATGACGAGTGTCATATGATGTCGTCAGCCGGCTATACCGTGCCGTTTTGTTTTTGTAAACACTTAACCCCTGACTTCACTTAAGGTTTTCGCTCTTACAATATTTACATTCTGACTCCACTGTCTCCGGGTTCTGTGTTGGTATGCTTATGCCTCTTACCCATGTCATGTACCTCCAGAGTGTCCTATGATGACGTCCGCCGGCTATGCCGTGCCTTGTGTTTTTGTGAATACTTTCCACTTGGCTTCACTTTAGGATTTCGCTCATACAGTTTTTACATTCTGACTCAACTGTCTCCGGGTTTTGTGTTGGTATGCTTGTGCCTCCTACCAATGTTCTGTAACTACTGTGTGTCATATGATGCTGTCCACCTTTTCCTGTGTCTCTTCATCCCTTACGATATTTTCTTCCTTTCCCTAAACAAGGGGGGGGGGGGGAGGAGAGTTCTTTTTTGTATGCTTATACAAAGACTTTCTCTTCCAATACATGTATGAACAGGTACTGTCTCTTGCGGGTGCCCGACCCCGAAAGGGATTGAAATAGGGGAGCTATCCCCCCGCCAAAGGCGGCTTTCTAGGGCCTTTCCTAGCTGATGCTGAGAGGATTGGGTTCTAGTCATGTGGTGATGGGCTGGTCTATCAGAGTGAGAACTGAGCGATCTATGCCATACCCATAGCTTACTCGGACTGTTCCTTTAACTTATATATTCTCTAGATCTCAAGTGACGGCGTCTTTTCCGTGGATTGACCTCCCAATCTACCAAGATTGGAAGCCAAAGCGTCACATTTTTCCCTTGCCCCTCAACTTTCTCTTCATAATTGCTGAGGGGCACAGGGCCCTGGGTGGGGCTTTGGTTTCCCGGGCGTTTCTGCACCCTCCTCAGCTCCCCGCCATGGAGTGGCTTTGGTCACCCAGGCTTTATTGTGGTCGGCAGGGAGGGTTCTGTGGGGGCGCTCGGTTATGGCCTTGGAATTGCTCGGGGCCTTGGGGCTGTTCGGCCAGGCAGCTTGGGGAACAACAACAACAACAACAACAACAACAACAACAACAACAACAACAGGTACTGTCTGTTTCGTGTTAAGGATGTACCTCTTAAGGTTTTTACATTTGGACTACACTGTCTACGGGTTTTGTATCGGTATGCCTCTGCCTCATACCCATGTCATGTAAATGAGGAGCGTCTTCCGATGCATCCATCTGCTGTGCCATGCCTTTTATTTTTGTAATATTTACAATTGACTTCACCTTTCCCATGTTGGTGTGCCATTCCAAGGTCGACATGACCTATTCCTTTACCTGCCTGTGTATTTTAGACCCTAGACTGATACGCTAGTAACTGTATTTTCTTAATATGCACCATACTGTTACGCTCTTTTTTCCCGATAAACTAAAATGTTTATTTGTGTCTTTTCTTGGTCCTCTACTTTTGCTAAGGCTTGGGTTTTTTGTGGTTTATTGGATGTCCGCCTCCAATGTGAGATTCAAGCCCTACGTTGGAAACATAAGAGACTGCTACTAAATTGGGAGGTTTGACGACCTCCCTTATACCAAATAAGGAAAACCTCTTATTTGGTAGCAGTCTCGGAGTATCCAACGACAAAGTATCCCGCCCTCATGCCGATCCCCTGCCCATCCAATCTACACTGATTACTTGATACCTAGATACTTTTATATGTACTGGCGCAGGCTCATAGAACATGGAGCATGGCTTAGAGAAGAGCAGCTAGATTAAATAGGTAACTTTTGCAATTCTTTCTCTCCTTCTTTAGTCGTCTCGGAGTGTGTACAACGTGCCTAGTAGTGAATTGAGATGCAACTCTAGAGATTATTTAGTACTTTGCGTGAGTACCGATAAATCGGCCCACTGTGGTAGCGGCTGAGATCATAAGCCCTATGTTGGATACTCCGAGACTGCTACCAAATAAGAGGTTTTCCTTATTTGGTTATAAGGGAGGTCATCAAACCTCCCAATACAGTAGTTAGACATACAAGTTACTTTTAAGGTAAAAATACTTGTGATCAAATACTTTGTCCTTTATAGAAACTCTGACATCTAGTGAGAATCAGAGGAGTATCGTTATTTTGTCAAAGAATAAATATTCTTGAACTTTAATTTTAGTGAATCTCATGTGATATTCATTAACTACATGTACCTGTGTGGTTATGTATAAGTAGACTATCTTTGAAGTGAACTGAAACTGCACGTATGTGTGGAACACTCAGTCTTAAAATGTTAAGTATTTTATGTATGTATGCGCGGTCTACTTTACTTTTCTATTTTATGTATGTATGCGCGGTCTACTTTACTTTTCTATTTTATGTATGTATGCGCGGTCTACTTTACTTTTCTATTTTTATACCAAATATTGTATATAAACAATAAATTTAAGAGTGTTTTTTTGAGTGTCTTTTCTCAACCTATAGTTGGTTTGTTAGTGGTGTTGGATATTGTCACGAATGTCCCCCTCCAGTCTTGAGATATCAGGCATATCATCAATGATGGAGGGGCCACTAATAAATTATAGGTTTGAGTCCCGGAGGCAAGAATGAAAACCTAATATTTATGATGGGAATAGAGCAGAAACTGATAAGGAGAAAGCAGAGGTGCTGGGGAAATACTTTGGGGAGGTACTAACAGTGGAGTCAGTTGATGCAGTGCCTACTATTCCCATCAAACAGGCACCAGCACTAGAACTAATAGAGTTTTCCCATGCTAGAATAAGGAGGGCTATAGAAAAAATGAACAGAAGTAAGTCCCCGGGACCGGATGGGATACATCCAAGAATCATAAAGGAAGGAGGTGAGATGTTAGTAGAGCCTAGTTTGCCTTTTTCCAGAGGATCTACTGTAAGAAACTGTAAGTAGTGGCCCCGAAATCATTGACGATGCAGGCCCTCCCTTGCATCCTCTTCCCATTCGTTGATGTCTTTAAGTTAAGAATATCATTGAAGGTGGAATGACGCTGGGCGGATCAGCGTCTTGGATAAGAATCCACGGGAAGACATCCACAAAGTTGGGAAGCTTAATTATAGCATTTCTTAACACTTCCTGCCCGGTTGTCATTTTAAAATGACACCGCGGCAGATGGACAGGAGCCCGGGTGTCATTTTAAAATCCGTAAGCTTGAAATCCTATTAACCCTCCGGATCCGGGGGCCCTCATATGAGGCGGTTCGCTGTGTCCGGGGCCATTTTCGTACAGTCAAGCTTCATAATTCAGTAGCTACTGATTGAGACCACCTAGAGCAGTCAGGCTTTTTGCAAATTGTAGAACATCTTGTTGTCTGTAGACTGCCGTTGAGATGACATCGCTACGACGCGTGGTTGCCGAGTTATGATGATTTTAGCGGCAATTTTTAGCCGCGCTTTTTACCTCATATGAGGCCTCCCGGACTCCTAACCAAAATACGTTTTGCCTCATATGAGGCCTCCCGGATCCCAAGGGTTAAGCGTGTTTTGAAAGCCGTGCGTCCGACGTATGTAAACAAAGCCTGTCTTTGCGACACCGCACCTCCGAAAACAAGAAGGGGACGTTGGATCAATGTTGTTGTTTTATGCTATGACGAGATTAGTGACTGCAAATGTCCGATATTGCTAACATCGCATCGAATCTCTCTCCACGGAAATTGTCATCACAACTGAACCAGTTGACCTACAGAGCTCTACTCAACTTACAGTTCTTATAGTATTCTTACAGTAGATCCTCTGGAAAAAGGCAAACTAGGCCTGTGTATCCAGCTCAGTGCCAGTACTTGCACTACTGCGGTTGTTCACGGTGTTGGCGGCGGCGGCAGCAGACGCAACATTTTTACTATTCCGTATTTTTGCTTTATAATCAAACTTCAAATCTTGTCTTCCCCATGCTTTATCAAGATTACTTTCAAACTTCCTTATTGATTCGGAATCGACTACATACTGGGGCAGTGCGTTCCACTCATTTACCACTCTATCACAAAATGAGTTCTTTGCCTTTTCAAGCCTATTTCTTTCTTTGTAAATTTTCTTAGAGTGTCCCCTCGTTCTTGTTCCCTCCTGTATCAAGAAGAATGGATAGGCGACGAGCAGGGAGGTTTTAGGAAGGGAAGAGGATGTGTAGATCAGATTTTTACCCTGAATTGTGTTGTGGAGAAGTATCTGGAGAAGAAACAAAAGGTGTATGTTGCCTTTATGGACTTGGAGAAGGCCTATGACAGAGTGGATAGAGAAGGTTTGTGGAAAGTACTTAGAATATACGGAGTAGAGGGCAAGTTGCTGAAAGCAGTGAAGAGCATGTATGAGGGTGCAAAGGCGGCAGTACGTGTGGAGAGTGAGCAGAGCGAGTTCTTTGACCTGAATGTTGGTTTGAAACAGGAGTGTGTGATGTCCCCGTGGTTGTTTACTGTATATATGGATGGAGTTATGAAAGAAATACTATCAAGAGCAGTGGATGTTGGTGTATCGCTGAAAAGGGAGGGAATTGAGTGGAAGCTACCTATACTGCTGTTTGCGGATGATACAGTTCTGATGAGTGATAATGAATGGGAGTTGCAGGGTCTGGTAAATGAGTTTGGAACAGTGTGCGAAAAACGGAATTTGAAGGTAAATACGGGGAAGAGCAAGGTTATGGTCTTCGAAAGGGGTGAAGTCACAGAGTGTGAGGTGAAGCTGAACGGTCAGGCTATGGAGATCGTCAACTCTTTTAAGTATCTGGGCAGTGTGTTGAGTAAAGATGGGACTATGGATGAAGACGTGCGGGAGAGGGTACAACAGGGGAAGAGGGTTGTAGGAACGCTAAAAGCAGTAACAAAAAATAGGGTGGTCAGTATGGAAGTGAAGAAGTCCTTGCATGACAGTGTGGTAATCCCGACACTGACTTACGGAAGCGAAGCATGGACGTTGGTTGAGAGACTCAGACCAAGAGTGAGAGCAGTGGAAATGAATTACTTAAGGAGTGCGTGCGGAGTTACATGGAGGGATAGACAGACTAATGAGGAAGTAAGAAGGAGGTGTGGTGTGGAGGTAGATGTGCTGGAAAGTGTGAAAAGGAACAACTTGAGATGGTTCGGCCATATGGAACGTATGGAAAGCGAGAGAATGACTAAGAGGGTGTATGAGAGCGAGGTGGAGGGACAGAGGGGGAGAGGTAGACCGAATATGAGGTGGAAGGATGGAGTGAGGAAGTACATGAACGAAGGTGGTGCTGGTTGGGGGGAGGGGCGTCGACTGACTGGGGACAGAGGTGCATGGGGGCGGTTCGTTCGTGGCCACCCCTTCGGGGATCACGGCGTCAGGCAATAGATAGATAGATCAAGAAGAAACCTTCACACACATCCTCATCATACTTTCCTGACACTATCTTTAAAGTTTCTATCATATCCCCTCTCTTTCTCCTATATGCCAGTGTCGGAAGTCCCAGTGTCCTCAACCTCTGCTCATAGCCCGCGTTCTTCAACGTTGGTACTAGCTTGCTAGCTCTCCTCTGCACTTTCTCCACTGCTTCTATATCCTTTACCATATATGGAGCCCACACCTGGTTCGCATATTCCAGGTGCGGCCTAACCAGCGATGTATAGATTCCTGAAAATTTCTTCGTCAAGTGACACAAATGTTCTCCTTATTAGCCCTACAATTCTATTGGCTTTGTTTATCTTTTCCGCTAAATGTTCTGAGAAATTTAACTTCTTGTCTATCAATACTCCTATATCCTTTTCTGCATTCACTTCCTCCATCGCTTCATACATACTGTATCCTACCTTGTCTATCTTGCTTGTCCCAATCCGCATGTACAGTAAACCCTCGCCATCTCGGACCTCTAGAAGTCGGAAACCCGTACTAGTCGGACTGGCTACGGCCTCTCAGACATGCACTTCGGTATTTCGGACATTTCCGTCATCCTTTCGACAGTCTCTGACGTTGTCGGACTTTATATAAGTACAGTAGGGTCCCGCATAAAACGTGTTCGCATAAAACGAGTCTCGATTAAAACGACCGACCTAAAATATTAATATTTAATTTTCGATCAGAACGAATGTGATCACATAAAACGAGTCCGCCGCCAAAGTGGGGCAAATCCGAGGAGTTTTCATATAGAGCGCCGAAATATCGTACAAAACGTACGAAATATCGTCGCTTTGTACGAAATATCGTTCGCTTTGTACGAAAATTTCGCTTACAGTGAACATTGACGATATTGCGCCACCAAAATGCTGTGTTCACATAAAACGAAATCGCATAAAACGCCCTCGTTTATCGACCATAAACTCGTTTTATGTGAGACCCTACTGTATTCGGAAAATGTCCGATATTATATTTTTCAATTCCATTGCATTAGAAATGATTCAAAGATTACAAGAAGTCCAAATAAGACATAGTTATGTTAATGTATAAGGGAGTTACGTAGATGCATTAGAGAGATAGATAGATAGAAAGAGAGAGTTACAGAGGGGGAGTGAGCGATAAACACAAACTATTATGAGACGGACTTGATTGGTTCTGAAAAGACAAAGGAGACTTTTATATTGACTCTTTTTCATGTTATTATTTGTGTGCTAGAAGGATAATATTGTTTTCAATTCCATCGCATTAGAAATTATTTATAGATTACAAAACGTCCAAATAAGACATAGTTATGTTAATGTATAAGGGAGTTAGTTAGATGCATTAGAGAGATAAATAGATAGAGAGAGAGTGGCTAGGGGCGAGCGAGCGATAAAATACTAACATATACGAGACGGACTTATGTTTCTGAAAGACAAAGGAGACATTTTTATTTACTCTCTTTTTCATTTTATTATTTGTGTGTTAGAAGGGTAATATTGTTTTCAATTCCATCGTATTAGAATTGAATCATAGATTAAAAAAAGACCAAATAAGACATAGTTATATATATGTATAAGGGAGATAGATGCATTAACCCCTACACCATGGAAGGGCTCTTGAACGCCCATAAAAAAGCATATAACAGGTACCCGGAAGGGCTCTTGAACGCCCAGTGGTTGAAAGCCTGTGAGCTTCGTGTGCGAGGCGTCGATCCGACGCATGTAAACAACAGCCGGCTGGACCGACGCCCCGCATCTCCGGCCACAAGAAGGAGAGCGTCGCTTGTTCGTGTGTGCCTGTATGTTGTTGTTAAGTATCGAAAAGTAGTGTAAAGTGGCTGTTGTTGCCATAAAGTTATCTCCAATGAAATCATCATCACAACTGAACCAGTTGACTTAGAGAGCTCTACTTAACGCCATTCTACAGGTAAATAACACAGCTATGCTTGGGGATGCGCGGGAATGCGGGGGAATGCGGGAAGCAGTCAGAATAGCAAATATACGGTAGCCTAGCCTAGACGTTTTTAGGCCAAAACACCCGGGTTTCGGGGAATATTTATGTAATGCGTAGCCGGGGCTGGAGCGTTAACCCTTCCTCCCCAGGCTGTCTTAGCTAATGACGGTCGCCCCTACCCGGGCGATATGGCCAAAAAACGTCTAGGCCTAGGCTACCGTATTTATGTTTATTTTCACTACTAGAACTTTCCCACTCATCTATAATCGTAGTGCGGTTTTAAATCTGTATTTTGGCATTTAGTAGAGCTCTGTAAGTCAACTGGTTCAGTTGTGATGACGATTTCAGTGGAGCCAATATTGCAGAGATGTTGCCAATATGGGGGCTTTTTAGACACTAATTTCGTCATGACGTCAGAACAATAACATTGAGGAGTCTTCTCCTTCTTGTTTTCGGAGGTGCGGTGACGAACGCTTGGGTTTGTTGACATAGGTCGTACGCACGGCGTTCGGACCAAGCTTAATTAGGCTATTAAGCTCATGCCTTAGATAAGGCATACCGGGTAGCGGCCCTTCTTTCGTGCTGTCCTTACCTAAGGCAGCCCGGGTAGGAAGGGTTAAATAGATATATAAAAAAAAAAAAAAAAAAAAAAATCTCAATTTTTCTGGTGACACGGACTTTCCTCTTCTAATTCGGAATTTTCCCTCTCTTAAGTCGGACATAAGTCGGACTTCGGACATCTCGGATTTTCGGTCATCTCGGACTGGATCTCCCCCCAATTAGTCCGAGATAGCGAGGGTTTACTGTACTTGCATTTATTTTGATGAAAAGGCATTAACCAATGTTCAGACCATCCCTTCATGCCCTCCACATCTCCTTGAAGCAAACCCACATCTTCCTTACTCCTCACTCTTCTATACAGCTTAGTGTCATCCGCATACAGGTATATCTCACTTCCATTAGTTATAACTTCAGGTAAGTCGTTGATAAATATAATGAACAGTAGTGGTCCCAACACAGATCCCTGAGGTACCCCACTTGTAATTTCCCTCCACCCCGAGCCTATTCCATTCACCAGTACCCTCTGTCTCCGATCTTTCAGGAAAGCTTCTATCCATTTCACACATTTCTCCCCTATATTATAGCTTCTAACTTTCTCTATTAACCTTTTATGTGGGACCTTATCGAAGGCCTTCATAAAATCGCAATATACCACGTCTATAACATCACCATCCTCCAGAATTTGCATCCAATCATCTACCACCTTAATTAGCTGTAGTACCGTCGACCTCCCTGGCAAGAATCCGTACTGTCTCCCACTGAAAAGTGGGTTTGATTTCATATGCTCCATTATTCCTTCTCTAATTACCGTTTCCATTAGTTTACACAAAACACTTGTCAAACTGACTGGTCTATAATTACCTGGGTCATTTCTCTTTCCCTTCTTAAATATAGCTGTTATGTTCGCCTCTCTCCAGTCCGTCGGGATTTGTCCTGTATTGATACCTCAAATAACAATTTTAATGGCTCTACTAACATCTCACCTCCTTCCTTTATGATTCTTGGATGTATCCCATCCGGTCCCAGGGACTTACTTCTGTTAATTTTTTCTATCGCCCTCCTTATTCTAGCATGGGAAAACTCTATTAGTTCTAGTGCTGGTGCCTGTTTGATGGGAATAGTAGGCACTGCATCATCCGACTCCACTGTTAGTACCTCCCCAAAGTATTTCCCCAGCACCTCTGCTTTCTCCTTATCAGTTTCTGCTCTATTCCTATCATCCAAGTCTCCTATCAGTTCTGGGATACCTACTCTTCTTGTTAACTTTTCTTGAATATACTTCCAGAATATTTTTGGATTATCCTTTACATTTCTTGCTCTCCTTCACCCCCCTCCTTGTCTCCCATCTTATTTTATTGTTTATTTGTCTGCGTTCCAAATCCACTTCTTTAGCTTCTATACTAGACCCCCTGTTCTTTTAAAAAAAAATTAGTCTTTCCCACAATAGTTTCTTTCTTCTTATCAATGTCCAATGCTTTCTTTTCATTGGTAATTCTGGGTTCATTCTTTTCCTTAATTTTGTTCTATCCTTATATTCCCTTACTGGTACACATTTGGATATAGCATTCTCCAGTTTGACTCTAATCTTCCTCCACATTCCTTCAGCGTCTTCACCGTTCAAGTATTCCCCCCAGTCAATGTCCAAACACTGTCTCAGCAGCTCATAATCTGCTCTATCATACATCTATCTATCTATCTATTGCCTGACGCCGTGATCCCCGAAGGGCTGGCCACGAACGAACCGCCCCCATGCACCTCTGTCCCCAGTCAGTCGACGCCCCTCCCCCCAACCAGCACCGCCCTCGTTCATGTACTTCCTCACTCCATCCTTCCACCTCATATTCGGTCTACCTCTCCCTCTCTGTCCCTCCACCTCGCTCTCGTACACCCTCTTAGTCATTCTCTCGCTCTCCATACGTTCCATATGGCCGAACCATCTCAAGTTGTTCCTTTTCACACTTTCCACCACATCTACCTCCACACCACACCTCCTTCTTACTTCCTCATTAGTCTGTCTATCCCTCCATGTAACTCCGCACGCACTCCTTAAGTAATTCATTTCCACTGCTCTCACTCTTGGTCTGAGTCTCTCAACCAACGTCCATGCTTCGCTTCCGTAAGTCAGTGTCGGGATTACCACACTGTCATGCAAGGACTTCTTCACTTCCATACTGACCACCCTATTTCTTGTTACTGCTTTTAGCGTTCCTACAACCCTCTTCCCCTGTTGTACCCTCTCCCGCACGTCTTCATCCATAGTCCCATCTTTACTCAACACACTGCCCAGATACTTAAAAGAGTTGACGATCTCCATAGCCTGACCGTTCAGCTTCACCTCACACTCTGTGACTTCACCCCTTTCGAAGACCATAACCTTGCTCTTCCCCGTATTTACCTTCAAATTCCGTTTTTCGCACACTGTTCCAAACTCATTTACCAGACCCTGCAACTCCCATTCATTATCACTCATCAGAACTGTATCATCCGCAAACAGCAGTATAGGTAGCTTCCACTCAATTCCCTCCCTTTTCAGCGATACACCAACATCCACTGCTCTTGATAGTATTTCTTTCATGACTCCATCCATATATACAATAAACAACCACGGGGACATCACACACCCCTGTTTCAAACCAACATTCAGGTCAAAGAACTCGCTCTGCTCACTCTCCACACGTACTGCCGCCTTTGCACCCTCATACATGCTCTTCACTGCTTTCAGCAACTTGCCCTCTACTCCATATATTCTTAGTACTTTCCACAAACCTTCTCTATCCACTCTGTCATAGGCCTTCTCCAAGTCCATAAAGGCAACATACACCTTTTGTTTCTTCTCCAGATACTTCTATTATCCGTCTCTATTTTAATATTGCAACTAAAACTTATACAGGCATGGTCACTACGACCTATAGGGCTATTCACATTGACATGTTCCACTATATCCTCCTCATTGCTAAATATCAAATCAAGTACACTCCCCTGCGTCCTATCTCTATATCTTGTCATCTCTGTAATATGTTGCGTTAAAAAACAATCTCTCACTTTCTCTATAAACTTGTTTTCCAGGCTACACTGTCCCGCTGGAGTAGTACAATTTGCCCAGTTGATCCTTGGCAAATTGAAATCTCCAATCAAAATCTTATATTTGTTCTCTCTATTATCTATTTCTTCCATTGCTTTCAGTAGGTTATCATCCTCTTCCCTACTATTATTTGGGCTTCTATATATAGAGGCAATTAGAATTGACCCTCTTGCACATTTGACTTCAATACACAAATACTCACAATACTGCTGTCTCATATCCACCTCATTTACCTTGAGCTCTTTTCTTACATAAATAAAAAGTCCTCTTCCAACCTCTGCTCTAATAGCATTCTTCTCATACAACTCAAAACCCTCCAAACTATACTCCACCAGTTCCCTTTCAATTCTAGCATTTTTTGGTCTTACTCCCTGTAAGGCTATGACATCAGGTTTTTCCTCTTCAACCTGCAACCTACATATCAGTTCTCTTTTCTTGTCCTGGGTAAACACATCAACATTACTAAACATAATCCTTAATCTTTCTACCATTCCTTCAGCAGCTACATCATCCCGCTCCTCCTGTCTGTGTCCTACTCCCCCCCTAACACTACTGGGTCTGCAGCTGCTTCTCCTGTCTCTCCCCAAGACACTTCCACCCTGCTCTCCCCCTCTGCCCCAACTTTTATCACATTCTCTTCCCTCCCAGATCTCCTTGAACTCCCTTCTATTCGTATAAACCACTTCTTCAATTTCCCGTCCCTCACTCTCCAGAAAAAAATCTTCTTATCCTCCTCACCCAACTTTCCATTTTCCTCATCAGCCTTTTCCTGTAGTTCTTTTATTTTTTTTCTTTGTTCTATACTCAAATCCTTCTCTAGTCTTATATGTTTCAGTTCTTCATTTGTGTTTAGTCTCCAACTAAAATTTGTCACTGTCTCTGCCACTACCCTGGTTTTAAACTGTACTCTTATGGGTCTTATCTCCCCCCTTATATATCTACCTATCCTACTGACTTCCTCCACCTGCCCTTCCCATCCACATCCATCTACTGTACATCCACAGCTTTCATGACCTCCTTCACTTTCTCCATATCTCTCACTTTTCTCACTCCATAATCATTCATATGAGCCTCTATATCTCCATGCATGATTACACCCCTATCCCTGTCCATGGCCTCCCTCACGACACTCTCCTTGTTCTTCATGACACCTACGACTGCACTCTCAAAACTTTTGTTTTGTCTTATTCATTTCTTCCTTTTGTTCTTTCACAATTTCCTCCAAATCCTTAACTTTCAGTTCACCTACCACTCACCGTCCATGCAGTTGACTCCTTCACTTCCTTGAATCGTCCTTCGTATTCCTTCAGCTGCTCCTTTAATGCCATATTCTCTGCTCCCAATTCCTCTACCCTTTTTAGTACCATCTCTAGGTTATTATTAACTTCCGAAATAGGCCTACATTCGCTTCCTTCACTAAGGCTATTCCCTGCCCCACCCGACGCACCACATAGTTCGCACAATACCTTGATTTTCTCACCAATGTCCCCCTTCCATTTCTCCGTATCACTCTTCCACTTTTCCAAATCCTTCACAACATTAATAATGTCTTCTACCTTCTTATCTAGCTATCTATTGCCTGACGCCGTGATCCCCGAAGGGGTGGCCACGAACGAACTGCCCCCATGCACCTCTGTCCCCAGTCAGTCGACGCCCCTCCCCCCAACCAGCACCGCCTTCGTTCATGTACTTCCTCACTCCATGGAAGTCATTCTCTCGCTTTCCATACGTTCCATATGGCCGAACCATCTCAAGTTGTTCCTTTTCACACTTTCCAGCACATCTACCTCCACACCACACCTCCTTCTTACTTCCTCATTAGTCTGTCTATCCCTCCATGTAACTCCGCACACACTCCTTAAGTAATTCATTTCCACTGCTCTCTTCTTATCTGTACTCCTAAACCCACTAAACCGTCCTAACCTTTCTTCCGTCTCCGAAATTCCCACCGTTCCGTCCGCCATGTTTGTTTACAATCACTACAACTCCAGCTGACCCGTTGATTACACTACTCTTTTTACAATATATATCACCCCTCCACCACACCAATTTATCTTCCAAACACTTCACTAGTCCTTTCTCTCCTCGCTAGCTCAGTATGTACTCGAAATTCCGTGATATTTAATCGTGCCCATGATAATATGCCGGAGCCTCAAAAAATGCGTCCACCTCCCACCATCGCCTCGACCGGAATCCAGATTACAGATATGAAACAGGACTACGTTTTGAAATGTGTGCGAATTCTCTAGCAGTTAAAATAAAAAAAATACGGCTAGCCTATTACAACGTTTTTCGGCCAGATCGCCCGGATCTCAATAATGTCCTTAGGATGGCGAGCCCGGGCAAGAAGGGTTAAGTTAATCTTTATTTTTTATTTTTTACAGTTTTTTCGTAGTGAGTACCCAATAATAATGACGATTTCATAAGAGAATTAGTGTACGCTTATGATGTGGCGTCTCTGCCTCCCTGTGGCGGTTGTTTCAAACGAGCTGGCGCTAGGGCTTGAAAGAGGGCTATTATGTAATAGGCATATCGTCAATGATTTTGGGGCCACTACTAAATATTAGGTTTTCATTCTTCCCTCCGGGACTCAAACCTATAATATGAGACGGACTTAAGTTTCTGAAAGGACAAAGGATACATTTTTATTGACTCTCTTTTTAATTGTATTATTTGTGTGTTGGAAGGATAATATTGTTTTCAATTCCATCGTATTAGAAATGATTCATTGATTAAAAAAAATAAAAAATAAGACATAGTTATATTTATGTATAAGGGAGATAGATGCATTAAATAGATAGACAGACAGATATTTGATGCATAAATAACATTCTTAATTCTTTAAAAAAAAAACATAATAATATATACCTAGGCTACCCGTATAAAAACATAATAATATATACCTAGGCTACCCGTATAACATAATAATATATACCTAGGCTACCCGTATATGATCCCGACTTTTCCCGTTTTGTGGCCGACTTTGGAACTTTTGAGGTTACCCTGTCCAAACGAAACCGTGTACAGTATAAAAAAAAAGTGTGTATATCGAGACCTGACTGTACTGTACATATATACATACGTACATACAATTTTAAGACAGAGTGTTCAACACATAAATGCAGTTTCAGTCTCTTGTTATAATGGCGGCGCTCCAGGCAACCCTGTTAAGGGCTGCTTCACTTGTCAAATGTTTTAATTCGACATCGGCATTTATAGTCCGATTCCAAGTCTTCCTTGGTCCAACCCTTTGCGCAGCTCCCTCCACAATCACAGACCTGCATCTTTTCACCCAATTTTGTTCATCCATTCTCTCCACATGCTCATACCATCCCAGTCTACTTGTATCCAAGTCCTGATGTGGCGGTGTCTACGCCGTGGGGCCACCTCCCGAGGCTGCCAACCGCGGATGGCTGCCGACCCTCCACGGCCGAAGACAAAATCAACGACCAGTGGAGGAAAACCGGATGCCGGCCGCGGGGAGCAGTTTCGGGAGCCAAACCGTCACAATCATCCCCTGCCCCCTCCCTGGGGGCACGGGTCCTTGGAGCGGCTTCGGTCACGCAGGGAATTTCCACACCTCTCACACCACACACACACATCACACAGTTTTTCCTACACCGAGAAATGACTCTCCGGCTGTCATTTCTCGAAGACTTCTTCTAGCCGGAGACATTGAGAGCAACCCAGGACCCACGTACACATACATATGTCCAACTTGCTCAAAACCCATCACTTCGAGTCGCCATACTAAGGGTTCAGTTCTCTGCAATTCATGCGGGAACTGGACCCACTTCACCTGCACAACACTTGCCTCCAAGAAACACTACACAAACACCTGGACCTGTTCCTCATGCCCCTCCCTCTCCCAGTCAAATCCCTCACCTAAAACCCGTCCACCTCTCCTCCCCAACCCACCTAACCTTCCCATATCATCCACTCCCCCCCCTAAAACCCGTCCACCTCTCCTCCCTAACCCACCTAACCTTCCCATACCATCCACATCCTCAACTCAACACACCACACCCCATCCTAATCCATTCCAACCCCCATCTCCTGCTCCCCAATCCCCCCCCCCCCCCCATCCTCGTGCAGCAGCACCCAACATACATCGTGCACATAACATTAACATTCTTCAACTGAACATAGATGGCATCAACACAAAGAAACACGAACTCTCACACTTCATCAAACAACACAACATACACATTGCCATCTTACAAGAAACAAAACTCCGCACAACACAAAAAACACCCACATTTCATAATTTCACCACCATCAGACAAGACCGGGCTGTCGGCGGGGGCGATGGACTCATCACCCTGGTACACAAAGAAATATCATACATAGTAACCAGTGTACAAACCAAATCACTCCTCCCCCCAAATGATAACACAACAGAAATACAGTCAATTAATATACGCACTGGCAACAACTCCAACATAACCATCATAAACACATACATCCCTCCCCAAACATCCCCTACAGTACCAAATGAATACAGACCACACTTACAACACATCACAAACACCCCACACATCATCCTGGGTGGTGACTTCAACGCCAAGACGTCGGCCTGGTTTGTCGACAACCCCGACACAGACAGAGGGCTGGTACTACAAAACCAAACCGATAACCTCATCATCCTTAACGACATCCATCAACATACCCATATTCCTCACCAAGTCCTCTATAACCCATCATCTCCAGACATCACCTTTTGCTCCCCAGAACTCGCCCCCACAACATCCTGGAGGGTGGTCAGAACCTTAGGCTCTGACCACCTCCCGATCATTATCACCACCAAAACCAGACTCACCCCAGCTAGCCACAAACACATATACACCAATTATAAAAGAGCTAACTGGGAAGCATTCACAAATGAGACAGAACAACACTTCACAACTCTAAACAGTACACCCATCACTAACATTAACAATGCTGTACACATACTCAATAAAACTATCCAAAACGCTGACAAGAAACACATTCCAAGAGGTAACAGAAAAAGACACAACCCCAACTTCACACCAGAAATTCAAAACCTCATCAGACAACGCGACATACTGAAACACTCCCCAGCACCCCACACACAAGACATCACACAACAAATTCAAGCACTCAACACCCAAACTAACAACAAAATACAAGAACAACAAAAACTAAATTGGAATAACTTCCTACAAACACTTGATCACAAAACAAACCCCAAAAAACTCTGCAAAACACTAAACAGCATCACACTCTCCAACAGCAACACAACACAATCACATGCTGCAATCACAACAACAGACTCTACTCCTTCATGTAAACAACAAGCAAACACTCTCATCAATCACTTTTCACATGTCAGCCACCTAAAACCTCACAAAGACGACCGACGTGTCATCCGACGTAAGAGACAATTCCCCACAGACCCTGACTATACACCCTTCACCAATCACCAGACAAAGCATATCATCAACAATCTCAAGCACTCACCCGCCTGTGGCCTAGACAACATAAGCAACATACACCTCAGACACCTGGGACCACAAGGCATACAAGCACTCCCTAACATATCAAACTACAGCTATTCACACAACACAATACCAGACATTTGGAAGCATGGTATCATCATCACATTCCCCAAACCCAACAAAGACCCCACGCTACCCTCCTCGCACCGCCCCATCACACTCCTTTGCTCCCCCTCCAAAGTCATGGAACGCCTACTATTACAACTAATTACACCTGACCTACCCCTAGCTCCAAAACAACATGGCTTTAGGCCACTGCACTCCACAAACACTCTTCTCACAGACCTTACACAAAGAGCTTTCGACGGCATCAACTCAGCTAGACCACCACACAGATCACTATTAGCCACACTCGACATTAGTAAAGCCTTCGATGCCATCCCCCGCCACAACCTAACAAACAAAATCTACAACACAAACATGCACAACAACACAAAAAGGTGGCTGGCCAACTTCCTAGCAGGCAGATGTGCACACGTATCTTTTGCCGGTCAGTCATCTAAAATCAGAAACTTTCCAAACGGAGTCCCACAAGGATCGGTCCTATCGCCCGCACTCTTCAATCTGTACATGCACGATATAACTACACCCAATACACCCCAAATAAACTTAGCCTCCTATGCAGATGACATAACACTCACATGCACACACCATGACCCAAAAAGAGCAACAGATCTCCTTCAACCCTATCTCAACACACTACATAGCTGGTGCACTACAAACAGACTTAATCTAGCCCCAGCCAAATCCACCGCAACCCTGCTCACAAGTTGGACAGGAGAACACGAATACATCCCTCAACTCACCATAAACAACACACACCTAACACATACACACACACCCAAAATCCTAGGAGTAACATATGATACTCATATGACATTCAAACAGCACACCACAAACATTAAAAAGAAACTGACACCCAGACTTAACGCCCTCAGGTCACTTGCTCACACAAAATTTGGACACAACAAAGAAACTACCACCACAGTATATAAACAACACATAAGATCAGTGATGGAATACGCAAGCCCAACCTGGGCTTCTAACCTAGCTGAAACACATCATTATAGGTTTGACTCCTGTAAGGAGATAAAGAAAACCTAATATTTAGTAGTGGCCCCGTAATCATTGACGAACATGCCTATTACATAAGGCATCCTCTTCAAACACTAATCCGCCGTAGTTTGAATCTACCGCGCAGAGCATTTAAAAACTGAGGAGCCTTCATCATGAGCGCACGCGACCTCACTCATGGCTTCAGTCATTATGAATTGGGTTCTCACTACGAAAAAACTTCGTAAAAAATAAAAACAAAAAGAAAATAAGAATAACTATCTAATAAGCTTTCCATCATATCGTGGATGTACTTGTGTGGATCTTTGACCAGACGCTACTGCAGGCGTCATTCTTCCTTCACTGACATATCAAGTAAACCAAAATCCTTAATACATCAACGAATGGGAAGGGGATGGTCGGGAGGGCCCCAGTCGTCAATGATTACGGGGCCACTACTAAATATTAGGTTTTCTTTATCTCCTTACAGGAGTCAAACCTATAATTTATTAGTGGCCCCTCCATCATTGACGAACATGCCTGATTTCTAAGACTGGAGGGGGACATTCGTAATCATATCATAACTCTAGAAAAGCAGATAATCAAACAACCACATAGTATTCTTACTCTTGTAAAAAGAGATATTCGGGTGCATAAACTTTATACAGCCTAAATCTTCAAAAAGGGGTACAAGCAGGAGCGTGCTTCAAAGAAGCCTGCTTGAAAAAGGGTTAACTCTGAGACTCTGTACACAGATCTGCTAGTTAAGAAGGCACCCCACTTAAAGTAAGTGGTGAAAACTAAAAACTTATAAGTTTACATGTGCACATATAAACCCCATTAACTAGTAGATATATTCCTAAAAATATAACCAAACATAAATTAATTCTTGTACATTCATAGAAGTACTGAACTCGTGTACTTATGGAGAAGTAATTACTTCAAAAGTAAAAGTCGTAGTTGCAACTACCGAGATTTCTCAAAAATCTATTGCTTCACAGCCAAAGCTACTTACAACAAGAATTGTTGTAACACTACTATTGGCCTTTAGCACAATTTCCTGAAATAAATACTACAGAGAAATTTTATAAAACAATGCCTACAAACAGTATCCCAGCTCGTATGTTCCGAACACATACTCCGGAGGGGTCTAGGGTGTCCTATGTCACACTGACTGCACCCTCCCCCCCCTTTTTCTTGAAATTAAACAAAACGTGACTAAAAGGGCCACCTAGACCCTCTGCCGTAAAGCTATACATGGCAAGGAAGGTTTGTCCAGAGCTACTGAAAGGTATCGCGTCAAAAACTCCTGATTAGAGGCCCACAACTGTGTGGACTTAATAACTTCCACCGAAAGATTATTAAGGAAACGTAAAGAGGCTGTCCCCTTGCGTAAATCGTGGGTCTTACCCACAACGCCGGGATTCTTCTCTTTAAAGTCCTTGACCAAGAGAGAAGCCAGTGTACGCTCCATCAAGCGTTCACCCGGACTTGCGACCCATAAAGCACCCTGGTGATTTAGAGGTGCCACTCTTAAATATTTGGTTAGAGCTTGCACTGGGCAAAAAAGATGGTGCACCTTTCCCCTTTTCAACGCCGGCACCGTGAACTCTGAAAACACGTGTTCACTGTGCTCATTCTTGGCTAAGAATCCTGGGGAAGGTGCAATGTGAATACACTCATGAAGCCTATCAAACCTGAGGCAAATAGGTGTGTTGCTCATCGCCGCCAGCTCAGATACTCTGTTCCCGGTAGCCAAAGCCATAAGGAATACTGCCCTTTTGTAAAATCTGCAGTCTTTGGTACATACCGGAACGAGAATAACTACGATGCTTTGTCCAGAGACCATGCAGGCCCGAGCTGACGGGGAGGTGGGCGGAGTTTAAAACCTGCCCTCATAAATCAATTTCAGATAAATGTTTCTGCATGAACAGATACATTAAATAATTAACAACCAACGCCACCGAGGGCACAGTTTGGTTTGTTCTAAGAATCCAAGACATAAAAGCTTGCCAATGCGATTGAAACTGTCGCTTTGTAGACTGGGTATATTGATTCGTGAATATCTTGGTCACGTCGCTACCATATGGTGCTAGCCACTTGGCCTCCTGAATGTCCATAATGAACAAGTCCGCGAGGTTTCTAGGTTGCCAATTGTGTTCTAAGTGGAACAACCCGACCGGGAGTGACACTGGGTGCGGGCACCACGTGTACAAATGCTGGTACCAAACTGCACCGGCCACAGGGGCGCGATTAGCGAGACTACGCCTCGCTAATCCTGTAGTTTGTTGACTACGTGGCACATTAGAGACGCGTCTGGCGGCGGAAAATAGATAAATGGAACTCAACCTGTTCTCGTCCGTCATCAGAGCGTCAGGTCCGCCCGCCGGCGTTATCGTCCGGCGGGTGAGGTATAGTGGGAGTTTGCCAGTCTTCTCAGACGCAAACAAATCCACTTGTGGATGGTAATGCTCCGCACACGCAAGAGCACCCATTCCACTGAAGTGCTTTGTCTCTGAGACAGAGCATCTGCCCAGACGTTTGCAACGCCTGGGAGATAAGATGCGTGAAGATGAATGTTCAGCCTGTTGGCTAGTATAAAAATCTTTTCTGACACGTTTAGCCACTTCCGAGATCTTATTGACCCTTGTTTCTGAATACAGTGAACCACATTCAGATTGTCCATTCTGAAGGCCACCGACTAGCCCCGTAAAGCAGAGCCGTGAGCCTGAAGGACAGATAATGGGACTAGTAAGTCTTTGACATTGATGTGGAAGATGTCTAAATGGGACCAAAACCTTTGACCCTGATGCCCGAGGTTTGACTAAAAGCCCCAACCTATCGTGCCTGACGCATCCATGTCCACCCATACCGACGGCGGAGGAGAAGTTCATGACATGACTGCGTGCAACCTTTCTCTCGTCGCCCAAACCGCTAGTAAGTTGTGTAATAACGTTGGGATAGGCCATACTATCCCCGCCGGTAATAGTGGGAAAAATTTGTTGCCCTCCAAGATTAAACGTTAGACTTTCAACCGGCCCAACTTCACAGTTAGCTGAACCCCGTTGAGAGAACCGACTAGAGATTCCCAAAGTTTCTGTGTCGTATTCAGACTGTGGAGAAACATAAACAGTTTTTGCGAAATCTGTTTCGAGTGTCCACACTCTGACTCAGAGTGAGAGAAGCTGTGTCCTCGACCAGCCCTATCCCCTGAAATACTCGTGGGGGAACAAGGGTTTGAC
Organism: Paralithodes platypus; assembly: GCA_032716605.1. Classification (NCBI taxonomy): domain Eukaryota; kingdom Metazoa; phylum Arthropoda; class Malacostraca; order Decapoda; family Lithodidae; genus Paralithodes; species Paralithodes platypus. The sequence goes on along the minus strand of CM064509.1, from coordinate 2,894,692 downwards.
TTTTTACTAAGTTGACCTTGAATCCTAGAGATATGAGATGGTTTAACGTAACGTAGACATGACTGATGCGTAACTTTTCTGTTTCTGCCACCACCAGTTAGTCGCCCAGATACCACCAGACCCTGATCCCTTGTTCTAACAAGGGCATCAGGGCTTGCGGGGACCTTGCTTGAATGCTTGTGCCAAATTGAAAACAGTCTTCCAAACTGCTGGTGAAATCAAAGAAGGAATTAGAACTGGAGACAGAACTACTTGGCTTGCAATACGGTCAAGAAGTTTCTTCACTAAGAACATCCTCAGATCCTGCCTTGCTCGAACTGCCTCTAATAAGGCCGTCCGAATATCTCCTAAAGACTTGGATGGAAGTCTGGAGAAGCAAGCGCCGGGAAAGTTCAATGGCTTTCCTGACTTCCGCGGCTTCTATTGCCTGAGAAGAGCGTAACAGAGACTTTGTTACTTGCTGGGAACCATATATTGCGAAAACAGTTTAAACGCTTTTCCTCTTAACCTAAACTCGCGGTCTAGGTAAGCTGGGGAAGGCGTGCTAATGGCAGCCAAGCAGAGGGGACTCCGCCGGCACCAAAAACCGGAAGAGAGAACCAAGAATGGCGTTCTGGAGGGATTTGGTGGTAAGAATAAGTCATGGTTATAATAACTTGGAATGTCCTTAATATGAACATCCAAAACATTTCCGTAACATTGCTACCCCTGACTCATCAGGCCCGTAAAAAGAGGCATAGCTCCTGTTTTTTTGACTGGCGCCTTGTCTAAAGGAGGGGGAGATATGTCTGATATGACTCGCACAGTGGAAGTAGTGAGAGCTGCTGTGCCTGGCACATTGGAAATTGGGTCTGACACAAGCGGATGGCTAGGTATTTTAGCTAAAGCAAAGGATGTAGCCAGAGGTCGCACATTCGTCGACATCGCGGGATCTCCCGTATCAGAAGGAGTTTCCGGCGTAGGGCCAAAGAACCTATTAAGTGCATTCAATAGTAGTCCATCAATCTCTTCCGCCGGTACATACCTAGCCGATGACGAACTCAGTGGAGATTCGACAGTACCCTGAGAGTCGCCTAGAAGGTGACTGGACTCTTCAACCTCCATCTCTGAGACCAGAGATCGTTGTTCTTCATCCGTTAAGTCTGGCTTATCATGGGAAGATCCCGCCGAAGCCGGGACCTCCACATGTTGCCATGTTAAAACTGGGGTAGAAGATGGTACATCGGCATCCCGTGGACGTCAGCACTAGTTGAGTCACAAAGGGATGTGTTCTGTCCTGCCAGGACTGTGAGTATCGCCATACACCTTGGCTGTGGCTGTCCCTCGCTTGCGAGCTCGGTATACTCTCTGAAAGAGAGCCCTGTAAAGGTTTATGATAATTAAAAGCTCCCATAGCTCATTAACACATTGAAAGCAGAGCTGGTGAGCAAAATCATAAAGTATACTAATTAATTTAATTTATATTTAATTGTATTAAAATAAATTACTATAAATAAACACAATATTATCCTAATATAATCATAGAAAATATATATGGTTATTATTATTCAGTGATTAAATTATTTCATTAACAAATAAAAATAATATAGGGATACCTGATCTTAACGGCGTTGAACATACAGCAATGAGAGGTTCAAGTGCCGACATGACAGAGACTGGGGGAAAACTACCCCGCCCCCGGGAACTACCTGGTCACCTGGTGCAACACCGGTACTCCGCCCTGGAAAGAGAATTTTCCGGGGATTAATGCTCATAGGGTTACACCCAAAAAATGGTACAAAATATGTGTCACAAGACCGCCGGTCAACGAACCGTAGCACTCCACCACTACTTTTCGTTTTCCTTTAGTTTCATATTAAAGATTTCAGGATATATTTACCTGTCCAGAAGATTTTAAGCATATCTTCTGAATCCTCATAAAGATGAAGTATATCTTTATTAAAGATGAAGTCTTTCAAGTATCCCTTTACACTTGAAACATTAGTAAGATTCCGGCATCTTTTTATCCCATAAAAAGTCTAAGCCTATCCTAATCTCTAATCCGGCTTCTCCCAGAAGCCCTCATAGATCGCCGTCTTGAAGGCCGTGATACCCTATTGTATCAATCAATTGTTTGGCAAATGATCGCGAATTGCTAATCAGTTAATATAACCACCCGAAGGTACAGTATAACCGCCGGGTTTTATATGCAATGTCAAACCAATTGTACCTGCCCCAGACCTTTTTTGTAAAAAGGTCGCCGGGAGGGAAAGACTAAACAAACAACCAACATTGTTTCAATTGTTTATTAAGGATTTCAGCATATCTTTTACCTGTTCGAAAGAATTAAGCATAACTTCTGAATCCTCATAAAGATGAAACATATCTTTATTAACCCTCCAGCCCCGGCTATGTATTATATATATATTCCTCGAAACCCGGGCGTTTTGGCCGAAAAACGTCTAGGCTAGGCTACCGTATATTCGTTAATCAGACTGCTTCCCGCATTCCCGCGCATCCCCAAGCGTAGCTGTGTTATTTACCTATAGAATGGCATTAAGTAGAGCTCTCTAAGTCAACTGGTTGAGCTGTGATGATGATTTCATTGGAGATAACTTTATGGCCAAAACAGCCACTTTACACCACTTTTCGATACTTAACAACAACATACAGGCACACACGAACAAGCGACGCTCTCCTTCTTGTGGCCGGAGATGCGGGGCGACGGTCCAGCCGGCTGTTGTTTACATGCGTCGGACCGACGCCTCGCACACGAAGCTCACAGGCTTTCAACCACTGGGCGTTCAAGAGACCATCCGGGTACCTGTTATATGCTTTTTTATGGGCGTTCAAGAGCCCTTCCGTGGTGAGAGGGTTAAAGATGAAGTCCTTCAAGTATCCCTTTACACTTGAAACACTAGTAAGATTCAGGCATCTTTTTATCCCATAAAAAGTCTAAGCCTATCTTAATCTCTAATCCGGCTTCTGCCAGAAGCCCTCATAGATCGCCGTCTTGAAGGCCGTGATACCCTATTGTATCAATCAATTGTTTGGCAAATTATCGCGAATCGCAAATCCGTTAATATAACCACCCGAAGGTACAACCGCCGGGTTTTATATGCAATGTCAAACCAATTATAGCTGCCCCAGACCTCTTTGTAAAAAGGTCGCCGGGAGGGAAAGACTAAACAAAATAACTGTGTGGAGCCCCCCTCGCCGGGAATAACACAGGAAGCCTGATCCCAGGCTTGACCACAGAAAACGCAGTTTCTGATGAGCCCTCAAGCGACCAAACTCGTCGGGGTAACTTACCTATTTTAGCCATCCTGACTAAAACTCGGTAAACAAAAACGGTGTTCTCGGAGCAACGAGAAAAAACGCCGGAAAGGTAACCCACACCAAACGAGACATAACAGGAGGGCGTAATGCATAAAGCAATGAATAACACAGGAAGCCTGATCCCAGGCTCGACCACAGAAAACGCAGTTTCTGATGAGCCCTCAAGCGACCAAACTCGTCGGGGTAACTTACCTATTTTAGCCATCCTGACTAAAACTCGGTAAACAAAAACGGTGTTCTCGGAGCAACGAGAAAAACGCCGGAAAGGTAACCCCCACCAAACGAGACATTTTAACACATTTTATACAAAGGGTGTGCGCAAAATTAGGGATACCTGAACAGGAGGGCGTAATGCATAAAGCAAAAACCGGGGCAAAGGTAGCCATGACAGAGACTGGAGGGAAACTTACTCCAGGTTCTGCATAGACCCGCCGGGACCCAGCTCTGGAAAAATAAAATTTCCAGGAATTAATGCTCATAAGGTTAACCCACTCATGTTCGCACACAGGTGTTAAATAACCCGCCGGGTAACGAGACGTAATACTCAACGACCACAGCTCGCTACGCGGTGGGGTTTCCTAAGTAAAGGATTTCAGAATATCTTAATTTGTCCAAAAGATTTATGAATACCCTCTGACATAATATATAAAGACCATCATGGCGTTTATAAGTGATTAAGTCTTTCCGGTGGTGTTTGTTTCCAGATTAGATTTTGGAAAAAAAAAACTAAAAAAGACGCCGGCCCCCGAATTATCTCGTAGATCAAAAACTGGGAAGCCTGACAAATATACGATATCTAACTTCTGCCGAAGTATCTTTTTAGATCGCCGTATATTGAAGGCGGCGATACAAAACGTATCCCTCAAATGTCTGGTTAACTAACTGAATTGTAAATTCGTTATTCTCATCCGTGCAAGAAGCACCCGCCGGGTGTGAATAATAGTTTAAAAAACGTTAACCCCAATTGTGCCCTAAAGCGCCGTATGTTGAAGGAGGCGATACACAATGCATCCCTCAATTGTCTGGTCAACTAAACTGAATTTTGCAAATTCGGTCATCCCACCCTTCCAGGTTGCACCCACCGGGTGATTTAAAGTTTAAAAGTTAACCCCAATTGTTCCTATCCCCACTTCTTTGAAACAGATCGCCGGGGGAGGAAATACAACTACAGCATAGTTTTATATTGGCTTTGCAAAACCGAAAAAACTACAAACAACACGTGTCCGTATGAACACTGTTAGATGGGTACAGCCAACCCGCCGGGAATCAGAAGGAGCCTGAAACAGGCACCCCAGAGACGCAGACCTGGGGAGCCACAGACACCCACTCGCCGGGGAAACAAGCCTGTTTTAAACCACGCGTGGCCAAAACTTGGCAACCAGCCGGGGTTATCAAGGTGAAACCGAGAAAAACCCACCCCGTCCAGATACCATCTGAACGCAACACCGGACCGAGGCGTAGCTAAAACACAACTAACGCCGGGCCCAACATAGTCCGTGGAATTAGCCAATACACAACTAACCCAGGACACATAAATAGTCCGTGGAATTAGCCAATACACAACTAAACCAGGATACACATGACACAGTAGTACATATTTAGAAAATATATCAATAACACTTGTATATGTGATAAAGCTACGAGAGGCTGGCTAGGCCTAGGCAGACGGAGAACAGTAACATGTCGGAATAAAAACAAAAAGCACTGAATTATATCACAACAGGAACCACCGCCAACACACCACTGTAGCAAACACTTCCGGCAAAGGGAAGAACTGACTCGGGACCCAGAAAAAACTTCACTAAGTGAAGAAAAATACGCTGGGAACGACAGCAAAAATACGCTACCTCATCAGAAAGCTAAAAGGAAGCAATAACGTGTAATGAAAGCCGCCTGCATCACAAAGCTAGCTAACTGTGAAAAAGTTCACCTGTCCACAACAGGACCACGAGGGTACATCCGAAATAGATGCCCCAAACACGACCCAAAATACACTGCACTGCAGGCAACCAGCCCAGGACACTCCTGCTACGCATATCCTAACCTTACTCGATACATCCCGGAGTAAACAAATGAGAAAAAACTCACTAGGGACGCAACAAATGCGGAACCCGCGGAGCGTGGGGAGACAGGTCCGGGCAGGCTGAGCGCAGAGCAGAGAAGGAAGAATGACGCCTGCAGTAGCGTCTGGTCAAAGATCCACACAAGTACATCCACGATATGATGGAAAGCTTATTAGATAGTTATTCTTATTTTCTTTTTGTTTTTATTTTTTACGAAGTTTTTTCGTAGTGAGAACCCAATTCATAATGACTGAAGCCATGAGTGAGGTCGCGTGCGCTCATGATGAAGGCTCCTCAGTTTTTAAATGCTCTGCGCGGTAGATTCAAACTACGGCGGATTAGTGTTTGAAGAGGATGCCTTATGTAATAGGCATGTTCGTCAATGATGGAGGGGCCACTAATAAATAAGACCTTACAGACTATTCAAAACAAAGCCCTGAAGATCATTACAGGCTGCACAGCTACTGCACCCACAGATCACCTACATCAAGAAACCAAAATCCTCAAAGTCAAAGACCATCTGGACATGAGAGACACTCAATTCCTGGCAGCAGCCTCCACGAACCAAGACCACCCACTAAACTACATGGCAACACACCCACAGACACCAAGAAATATCAAAACAACACCCAGCACACGGTATCACACACAATTATTGTCCTCTCTCCCTCCCTGCCCACCCCGAACCAACTTCCAGAAGCACATCCATACTCATATCTCTCACCGATCCATCCACTCACTCACAGACAACACGCAGCTGCATGCACGACCTCCCGAAATCCATCCTTCCGAATCCTCCCTTCCTCGCGAGGACAGAGTCCACCTGGCCAGGCTGAGATGCGGACACCATCCAGCTCTCCTGAGCTATCAGAAGAGACTGGATGACTCCGTTGTCGACGCCTGCCCGGGATGTAACACAGCACCCTATACCATTAAACACATCATAGAAGACTGCATTTCACACAACCACTTACGCCAACAACACAATCTACACTCAATGAGAGCTCTGTGGGAAAGCCCGATCGTGGCCATGGCCTTTCTCAGGGACTCGGGGCTGTTCGGCCATGCAGCTTAGGGAACAACAACAACAGCAACAACTTGTATCCATCTCCTAGCTAATACTCTTTATACCTAAGCGTCTCCTCAGCTCATCATTTGTAATTCTATCCTGCAGCTTGGCCCCACACATCCATCTCACCATTCTCATTACCATAAAATGGCCTAACTTCGGTCAAGGGGACTTCGGTGAGACTTTTTCTGTTGCACTAGACATATCGAAGGCCTTCGATAGGGTCTGGCACAAATCTTTAATTTCTAAACTGCCCTCCTTCGGTTTCTGTCCCTCCATCTGTGCCTTTGTCTCTAATTTCCTTTCCGGCCGTTCCATAGCTGCGGCTGTGGACGGCCATCGCTCACTTCCTCATCCTATCAACTCCGGTGTTCCTCAGGGTTCTGTCCTATCTCCTATTCTCTTTCTAATTTTCATAAATGATCTTCTCAACTGTACATCTAGTCCCATCTATTCATATGCAGACGACTCTACTTTACACCACTCAATTAGTTTTCCAGAACGCCCCAGCCAGCAGTCCCTCAAAAGTAAACGTAATGAAGCCAAAAAAATGCTTATCTTCTGATCTACCTACTATTTTCAATTGGGGTAGAGAAAACCTTGTTACATTTAATGCTTCCAAAACTCAATTTATCCATCTTACTACCCGTCAGGAACCTCCAGAGGACTATCCCTTATTCTTCAACAATACAAAAATCAACCCTTCATCTTCCCTCAATGTTCTCGGTGTCTCTTTTTCTTCTGCTCTCACTTGGAAAGACCAAAGTACCAGTCTCGCTAAGGCAGCCTCCCAGAAGCTGGGTGTGCTCAACCGCCTCAAGGGGTTCTTTACCCCTGCAAAGCTACTTGCTCTGTACAGGGGCACAGTGCGTCCTTGTATTGAGTATTGTTCACATGTGTGGGGAGGATCCTCTCACACCGCATTCCTAGATAAAGTAGAAAGGAAAGCCTTTCGTATCATTAACTCCCGTCCACTCACCAACTCTCTGAAATCTCTCTCTCTTCGCTGCAATGTTGCATCTCTCTGACTATTCTATCGCTACTACAATAATCAGTATTCCTCGGAGCTTTCCCAGTATATACCACCTCCTCTACGTAGGGTACATAGTACCCGCCTTGCAACACAATCCCACCCCTACTCTGTGCAACTCTCCAACCCAAGAGTGAAACGCTATTCTCAGACTTTCTTCTATTCAACTGCTGAGCTCTGGAACTCTCTCCCAGAATCAGTCTTTCCCTCTTCCTATGACTTAAATTGCTTCAAACTCTGTGTGTCCAGGAATTTTTAGCTCGAACGTCCCTTGATCTCGGCCCTGTTACTCTTTGAAATCTGGGGGAGGCAGTCGCTGCAGGCAGCTATGCCTTTTGTCTCCCTCATTTACATAGAAAAAATAAAAAAATAAATACAGTAGGGTCCCGCATAAAACGTGTTCGCATAAAACGAGTCTCGATTAAAACGACCGACCTAAAATATTAATATTTAATTTTCGATCAGAACGAATGTGATCACATAAAACGAGTCCGCCGCCAAAGTGGGGCAAATACAAGGAGTTTTCATATAGAGCGCCGAAATATCGTACAAAACGTACAAAATATCGTACGCTTTCATATAAAACGCCGAAATATCGTACAAAACGTACGAAATATCGTTCGCTTTGTACGAAAATTTTCGCTTACAGTGAACATTGACGATATTGCGCCACCAAAATGCTGTGTTCACATAAAACGAATTCACATAAAACGCCCTCGTTTATCGACCATAAACTCGTTTTATGTGAGACCCTACTGTACTATGGACATTTCTGGATAAAAGTATATAAGCTACCGTAATGGAAAAATGGCTTTGCAATATGGAAGAACACCGCAGACATACTCGTTTTTCTATAACATCATGTATTTATCCCATAACTGCGGTTCATTATATTTTTTCCAGAATGTCCGAAATTATATCCCCGTCCGTCCAAAGTTACGTCATTTTACCGGTACGTTCCAATTCTGTTGACATCCTCTACTTTAACGGCCCATGTTTCTGAGGCATATGTCATTGAACTTCCAACACATGAGGCATACACCTTTCCCTGGAGGGGGAGAGGCATGCTTTTCATGGTCAGAATTGGCAGCAGTTCTCTGAACTTCCTCCAGCCACATCTAATTCTAGCGACAGTGGCAGCCTCGGCCCCACCACGGGCAGAGATGGTATCTCCTAGGTAACAAAATTTGCCCACCAGCTCCAATGAATTATTTCCAAAATTCACAGCCACAGGATCATAATTTAACACAAGCTCGCCCTTGAACACTACGCACTCAAATTTCTCGATTTCTGACTTATCCTTCAGGCAGGGGTCCTTTTATTCTACTACAGCGCTTAGTGCACCCAACATTGACAGATGCTACACCGAATCGAGTTAGCGCCCACACCCTTTCCACACACTGCACATGGGTATGCACAGCTCTTTTCCACATTGCCTCGTCTCAATCTACAATGAATAACCTTGGTTTTGTTAATATTGACTCTTAAACCCTTGCTCGCCATGCCCTCTCTCCATCTTCTGAATTTGGCCTGAGCATCTTGCACATTGTCAGCTATTAGGACTAAATCGTCTGCATAAAACAGTTCCCACGGGAGTCCGGATATGAAATCTGTAGATAGTGCCTCCAGGACCATAATAAAGAGGAGGGGGCTTAACACTGAACCCTGATGAACTCCAACATGGACTGTGAACTCCTCACTCAGTACACCTTTCACCCTAACTGCAGTTCGCAAATCCTCATACATCTTCATTATTAATCTGTATACAGTACATACTGTACTGTATATAGGTTATAGCGTGAGTGATGTGTAAAAAAGGTGAAAGTATATTGAAAGAATAGGGTTGTTTTAGAAGATAAGATACTCCAGAGATTATATTTTAGTTTGTGATTAGATTTAGGAGTAGCCATGTATACAGTCAGATGTAAGCTGTAGTGCAAATTGGTGAATGATAAAAAAAACTGTTAATGATAGATTATAAGGGACATCAATGAGAATTAATTATTGTTGTGTAACCTACATCTACTGTATACATGTTGATGTTGTAAAATAGGTTTGCATATGTAATAAGTTTAGAGTATTCAGAGAAAGGTGTTACTACAGTACCTAAGATGCTGTGATCATTTGTGTGATCAGCTTTCTAATATTTTGTTGTAAATGTTTATGAAGTCATTTGATGCGGAAATTAATGCTTGGGCCTACATTCATGGGCTTGAAAACTGCATAATCGGGTTGGACAGTTTCATTGCAATTTTACTTTGAATAGCCTACTGATAAGCAACCTCTAACGGGAGTGACATCCAAAGATGGAGTATTCTTACAGTTTCTTACAGTAGATCCTCTGGAAAAAGGCAAACTATGCCTGTGTATCCAGCTCAGTACCAGTACTTGCACTGCTGCGGTCGTTCACGGTGTTGGCGGCGGCGGTAGCAGACGCAATATTTTTACTATTCTGTATTTTTGTTTTATAATCAAACTTCAAATCTTGTCTTCCCCATGCTTTATCAAGATTACTTTCAAACTCCCTTATTGCGCTATCCATAGGAACTATTCATACTTTGCAAAGTATTTTAATTTTGTAGTGAAGTTGTCCAAACTGAGAAAAACGTTAGACCAGGTATAGTGATAAAGAGAATGTTTTACGGAAAAGAATTGTCAATAAAAAGCTGAATGCTTCAGATTGGCTGTCATTTATTCACCACAAATGTAAACACAATACTGTACTACACATTTAATTGATTATCTTTTGTGAGGATGGCACTAGAACACCAGCCATCCTAATCTGAATACAATAATCTAACGTTTGCCAGAATAGTCTATAATGCAAAATGTCACCAGTATGTCACCAGTATGCAAAATGTCACCAGTATACAGTAAACCCACGTTTTCTAGGACTCTTTTTACTCGTAAGCCCGTACTTCTCGGAATGGCATCTCATGTCGGACAGTTCGCAATACATTTCGGCAAATATCCGAGTTGATCAGGTTTGCAGTGTTATAATCTACACCATTCACAAGATAACAGTGAATACTACCTCTCTGTTTTACCCAATTTCACACATATGTACTTCGAATAATACTATAGCCCCTGAACTCCAACAGCAACAGCAGCATACTCACCATTGAAGCTGTGTAGTGAAGTAAATATCCCAGGGTAATATCAGAAGTCTAAAGATATTTTAATCATTTAGTGTTACTCATATTTCCGCAAATATATGGCCTAACCTAGGTTATATAATAATATCAGGAGACAGAAATTGCTGCTATCTTGAGATAGGTGAAAACTAGAGCTCTATACAACAAGTGGTTCAGATTTTATGGTGTAAAGGGTGCTGGAAAGTGTGAAAAGGCACACCTTGAGATGGTTCGGCCATATGGAACGTATGGGAAGCGAGAGAATGACTAAGAAGGTGTATGAGAGCGAGGTGGAAGGACAGAGAGGGAGAGGTAGACCGAAAGAGAGGTGGAAGGATGGAGTGAGGAAGTATATGGATAAAGGCGGTGCTGGTTGGGAGGAAGGGCGTCGACTGACTGGGGACAGAAGTGCATGGGGGCGGTTCGTTCGTGGCCACCCCTTCGGGGATCACGGCGTCAGGTAATAGATAGATAGATAGACAAAATAATAACACATTCGCGAGAGCCGCCATTTGCACAGACTCAAGACTGACTGTACAGGATCTTGAATCTTGTGACCTAACTGTTACTCATATACTGCAAATAAATGGCCCAATCTAGGTTTTAAAATAATATCAGGAGACAGCACTTGCTGTTTTCTTGCGATAAGTGAAAAGTAGAACTTTACACCAAGTGGTTCAGTTTTAATGTTGAAAATACCATGCACAAGATTAGTCATTTGTCTTCTTCTCAAGAAATGGGGTCATCTCTAGCTGCTCTGACCAAGTACACAGCCTCTGAAGTCATGTTGTTCTCAAGAAATGGGGTCATCCCCAGCTGTTCTGACCAAGTACACAGCCCCTGAAGTCAAGTTGTTCTCAAGAAATGGGGTCGTCCCCAGCTGTTATGACCAAATACACAGCCCCTGAAGTCATGTTGTTGTTGGCATCCTAGCAAATGTACTGGCAATTGTTGTCTGGTAGTTCGAAAATCTAAGTTTCATGAGAATTAGACTACCTAACATAATACTGTATACCTTCGATCTAGTTTCCAATTCCAATGCGAAAGAGCCTAAAAATATTAAAGACTGTAATATATTTAATTATTTTGTTCAACTTTCTCATGAAATGTGGCATATGATCACTCACGTAACTGTGTGTGTGTGTCTGCGGGGTTCAATTTGACAACAAGACTCTCGACGGTACGGTTTTAAGTGGTTTTAGGACGAATTGAATCCTGTACCTTTTAACTATTGTGTTAATATTAATTACTATGTACATGTACTGTACTGGGTGACCTGGATGTGTGTGAGTTTGTGTTTTTTATCTGTGTTTATTTTTTGTTTTATGTTGTTTTTGTGTTTTCCCTGTTCTTGCTCTGTCTTGAGTCGGCTACCCCCAAAATGGGGATTGGGCCTGAGCATATAGATAGATAGATAGGTGTACTGTGCTATAATGTACTGTCCCTAAAAACATAATAATGTTCTTATTTGTCTTAAATATGATGAATTTCACATACAATGCTGTAATATAAATTGTAGCAGTGGTAGGGTGATCTCCCTTTTCTATGGTGGCGCAGACTCCGCCTTTGAAGTCGGTCATAAATATGAATTCGGACATTTCGGAAGTGGCCATCCCCCAATTAGTCCGAGATAGCGAAGGTTTACTGTATAGTAAAAATCAATAGTTTACACTTATAGTTGACAGTCCTCAGGGTTTCTAATACAGTAGACCTGACTAGTACATAACAGTACTATTTATTCCACATTGTGCAGTGGGAAAGCCCGATCGTGGCCATGGCCTTCCTTAGGGACTCGGGGCTGTTCGGCCAGGCAGCCTATGGAATAACAACAACAACAACACATAGTGCAATAGGCCAGTTCCTATTTAGCCCATATACACATTTTTTGGTCCAATTTGTTTGATTGATGGCTAGATATGGGCATTAGCAGACACTCCAAAAAATTATGCTATGGTCTATCAATGCTATATAATATCTTTACTGCTTGTACCTGTTGATCTTGGATGGTGTCATTTACCAACTGTTAGCTTTTGAATTAGGTCATCAAGTATTTGTACCTCATTCTAAGCCACTTTTCACATGCATTAAAAACAAGATTGTGTGAGCTCACCCAATGTCAAGTTAATGTTCCTCTCAAAATAATTATAATCAAAGTTTTTAGTGAACTATTGAATATTACTATACCGTATATAATGCAGGTAACTCACTGATAATCTTCCGGTAAGACGGCACTAGAATGCCAGGCATTCTGATGTTAGTATCAGCATTCTCCATGACGGTGACTTGACGACAACACTGCTGCAGCACAACACCACAACGCTCAGTACCTCTTCACACCCAGCACAATCATAACTACCTGGAATATACCCAGGCTTTATTATTACACTGTACAACTACCATCACCACCACCACCAAGCTGTATCAACACCACCACCACCACAACCGTCAGTACAGTACTGTACTTCTTCATACCCAGCACAATCATAACTATCTGAAATACTGTATATCAAGGCTGTATTATTACATTGCACCACCATGTGACCACCATTAACACCACAACGCTCAGTACCTCTTCACACCTAACACATTGAGACGAGGCAATGTTGAAAAGAGCGGTGCATACCCATGTGCAGTGTGTGGAAAGGGTGTGGGCATTAACTCAATTCAATGTAGCATATGTCGATGTTGGGTACACCATGGGAGTAAGCGCTGTAGTAGAATAAAGGGACCCCTGCCGAAGGATAAGTCAGAAATAGAGAAATTTGAGTGCGTTGTGTGCAAAGGCGAGCTTGTGTTAAGTGATGATCCTGTGGCTGTGAATTTTGGAAATGAGTCATTGGAGCTGGTGAACAAGTTTTGTTACCTGGGAGATACCATCTCTGCCAGTGGTGGGGCCGAGGCTGCCACTGTTGCTAGAATTAGGTGTGGCTGGGGGAAGTTCAGAGAACTGCTGCCAATCCTGACCATGAAAAGAATGCCTCTCCCCCTGAAGGGAAAGGTGTATGCCTCATGTGTTAGAAGTGCAATGACGTATGCCTCAGAAACATGGGCCGTTAAAGTAGAGGATGTCAACAGAATGGAACGTAATGAGATGAGAATGGTGAGATGGATGTGTGGGGCCAGGCTACAGGATAGAATAACAAATGTTGAGCTGAGGAGACGTTTAGGTATAAAGAGTATTAGCGAGGTGATGCGTACAAGTAGACTGGGATGGTATGGACATGTGGAGAGAATGGATGAACAAAATTGGGTGAAAAAATGCAGGTCTGTGATTGTGGAGGGAGCTGCACCAAGGGGTGTACCGAGGAAGACCTGGGATCGGACTATACGTGCCAATCTCAAATCCCAGAACTTGACAAGTGAAGCAGCCCTTAACAGGGTTGCCTGGAACGCCGCAATTAGGAAAAGAGACTGAAACTGCATGTATTTGTGGAACACTCAGTCTTAAAATTTTATGTATGTACTGTATGTAAGTACATTTGATAACTACTGTACCAAGGCTTTATTATTACGCTATACAACAACAACACCGCAACGGTCAGTACCGCTTCACACCTAACATTCCTATTACTATCTATCTATCTACAGTAACACCCCGATTTTCCGGCACTCAGGGGGATTTGAAACCTCCGGAAAATTGAAAAGTCCGGTTAGTTGAACATTACCCATATAAATGCCCATAAACCCCAAGAAAATACCCCCTAATGGCTATCTGTATTATCAGCCTTAATATAATAAACAAACACATTAGTATACCATTTAAATAGTAATGTTCTCAACTCGCCAATTTATAAGTACAGTAGAAGTTGGAAAAGGCGTCCAGCTGTTGTTGCTGTCGGCGGCGTAATGCGCATCGTCGTATGCGAAGGCTAGGCCTTATCGGGAGGGAGAGTTCTGCAGCACATTCAAAGTTTTGACAGTAGCAAAACGAAACACTAATATCAAACTGTTTTTGTTCTTTTTAGTTTCTTAGGTTTCTCACTTAAAGGTGGGGGCTCATGGGTTGAGATAAACATGGAATGATAATCGCCAAGCTGTACATAATTATCTTGCAAAATGCAATGGCACTGAAATAATTATTAACAATGGTACAAAGGATTTTGTGGATCGTCTATATCGGGCCTGTGACGTCACAAGAGTGTGAGTCCACCATCCAGTCTAGGATAAGGATACTGGTGTGACGTCACTATGACGCCACAGGCCCGGTATAGACGATCCACAAAATCCTTTATAACATTGTTAATAATTATTTCAGTGCCATTGCATTTTGCAAGATAATTATGTACAGCTTGGCGATTATCATTCCATGTTTATCTCAACCCATGAGCCCCACCTTTAACCCTTCAACCCCGGGTGGTACACGTGTGTACCATTATGTTTTGCCCCCAGGAACCCGGGTGGTACAACATTGTACCATTGCTTGAAAGCCTGTGAGCTTCGTGTGCGAGGCGTCGGTCCGACGCATGTAAACAACAGCCGGCTGGACCGATGCCCCGCATCTCCGGCCACAAGAAGGAGAGCGTCGCTTGTTCGTGTGTGCCTGTATGTTGTTGTTAAGTATCGAAAAGTAGTGTAAAGTGGCTGTTTTGGCCATAAAGTTATCTCCAATGAAATCATCATCACAAATCAAGCGCTTGACTTAGAGAGCTCTACTTAACGCCATTCTACAGGTAAATAACACAGCTACGCTTGGGGATGCGCGGGAATGCGGGAAGCAGTCGGCATAACAATGATACGGTAGCCTAGCCTAGACGTTTTTCGGCCAAAACACCCGGATTTCGGGGAATATTTATGAACTGAGTTCTGTTGAATGCTTCAAGAGACAACTTAAGACTTTTCTCTTTGAGAGAAGCTATGATCTTGAGAGAGGTGTCATGACAGATGGCTATAGAGTTTAGGTTATTTTGCCACTGCTAGTGATTGTTAAATGTGTGTTGTATATAAGCCTTCTTTTGATGCATTGATTTTGTTCTTTTTTCTTTCTCTTTTCGAGCGCTAGTGAATTCTTCGGAAAAATTGGCGCTTATGAGAAATAAGTAACATGCTTATTATTATTATTATTATTAATGCGTAGCCGGGGCGGGAGGGTTAATATCTAAAACTTATTTATGAGGTGGATGCTTTGGGAGAGGCAGCAAGGGGTGGATGCTTGCCACTCATCCACAGTTGTAGAGGTGGATGATGTTGCATCATCCACCTCTCTCCATTCGTTTGGATATTTGTATTTTTTATTCCAAGCTCAGAACCACTCTTTTGAACTTCTTCTTGTCACTATTGGCTTTCACGTTGTCTGACTTTGCCTTAAGCTTCGGCATGATAGCGATGAATCGAGTATAATATGTCCAATATGAGAATGTTTGTAGCCTATATACGGATCGATCGGGCAAGACTGAGAGGCCTATTCCCGCGCTTTTGTTGTCGCCGTTACCCGCTTAGAACCACGGACTAATTTATATATACAGTATATATATATTTCTTATTGGTGCTTTTTAAATAGTTTTGTTCCTAATATGATATGTATTTATTATTTGTTATGATGAAATGATGCTGGTAAGACGTTTATTTTATTTCTTTTTTTCTTTTTTTAAATTTAAATTTTAGTTTTAATAATTTCCTAAAACCTCCGGAGGTTGTTTGAAGTTACCGGATGCTTGAATGCCGTAAAATCGAGGTGTTACTGTATCCATTTACTCAGGCCCATTCCCCATTTTGTTTATTTTTGTTTTCCTTTTCCCCTGGGGGTGGCCGATTCGAGACAGGCAGAACAGGGACAACACAACAGAAAAACAATGAACACACAAAACAAAACACAAATTCACACACATCTAGGTGACCCAGGAGAAGACCCGGAGACCAGGGATCACCAAGGTCACCCAGGGGAAGACCCGGCCCCAAACCACCTGGAGAAGTTCCTGTCTCAGCAGGCAGACATGCAGCGAGCCGAAACCACAAGCCCGCCCACCACACTTCCAGGCGCACCCTTCACATTTACCGGCTCCCCGGGCCAGGCGCCTGACGGACTATTATCTAGTCCAACTGGCGCCCGACCACTTCTCCCAAACGACCACGTGTTCACTCATCTATTCACAAGCATTCTCCATTCATTCCTGTTTATTACTACTTCCCTTGCCTGATCTATAGTCATTCCTCTATCATCCAAAGCTTGTCCTACACAGTCTCTCCATCTCAATGGGGGTCTTCCTAACCCTCTATCTCCCCTTGTATCCGACTCACATATTCTCTATTACTACCTAGAATATATACAAAGGCTTTATTATTACACTGCACCACCACAGAGTTAAGGAAGAGTTCAAGAGAGTAGTAGAAAGACAACTAGGTAAGTTTGACTTGGAGCAAATGGAGGAAGTGGAAGAGGTGAGTACAGTAATGTGGTTAAGGACAAGGTATGTGGCTTTAGGAGAGGAGTGAGCAGAGTGAAAGGAACAGTATGATGAACTGAGGAGGTGAAACAAGCAGTCTAAGAGAAATGGAAGCATACAGGGAATAGTTGGGAAGTAGAAGAAATGGGAATCAGCGCCACCTCCGTCCTTAACAGTATCGCCCAGGTAGCAGAACTTATTCACACATTCCAGCATTACACTGTCGAAATCAACACTAACAGGCGGGTCATTTAACACAAGATCTTCCTTGCACATTGCACATTCAAAATCTATGCTTCTTGTCAAAGGTCTTCTAGCTCCACTACATCTCTCGTGTACCCAGTCACTACAGACACAACATTGGATTAAGTTACTTCCCACACCCTTCCCACATACTGCGCATGGATAGTCGCCGCTTCTTTCCATAGTTCCACGGCCTACTCCACTAATCATGACCTTTGTTTTATTTATGTTAACTCTTAGGCCCTTATTTGCCACACCCTCCCTCCATCTTTTAAACTTTGCCTCTGCTTCCTGCGCATTATCTGCGATAAGAACTAGATTGTCAGCATATAATAGCTCACATGGGAGTCCTATCATAAAGTCCCTTGACAGAGCCTCCAGGTAAAACACAAACAGTAATGGGCTCAGCACTGAATCTTGGTAAACTCCAACTTTCACTGGGAACTCTTCGCTCAGGCCCCCATGTTCAGGTTCAGGGACAGTACATATGCAAGGCCGGTCTATACCAGTGGCAACTTTGGTATATGACATGTGCCCCACATACTGTCCCTTCCTTTACTGTACAGTACTTGTATTTATTGACGAACCTGGACCGGCCACGGACAACGCTTCAGACAAATTCTTTGTACCCTCGCACCCGACTATTATTTTAACAAAACTTAAAATATGAACAATAATGATAATAACCTACTGCCTTTCGTTGATAATTGTAAATGTAAATTCTGTATGAAAGAATTTGATTTTAATCATAAATATTTTAAAAGTTACATTACGAATACAAATTTTTTGTTCTTAAATTCATCAGATAATGTCTATCTATCTATTGCCTGACGCCGTGATCCCCGAAGGGGTGGCCACGAACGAACCACCCCCATGCACCTCTGTCCCCAGTCACTCGAAGCCCCTCCTCCCAACCAGCACCGCCTTCATCATTATACTGTACTTCCTCACTCCATCATTCCACCTCTCTTTCAGTTTACCTCTCCCTCTCTGCCCTTCCACCTCGCTCTCGCACACCCTCTTAGTCATTGTAAACAAGAAAACTTAATATATTTGATTTTGTGTAATAAATGTGGTATTCAATATGTTGGAAAGACGGATCGAGGTTTAAGAAAAAGAGCCACAAAGGCAGCAGTATGTGCGGAGAATGAGCAGAGCGAGTTCTTTGATCAGTTCAGTAGTAGTTTATCGAGAGGCCTTCCCTAGGGATAAGTGCCCCATTAATTACTATTCCCATTCACATATGCATAGCCTCCGATAGTGCAGTTGGGATATTGTACATTCTAAGATTGGTATGCAGGATTCGAAACTGCATAATAAATCGTAGGCTTGTGCAACATTCTTTAACTGTCTTCGTGGTGCAATGCATAAGTGTGTTGATATTCGGTGTGAGCGTCCTGGGTTCGAATCCCTGGACTGCCACATGTGTTTGTTAATTTCATTAATCGAGTTTAGGAGTAAAGTTGGTTAGTGGAGAGAACATAATAATCTGAATGTTGGGTTGAAACAGGGGTGTGTGTGATGTCCCCGTGGTTGTTTACTGTATACAGTATATGGATGGAGTCATGAAAGAAATACAAGGAAGAGCAGTGGATGTTGGTGTATCTCTGATAAGGGAGGGAAACGAGTGGAAGCTACCTGTACTGCTGTTTGCTGATGATACACTTCTGATGAGCGATAATGAATGGGAGTTGCAGGGTCTGGTAAATATGTTTGGAACAGTGTGCGAAAAATGGAATCTGAAGGTAAATGCTGGGAAGAGCAAGGTTATGGTCTTCGAAAGGGGTGAAGCCACAGAGTGTGAGGTGAAGTTGAACGGTAAGGCTATGGAGATTATTAGCTCATTTAACCCTTCCCGCCCGGGCAGCATTTTAAAATGACGCGGCTTGCGAAGGCCAGGAGCTCGGGTGTCCTTTTAAAATTTGTAAGCTTGAAAGCCTATTAAGCATGTTTTGAAAGCCGCGCGGTGAAACGTTTGTTTACAAAGCCGATCTTTGCGACGACAAGCCTCAGCAAGAAGAAGAAGTCCGACCTTGTCTGCCATAGCTAGTTAGAGCGAAAATTAGTGTTTCTAATTTGACAGCATTGGTTATTTTTCCTGCTCAATATTTTCTAATAGTGAGTTCAATGCCCAACGGGAACAGATCCAAAAAGAATATCTGTTAAACATCGTATATAACCCCCTCCTATACTGATTATACAGGCCTAAAAGTATTGACTGTGCATTTTCCACTAAAACATCGGACAGGAATAAGCAGCAATAATAAAATATTCATATAAAATAGTAAGAGCCGAAAAATGAATGAAATAAAGCCACGAACGTATGTCTGAAGTTCTCCTCCGTTTGTCCGAACTTATCCCAGCTTACTTGGCAATCATTTTCCATAAGAAATCACTGTATGTCCTAAGTTATCTATGCATGTCCGAAGTTATCAACTTTTCAAGATGACTTCGGACATCACTTAGGATAAGAATTGCTCTCTTATTATGGGGGATAATTTTAGGAGGCTTCCTGGATTACGGCACACTATAGCCACATATCACTTGACCTAGTTAAATCTCTATTATAGGTTTGAGTTCCGGAGGGAAGAAGGAAAACCTAATATTTAGTAGTGGCCCCGAAATCATTGACGATATGCCTATTAAATAATAGGTATCTTTCGAACACCCAAGGTCAGCCTGTTTGAAGCACTCGCCACAGGAGAAAGAGTGCCAACATCATACATTAAGTGCAACACTCATTCTCTTATAGAATCGTCTTTATGACTGGGTACTCACTACGAAAAAACTTCGTAATAATACAAAAATAAAAAATAAAACTTCGTGGATGTCTTTCTGTGGATTCTATCCGAGACGCTGAATCAAGCAACGCCATTCCGCCTTCAATGATATATCAAGAAACCCTTCCTACCCGGGCGTCCTTGTGGAAGGACACCGCTGCAGAAGGGCAGGTACCCGGGCGTCCTTCTGACAGACAGTAAGCTTGCAAGTGCAAGCCTTGCAAGCTTGATCCGAACGTCGTGCGTCGGACGAATGTAAACAAAGTCGGTCGCTTCATCACCGCACCTCCGAAAACGAGAAGGAGAAGACTCGTTTGTTATTGTACGTCTGTATGTCATAGTTTCATTAGTGAAAAGATCGTCGTATTGCTAACATTGCCTGAAAATGCTCTCCACTAAAATCGTCATCACAACTGAACCAGTTGACTTAGAGAGCTCTACTCAACGCCAGTTTACAGATTGGAAACCGCACTACGTTTAGGGATGCGTGGGAAATTTCTAGCAGTTAAAATAAACAAAGATACGGTAGCCTAGGCCTAGACGTTTTTCGGCCATTTCGCCCGGGTACGGGCGACCGTCCTTCTAACAGGCAGCCCGGGTCCCGAGGGTTAAACTCAAGACATCAACGAATGGAAAGGGGATGGAAGGGAGGGCCTACATTGTAATGATTTTGAGGCCACTGCTAAATTATAGATTTGATTCCCGGAGGGAAGTAATAAAAACCTAATATTTAGTAGGGCCCCGTAATCATTGACGATATTGCCTATTAATATAATAGTCTGCCTTCAACACCCGCGGCAGCAGCTTTGAATCTCCCGCGCGGAAGGGTCAGGGAGTACTCCTTCATAAGTGCACGCTTAATTCTCTTATGGAATCGTCTTATGACTGGGTACCCTACAGATTTTTTTTTTTGTAGAAAATAAAAAAGAAAATTTAACTTAATATCTGTTATATTATGGCTTTCCATGTGTGGATTTCTTGTGCGCAGCTCCCAAGCGCAGGCCCCCTAGCGGCCATAACTTCCTTCAATGATATATCAAGATACAACTAGAAATCAACGAATAGGAAGGGGATGGATGGGATCGTCATGCATCGTCAATGATTACGGGGCCCTACTAAATATTAGATTTTCATTACTTCCCTCCGGGAATCTATCTATCTATCTATCTATTGCCTGACGCCACAATCCCCGAAGGGGTGGCCACGAACGAACCTCCGGGAATCAAACCTATAATTTAATAGTGGCCCCTTCATCATTGACGATATTGCCTGAGTACCAAGACTGGAGGGGGAAATTCGTGACAATACCCTAACCTCAGGACAAAAATAAGTCATATAAAAATGTTTTAAGTTTTTTTATTGTATACAAACAATAGGGACAGAGGGGGAGAGGTAGACCGAATATGAGGTGGAAGGATGGAGTGAGGAACTACATGAACGAAGGCGGTGCTGGTTGGGGGGAGGGGCGTCGACTGACTGGGGACAGAGGTGCATGGGGGCGGTTCGTTCGTGGCCACCCCTTCGGGGATCACGGCGTCAGGCAATAGATAGATAGATAGATAGATACAAACAATAAATACAGTAATATAAAAATATGAAAGATTGCAAGCAGAGCGTGACTTCAAAGAAAGTCTGCTTGCTCATGATCAGATCTTTTACCTTAAGATCTATACATGATAATCTGGGAACACCTTTCTGTCCCTAACTAGAACTATAAACTCTTTGGAATATTGTTCTAACCTTAACAATATTTGTACAGTGTATACAGTCGACCCTCGATTTAACGGACCCCGATACAACGGATTTCGGATTTAACGGACTCTGTCCGTTGGTCGGACAACCTGTCCGACCAACGGACAAAAGTCCGTTAGTAGAAAATATGTCTGGTAGGTGGCGGGCGCGGCGCCACAACATCCCGCCAAATCATTGTTTACATCAGTTCCCGCCTAGCCACGAGTCCGCTCCGGTCCGCCCAGTGTTAATACATTCCATATCTTGCATTTAGCTACTTAAAATGCCTCCGAAAGTGGTTAAACGTAAGCGTGTTAACTTAAGTGTAGCTCAGAAACTAGAGTTACTGCGAAAATTGGATAATGGCAAGTCAGTGGCTTATATATGCCAAGAATATGGTATCAAGAAACAGACTGTGTCCGATATAAAGAAGAAAAAAGCCGAGCTAAAATTTTATGCCTCCACGTATTGTGTCGACGCCTCGGCCAGCTCTAGTGGCAAGGGCGTCCCCAGAAAGCATATGAAAATGGGCAAAGACCATCGACTCGATACAGCAGTGATGAAATGGTATGTGCAACAGAAGTCGAGTGGGAATCTTGTCCGGGGGGTTGAAATTTTAATGGCAGCAACAAAGTTGGCCGAACATTTGGGCATTGTTGACTTTAAGGGCAGTGATGGGGGGTTGTGGCGCTTCCGCAATCGTCATGGGCTTTTCAATGTGAAAGCACACGGTGAGGCTGGGAGTGCTAATAATGCTAGTATCGAGCCCTTCCGTCTTAAGCTTAACAAACTAATAGAAGACGAAGGGCTAGCCCTGTCACAAGTGTACAATGAGGATGAG
This sequence comes from Paralithodes platypus, assembly GCA_032716605.1. Classification (NCBI taxonomy): domain Eukaryota; kingdom Metazoa; phylum Arthropoda; class Malacostraca; order Decapoda; family Lithodidae; genus Paralithodes; species Paralithodes platypus. Next base: position 2,872,103 of record CM064509.1, on the reverse strand, counting down.
ACGGGATTTTATTGGCGTTCCTTGCCTAAAAATACACAGGCAAGGAAATCCGAGGAGACAGCTAAGGGCAAGAAATTGTCCAAAGAGCGCCTTTCATCATTGTGCGGTGCCAATGCCACTGGAACCCACAGGCTTAAGTTGGTCATTGTTGGCAAAGCCAAGAAACCTCACGCCCTCAAGGACCTGGACAGGTCCTTTTACTAGAGAGGAAGGTTTTGACGAACCACAGGCGGGAGTACTGGAGAGTGGTCTTAGTAAGATTGAAATAACTAGAGATGAGCTGTTATCTGCGATGAGAGGACTTGAAGTAAGGAAAGCTATGGGACCGGATGAAGTGTCTGCCTGGGTTTTAAAGGAGTGTGCAGAGCAATTAGTGGAGCCAGTGAGGGACATAATTCAAGCTTCCTTAGATAAAGGACAGGTTCCTGTTGAATGGAAAAGAGCTAATATCATTCCGATATACAAGAATGGAAACCCTGAGGACCCTCTAAACTATAGACCAGTTTCACTTACTAGTATTGTATGCAAGATTTGTGAAAAGCTAATTAGGAAGAGATGGATGAAAATGTTGGAGAGAAAGAAAATAATAACCCCAAAGTAATTTGGATTCAGAGAAGGGACATCTTGTGTTACCAGTTTGCTATGTTATTACAGTAGGGTGATAGATGTACTCCAAGAAAGAGGCGGATGGGTGGACTGCGTCTACTTAGACCTTTCCAAAGCATTCGATAAGGTACCACATAAGAGATTGTTATCTAAGCTTGAGACGCTAGGATGTGTCAGGGGGAGTTTGCTGAAATGGATGGAGAGCTATTTAACAGATAGGGAAATGAGGACCAACATTAGAGGAACTTACTCATCGTGGCGGAAAGTTGAGAGTGGTGTGCCGCAGGGATCTGTGTTGGCACCTCTCATGTTCCTTATGTACGTGAATGACCTGCCGATAGGCATAAACTCTTACATGTCAATGTTTGCAGATGACGTAAAAATTATGAGACAAATAACAAATAAAAGTAGTTGTGAGGAGCTGCAAGGGGATTTAGATAAAATATACGAATGGAGCACCAAGTGGAAAATGAAATTTAATATAAGTAAATGTCATGTGTTAAATATGGGAAGAAGTGTGAATAGACCAAATTGGGAGTACAGGATGGGAGATAATAAAATTAGCAAGGCCGAAAAAGAAAAAGATTTAGGGTTGATTATACAAGATAATTTGTCGCCAGAGAAACATATTAACAAGCTCTTTAGCGGAATGTATGCAATGGCCGGGAATATGAAAGTTGCTCTGAACTATTTGGATGAGACCATGGTAGCGAAAATTATGAAGAGTATGATTAGACCAAGATTGGAGTATGCAGCAGTGGTGTGGTCCCCGCATCTAAAGAAGCATATTCACAAGTTAGAAAGAATCCAGAGAGCAGTCACTAGATTGGTTCCAAGTCTCAGAGAACTGCCATATGAAGGGAGGCTAGACAAATTAAATCTACCGAGTCTAAAAGAGAGGAGAGAGAGGGGAGACATGATAATGATGTACAAATGCACCCGGGGGCTGGAGAGGCTGGATAGGGAGGATATATTAATTATGGATACAGGAATAACTAGAGGCCACAGCTACAAAGTAAAAAGACCTACCTGCAAGAACGATATCAGGAAGTTTAGCTTCCCCTATAGATGTATTGACAAATGGAATGGGCTGGAGGAGGAGGTGGTAGGGGCAAGGAACATCCATATTTTCAAGAAAAAATTGGATAAAAAGTAGACTGAGAGACGGGACAACACGAGCTTAGCTTAACTCCTGTAAACTACAATTAGGTAAATACAATTAGGTAAAATACATGGAGCGAGATTTGCCAGTGCATTATCAACTCTGCGTAAGCAGAGTGGTATCGCCCCCCCGTATAGTGGTACATGTGTAAAGGGGGCTCCAGGGATTAGGATGACGATAAAAAACAAGTAAACTTCGGCTGGCAAGTGGGAAATTAGTGACTAATACTAGAGGGTGTGAGTGAACAATCCGAAGAGACCGCACAATATTGTTGTTTTCGGCGCAGGAAGTTCTCGGCTCAGTATGTTTTTTTTGTTTTTTTTTTTTTTTTCTATATTCAAACTTACTTCCTCTCGGGCATAGGCTGAGAGCCTTAACATTCACCGCTTTACAATGAACAGTGAAGCCCGTGAGGTCTTGTTCCAGTCTAGGGAGTGAGACATGTGAAGCACGTAGAGTACAACGAGCACCTGCCATCTTGCCTTCACATGAGGCACGGTGCTCACTCATGGCCCGAAACGACCCCATCTCTGAAGCCACCTCGTTCCCGTGCTTCACGGTCTAACCCCCTACACTCGGACTCTCACACTTACACACACACACAACGCCACCTGTTGAGCAGATAACTCACCAGGCATTGCACCCCTGTAGCATATTTTGAATATGGGAATATTCATACAGTGCTATTTAATCAGGGAACAATGAGGGTACTGTATTTTTATTGACGTGTCGGTGGGCTTCTGGTAATGCACTGATACTAGGTACAGCACAAATTCCATCCCAATAATATCTTCCCATTGATACATCGGGATTTGAACCCGGGACCTTTGGATTACCAGGCCAGTGGCAAGACCACTCCACCACACCTCCCCTATAAAAAGTATATGGCCTATGTAAGTATTGCCCAGCACAAGAGGCAAGATATTTGGTTCCAACTTCAAGAGGAAATAGGTGGGGAAGATGGTGAATGAAGGTGACGAGGGGGCTGAGGGGTGATAAAGGCGGGAGTGACGAATCGGAGGGAGAGCCGGATTTTCCCGGTTTCATGACAACATGGACGACTGAGGACACTGGAAAATTTTGCTTCATGCTGTTGAACAAAATCAAGAACTTGGAGGACCGAGTGACCGGCTTGGAGATAGTTAAGAAGGAAATTGTTACAGAGAATGGTGAGTTGAAGAACAGGTTGGAGTTAGTGGAGAGAGAAAAGGCAGTGATAATGACTAGGCTAGACACCAGTATCTCTGAAGGTAAAAATGCTTGGGGCATGACTAGAGACCAAGTGGTAAAAGATTTAGACAGTGTAAGGAAGGCACACAGTGACGAATTCAGGAAGATATTGGATGAACAGAAACAGCAAGATGTTAGGATAAAGGACCAGGTAAAAAGTATGGTTAAGCAAGGCATCCACGAAAACTCTCAGGCCATCCAGGAAGAAAGTCGTAGGGCTAACTGCCTCATAATATCAGGGGTGGAAGAAAAGGAGGAACTAGACTGGACAAAACGAAAAGAGCAGGATGAAGGTCGCATCAACAAGATTCTGGAATCTATTAAAGATGAGGAGGACACCTTGAAGGAGGAAATATCAGACATATTTAGGTTGGGAAAATATACAGTACAAAGGAATACAATAGACTGGTAAAAATCGAATTTAAGTCAAGAAGGACATGTGATGAAATCATGGCAGTAGCGGCTAGGCTAAAAGGGTTAGAGGGTAAGGACAAAATCTACATCAGGCGAGACTTACCAGAAGAAGAGAGAAAGAAGGAGGCTGAACTAAGGAAAACTGCCAAGGAGGAAAATAGCAAGAGGACAGAACAAGAATAAGTTTTTTTACGGAGTAAGAAAGGGGAAGATTATGAAACTTTCGGTAAAAAGAAGCTAAATGTAAATCTGAGGGTAGGGAACAGACCGCCGCAGATAAGGCGCTTGGAGCAGGTAATGGGGGACTAGAAAGTATAAGGATTCTATATAGCAATGTCGATGGGCTAATCTCTAAGAAACTAGAACTAACAGACTTACTCAATACTAAGAAACCTGAAATAGTATGTCTCACTGAGACAAAACTAAGAGAAGACCTTGATATAAATTTGCTAGGATGGTCTGAATACAGGATTTGGAGGAGGGACAGAAAATTTCGACATGGAGGTGGAGTGTGCATCCTTACTAGGAAAGATTTGATTGTGTCTGAGATAAAACTAGAAACTTCAACAGAAGTTTTAGCAATAGAGATTGGTGGAAACGAAAAAATAGTGGTGATAGTAGCGTATGTACCTCCCAAGACGAAGACATGGGGTAAGGAGGAGCATAGCCTAATGCGTAAGGAAACAATTAGTGTGCTAGGAAATATCTTGGCTTCAAAGGATGAAATAGTCATGTGTGGGGACTTTAACTGCAAGGAAGTGAATTGGGAAGATCTTGAAGCCGGAGCAGGGGAGGAAAGTTGGGGCTATGAATTTTTAAGTATGGCCATGGAAAATTCTATATACCAACATGTAAAAGAGTCAACAAGAGTAAGGGGAAGTGATCAACCAGCTAGATTGGACCTTCTCTTCACAAGAAGGGAGGAGGAGGTTCAAAGTATTCAGTACCTATGCCCACTAGGAAAAAGCGACTATGCAGTTCTAGACATAGACTTACTATTGAAGTATAATCTACCCAAGGGAAGGGAAAAGCACAAGGAAAATCACTGGATGTATTCCAGAACCGATTTCGAAGGACTACGGGATTTTTTCAAGTCACAAAATTGGGATCAGGTGTTATCTGAAAGTGAGGTAGACAAAAAACTCAAGGCATTCATGGAGATCTATGATACTGGTATAAATTTTTTTGTCCCTAAGTACATTAATAAAAGGAAAAAAAGTAATCGCAAAGTATGGTTTAACCGCGAATGTAGGCAAGCACAGGAAGCAAAAAACAGCCTGGAAAAAGATGAGAAACTGGGATTCGGAAGATAACAGGCAAAAGTATAAAGAGGAGAGAAACAAATACACAGAAATGAGGAGGTCAGAGGCAAACCATGGAGAACTATGAAAAGAATCCAAAAATGTTTTTCAAGTTTGTAAACGGCAAAAGGAAGAGAAAAGCCACAATCGTAAAGATTAAAAGTGGAAACAGAATCATAGAAGAGGATACAGAGATTGCGGAAGAACTAAATAGAAATTTTGCATCAGTATTTACAAAAGAAGGAGAATTCATTGCACCAGAAACCAATGAGATAGGTACAGAGGAAATGCCGGAAGTCACATTTAACAGACCAGAGCTCATAGACAAAATGAGTAAGGTGGATCCAAACAAAGCCGCTGGACCGGACGGAGTATCAGGCTGGATTATTAAAGAAAATGCTAAAGAACTGAGTATACCGTTATATGACATAATGACCAAATCATTGGACACAGGGATAGTACCTACAGAATGGAAAAGAGCAAACATTATTCCTATATTTAAGGGAGGAAGCAGAGATAAACCACTGAACTATAGACCTGTATCACTATTGAGCATCCTAATGAAGATTCTGGAAGGATTGATAAGGGACAAATGGGTGAACTACCTGGAATCCAAAAGATTAATTACTGACCGACAATTTGGATTCAGAGGAGGCAGATCATGTGTAAGCAACTTGTTGAGTTTTTACTCTAGAGTAATAGACACAGTGGACAAGAGGGAAGGATGGGTAGACTGTGCCTACCTAGACTTTAAAAAGGCATTTGACAAAGTTCCACACAAGAGATTGCTGTGGAAATTAAAACATGAGGGAAAAGTAGGAGACAAACTGCTGAAATGGATGGAGAGCTACCTTAGCGGAAGACAGATGAGAACAACAGTAAGGGGGAAATCGTCAAACTGGACTCAAATTACGAGTGGGGTACCACAAGGATCTGTCCTAGCCCCAATCATGTTTCTAATATTTGTAAATGACTTACCTGAGGGACTAACAAGCTACATGAGCATGTTTGCGGACGATGCTAAGCTGCTTAAAACGATCAGAACCCAGGAGGATTGCCTTGAGCTCCAAGCAGATTTGCAAAAGATCCATGAAATGGAATATGGAGTTCAATGCAGGGAAATGTAAGACTCTAGAAATGGGTAAAAGCAAGTACAGACCTAGAAAAGATTATAAACTAGGAAACGAAGTGATTCCCAAAGCAGAAAAAGAAAAAGACTTGGGGATAGAATTTAAGGATAACATGTCTCCAGAAAGCCACGTAAATAAGATAGTGAGAGAATCACTAGCACTATTGGCAAATATAAGGATGTCTTTCAATTATCTTAATGAAAACACCATGAAACAAATAATAACGGCAATAATAAGACCCAGGATGGAATATGCATCTGTAGTGTGGTCCCCTCACATGAAGAAACATATCTACAAAATTGAGAGGGTACAGAGAGCAGCTACGAGGATGATCCCAGGTTTGGAAAATTTGGAGTACCAAGAGAGGCTCGAGAGATTGAATCTACCTACACTGGAACAGAGAAGGAAACGAGGACAGCAAATTCAGATATACAAATGTGATAGAGGTATTGACAAAATCGACCAAGAAAACTTCATAGAGAGGGATGGAGGTGAGAGAACAAGAGGTCACAGCTACAAACTAAAAGTGCTTAATAGTAAATCTGATCTGAAAAGTAAAAGATTTCCTACCAACTCGATTAGTGGGTGGAACAAATTGCCAGCCGAAGTAGTGTCTGCACCATCAGTGCATAGTTTCAAAGCACGGTATGACAAACATATCTTAGGAGGCGGGAATTAACGAGCATGCTCACTCCCGCAAATACAACTAGTGTAAGTACAACTAGTGTAAGTACATGCTAATCGAAATGTCTGTCTGTCCGCCTGTCTGTCTGTCCGTCCGAGAACTCCTCCTAGACCGTTTGACAGATTTTCACAAAACTTCACACGAACCTTCGGTGCGTGAATGCGACGGTAATTAAATTTGTTTTTTTTGAATTTGTGCAATAGTTAAGATTTTAGGTTCAAAATTTTGTCCCCCCCCCCCCCCCCGTACCTATTCCTGTGTGTGTGGGTGCCCCATAGGGGCCCACCCACAAACAGAAATCCACACAACATACACATGTCTCAGATGTGATAATAGTAGTGATGATGGTGACAAGTAATGATGATGGTTGTAGTGATAATGATGACAGTAGTGTTGATGGTAGTGACGATGGTGACAGTAGTAGTGATGATGGTGAGTAGTATTGATTATGATGAAAGTTGTAGTGATTATACAGTAGTAGTGATGATGAGAGTAGTAGTAATTATGGTGAGAGTAGTAGTGATGATTATAATAGAAGTAGTGCTGATGATATTAATGATGATAGTGACTAGTAGTGATGATGGTGACCAATCGCAGAGTTGGGTATGCCGTTTTGATTTTGGGCAAAACGGCACGTCTACTTTATTATAATTCAAAAAATGCCTGGTTCACAGCAGTGCGAAAGTTCCAGAGGGAGGTCCTGAAGATTCCTGCCAGTGAAATTAAAGGTGGGTGTGCATGCTATTATTTTCCTCCACAATCATTACCGGCAGTGTGCACTATAGCTTTTGGTGCAATATTTTCGGCTACAATGGCTTAATTATTTATATAATGGCCAAAATAGGATATGGGTGACACTTTTCTGGATTCGGAGTTTAAGCGTTCTGATGACGTATGCCCAGCAACACAACAAGCTCTTCTGACATGTGGAAATGGAGGATAGTGACAGTACAGTAGGGTCTCACATAAAACGAGAAATTGGTCGATAAACGAGGCCGTTCTATGCGATTTCGTTCTATGTGAACACGGCATTTTGGTGGCCCAATATCGTCAATGTTCACTGTAAGCGTAAATTTCCGTCAGGAGCGTACGATATTTCGGCGCTCTATATGAAAACTCCTCGGATTTGCCCCACTTTGGCGGCGGACTCGTTTTATGTGATCACATTCGTTCTTATCGAAAATTAAATATTAATATTTTATGTCGCTCGTTTTAATTGAGACTCGTTTTATCTGAACACGATTTATGCGGGACCCTACTGTAGTTCCGATTCGTTTGCCAATACTGAGGGTGATAACCGTGATTATGGTGAAGAACCTCAAGTGATGAATATTGGTGGTGTCCAGGCTTATATTTATTAGTGGCCCCTCCATCATTGACGATTATGCCTATTACATAAGGCACCCTCTTCAAACACTCATCCGCCGGTTTGAATCTACCGCGCAGAGCATAAAAAATTGAGGAGCCTTCATCATGAGCGCACGCAACCTCACTCATGGTTCAGTCATTATGAAATTGGGTTCTCACTACGAAAAAACTTCGTAAAAAATAAAAACAAACAACAAAATAAGAATAACTATTCAATAAGCTTTCCATATAATCGTGGATGGACTTGTGTGGATCTTTGACCAGACGCTGACTCAGGCGTCATTCTTCCTTCTCTGCTCTGCGCTCAACCTGCCCGGACGTGCCTCCCCACGCTCCACTGGTTCCGCATTTGTTGCGTCCCTAGTGAGTTTTTTCTCATTTGTTTACTCCGGGATGTATCGAGTAAGGTTAGGATAGGCGTAGCAGGAGTGTCCTGGGCTAGTTGCCCGCAGTGCAGTGTATTTTGGGTCGTGTGTTTGGGGCATCTATTTCGGGTGTACCCTCGTGGTCCTGTTGTGGACATGTGAACTTTTTCACAGTTAGCTAGCTTTGTGATGTAGGCGGCTTTCATTACTCATTATTATTGCTTCCTTTTATCTTTCTAATGAGGTAGCTTTTTTCTCTGACGTTCCCAGCGTATTTTTCTTCACTTAGTGAAGTTTTTTCTGGGTCCCGAGTCAGTTCTTCCCTTTGCCGGGAAGTGTTTGCTACAGTGGTGCGTTGACGGTGGTTCCTGTTGTGATATAATTCAGTGCTTTTTGTTTATATTACGACATGTTTACTTGTTATTTCCGTCTGCCTAGGCCTAGCCAGCCTCTCGTAGCTTTGCCACATGTACAAGTGTTATTGATGTATGTTATAAATATGTACTACTGTGTCATGTGTGTCCTGGTTAGTTGTGTATTGGCTATTCCACGGACTATATATGTGTCCTGGATTAGTTGTGTATTGGCTGATTCCACGGACTATTTGTGTGTCCTGGGTTAGTTGTGCTTTGGCTAATTCCACGATATATTTGGTGCGTTCAGATTGAATCTGAACGGGGTGGGTTGCCTTCTCCAGCGGGTTTTCTCGGTTACACCTTGAAAAACCCGGCTGGTTGCCGAGTTTTAGCCACGCGTGGTTAAAAAAGGCTTGTTTTCCCCGGCGAGTGGTTGTTTGAGGCTGTCCAGGACTGCGTCTCTGATGGAGCCTGTGTTCAGGCTTCCTTTGATTCCCGGCGGGATGGCTGTACCCATTTAACAGTGTTCATGTGGACACTTGTGGTGTGTAGTTTTTCCCGGTTTTTGCAAAGCCAGTAAAACTAGGCTGTTGTTGGTTGGTTTTTTCCTTCCCGGCGATCTTTTGCAAAGAAGTGGGGATAGGAACAATTGGGGTTAACGTTATAAACTTATTTACACACCCGGCGGGTGCACCTTGGAAAGGTGGGATTAACGAATTTGCAAATTCAGTTTAGTTGACCAAACAATTGGGGGATACGTTTTGTATCGCCGCCTTCAACATACGGCGATTTAGGACGCAATTGGGGTTAACGTTATAAACTTAAATTCACTCCCAATTAAATGGGAACTCCAAGCTAAGGCTGATGAAGAGAATGGAAAGTTGACTGAAGAGCAAAGAAGATTTTTTTTTTGGAGAATAAGGGAAGGGCAAGTAAGGAAGTGGTACATCAGGAGCCACCAAGAACCGAAAGTAAGAGGAGTGATAGGGAAAGAGACAGAGAGACAAGTACGAAGTCAAAGCAAGGAGACGGAGAGAGAGATAATGCAGGGAGCAGGGGACCGGAGAGAGAGTCAGGATGTGATGGTGGTGGAACAGAGTGAGAGAGAGGGGGAGGGAGGAGAATAGAATTAGCAGGGGAGGTGGAACTGGGTCAGGGAAGGGATGGAGGAGGAGGTGAACCTGGTAGGAGGCAGAGAGGGAAGAGAAACAAGGAGGTGGATTCAAATATACTGTGCTACTACACTAATATAGATGGAATAAACAGTAAAAAGGTAGAGTTAGATGATATATTAAGAAAAGATCAACCACAGATAGTCTGTTTGACGGAGACAAAGCTGAACCAGGACTTTGACAGCAACATAGTGTTTAGTGAAGGATATAATATATGGAGATATGATAGGAAGGGTAAAAGGGGAGGTGGAGTGGCAGTATTAGTTAAGAACCCTATGACAGCAAAGCACGTGGAGTTAAATAATGACAAGGCAGAAATAATGGCAGTTGAACTCAATGATATAGAAGGAAAAAAGCTAGACATAGCAGTAGCTTACATGCCACCAAAGACCAGAGCATGGAGGGAGTTGGAGTTTGAGGAGATGGTAGAGGATATGATTCAGTCGTTGAGAAGATTGCTTTTAAGGAAGAATCGATTGATCTTGGTAGGAGATTTCAACTGTAGTGAGGTTGATTGGGAATCGGGAGATGCAGGGCCAAATCAGAGATCTCGGGGAAGTCGGCTAGTGGAGTTGGTTACGGAAAATGTACTTGCACAACATGTGAAGGAAAATACAAGAATGAGGGGTAATAACGAACCTTCTAAACTCGATCTGATTTTTACGAAAGATCCTCACGAAATTAGTGATATAAACTATCTATGTCCTGTAGGTAAAAGTGATCACCTATTACTAAAATGGAAGTTGACCTCGAGTAATGCCAATAGATTAGACAATAGCTACATAAATGACAGATTAACACCTTAAGAGCGGCCTAGGCGGTATATAATATGTAGCCACCAGCGGGGTGTTTTTACCCAAAATAGGGCTGTTTACGTGATCATTTTCATGCCTAAATAAGACCCAGAGCGTAAAACAAGTATCTATCCCTGAAAGGGCATAAACAGAGCTTTCCATGACACCACAACGATACTTTTATGACCGCTAGTTTTATTGCAACAACCGCGCAACACGAGTGCAAAAAGCATGTAATTCGGTACTTTCCCCATACAATTCAGTATGTAGCGAGTGAGAGAGGGAGGGAGGAGGTGGGATTCGTGTCAGTAGGTTCGCCGCGGTGGTCTGGAGCAGTCATACGCTCGCTACTCTCCTGCCACCACTTGTCTCTCTCTCTCAGCAACATTACGTGCTGAAATTGCCACACGACCTATGTCGCGCGCCGCCAGATAGTCCAGATTTATTATACTCGACTTATGTTGCGCGCCGATAGTTAGGGGTTAAATTATAGTAAAGCTGATTATGTATCCTTGAAAAGATATTTAGAGGGAGTAGATTGGGATCTTATTTTTAAGGAACAGGACGTACAAGGTAAATATATTAGATTCCTCGAAATTTATAGAGTAGGAACCAATCTGTTTGTCCCAAGATATAAAACTGGAAATTTTACTAAGCAGAAAGATTGGTTTAATTTGAAATGCAAAAGAGCTTTGGGTAGGCGTGATGCAGCTTGGGCTAGATTAAGAAGAAGGAACACTGAGAGTAATCGGAATAAATATAAACAGGAGAGGAATAGATATGTTAACATAATTAGGCAAGTTAAAATGAACTATGAGAAGAACATAGTAAATAAATGTGAAATTGACCCTAGATTATTTTATAAATATATAAACAGTAAGTTGAAGGTAAAGAAACAAATTACTAAATTAAGAGTTGATGCTAGGACGTATGAAAATGTATCGGACATGTGTGAGGTAATGAATAATAAATTGGGGTCACTTTTTACTAGAGAGGAAGGTTTTGACGAACCACAGGCGGGAGTACTGGAGAGTGGTCTTAATAAGATTGAAATAACTAGAGATGAGCTGTTATCTGCGATGAGAGGACTTGAAGTAAGGAAAGCTATGGGACCGGATGAAGTGTCTGCCTGGGTTTTAACCCCTACAACACGGAAGGGCTCTTGAACGCCCATAAAAAAGCATAAAACAGGTACCCGGAAGGGCTCTTGAACACCCAGTGGTTGAAAGCCTGTGAGCTTCGTGTGCGAGGCGTCGGTCCGACGCATGTAAACAACAGCCGGCTGGACCGACGCCCCGCATCTCCGGCCACAAGAAGGAGAGCGTCGCTTGTTCGTGTGTGCCTGTATGTTGTTGTTAAGTATCGAAAAGTAGTGTAAAGTGGCTGTTTTTGCCATAAAGTTATCTCCAATGAAATCATCATCACAAATCAACCAGTTGACTTAGAGAGCTCTACTTAACGCCATTCTACAGGTAAATAACACAGCTACGCTTGGGGATGCGTGGGAAACAGTCAGATTAACAAATATACGGTAGCCTAGCCTAGAAGTTTTTCGGCCAAAACACCCGGGTTTCGGGGAAAATATATATAATACATAGCCGGGGCTGGAGGGTTAAAGGAGTGTGCAGAGCAATTAGTGGAGCCAGTGAGGGACATAATTCAAGCTTCCTTAGATAAAGGACAGGTTCCTGTTGAATGGAAAAGAGCTAATATCATCCCGATATACAAGAATGGAAACCCTAAGGACCCTCTAAACTATAGACCAGTTTGACTTACTAGTATTGTATGCAAGATTTGTGAAAAGCTAATTAGGAAGAGATGGATGAAAATGTTGGGAGAGAAAGAAGATAATAACCCCAAAGCAATCTGGATTCAGAGAAGTGACATCTTGTGTTACCAGTTTGCTATGTTATTACAGTAGGGTGATAGATGTACTCCAAGAAAGAGGCAGATGGGTGGACTGCATCTACTTAGACCTTTCCAAAGCATTCGATAAGGTACCACATAAGAGATTGTTATCTAAGCTTGAGACGCTAGGATGTGTCAGGGGGAGTTTGCTGAAATGGATGGAGAGCTATTTAACAGATAGGGAAATGAGGACCAACATTAGAGGAACTTACTCATCGTGGCGGAAAGTTGAGAGTGGTGTGCCGCAGGGATCTGTGTTGGCACCTCATGTTCCTTATGTACGTGAATGACCTGCCGATAGGCATAAATTCCTACATGTCAATGTTTGCAGACGACGTAAAAATTATGAGACAAATAACAAATAAAAGTAGTTGTGAGGAGCTGCAAGGGGATTTAGATAAAATACATGTCAATGTTTGCAGACGACATAAAAATTATGAGACAAATAACAAATAAAAGTAGTTGTGAGGAGCTGCAAGGGGATTTAGATAAAATATATGAATGGAGCACCAAGTGGAAAATGAAATTTAATATAAGTAAATGCCATGTGTTAAATATGGGAAGAAGTGTGAATAGACCAAATTGGGAGTACAGGATGGGAGATAATATAATTAGCAAGGCCGAAAAAGAAAAGGATTTAGGGTTGATTATACAAGATAATTTGTCGCCAGAGAAACATATTAACAAGCTCTTTAGCGGAATGTATGCAATGGCCGGGAATATGAAAGTTGCTCTGAACTACTTGGATGAGACCATGGTAGCGAAAATTATGAAGAGTATGATTAGACCAAGATTGGAGTATGCAGCAGTGGTGTGGTCCCCGCATCTAAAGAAGCATATTCACAAGTTAGAAAGAATCCAGAGAGCAGTTACTAGATTGGTTCCAAGTCTCAGAGAACTGCCATATGAAGGGAGGCTAGACAAATTAAATCTACCAAGTTTAAAAGAGAGGAGAGAGAGGGGGAGACATGATAATGATGTACAAATGCACCCGGGGGCTGGAGAGGCTGGATAGGGAGGATATGTTAATTATGGATACAGGAATAACTAGAGGCCACAGCTACAAAGTAAAAAGACCTACCTGCAAGAACGATATCAGGAAGTTTAGCTTCCCCTATAGATGTATTGACATATGGAATGGGCTGGAGGAGGAGGTGGTAGGGGCAAGGAACATCCATATTTTCAAGAAAAAATTGGATAAAAAGTAGACTGAGAGACGGGACAACACGAGCTTAGCTCAACCCCTGTAAACTACAATTAGGTAAATACAATTAGGTAAATACACACGGCGGGTGCACCTTGGAAGGGTGGGATTAACGAATTTGCAATTCAGTATAGTTGACCAGACAATTGAGGGATACGTTTTGTATCGCCACCTTCGACATACGGCGATCTAAGACGCTTCGGGAGAAGTCAGATCTCGTATTTAGACAGGCTTCCCAGTTTTTGATCTGCGAGATAATACGGGGGCCGGCGTCTTTTTATGGGTTTTTTCCAGTAAAATCTTAACAAACACCACTGGGAAGACTGCGTCATTTATAAACGCCATGCTGGTCTTTATATCATGTCAGAGGGTAATCATAAATCTTTTGGACAGGTTAAGATATTCTGAAATCTTTACTTATGAACCCCCCCCGCGTAGCGAGTTGTAGTGGTTGTGTATTACGTCTCGTTACCCGGCGGGTTATTTAACACTTGTGTTCGAACATGTTGGGTTAACCTTATGAGCATTAATTCCTGGAAATTTTCTTTTTTTCCAGAGCTGAGTCCCAGCGGGTCTTTAGAGAACCTGGAGTAATGTTTTCCACCAGTCTCTGTCATGGCTACCTTTGCCCCTGTTTTTGCTTTGTGTGTTACACCCACCTGTTCAGGTATCCCTATCTTTGCACAAACTCTTTGCATTAGGTGTGTTAAATGTTTAGACCGCTCAAGGGGTTTGTGGGTTAGGCGGAACTGTACCTTCTGTACTCAATTGAGCCATAAAGTATTGCAAGACAATAAATAAGACCGCAGCGGTCGCTTTACGGGAGGTCAGGCAGCAGATGACCACTTATACTACCACAGTGGCTCATAAGTCCCTTCAATGCGATAACGTAATTCTTTGGGATAAATTACTAATTGAGCACCCCCCTATTAAACGTCCCTCTAGAGTAACTGTACGAAAGCCGGCAGAGACTGGACAGGGTATAGCACTTTCTCCAGCCCCAGGCACATCTAAGAGACCTCGAGAACCTACGCCCCCGGTGGCAGCCTCTACGTCACGGGCGCGGTCCAGGTCACCTCTCAGACAGCAGCCGCTTAGTCTCTCTTCTTCACCGGCGAGTAAGAAGAGCAAAGAGGAGGGGTCCACGAGCAGTTATAGTGATAGGTCTGCAAAGTCCAAAAGCAGTTCTAGGTCACACAGAAGCCACAAATCTTCCAGGAGAGATTCGCATGAACAAAAGGCCTCCCGGCGTTCACCGGAGCCTCGTGCCTCACTTCCTGCCTCTACTCCCGACGTATCTAGTATCCAATCTAATGGGGCGGGAGGGGTGTCAGAGACTGGGGTGGGGGTGTTACCGACGGACAGTTTACCAATTAGTATTCTAACCTTGGAATTGGAGAGTTCAGTGGACAGTGATCGTCCTCTAGCAGGGTCGAGTGGGGGCTCAGTGGTTGAGGGAGTATCAGACTCCCAAGGGAGTGCAGGCCAAGGCCTGGGTGTGTGGCGGTATTCCCAACCAGGGACTGAAGGCCCACGTCTGGCTCAAGAGCTACAAGTAGTGGCTGACGTCCACCGGGACACGGCGATCCCATCATCCATTCCAGACCTAACATGGCAACACGACGGGACTCCGGCTTCGGCGGAATCCTCTCATGGTGAGCCAGATGACAAAGACGAGGTGTCTATAATCTCTGACATGGAGGTGCAGGAGTCGGGTTCAGTTTTAAACGATTCACAGGATCGGAATGATTCGCCTCTTAGTTCTTCATCTACTAAATTTGTCACGGCGGAAGAAATAGATGGGTTATTAGTTAATGCTCTAACAAAAAAAATTGGCCAACAGCCGGAGACTCCTACAGTGGACCTGGGAGCTTCCATGACAAGTTCAAATGTTCGGCCTCTGACTACTTCCATTGCCTTAACTAAGATTCCGCACCCTCCCTCTATATCACCTACTGTGGTCCCTAGGCCTGCTTCGGCGGCACTGACTACTTCTAGTGTAAGGGTTGTAGCGGATGTGAATCCGCCCCCTTTAGATAAAGCACCGTTAAGAAAGGTAGCTATGCCCCTGTTATACGGTCAGGATGATTCATGGGTACAGGTGATCCCCACTAAACCAGAGGTCGCACAGCCCACTTTGTCAGGGGAACTTCCAGTGCCAGGAGAGTGGGTAATCCAAGGCAATAAATCTAAAAAGTTGCGAGCTTTGGATACTTTGGGTAATGTACTTGATGTTAATATTAAGGCCATTCCTAACTATTATCACCAGGACTATTTTGTATATACTGCTACACCTGCGCTGCCCCCTGCCGCAGCTTCAAAACTGTTTTATGACTGGTACAAGACGGTTTTAATGATATAAAAGCACTGTCAGCTCTCACTCCAGAATTAGATTTGCAAACTGTCACAGACACAGCCGCTAATCCAGTGTTGAAGGTGGGGCAGTTGGGTCCGGGACCTTGGGTGGAATGGGAGGTGGAGGCTCAGAACTTTGCGACCACCTTCACATCGAAATCTTCGCACCAAATTCCTCAGGACAGCCATTCTTGGTTCTCTCTGCCAGTCCCATCTGCTTTGTTTGCTTTCTTAGCTGCCCCCAAAATCAATCTATGTGAACTCAAAGATCCTTTCACTACACCTTCCCCAGCTCACCTAGACCGGGAGTTTAGGCTACGGGGGAAGGCGTATAGACTTTTTTCCCAATACATTGTTACGCACCAGGTGGCGAAGTCTATGCTACGATCTACTCAGGCAATCGCGGACACGGATGTCAAAAGATCAATTGAACTGTCTCGACGGTTACTCCTTCAGACGTCTATTCAGTCGTTGGGGGATATCCGCACAGCCTTGCTCGAGGCGGTGCGGGCGAGACAAGATCTACGGATGTCCTTGGTAAAGAGACTTCCTGATCGAATTGCGAACCAGGTGGTCATGTCGCCGGTGCTAATTCCCTCTTTAATGTCCCCTGATGTGTGGAGAACTGTATTTAATATGGCTCAGGCCTTTAAGCACAGTCCCGCCCCTTCTAAGAAACCTGCTTTTAACTTTCCCAAACCCAAGCCAGTCGCAAAACCGCAGCCGGGGGGGTCTAAGCCCTTTCACCTACCAAAGTCCTCTTCCCCCTAAGGTCAGTACAGGTATAAACAAGGAAAGTTTACAGGTCAGAAAGGACGAGGCTATAACAAACCAGGCCAGGGCCCGTCTTCTGCCAACGCCGGCCAGTCAGCTAACCGTCCACCACCACCACCACCACCACCATAAAAAAACTAAAGTCTCTCTCACTCCCAGGGCCGGTATCACGGCAGGTGGATCCGAGGGTAGTACAGCAGGCGAACCCTTGTCTGCTAACTGGGTCGTTCCGGACGTGTCACCGCGCATGGCCATTAAATACTTGGGCAAGGATGGTGGCACGCAAAGGCATCACCTGGCAGTGGCTCCGGCGACCTCGTTTACGTCAGCCGACAACGGCGAATCTAGTTTCATTAGAGGTGGAGTCACTGGTCAAGGAAATGATCGCCAAGAATGTCATCATCCCGGTCCCTCAAAATTACCCAGTCTTCACATCCAAGCTATTTCTGGTACCCAAAAGAGACAGTGTTCAGATGAGACCCGTCGTAGACCTGTCTTATCTGAACCTTCACATTCACAACGTGTCATTCAGGATGCTGACGGTGCATCAAATCAGGCTAACACTTCCGCCGGGAGGATGGATGTGTTCTTTAGACCTGACAGACGCGTATTGGCACGTCTCGGTAAACAAAAGATTTCAACAATTTCTGGCCTTACGGATCATGCATCAAAATTATGTTTTTCAGAGGATGCCGTTTGGATTGAACCTGGCACCTCGCTTATTCACTAAATTAGTCCGGCAAGCCCTGATGCCCTTGTTAGAACAAGGGATCAGGATTTTGTGGTACCTAGACGACTGGCTAGTGGTGGCAGAGACAGAGCAAGTATGCACAAAACATGTCAACATAACATTAAATCATGTCAAATCTCTAGGGTTCAAGGTAAACCTGGTAAAGTCAAACCTTGTTCCCTCACGAGTAGTTCAGTGGATAGGGCTGGTTTGGGACACAGCTACTCTCACTCTGAGTCAAGAGTGTGGACAATCGAAACAGATTTCGCAGGAAATTGTTCCTGTTCCTCCACAGTCTGACTACGACACGGAGAATCTGGGAGTCTCTGGTCGGCTCTCTCAACTGGATTCAACTAACTGTAATGTTGGGCCGGTTGAAAGTAAAGCGTTTAATATTGGAGGGCAACAAATATTTTCCGCTATTGCCAGCGGAAAAATTATGGCCAATACCAAAATTAATCCACAACTTACTAGCGGTCTGGGCGAAGAGGGAAATGTTGCACTCAGTAATGTCATGGACCTCTCCTCCGCCGACGGTATGGGTAGACACGGGTGCGTCAGGAACGATAGGTTGGGGCTTTCAGTCAAACCAAGGGCACCAGGGTCAAGGGCTTTGGTCCCATTTAGAAATCTCCCACATCAATGTCAAAGAATTACTAGTCCCCTTATATTTCCTTCAGGCTCACGGCTCTACTTTACGGGGCAAGTCGGTGGCCTTCAGAATGGACAATCTGAATGCGGTTCACTGTATTCAGAAGCAGGGGTCAACGAGATCTCGGGGGTTGCTAAACGTGTCAGAAAAGATTTTTATTCTAGCCAACAGGCTGGACATTCATCTTCACGCATCTTATCTTCCAGGCGTAGCAAACGTCTGGGCAGACGCTCTGTCTCGGAGACAGAGCACAACAGTAGAATGGGCGCTCAAGCAAACCATTTTCGACCAAATGATTGCGGAGCCTTACCATCCACAAGTGGATTTGTTTGCGTCAGAGGAGACTCACAAACTCCCACTGTACCTCACCCGCCGGACGATAACGCCGGCGGGCGGGCCAGACGCCCTGGTGACAGACTGGAACAGGTGGAGTTCCATTTATCTGTTTCCGTCGCCAGACGCGTCTCTAATGTGCCAAGTAGTAAACAAACTACAAGATTATCGGGGCGTAGTCTCGCTAATCGCGCCCCTTTGGCCGGCGCAGTTGTGGTACCAGCAATTGAAAACGTGGTGCCCGCACCCGGTGTCGCTCCCGGTCGGGTTGTTCCACTTAGACACAATTGGCAACCTAAAGACCTCGCTGACTTTTGCATTATGGACATTCAGGAGGCCAAGTGGCTAGCACCATATGGTAGAGACGTGACCAATAAATTCATGAATCAATATACCTAGTCTACAAAACGACAGTATCAATCGCATTGGCAAGCCTTTACTTCTTGGATTCTTAGGACAGAACAAACTGTGCCCTCGGTGGCTTTGGTTTTTAATTATTTAAATTATCTGTTCGAGCAGAAACGTTTATCTGTAGTAACGTTGAAAAATCACCTAACAGCGATTAGGATGCCATTTTTGGACCTTACCGGTCTCACCATACCAGTCGCGGAGGAGACAGGTTTAATGAGGGCATGTTTTAAACTCCGCCCACCTCCCCGTCAGCTCATGCCTACTTGGTCTCTGGACAAAGCATTGTCGTTACTTCATTCCC
The DNA here is from genome assembly GCA_032716605.1 of Paralithodes platypus. Classification (NCBI taxonomy): domain Eukaryota; kingdom Metazoa; phylum Arthropoda; class Malacostraca; order Decapoda; family Lithodidae; genus Paralithodes; species Paralithodes platypus. The sequence continues at coordinate 2,852,852 of CM064509.1, read as the reverse complement.
GTCTGTACCAAAATACTGCAGATTTTACATTACTTTTAAAAAGGGCAGTATTCCTTATGGCTTTGGCTACCGGGAACAGAGTATCTGAGCTGGCGGCGATGAGCAACACACCTAATTGCCTCAGGTTTGGTAGGCTTAATGAATGTACAGTGGAATCTCGCATCTAACGCATTTTGATCTAACGAATTTGCATCTAACGACCCTATTGGAGCTCTACCCGATCTCAATCTAACGAACCAAAATCCATATCTAACGGCAATTATTCTGGGTGCCCGGTATCGAATTTACAAATTTCCCGCCAAATAGGCTTACCGTACTGAGCTAAGTGGCGTCCCTCCCTCCCTTCTCCCTCCCTCCCCGTCACTGTCGTCAGTCCAGTCCGCGCCGCGCCTTAAGCCTACATTACTCAACCCAACTCAATCTTTTGTTGTGTTACTCGCCCCAACCTTAAATCCCTCTCACCACGGAAGGGCTCTTGAACGCCCATAAAAAAGCATATAACAGGTACCCGGAAGGGCTCTTGAACGCCCAGTGGTTGAAAGCCTGTGAGCTTCGTGTGCGAGGCGTCGGTCCGACGCATGTAAACAACAGCCGGCTGGACCGACGCCCCGCATCTCCGGCCACAAGAAGGAGAGCGTCGCTTGTTCGTGTGTGCCTGTATGTTGTTGTTAAGTATCGAATAGTAGTGTAAAGTGGCTGTTTTGGCCATAAAGTTATCTCCAATGAAATCATCATCACAGCTCAACCAGTTGACTTAAGAGAGCTCTACTTAATGCCATTCTACAGGTAAATAACACAGCTACGCTTGGGGATGCGCGGGAATGCGGGAAGCAATCTGATTAACAAATATACGGTAGCCTAGCCTAGACGTTTTTCGGCCAAAACACCCGGGTTTTGAGGAATATATATATAATACATAGCCGGGGCTGGAGAGTTAAGCTTTTGTTGTGTTACGCCTTTTGTGATGTCGACCCAATCCTCAGGTACTGGAGAGGGGAGTGGTGAGAATGGAAATATGCATGAAAGAAAGAAAAAACTACCAGTGAAGAGGGTTACGCGTGTTGGAAAAAAATGAATAAATATACGGCAGAGGATAAAGCGAAAGTGATTGAACTAATTGAAAAAGGCCTCAAGAACTGCGAGATAGTGAAAATAACTGGGTTTCCCGAGGGGACAGTGCGTAACTTTAAGAGTCAGAAAACTAAAATTAAAGCCAGCCTATCTGTTGCAAAGACGTGTTTTAGTGGCAATGTTAAGAGAGGGAGGCGGTGGTGGAGGTGAGGAGGTGCGCGGCGCATCCCAGTTAGCCTAGCCTCCCTGCTCGGATATCTTCGACATCGTCTAACCTACACACTTCATTATTCACTCACAGGTTGGTTTATTATTAATTCTTCTTATAATTAATAGATAACATGATTTTAATATATTTGATGTCACAAAATAGCACTCGGAAGGGTAAAAATAGGTAAAAATGGGGACTCTGTCTAAATTTTTGGCACCAATTACCATTTTTCCCATTAGTTTATGTATTCAAATCTAACAAATCTGGATCTAACGCGATTTTTTCGGCACCTATTATTCGTTAGATACGAGATTCCACTGTATTCACATTACACCTTCCCCAGGGTTCATAGCCAAAAATGAGCACAGTGAACACGTGTTTTCAGAGTTCACGGTGCCGGCGTTGAAAAGGGGAAAGGTGCACCATAATTTATGTCCAGTGCAGGCTCTAACCAAATATTTGAGGGGTGGCTCCTCTAAATCACCAGGGTGCTTTATGGGTAGCAAGTACGGGTAAACGCTTGATGAAACGTAGACTGGCTTCTCTCTTGGTCGAGGTCATTAAAGAGAGTAATCCCGGCGTTGTGGGTAGGGCCCACGATTTACGCAAGTGGGCAGCCTCTTTGCGTTTCCTTAAGAATTTTTCTGTTGAAGATATTACGTCCACACAGTTGTGGGCCTCTAATCATATGTTTTTGACTCGATACCTTTCAGTTGCTCTAGACAAACCTTCCTTACCATGTATAGCTTTAAGGCAGAGGGTCTAGGTGGCCCCTAAGTCACTTATTGTTTAATTTCAAGGAAAGGGGGGGGGGGGGTGCAGTCAGTGTAATATAGGACACCCTAGACCCCGCCGGAGTATGTGAGCTGTGATACTAGTTATGGGTATTGTGATATGAAAATTTCTCTGTACTATTCAGTGCAGGAAATTGTGCTAGTACAATGGTAGTACAAACAACAGTGTTGTTGTAAGTAGTTTTGGCTGTGAAGCAATCTAATTTTAAGCATTGGATATATTTTGCGAGATATATCCACTAGTATTATGGGGTTATATGTGCACATGTAAACTTATAAGTTTTTTATTTTTCACCACTTATTTTGAGTGGGGTGCCTTTTTAACTTGCAGATCTGTTCTCAGAGTCTCAAGAGTTAACCTTTTTTATCAAGCAGGCTTCTTTGAAGCACGCTCCTGCTTGTACCCCTTTTTTGTATATATGTGCTGTGCCAATAAATATATATATCTTTTCGAAGTAAGAATACTATGTGGTTGTTTGATTATCTGCTTTTGCTAGAGTTATGATATGATTACGAATGTCTCCCTCCAGTCTTAGATATCAGGCATAATCGTCAATGATGGAGGGGCCACTAATAAATTATAGGTTTGACTCCTGCAAGGAGATAAAGAAAACCTAATATTTAGTAGTGGCCCCGTAATCATTGACGACTGGGGCCCTCCCGACCATCCCCTTCCCATTCGTTGATGTATTAAGGATTTTGGTTTACTTGATATGTCAGTGAAGGAAGAATGACACCTGAGTCAGCGTCTGGTCAAAGATCCACACAAGTACATCCACGATTATATGGAAAGTTTATTGAATAGTTATTCTTATTTTCTTTTTGTTTTTATTTTTTACAAAGTTTTTTCGTAGTGAGAACCCAATTTCATAATGACTGAACCATGAGTGAGGTTGCGTGCGCTCATGATGAAGGCTCCTCAATTTTTTATGCACTGCGCGGTAGATTCAAACTACGGCGGATGAGTGTTTGAAGAGGGTGCCTTATGTAATAGGCATAATCGTCAATGATTACGGGGCCACTACTAAATATTAGGTTTTCTTTATCTCCTTGCAGGAGTCAAACCTATAATGTATGAACCTGTAGGACGAGATCCAGCAGCAGGAGAGGAGGGAGAAGCAGCTGGGATTACCGCCCGCCTTGTTTACACTACTCGGAGCCGCGGCGGACGCTAGCGATCATGTCCCCGTCTATTTTGATTGCATTTGGATACAATAATGAAAGCCCGCCGATCACGCCTCCATGACTTATTGTCATCATCATATACATTGCCAAGAGGGTGCACATAACAGAAAAAATCGCCGTAAAAATAGACGGAACTTAACCGCGGCGATCGACTTATGTAAACATGATGACCGTACGCCTGGTCACTACATATCCTTCCCAACAATGTTTGCGCCACTCACTGTTTTTTTTTTTTTTTTTTTTTGTGTTAGCCTAGTTGCTAGTACTGTACAGTACAAGTAGTTGAATTTCAGCCAATACATTTCTTTAGCCTAGGTTAGGCCTATATCCATCGACGCTGACTGTATAATTTGGGCTAGGCTTAAGTTAGCCCATATTATCCACTCTCCTGACTCCTGAAATTGGCAAGCACGTATGGGTGAGAGGGTGGTTTGGGGGATGGTGGGGGGAAGGTAGAAGGGTAATTGAGTCGTGTTACAAATATGGAGCCGATTGGTGAGGTAGTTTCGCCACCACGGATTTTCATTTTTTATGTGATGATCTACGGATAGGCTGGAAGTGGGTGGTGGGAGGAAGTTGGGGTTGTGGTGGGGGGAAGACAGAAGGGTAGGGGACTTGTCACACAAATATGGAACCAATTGGTGCAGTCGTTTCGCCGCCACATATTTTCCTTTTTTTCCTTTGTGATGGCCTGATGCAGCGACCCATGGTCGGCGAGTGGATTGGGGGAGGGGGTTGGGGTGGTGGTAGCAAGAAGCCAGAAGGGTAAGGTACATGTGGTAGAAATATGAAAGCTATAGGTGCAGTCGTTTCGCTGCTACAATTTTATTTCGGCGAGTCCGTATATATACGGACCTGGCACTGGGCGTGACAAGACCCCAGTCCGTATAGGCAATCAGCGGGTGCATCTAGCCATACCCATACTCCACCGCACTTTATTGTCAAAGCATTCATCACGAAAATGTCCATTGCATATGAATCTTGTTTTGGGCTTTGCCTCCCACACTCTGGTTCTTTGTATAAACTTCACCCATTTGTTACAATGGTATGGATCACTTGGAAACTTGTGTAGTGCTATGTTTGGTCCAGGGATGTTGCTACACCCAAAAACAGCACACCTATTCACCATTTTTGCTATACTTGCTGATGTTTACTTCCCAAATGTTTGCCTGGGCCTACGTCACATCCTCACGTGAGTACTAGTTGCAAGGGGTCGCAATTCAATATCTATTTTTGATTTGTTCTCTAATATTGAAGATTAGTTTTGACAAAGGAGTAGTCAGGTTGATTACTGGAGATCTAAACATCTCTTTAACCCTCCAGCCCCGGGGGCTATAGCTTGCGACTGTGCTCCGGTACCGGGTGTTTTGACGATCTTTGGCCTATGTTAACTACTCTGTAAGTCAATGAATATGGCATGTAATGTTGTGAATAAAAAAGAATAATGTTCCACAAACCTTCCTCTGTCGAATGGCATTGAGTAGAGGTCTCTAGCCCCTCTGGTTGCATAATGGTGAGCGCGGGAAGACGAGTGCTTTTCGGCGGCAAATTCTTCCCGCGTTCGGACGCATCGCCCCGGCCATGGCTACGACGCACCTAGCCGCTCGTCGCGCCAAAGTATTTATCTCCCTTAGACGATTTTAGTGTTTGATATTGAGAATGTGATGTTTATTTGATATTTTCTAGTTATTTTGAGGCCAATTATATAAAATATGTTTATTAGGGTATCACTGTCACTGATATTGCTAATTTTCACTCGATACCGTACATTTTATTAGTAATTGAGGTAGCTTATTGTTGTATTAGGCACTGATTATTCGTTATCACAGGTGTTTATTATACTTTGGCCATCAAATATTAGGTCTTGTGTCACTTTCACTTTGACAAATATGCTTTACAGAGTGTCACTGTCACTGATAATGCTCATTTTCACTCAATACCGTACATTTTATTAGTAATTGAGGTAGGTTATTGTTGTATTAGGCACTGATTATTCGTTATCACAGGTGTTTATTATACTTTGGCCATCAAATATTAGGTCTTGTGTGACTTTCACTTTGACAAATATGCTTTAGAGAGTGTCACTGATAATGCTCATTTTCACTCGATACCGTACATTTTATTAGTAATTGAGGTAGGTTATTGTTGTATTAGGCACTGATTATTCGTTATCACAGGTGTTTATTATACTTTGGCCATCAAATATTAGGTCTTGTGTCACTTTCACTTTGACAAATATGCTTTAGAGAGTGTCACTGTCACTGATAATGCTCATTTTCACTCGATACCGTACATTTTATTAGTAATTGAGGTAGGTTATTGTTGTATTAGGCACTGATTATTCGTTATCACAGGTATTTATTATACTTTGGCCATCAAATATTAGGTCTTGTGTCACTTTCACTTAGTTATATGATTTGTAAACGTTTTATATACAATTTATTGTGTCTTTTTTCACTGATTTATATATTTCTATAGGTTCTAATCATATGAATGTCACTTGGTATATACATATGTGTCACTTTCACATATTATTATGGTGTAATTGTATTTGTATCAATGTTCTCATAATACATGACTTTTGTATTACAATAAATTGGTTTTCTTCCACTTTTTGCCTATATATAATTATAGTGTACATATTGTCATTTTATTTGGCAATTTCAGTATGATTATTAGAACTCCAGCTTGGAGTGGTAATCAAAGAAGCACTCTAAAGCACAGTGCCACCTTGCACTCCACACACTCCATGGTTGACTTTTTACCTGACCTCGGCCTCACCCTGCTGTTGTAGCAGACATGGCACCGCTTCTGCTGTGTTCTTCCTGATTCATTCTGAGGCAGGGAACCAAGCCTGTGCCTAATCAAGTATTGAGCACACTGCAAGCGGTCAATAACGGCGGGCCCAGGATGTGCCACTGCCCTCTGCGGCGTAGCATACTTCTCCAGGAGCTCCGTCAACACCTGCTTTTGGAACCTCCGCAGGCTATTGAACTTCATGGGTGTGTTCACATTCCGAAGCTTGTATATGTTGTAGGCATTCAGAACTGACATGTCTACCATATGCAGAAAGAACTTTTTGTACCATCTGCATGAGGTACGCAGGCAGTCAATGAACCCTATCTGCATGTCGGACTTGTCCACCAGCCTCATGTTGATGTTGTAGTCCAGGACAGCATCGGGCTTGGTCACCCTGGCCTGGGTGCGGCGATCCACCTTGCCAGTCTCCACCATTTCCCCCTTGTGGATGGTGGTCAGGAGGTTGACCTTCCGCTGGTCGTGCCAGTGGATAGCCAGAATGGGCCCCGACTTCTTCTTGAACACATCACCTTTTTTGGTCTTTGGAGGGAAAGGTGGCATGCCCTTCCTTTTCCCTCGTACTGTGCCTACAGTCCCCGTCTTGCGCTCATGCAGGTACTGTGAGAGAGTGGGGGACGTGTAATAATTGTCCGTGTAGAGGACGTGATTCTTGTGAAAGTAGCGGTCCATCATGGCTTGCACCACTGCTCCGCCAAAGCCAATGAGGGGGTCCACAAGCAAGTCCCCTTCCTTCCCGCTGTAGACCAGGAAGTCCAGGACATAGCCAGTTTGGCAGTCGCACAGCACAAAGAATTTTATGCCAAAGCGATGTCTTTTTGAGGGGATGTACTGCCGGAAGCTGAGTTTTCCCCGGAACAGCACAAGAGACTCGTCAATGACGACCTTGCGGAAGGGCTTGAAGTAGGAGGTGAAGCGTTCTCGCATCATCTCGTACAACGTCCTAATCTTCCACAGCTTGTCTGGGAGGTGGACGTCAAGGTTGGTGACAAGATGGAGCGCTGCGAGGATATCAAGGTACCGGTCGCGAGACATATATTTCCCGAAGGCAGGGGTGGATATCAGATCATTGGTGATCCAATAGTCAGGCAACCTATGCTTCTTGACATGAGGCATTAGCATGGTGAGTGCCAGGAACACCATGAACTCTTTATGAGTCACTGGGGTCCACTGCCTCATGTGGCCCTTGGTCACCTTTCCCAAAAAGTGGACCTGGAATTGGTGCTGCTTATTTGTCTCTTTGACAACATAGCCTACCACCTCCTCATCAAAGAAGGCCTCAAATAGTTCGTGTGGTGGAGCATTGGGGCCTGCAGGAAAATTGGGGGTAATGCCTGAACCCTCCAGTACCTCATCAAAAGCTGGCACATCAGGGTTGTATCCATCCTCATCAACTACGTCTTGCCACTGAAAAACGTAGAATGGGTCTTGTCTACGCTGACGAGGAGCTCCAGCTGGTGGCCCAGCACGCCCACGGCCAACTCGGGAGGCGCGCGCCCTAGGGCGGCGAGGGCGGCGGCCAGGGCGGTGGGCAGCACGACGGGCAGCACAACGCCGGGCCAAGCGGATGGGTCGAGGGTCGTCGATGTCCATATAGTCATCGTCAGAGTGGTCATCTTGCCCTGACGGTGGACCTATGTAATCATGGCCAGAGTCTTCAGAGAGGTGCCCTTCATCATCAGTGGCCCCCACATAATCTGGCGGGGAACCAGTGATGCGTGGGCGGCGTGCGGGTGGGCGAGGTGGGGAAGGAGTGGCAGGTGAGGCTGTGTCCCCCCGAGGTCCTGGGCTCCTTGGCCTGCGACGAGTGACAGAAAGCAATGTTTCACTGTCACTAGGCCCAGGTATTGGTGATGCGAGCTCAAAGACTTCTTCAGGAAGACATGTTGAAGGCGGGAGAGGTGGGGAGGACCGTGGGGAAAGTTGCGGGGACGTATGGCTGGGGCCGGCCGGGGTGGACGCCGCGGGAGCCTCGAACAAAACTCTCTTACTTTTCTTAATTTTTTTGGTATATTTCCTACCTTTCCCCTTTTCGGCAGCAGTATGTCTCCTGTCGGGGGACCTAGGAGGCAAATAGGCCGAAAGTGTGGGGTCCTCAGCCCTTGGCAATGGTGGGGGTGGTGGGGAAGAATGCGGGGCATCCGGGTCATCTTGGGTGGCGTGGGTAGATAAGGGAGACAATGGCGGACGAGAAGGGTCACCACGCTGACCCTCACTCACAGCCTCATCCTCACCAAGTAGTTTTGCTTGTTCCCTAGCTGCCGCGGCCGCCTTCTCAAGTATTTTCTGCTTATACAAATGTAGCTTGAAAGGCGATTTACCTGGGGAAGGGCTTGGCGTCGTGTCACTTATGCGAAATTTGGTGAGTGACCTTGAACTCTCCCACTCACTCACTCTCTCAAGTTCACTGTCTTTAGGTAAACCAGCTTCCTCAACAACTGGTACATCACCTTCATCACTCTCATCACTGTCATGTTCTCTCGCAAATCCCAGGAATTGCTCTTCTTTGTCACTCTCATGGCCATAATCACTCGACTTATAATTACTGGAGTCGTCACTGACTTCATCATCAACATTATGCTTGGCATCAGCTCGCTCATAAAGTCTCAATGTCGTCTCAATACCTCCGGGAGATAACACATTTAGGCGATGGCGTCGGGGTAAGGCGCGACGAACTAGCAAGGGCGTCGTAGGAAGCACGGTATCGGACACAGCGGAATCACTATTTGGCGTACTGTCCATGATGGCGTCGGGGTAGATACTGTTGCTGTGGCGTAGTTTACGCCTGGTGGCGCCACCTACCGTCCCACGATACCGAAAATGTACGCGCGGCATTCGAAAGCACGCACGCAAGCAATGGGCGTTCAAGAGCCCTTCCGGGTTGCGCGGGCCGAGGTTGTTATGGGCGTTCAAGAGCCCTTCCGGGTTGGAGGGGTTAAATACATTATAAATTAATTTTAATTTTGCATGCCCCACCACCTCCTTGGAATCCGGAAGAGCTCTTAAACACCCATAAAAAACTCGGTCCGCACAACCCGGAAGGGCTCTGAGGCCCCCAGTGCTTGAAAGCCTGTGAGCTTGGTGTGCGAGGCGTCCGTCCGACGCATGTAAACAACAGCCGGCTGGACCGACGCCCCGCATCTCCCGCCACAAGAAGGAGTGCGTCGCTTGTTCGTGTGTGCCTGTATGTTATTGTTAAGTATCGAAAAGTAGTGTAAAGTGGCTGTTTTTGCCATAAAGTTATCTCCAATGAAATCATCATCACAACTGAACCAGTTGACTTAGAGAGCTCTACTTAACGCCATTCTACAGGTACGAAACACATCTACGCGGGAATGCGGAAGCAAGCCAAATAACAAAGGTGCGGTAGCCTAGGCGTAGAAGTTTTTCGGCCAAAACCCCCGGGTTTCGGGGAATATATATATAATACATAGCCGGGGCTGGAGGGTTAAGGCGGTACTACTTCTCGACAACGCCCCAGCCCACCCTAGTGAGGACCAGTTGATCAGCGATGATGGCCGTATACGAGTCATGTATTTGCCACCAAACACCACTTCACTAGTCCAGCCCATGGACCAAGGTATCATTGCCGCTGTGAAAAGGCGCTATACAAGGCGCTACCTTGATGAGGTGCTGGTTGTGCTCGAGGACGAGACCGACATCATCGAAGACACCCGAGGAGCTCGCACCCTAGCCAACATAAAGAAGTATCACATCAAATCAGTGCTGTTCAACCTGGCAGATTCTTGGAGTGACATGAAGATTTCCACCCCAAGTACTGTAACTGCTGGAAAAAACTCCTCATTGACGAAGATAACCCGGAGTTTACTGGGTTCGAGGGGTTCGAGGCCAGGGACTTCCACAGGTTGCTACGGGATGCTGGAGAAAATGCTGTGACAGAGGATGATGTTCGAGAGTGGTTGGACGAGAGTGAAGATGATCCCGGGTATGAGGTCCTCTCTACCCAACAAATAGCTAGCCAGGTAACTGAGGGGGAGACAGTGGACTCTAGCGATGTAGAGGATGAGATACCGAGGCGCAAAACCAAGCTCTCCACCCTACGCACGTACATTGATGCTCTAATTGATTACAGTGAATACAGTGACCAACATGAGGCCCGTGGATACTATGGGACCCTGCGCATGTTCCGAGAGTTAATCATACGTGACCAGCATCAAGGAGGGAGGCAGGGGAAAGTCAGCAGCTTCTTTGCCCCTCGACATCCTGCACAGTCAACCCCTACTACAGAGCCTCAGCCTGGCCCTAGTGGTCACTCGGAGCCCCAGCCTGGCCCTAGTGGTCACTCAGAGCCCCAGCCTGGCCCTAGTGGTCACTCAGAGCCCCAGCCTGGCCCTAGTGGTCACTTAGAGCCCCAGCCTGGCCCTAGCGGTTACAAGCCCAAGCCTGGCTCTAGAGTTGACCCGAGCTCGGACTCGGACTCTGAGTAACCACTCAGAGTCTTCTGATGTACATATCCTGTAAATACATAATAGATTAACCCTCCAGCCCCGGCTATGTATTCCATAGCGAAACCCGGGGGTTTTGGCCGAAAAACGTCTACGCCTAGGCAACCGTATCTTTGTTATTCTGACTGCTTCCGCATTCCCACGCATCCCCAAGCGTAGATGTGTTTCGTACCTGTAGAATGGCGTTAAGTAGAGCTTTCTAAGTCAACTGGTTCAGTTGTGATGACGATGTAAGTGGAGATAACTTTGTGGCCAAATCAGCCACTTTACACTACTTTTGACTACTTAACAATAACATACAAGCACACACGAACAAGCGACGCGCTCCTTGTTGTGGTCGGAGATGCGCGGCGTCGGTCCAGCCGGTTTTGTTTACATGCGTCGGACGGACGCCTCGCACACCAAGCTTACAGGCTTTCAAGCTGCCGGAGCCTCAGCACCCTTCCGGGTTCCGCGGGGGTGTTTTTTTATGGAGGTCTCAGAGCCCAACCGGGTCTGGAGGGTTAAGGTAAGAAAAACACTTTGTTTTTGTATTTTTGTCTTTTTTTGTACCTGTACCTGTGTTACTATGTTTTCTATTGGTTTATCTGGGTAATGAAAGAAATGTTTTATTAAAAACAAAATTTATTTGTATGTGCAATATGTAAGGAAAGACTTAAAAACTCCCAGAAAGTTAAAAATCTTTATTTTCGAGGCATATTAGGGCAAAATCGGCGATTTTCGAGAGCCATTTTTCAGTTACGGACTTTTTCCAGCAACGGACACCGTCTCCCCCCTATTAGTCCGTTAAATCGAGGGTCGACTGTATATGTTTGTACATTCTGGTAATCCTATATAGTTGCAACTATGATAGATTTCTTAAAAATAAAATGTTGAACTGTAAAACCAGTTCGATCACAGCTCGTGATTTATCACAATCTCCGGCGTAAGGGGTCCTAGTGGGGCTTTGGACTATTCAGCACCCCCCCCCCCTTTTTCTCGCCTTAACCTTAATAATAATAGCAAAGAGCCTACGAGACCTTCTGTCGTAAAGCTACACAGGTACGTTTTGGCTTGTCCAGAGCGACCGACAGGTATCGCGTTAGGAAAGTATGGTTGGATGCCCACAATTGAGTGTTGGCAATGTCGTCTATAGAGAAATTTTGTAAGAATCTAAGAGAGACGGCCCACTTTCTGATGTCGTGGGCCCTGCCCACCACGCCGGGATTACTTTCTTTAATAACATCTACTAACAGAGAAGCCAATTTTCTTCTAGTAACACGATTACCTGCCTGGTTCACCCACAGAAAGCCTGGTTGTCGAGGGTGAGCTGCCCTCATAAACTTAACTAAGGCCAACACTGGACATAAAATATGATGTGTGTGTCCGCGTTTTAACGCCGGAATAGAAAATTCTGAGAAAACATGATCAGAGTGCTCATTCTTTGCAATAAATGTGGGGGACGGCGCGATTTGGACATTGTCGTGCAGTCTCCCAAACCTAAGGCAATTAGGTTCGTTGCTCATCGCCGCCAGCTCAGAGACCCTATTTCCTGTAGCTAAAGCCATCAGGAACACAGCCTTCTTAAGTAGTGAATCAAAATCCGGCGCATTATTATATTTGCGCGATTGAAGCAAAGATAAAAGGCCTTATCTAGCGACCAGGTGGGCATGAGCTGATTTGGTGGTGGGCGTAGCTTGACACACGCCCTCATAAACCCTTTCTCCTCCACCTGCGGTATCGAGAGACCAGTGAGATCAAAGAAAGGAGTTCTGATGGCAGATAAGTGATTTTTTAAAGTAACAACGGAAAAGTGCTTCTGCTCAAATAAATAATCTAGGTATTTAAAAACCAGGGCCCCTGAGGCATCGGTTTGCCCTGACTCTACAATCCAGTTTGTAAAAGCTTTCCAATGCGATTGATACTGTCTTCTGGTAGATATAGTATATTGATTCATAAATTTACTAGTGACACTTTCCCCATACTGAGCTAGCCATTTTGCATTGTAAATGTCCAGAAGGCAAAATTGAGCGAGGTCTGAAGGTTGCCAATTGTCTCAAGTGGAATGCGGAGACCGGGAGCGACACCGGGTTCCTGCACCATTCTTGCAACTGGTGGTACCACACCTGAGCCGGCCATAACGGAGCGATCATCGAGAGTAAGCCCCGGTAACCTCTTAGTTTGTGAACTATCCTGCACATTAGAGCAGCATCTGGTGGAGGAAATAGATAGATTGAATTCCACCTGTTCCAGTCCTCCAGTAACGCATCTGGTCCCCCCGCTGGAGTTACCCACTAGCGGGTAAGGAAGAGAGGGAGCTTGTGATTCTCCTCGGATGCGAATAGATCCACTTGTGGGCGGTAAGGCTTGGCAATCATCTTGTCGAAGACGGTTTGTTTGAGAGCCCATTCTACTAGAGTGCTCTGTCTCCGGGACAGAGCATCTGCCCAGACGTTCGACACACCTGGGAGATATGATGCATGCAGATGAATGCTCAGCGATTCGGCTAAAGCAAAAATCTGTTCTGACACTACTAGCAACGCTCGAGATCTCACTGAACCTTTTTTCTGAATGCAATGGACTGCAATTAAGTTGTCCATCCGAAACGCGATTGACTTCCCTTGCAATGACGAGCCGTGAGCTTGGAGAAAAAAAAAGGAACTAGAAGCTCTTGCTTGTTGATGTGAAATAAATCGTTCTGGGCCCAAGTGCCTTGCCCTTGATGGCCTAGATTGGATTGATACCCCCATCCTAGTGTTCCTGAAGCGTCTGTGTCTACCCATACCGAAGGAGGAGGAGAAACCCATGTTGTTACAGAGTACAGTGTTTCGGCCTTCGCCCAGACCGACAGTAAGTCGTGAATTAATGGAGGAATTGGCCATAATTTCCCCTCCGGCGAGAGGGGAAAAACTTTGTTGCCTTCCAGAATTAATCTCCTTACTTTCAACCGGCCCAACTTCACAGTTAATTGGATCCAGTTGAGTGAGCCGACCAGGGACTCCCACGTCTTCCTTGTCGTATTCAAACTGTGGAGAAAACAAAACAGTTTCCTGCGAAATCTGTTGCGATTGTCCACACTCTGAGTAAGAGTCAGATTGCCGGTATCCCAGACCAGCCCTATCCACTGAATTTTCCTTGTGGGAACAAGGAGAGACTTTGCCAAGTTCACATTGAACCCTAGGGTTTGTACATGATTGATTACTTGGTTGACATAATTGTGACATAACTCTTCTGACTCCGCCACTAGCCAGTCGTCTAGATACCACAACACCCTTATGCCCTGGGCCAACAATGGCAGAAGGGCTTGCCGGACTAATTTTGTGAAAATTCTCGGTGCCAGGTTCAAACCGAAAGGCAGTCTCTGAAAGACATAAGCCTCTTGCCTGATCCTCAAGGCGAGGAACTTTTGGAACCGTTTGTTGATAGGGACATGCCAATAGGCGTCTTTGAGGTCTAATGAGCACATCCAACCCTGCGGCGGAAGTGTAAGCCTGATTTGGTTTACTGTAAGCATCCTGAAGGGTGAATTTATGATGTAAGTGTTGAGACGCGAGAGATCCACTACTGGTCGCATCTGCACACTGTCCCTCTTTGGCACTAAGAAAAATCTGGAGATGGATACTAGGCAAGTTGGTTCTACCGGGACAATGACCTTCTTCGAGATCATTTCCTGGACCAGGGCCTCCACCTCCTGTGAAACATGGTTATAGTCCATGAGCCAGGCCAGATATCGGTACCACCTGGGGTGACTAAACACGAATGGTACTAAAATGTTTATAGAGTGACTGTAAGTACATTAAGATATGATAGCCTTCTCGCACTGGTAGCTTAGTCTAATTTTTTTGATGCAATAGGGGCGCTACCCAAAAATAAAGATTTTTAGCGTGACGCTCGGCGTTTTCCTCATTTTCTTTAAAATCCATCACACAATCATCGCGAAACTTTGAACACCTATGTAGAATTATATTCTCTACCAGAGTTGTTCCTAGGTATTTTTCAAATTTCCTCATATTTCGGAATATACTCTATATTTTGGGTATTTTCCTCTAAATCTAGAATAAATCCTTAAATATGGGGAACATTGAAAAATATATTCTAACAGCTCTTGTAGCTTATTTGATTCTCTACAAGAATTATTCCGATGTGTATTTCAAGTTTCTCCATATTTAGGGGTTTATTTCATATTTGGGGATTTTTTGTTATATTTTGGGGATAATTTATTATTGGAAGGAGCAAACATATGTAGAGTGGTTTCCATGTAATGTGTTTGTTTGTTCATGGTTTAATGGTGATATTTTTTGCAGGTGTGTGTCGACTGTTTGACGGCAGGATGGAACCATCTGCGAGGAAGAGAGCACGGATCGACTGTATCATCCACTGCTCTGATGATGACAGCGATGCTCTGGTGTCACCACAGGATTTGGACTCCTGGAACACATTGCTCAGGGCTGCAGAAATCAGGCAGCATGATCCAGTCCTGGAAGCAGCCAAGGGCCTTGAAGAAGGAGGAATACCACACATACATTATCACCGTAAATGTCGTAGTCTCTTTACAATGAAGAAGTCACTGGATTCTATCCTTGCCAAGGGTGTCAAGATAGAATCAGCAAGCGTCGACCCCAGGAGGAGGGCATCAAGGGATGCCCCTAGTACTAGCAGGGTGTATGCCAAAGTATGTATCTTCTGCGAGAAGTCAAGCAAGTACATAAAAACAACAAAGACAAGGGAGCCACTCATACAGTGTGTTGAGCTACGAGCAGATGAGAAGATTCGCAGAGCAGCAATAAGGAAACTCAACCAGAGAATCCTTGGTTTAGTTAGCAGAGACCTTGTTGCTGCAGAGGGTCACTACCACAAGTCGTGCTACAAACTCTTCACAAAAGATGATTTCCCAGCGGCCGCCAGGTCGGGTGCAGGTGAAAATCAGGAAGAAAGCGAGGAAGCACGCTACGAAGAGGTTGAGACAGAAGCCCTCGAGGAACTCTGCTTGTATATAAGGACCAAATTATTCCCCAACCCAGTGGTACTGCCTATGACAAACCTCACATCTAGGCTTGAGAGATCCATGATGTCCCGTGGTATTATCCAACTGAAACCAGCGACAATGAAACATGTTCGCCGAAAGATTGAAACCGAGTTTGGAGAATCACTACGCTTTGTCCCAGATGAGAAAGGAAAGCTTCTAATCTATCCACGCAGCCTCTCAATGGACGACCTTGCCCGGCAAGCACACAAAATGGCAAAAGACCTGCAAGAAGCAAGAGCAGCTAACTCTGAAGATGTCTTAACCAAAGCAGGAATGCAGCTGAGGAATGAGATCAAGATGTGAGTCAGCCATGGCCTCCCGATACAGATCAGAATGTCATTCCTGCAGCAGTCACTCAATTCCTGCACACCCTGCTGACAGGAGAGTGTGAGTGTGAAACTCCCTCTGAAAGAGCTCAACGTCTTGCCACTTCCTTTGGCAGTGACTTGGTCTTTGCTGTTACCAGTGGCAAGACAAAACCACCCAAGCACGTACTGCTGACCAATGCTGTAAAGTCTTTGACAGGAAACACAGAACTGATCCGAACTCTGAATCGTCTTGGTCACTGTGTGTCTTACTCAATGTTTGAGGAGATCGATACAGCCCTTTGTATCCAGAAGCTGGAATGCTCAAAGGATGACATTCCACTGCCAGCAAACATCTACCCTGGTGTGTTCACAACCCTGGCCTGGGATAACATTGACCGACTTGAAGAGACCCTAAGTGGAGCAGGTACTTCTCATAGAGTCAATGGCATTGCTGTCCAGTCCAAGGTTGCAGGCTCTGTGCCAGAGAAAGTCCTGCCAGAGATTACCAAGTCCAAGATAAGAAGCATCACTCAGACATCATCAATGCTGCCAATATACAATGTTGGGCGGCGGGCAGGGCCACCTAGGATTGAGACTGCGTATGTCGACACTACCAAGGAAGTCCAGGATTCAAAGACAAAGAACCATATCTGGCTTCTTACTCGAATGTCAGACCATGAGGACCAGTCCATCAGCAGTTGGACTGGGTTCAACATCAAAATGCGCAGAGACATTGCAGTGGTTCAGGACACTGTAAGCTACCTGCCCACTATCAATGCTCCCGCAACAGAAATGTCCACCGTTAATGAAATCTTGGAACAAACGCATGCTATCATGCAGTCCTTACAGCTTAACAAGATTGTGTGCGTGTTTGATCAAGCACTCTATGCCAAAGCTGCCGAAGTTATCTGGAAACAAGAGAAGTTCAAGAACATTATCATCAGGATGGGCGTCTTCCACACAATCTGTAATCTCATCTCCACCATAGGAAAGAGGTTTCAAGATGCAGGTCTTAGAGATCTGTGTGTGGAATCAGGTATCATCGCAGAAGGATCAGTGTCAGGAGTGATGAACGGCAAGAGGTACAACAGAGCAGTGAGACTACACAAGCTCGTGTATGAAGCACTGATGAGGCTTGCATGGAAAGGCTTCCTTTCATGGCTAGAAGAAAACCATTCAAGGGACATACACCATCTAGATGAAACACTGAAGGACATCAACAGCTTTCACAGCAATGTGTCTCAGGGACTCTTTCAAGAGCTGATGGAGAGTGAATCATGCACACATATCATGAAGCTTTTCCAAGTTTATCTTGAGACCCTCAGAGATGAACACAACCTCTCAGCATTCTGGATGTCATACCTGGACATGGTTGAGATTATGCTGGACTTAATTCGAGCCTCCAGAGAAGGCAACTGGATGCTCCACCTAGGAGCAATCCGACAGATGATACCGTGGTGTTTTGCCTATGACAAAGTGAAACTATGCCCGGTTCCTAACCTACTACTATGCCTTGATGTCTCGACTGCCCATTGAACACCCAGAGGTCCATGAACACTTCATGCAAGGTGGCTTTTCGGTCCAGATCGGTAGCAAGAATCCCTTTGGACGGATCCCTGTGGACCAGACAATCGAAGAGACGATCAACAAAGACACCCAGACACCAGGGGGCACAAAAGGCTTCAGCCTGAAAGGCGGAGCTGTCGCCAGGTACTACCTGACATCGGAGTATCGCAGCAGGTACTTAAGGCAGCTCAGGACTATGGTAGTAGGCCAAAAGTATACTGACTTCAGCCACCCAGACCTACAGATGCCCAGGATTAGAAGAGATGAGGCCGATGTCCAATCTTTAGTTCAACTGATGGAGACCAGCTGGTTGAACCCCTTCAACGCAGAGCAAGAAGATCTTGTCAGTTTGTCAACTGCGACTATGGAACCACCAGAAGTTGTCAAAGACCTTCTAGGGGCCTACAGAATAGGAGAGGATGCATATCAAGCCTTCAAGGAAGAGCGCCTGGAGATCGATACGCCAACTATACAGTTTCATGACACGATGACGAAGACGAAACTGAGAACGTTCACTAACATCAGAATGAAGCCACGCTCACAAGACCATGCCAAGGAGGTTATCTTAAAGGCTGACAGGAACCTATTTGGCCAGATGATCCTTGTTGCCGAGAACAGAAAGCTCAAAATGAGTGATGTCTTGGCTCATCCCCTGGGGCCTTTGCCTTGGGCACTTGCCAGCGGTGATGGGTCTCTCCGCAAGACCAACAAGGCTGCCCTCGCAAAGGAGTTAGAGAGGAATGTTTCTCCTGCAGAAGTGATACCCGAGCCCTCTGCTACCATAATTGATGGGATGAGCCTGGTCCACAAACTGAAGGGAAACGACAAAACTTTTTCACAGCTTGCAGGTACAGCACTGAGTCACGCTGTTCATGAAGGTGCTAAGAGCAGGCGCATTGATGTTGTGTTTGATATCTACAAGGAGACATCCATCAAGGATGCAGAACGAGCCAAAAGAAGTGCAGGCACAGGAATTCATTTCAAGAACATTCAACCTGGGCACAACATCCAGCAGTGGAGAAAGTTACTCGGTAGTTCCTCCAACAAGGCAAGTCTTATCAAGTTCTTGGTAGAAGAATGGAAGGCACCACAGCACAGGGAGAAGCTCAAGGACAAGGAGCTGTATGTCACATGTGAGCAGCGCTGCTTCAAGATCACCAAAGAGCAGTGGGAAGAGGCTCCTGAGCTTAAGTCAACTCAAGAAGAAGCAGACACACGCCTTCTTCTCCATGCACTTCATGCAGCAGAATCTGGGAACAAGTCTGTCATCATCACTGCAGAAGATACAGACGTCATGGTGTTGTGTCTTGGCATGTGCCACAAGATCCCATCCCATCTGTTCCAGAAGTGCGGGACGAAGAACCGGACAAGATTCCTGGATATCACCACACTGAGCCGCACACTGGGAGGCAGCGTGTGTGATTCATTGATTGGTATGCATGCCTTTACAGGCTGTGATACCGTCAGTGCATTCGCTGGCCGAGGGAAGATGACGACACTCAAGCAGGTGAAGATGGACAAGACATACCAGCATGCTTTTCACGAACTTGGACGCTCATGGGAAGTGTCTCCTGAACTCTTTGAGAAGCTACAGGAAATCACCTGCCACATGTACCTACCATCTACCCACACAACTAAGGTAAACAAGCTTCGGTATGAGCTGTTCTGTGCAAGACGTGGAGAGGTAGAGTCAAGTCAACTCCCTCCTTGTGAGGACTGCCTCTTCATGCATGCACTGCGTGCAAACTACCAGGCTGCGATCTGGAGGAGAAGTCTTCAGAGCCAGCCATTTGTTGCGAACCCAACAGACTGCGGTTGGATGACAGATGAGGACGGTAAGCTTGCCGTCAACTGGATGCGAGGCTCACCAGCACCAGATGCTGTTATGCAGCTACTGTCTTGCAAGTGTGTGCGGTCATGCGAACTCCCTAAGTGTACTTGCCTCAGCAATGGTCTAAAATGCACGGACATGTGCAGGTTACAGACATGTCAGAACAAGGCTATTGAAGAAGAGCCGGTGGCACAACAGTCAGATTCCGAGTCTGACGTAGATGATATTTAGGAGTAGTAATTTGCCATAATAGTATGTACAAGCCCATGGCATGCTTAGTGTGTATTTACAGGACTTGTATTAAATGTGACAATTACTATATGCATTTTGTTGACATTTAGGCATTCCTGTCCCCAAATTTGACATTTAAAAAAATTTCGGAATTTTCGGTAGGGTATGTCTATTCAAGAAGTGATAACGACCATTAAGCTACCAATGTGCAAGGGCTATCATATCAAAACATAAACTAGAGACATGTAGCAAGCTAAAAACACCTAAGAGAATTAGTCACCCCGGGTGGTACCGATATCCCAAAATTCGGGTCTTGGCTCATGGACTATTATGTTCTAGCGCCCGATGCAGTCGAGGTCGCCGGATCCACCGCCAGGTGATGCCTTTGCTTACTACAGTTCTAACTTGGGCCAGGCTCTGCGGCATACCTGGAACGACCCAGTGTGCAAACTGGGTCTATTTGGTAGAGCAATTCTCGAATCCGACACGCCTAAGCACGGCCCTGGGAGACAGAGAATTTGGTTGGCTAGTTTTTTGGAGGGGGTGGTGGGTTGGTATCAGACGGCTGGCTAGTCTTGGCTGACGTCTGTCCCTGATTTGGTTTGGGGTGTGACTTACCTCTATAACCTGAGTATTTACCTTGTTTGGGTTTGGGCTGATTACCTCCCTGCTGTGGAGTAGGCCTGGGGTCCCGAAAGGACTGTTTAGCATGCGGAGGTTGTGACTTGCCGCCGCTTTTGGGCTTCCTGATAGGTTTCTTAAACGGTTCTCTCTTAGCTTGGGAGGTATTCTGCTTCCACCCGTCTACCATATTAAAAACTACACTCCACGTTTCTGAATTGAGGAGGGTGGCCGTTAAGACTGGGGAAAGAGTTACCCGGCGACCAATATCTTCCGGTAACTTCTTTACTAAATACACTCTTAGGTCCTGGCGGGCCCTAACCGCCTCCATGATTGCTATTCTAATGCCACCCAGGGATTGTATTGAATTTTGTAATAAAATCCTACGTGACAGTTCTGTGGCCTTTCTAACATTTTGGTCCGCAATGGCCGAAATAGTTCTAGCGAGGGATACAGTAACCTGGCGATTGAGAAGGTATTGTGAAAACAATCTGAAAGCTTTGCTTCTTAACTAAAAGTCCCTATCCAGATGGGCTGGG
This sequence comes from Paralithodes platypus, assembly GCA_032716605.1. Taxonomy (NCBI): domain Eukaryota; kingdom Metazoa; phylum Arthropoda; class Malacostraca; order Decapoda; family Lithodidae; genus Paralithodes; species Paralithodes platypus. The sequence continues at coordinate 2,832,207 of CM064509.1, read as the reverse complement.
GGAAGGGTACAAAAGGGGTCACCTAATTGGTGAAGTGCCAGTTTGGGTGCCGCCAAGAAAGCAAACAAGGCTGGCGACACCCCCTCTGCCTTATTTACAGGTAACAAGAACCAAGCATGTGTTTCTTGAGGGACCTGATGGGAGGTTTTAGATGTAATGGTAGAAGAAAATACCTGCGCCTCTGCTTCCCAGTCTACCCAAGGGCCTAAACCTACCCGCCCCATCTGCAGGACTGGCGTGTGTGACTGATCAAGTACCGGAACTGTAGCCAGTTCCGGCGTGAGTGCATTCAAAGCTTTGATGTCATTAACGCCATCAGCTTTGGACCAGTCTGCAAAGAGTCGTGCAGATGAGGCCGGCGGTACTGCCGGGGCAGCTGAGAACACCAAAAAATCAGCATTATATGTACTAGGTATGGCCTTAATAGAAACGTCCAGTAATCTCCCTACCTCGTCCTTGGCTCTGAGTTTTCTATTCTTGTTGATTTCAATAGTCCACTCACTAGGAACCGGTAGATCCCCTGAAATAGTAGGTTGTGCTAGGAGTGGTCTCAATGGTTGTACCTGAATCCAAGAACAATCTGGCCCGTAGAGGAGGGGCATAGGGCCTTTCCGCTGTGGCGCCTTATCTAAAACGGGGAGGAGTGATGTCAGAAATTACTCGAACATTAGTGGTAGTCATAGAGGCTGGCACTGTAGTGCCGGGAGCCGTGGTCGTTGTTGGAGGTGTAACAAGAGTAGGTAAAGAGGACTTAGGGGTGGGAAAACCTGAAGGCTCTAATGGTCTTATCGTGGAGCTATTCGGGGGAGCTACCGGTTGACTAGAGGGAGGATCAGGAGAGGGAGAGACATGGTACTGCCGCATAACCCTATGCATTATGTCACTTATCTCCTCTGTGGTAACACACTTACTGTGGGAACCCCTGGAAGATTGAGAACTAGCTTCTGACTCCTCAAACATTATACTGTACCTTGTTGAGCCGAGGTTAAGTTCGCCTCCTCCGGCTCTTCATTGAACTCAAGCACTTCCGGTATGTCCTGTTGTGCTTCCGGCGCTTGGTCCTCCAGCGGCCAAACCAAATCAGGGACTGATGAGGGTAAGACTTCACTGTCATTACACTCCCTATCTGTTACCTGACTAACTCTAACATTACGTTGACATGGTTCAGATTGACGCCAGCACCCCCAGTCGCGCGCCGCGGGTGGCTGTGAGTTCTGAATCACCTGAGAGCTATCAAAAGAATTTGAACCTGAAGGTAAACCTCTATATTGATCCGCTAAGACTCGACTCGGCCCAGCCGGAGGGGCTTTGCGTGGTACAGTAAACCCTCGCTCTTTCGTACTTCACTCTTTCGGAATTCCAAGGCTTTCGGACAAGCACTTCAATTAAAACTCATGGTTCAGCCTTTCGGATTTGTCCGAAAGGCTGAGAAAATACCTCCGTCCTTTTCAGACTACACTTTCGGACTACATTTAACTTCGGACTCATGCTTCAGCCTTTCGGATTTGTCCGAAAGGCTGAGAAAAATTAAATCGCATTCGGACCAAAGAGCCGAGTTTCGGACTTGTCTGGTTAGGTGAATGTGTATTCGGACTTATAAACTTCGGACATTATTTCAGCCTTTCGGATTTGTCTGAAAGGCTGAGAAAAATTATTTCGCATTCGGACCGAAGAGCCGAGTTTCGGACTTCTAAACTTCGGACATTATTTCAGCCTTTCGGATTTGTCCGAAAGGCTGAAGTGTGAGTTCGGACTCGGCCCTTTCGGACTTTTGACACTTCGGACAGGGGTCTCCCCCAATTAGTCCGAAAGAGTGAGGGTTTACTGTATATGTGTTAACCCACTGAGACCCAGCGTCGCACGTGATGCGTCGGCAGTCTTTGATCACCAGCTCCCAGCGACGCATCACGTGCGTCCGGCATATTAAAATCAGTTACGTGGCTCGTAAGGTAGGGAATGGCGGGAGAATAGGAGGGGGAGGTACCGTAGTGTGTGGGCGAGCCGGGCCGGTAGGTGTGAGCGGGCCAAGACAGCCGCGCGGCCGGTGGTGATGGGCTTAGTGGGGCTACTTTACCCACTTACTTCACCGCGAATTTGGACCTTCATTACTCCTGTCGTATGGGAGCTAGAGGGTTGAGATTTGTGTGAGACACTCCTTAGGATGTGTTAATAGGATGTGGATAAGGAAGAAATTAATAAGGTAAAAACATTGATCAAGCATGTCGATGAAGAAGGAAACAACTGGAGAGATGATATTGAAGAAGTTAGGAGAATGGGTAAATATAGTAAGGGAAACACAAGGCCAATGAGAGTGCAGTTTAGGTCTAGGGTAACAGTGGATGCAATAATGAACGTAACATGGAGACTTAACTTGACTAGCAAGTTTAAGAAAATTACAATTAGAAAAGACATGAGTATTGAGGATCGAAACATAAGAAAGGAATTGCAAACCGAGGCAAATGTAAAGAATGGAGAAAGGACGAAAGAAGACGAAAAGAAGTTTTTCTGGAGAGTGTGGGAGGGAAAACTCAAGAAATGGTATATAAAGCGAAGGGACGAAGTAGGGAGGGAAAAGGAGATGGTGCGGGTGACGGGGGAGAAGGCAGAGAGAGGGGTGGTGGAGATAGAGAGAGAAACAGTCCAAGTGGAGGCAGAGGGAGGGGAGGTGGAAACGGAGCGAGAAACAGTCCAGGTGGAAACAAGAGAAGAGGAGACAAGCTAGGAAATAAATTGGGAGGGGTACGTACAAAAAAGAAAGGAACGGGCAGGGACGAGAAAAATAGGGAAAATACTGGAAACGCTAAGTTCATGTATACAAATATTGATGGGTTAATTTCCAAAAAGATTGAGTTTGACGAATATGTAAAGAGAGAGAGGCCCGGGGTAGTATGTTTGACTGAAACTAAGCTTAACCAGGAGGTAGACACGAATATAATTAGTTGTGCAGGATACAGTACATGGAGAAGAGACAGGTTAGGAAGGCTAGGAGGAGGAGTGTTGATCATGGTAGATAATAAAATTACTGCTAAAGAATTAAAACTTGGTGATAGCATTGCTGAAGTGGTAGCAGTTGAAATTGAGGATAATGATAGGTCAAAATTGGACATTGTATCAGTTTATTTACCTCCTAAGACTAAATCTTGGAGCAACGATGAATATAATGAATTAATTTTGGAAACCTTGCGTATGTTAGAAATTATTTGTAAAAGGAAAAAATAGGCTTATTCTTGCAGGGGACTTTAATTGCGGGGAGGTGGATTGGGAATGTTTGGATGCGGGTTCAAATGAAAATACTTGGGGTAGCAAATTTCTTGAACTAACAATGGGGTATCTATTAACACAACACGTTATGGAAAATACAAGATTTAGAGGAGGTGATGAACCATCAAGACTCGACTTATTATTCACCAAAGACCCCCAAGAAATAAAGAACCTAACATATTTGAGTCCCATGGGAAAAAGCGATCATGCTGTGATTGAATTTGAATTGACAGTGGAATTTCTGGAAGGCAGAGAGGAGGAACATAGGGAATATAGACTAAATTATAGTAAGGCGGATTATGAATCATTACGAGGATACTTTGCAAATATAGATTGGTCATTTATTGAGCAAGAACAGAATATTCAGGTAAAATACACCATGTTACTAGACATTTATAGGGAGGGGGTAGATAAATATGTACCAACATTTAAGGATAGAAAGCTGGCTAAGGAGAAAGAGTGGTTTAACATGCGATGTCACATTGCCCAGAACAAAAAGGACTCTGCATGGAATAAAGTGAGAAGGAGACACACTGAGGAAAAATGGAATGAGTATAAGAATGCTAGAAACAACTATGTCAAGACTATAAGAGAGGAGAAAAAGAACTTTGAAAAAGATATAGTAAACAAATGTAATAAAGAACCCAAACTGTTCTATAGTTATATCAACGGCAAAACAAAAATAAAGGACAAAATAACAAAGCTTAGGGTAGAGGGTCAATTATATGAAGACACAGTGGGTATGTGTGAAATTATGAATGATACATTAACATCCGTGTTTGTGGAGGAGGATGACTATGTAGAACCTGTGGTGGAATTGAACGAGATACAGGGACTAGAGTCGATAGAAGTCAACAAGGATGAACTAAAATCATTGTTGGAAGAATTGGACGTGAGAAAATCTATGGGCCCAGATAACATTGCTGGATGGGTTTTAAGAGAATGTTCTGAACAACTAGTGAGACCTATTTTTAATATTGTTCAACACTCATTAAACAAGGGGGAACTTCCCTTAGAATGGAAACAAGCCAATATAACTCCAATATATAAAAGTGGAAATAAAAAGACCCGCTAAATTATCGACCGGTATCCTTAACGAGTGTTATATGCAAGCTTTGTGAAAAGATTATTAGAAAAAGATGGGTGGGTATGTTGGAGGAGAGGGAAATAATTTCAAGCAAGCAGTTCGGGTTCAGAAAAGGTCATTCGTGTACCACAAATTTGTTGAGTTACTATGATAGGGTAATTGACATTGTACAAGGGAGGGAGGGGTGGGTAGATTGTATTTACTTAGATTTCAAGAAGGCATTTGATAAGGTGCCTCATAAGAGATTGTTGTGGAAGCTCAGGACTGTGGGGCGGGTTGGGGGAGTATTATTAAAGTGGATGGAAAACTATTTAATTGGGAGGGAAATGCGAACAGTAATAAAAGGAAAGTTCTCCTCGTGGAAAAGGGTAAAAAGCGGAGTGCCTCAAGGATCGGTGTTGGCCCCAATCATGTTTTTGGTTTTCATCAACGACCTTCAAATGGGAATAGGCTCATATATATCTATGTTTGCTGATGATGCAAAATTAATGAAGCATATTACAAGTAGGAGTAGTTGTGAAGAATTACAGAGACCTAGATAAGTTATATGAGTGGAGTCAAACTTGGAAAATGGAATTCAACACGAGTAAGTGTCAGGTTCTTGAGATGGGAAAAAGTAAATATAGACCTTCTTGGGGATATAAAATAGATGAAATAATTAGTAAAGCTGTGAAAGCAAAAGACCTAGGGGTAGTTGTGGCAGACAGCTTGTCACCTGAACAGCATATAAATAAAATAACTGGTGAAACCTATGCAGTGTTGACTAATATGAGAATAGCTCTGAATTATTTAGATGAAGAGATGTTAGCAAAAATAATAGGGACAATAATACGACCAAGACTGGAGTATGCAGCAGTGGTGTGGTCTCCACACCTTATAAAACCTAATAAAAAACTGGAAAGAGTTCAGAGAGTTGCCACTAAGATGATAGCTAGCCTTAGAGACCTGCCTTATGAGGAGAGATTGGAGAGGCTAAAGCTGCCAACGCTGAGGGAGAGGAGAGAGAGAGGTGACATGATCATGATGTTTAAGTGTGTGAAAGGTTTTGAGAAGATCGACAAGGGAGATTTTGTGGTGAGGGACGAGGGAAGAACGAGGGGTCATGATTGTAAGTTGAGGAAAGTTATATGTAAGTCTGATGTAAGAAAGTTCAGCTTCCCGTATAGAAGCATTGAGTGTTGGAATAAGTTGGATGGGGAGGTGGTGGGAGCAAGAAATATCCAAACTTTTAAAGCAAAATTGGATAAATGTAGAGAGAGAGACAGGACAACACGAGCTTAGGCTCAAATCCTGTATACTACAATTAGGTGAGTACAATTAGGTGAGTACACATTACAATGCCATACTCAGTATTCACCCTAGTGCTGCCGGGCGGGTGGTCATGCGGGGAGGTGAACTTTCGACCCCACCCCCCACGCCCCCCAAATGACCGAGGTGAGTATTTTTTTTATTTTTTCTTCATTTCTCACCTTTCTCTTCCATTTTAGCTCCAAAAAAAATATCCGAGGTGATTTTTTTTTTTTTTTTCCATTTCTCACCCTTGTCTTCCATTTTAGCAAACAATAAAAAAAAGTGAAAATCGCTTGGGAATAGGATGAACAAAATAATATAACTAGCCGGGGCTCAGCGGGTTAACTTTGTAATTGCAAATGTGAAATCCTGCGGTACACTTAATGACTGTTCATGACTGGGACTAGGTTCCATGTCCTCCGCCCCTACCTCTGAGTCGCCGGATTGGACGGTCGGCGTGCTGGAGATAGGGGTAGAGGGCGGAGGTGGCTGTATGGTATCCTTCCGGCTACTACTGCATCCTGTACTGGCTGGTGTCACAGGGGCAGTAACAGGGTCCTCCCGACGGCATTTGGTCGATCTGGACGACTCCGCCGATGGGACTGTTTTCTGGGAGATCTCGACCGTGACCTTGATTTATGTCGTGGGGAAGGCGACTGCCTCCGCTTGGTCCGGTCGGGGGGGGGGGGGAGCCTCGGCAATATCACTCTCATTGCTACTACAGCTACTCACTACCTCTTTTGAAAGGGTTTTAGATTTCACTTTAGGTTTAGTAGATTTAATTGGAGCTGATTTAACCGAAGGCGATTTTATGACTAAATGGTCCCACAGGGCGTCGTCATCGCAATGAAGGGCCTTATGAGCAGTATCTTTGGCGTAAACGTTAAACATTTTCTTTATTTCCTTTAACGCTGCCAAGCAAGACAGGTCTTTCTTAGTAAAAAGTGCCACCTTCAACTCTGAACAAATGGAACAACGTTTAGACACCCACAAACCTCTAGAGCGATCGAGGCATTCAACACATTTTATACAGAGTTTGTGAGCAAATACTGGTAATAATGAACAGGTAGGAGTAGCGCACAGCTCAAACCGAGGCATGATGGAAAGAGGGGTCCCCCCCCCCCCCGCCGGAATCAGCCACCCACCAGCCGCCGGGCTTGTTGTAACTTAAGTGCTGGGGATTCTGGAAATAGAACATTTCCAGGAATCAATGATCATAAGGATAACCTGCGAGGTGTTAAGACATCCTACCTCAAGTCCGCCGGAAAATTAGCTATAGCCACAGCTACTCTAACCTTCCGCTGGACCCGACCATGAAAAACCTGGGGTTTTCCGTTTAAACTGATTGGAACTACTTACCTGTGACAAAAGTGTCACTGGCCCTAGTGACATTAAGTGTTTAACTACCGTGACTATTGAATTAGAAAGATAGGTAACGTGCTTGTATGACGTATCATAACACCTGCACACTAGACTGTAACGCCGGGCGAAGGAAGTCTTTCCGCGTGACTAATCGGTCAGGGCGAGTCCCCTCGGCGGGCCGAGGTTGCTCCCGTAGGAATTCGCAGTTTCCGCCGGAAGGATTGTGGTTCAGCATACCACGCCGAGACATTTGGTTGCTCCCTTACTCGTCTGCGAGACGAGGAAACAGAGGCCCTGCTTGAGAAGGCCGCCAGAGAAAACAACCAAAATTTTTAGAGGGGGGGGGGGGGGGCCTTATATGTAAAAATCCCCCCTTCCAAAACCCCACTCATATAAAGGGACATCTCCCAAAGGCCCCCTAATAACATGTAGCACAATACAGGGGCACACATAGGCATAATAACAATTACATAGAATTTATAATAATAAATTACCTGTAGCCTACATTGGAGACCCCTAAAGAGGCTGGCCACGCGGCCCGACGAAACATCACAGGATGAACTGACGCTCCGACGATCCAGCAGCAGTAGCAAGAAGAGGGGGAGGACCGCGAGAGGGGCCCAGAAACAAATACGAACTCTAGAAGGCTCCGCACCACGTGCAGTCACCCTTGAACTAGAGCATTTGCTAAACAAAATCAAAAACTTATATGCAACTGCCTCAAAGTGACGGCCTGAAGCATAATCTTGCAGAATGGTAGCCTCCTAGCTATAATATCAAAAAGCTAAGGCGCAAAAACAACACAATAATAACTGTGAGAATTCAAGAGTAAACAAAGTGAAATTTACCTATAATCTCACAAGAATTAACTTACTTTTATTGGTTGATAGGGATAGATAGCTCAATGATAGTGGTAGGAATAGATAGAAGGTATAGTGGCCACTAAGAGATAAGAATTAGTACTTAGCAGGAAACAGGTGGTTGTATCGGAGCGGCTAGAAGGAGATGTTCTCGAGGTCGTAGCTAAAGCGATTCTGAGGTTTATGGCGATGAACCCGCCAGTTCCGAGAATGACGCATGCGCAGTTATAATCCACCAATGCGTCATTTAACTAACTAAAAGATATACCGGATTGATTATAATGATGACCCGATGTATTTATGGATAATAAACCCATATAAACTTAATACGAAATAGTATATATCTTTTATATAGATATATAACTTAGCCTAATACTGGCGCCTAATTTGAACTTCCAGTATGTTTACTTAACCTAAACTGTCGAGTTACTTACGAGTCTCGACACATTCCCACCACCAATATATACATTATCTACAATAGTCCCGCAGCGATGTTAGATCTCCAAAGCTGTGAAGAACTAACAGCGGCTCGGCGAAGCGGTAATCTTCCAACAGGATCGTTACTGGCAGATGGTCCAGCGACCGCTGGTGACATAAGGGTGGAGTCGTGAGAGCTAACACCCCCCCCCCCCCCCCCCATGACATATTGTCATCATCATATATATTGCCAGCAGGGGGCAAATTACCGAAAAAATTGCCGTCAAAATAGACGCGAACTTAACCACGGCGATCGACAAATGTAAACATGATGGCGGGGGAGGCGTCGGACCTTTGCAATCATGTTCCCGTCTATTTTGAATGCCATTGGATACAATAATATGTTAAGAGGGGGATTTGCCCCCCTCAACCCCCATAACATATTGTCATCATCATATATATTGCCAGCAGGGGATAAATAACCGAAAAAAATCGCCGTCAAAATAGACGCGAAGTTAACCGCGGCGATCGCCCTATGTAACCATGACGACCGTACGCCCGGAATCTATATCCATCCCACATTGATCTAACATGACAACCTAACTTACTTGGGGGCTGCTTTCCCCAGACTCCCACATGTCGAACATCAGTAGGGCTTCCTGAATATGGTAAGACTAAAAAAGACTGTTTCGAAAGGAAAACAATGATAATATAGGGGTTGTAAAACAGTAGATTTACCAAACGACACACTATTTACGTACCACTATTTGGGTGACCTGTTATTTCTGGTACTGCCTGGCTCGGTAGAAAGTTGCCAACTAGCTCCACATTTAGTGTTGCCCTTCACCGAGCACATGGACGGGATCGCGTGTATAATAACTTAACCCTTCAACCCCGGGTGGTACACGTGTGTACCATTATGTTTTGACCCGAGGAACCCGGGTGGTACAACATTGTACCATTGCTTGCGTATGTGCTTTCAAATGGCGCGCGTAAAAATTTCGTTCCGTGGTCGCTAGGTGACGCCACCAGACACCATGTACGCCACCAAAACAGTCTCTACCCTGCCGCCAACATGGATACTAGCCCAAAAAGTGATTCCCCTGTGTCCGATTCCCTGCTCCCTTTGACGCCTGCCCATGTTCGTCGCGCCCTAACGCAAAGGCACGTACAAGATGCGTTGACTCCCGGAGGTATTGAAATAGCTTTGAGGAGTTATGAACGTGGTGAAGGACAAAATAGTGTTGATGACTTGGGCAGTGATAGCTCCGAGTCTTATCAGTCTCACTATAGTGAAAATTTAGACGATCTAGACGAAATTCATGAAAGAGACGCGCAATTTGTTGGATTTGACGATGACGATGAAAGTGATGATAGTACTGAACGTGATATAGTTGTGCAAGGTGATGAGAGTGTAGTGAGAGTGAGCGAATGGGACAGCACTAGGTCGACTGCCAAGTTTAGGTTGAGTGACACGACACCTAGCCCTTCGCCAGCTAAATCCCCATTCAAGATACGCTTTTATAAGAAGCAAGTTCTTGAAAAGGCGGCCGCGGCAGCCAGGAAAGAGGCCCTAAAACTTGGTGAGGGAGCAGTGCGTGAGGGTGCCAGTGAGGCTGAGCGTGAGGGTGAGGTTGACCCGCCATTGTCTTCCTTATCTACCCACGCCACCCAAGTTGCCCCAGGCGCCCGCCATTCTTCCCCACCACCACCAGCACTGCCTAGGGTTGAGGACCCCCCACTTTCGGCCTATTTACCCCCTATTTCCCCCGAGAGGAGACATACTACTACAGAAAAGGGAAAAGGGAGAAAATATGTGAAAAAAGGAGCTACAAGTAGGCGCTCTTTGTTCGAGGCTCCCGCGGCTTCCACCCCTGCCGGTCCCAGCCATACGCCCCCGCAAGTTTCCCCAGGGTCCACCCCACCTCTCCAGCCTACAACAGAGGTTCCTGACGATGTTTTTGACCTCGCATCCATACCTGCACCTACAGACACTGAACCAGTGCTGTCTACGAATCGTCGTAGGCCAAGGAGCCCCGAACCTCTGCATGAAGATGACAGAGCCTCACCTGCCACTCCTTCCCCACCTCGCCGACCTACACGCCGCCCACGCATCATTCGTTCCCCGCGAGATTATGAGGGGGGGTCTGAAGATGAAGGGCACCTCACAGATGACTCTGGCCATGATTACCTGGGTCCACCGTCAGGGCAAGATGACGGCTCTGACGACAACGACGATGACTTTATGGACATCGACGACCCTCAACCCCGACGCTTTGCCCAGGGCCGTCGTGCTCCTGGCCGCCCTGGCCGCCGGGCTGGGCCTGGGCGCCGTCGCGCTCCTGGCCGCCCTAGGGTGCGCGCCGCCAAAGTTCGTGGGCGTGCTGCCCCAGCTGCAGCTCCTCGTAAGCGTCGCCAGCAGGACCCATTTTATATTTTCAACTGGCAGGATGTGGCTGCTGATGAAGTGAATGACCCTGATGTTACCCCTTTTGATGAGGTACAGGAGGGTTCAGGAGTTACCCCAAGTTTTCCCGCAGGCCCCAATGCTCCACCACATGAGCTTTTTGAGGCATTTTTTGATAAGGAGGTTACTGAGTTTGTCATAGAAGAGACAAACAAGCACCACCAAATCCAGGTGAACTTTTTTGGCAAGGTGACCAAGGGCCACATGAAGCGGTGGACCCCAGTGACTCATCCCGAGTTCATGGTGTTCCTGGCAATCACCATGCTAATGCCTCATGTAAAGAAGCACAGGTTGGCTGACTATTGGATCACCAAAGATCTGATATCCACCCCTGCCTTCGGGAAATACATCTCTCGGGACCGGTACCTCGACATCCTCGGAGCGCTCCATCTTGTCACCAACACCGACATGCATCTCTCTGACAAGCTGTGGAAGATTAGGACGTTGTACGAGATGATGCGAGAACGTTTCACGTCATACTTCACGCCCTTCTGCAACGTCTGTATTGACGAGTCTCTTGTGCTGTTCCGGGGAAAGCTGAGCTTCAGGCAGTACATCCCCTCAAAGAGACATCGCTTTGGTATAAAGTTCTTTGTGCTGTGCGATTGCCAAACTGGTTATGTCCTGGACTTCCTGGTCTACAGCGGGAAGGAAGGGGACGTGGAAATAGACCCCCTCATTGGCTTTGGCGGAGCAGTGGTTCAAGCCATGATGAACCGGTACTTCCAGAAGAATCACGTCCTCTACACGGACAACTACTACACGTCCCCCACTCTCTCAAAGTACCTCCATCAGCGCAAGACAGGGACTGTAGGCACAGTTAGAGCGAAAAGGAAGGGCATGCCAACTTTCCCTCCTAAAACCAAGAAAGGCGATGTCTTCAAAAAGAAGTCGGGACCCATTCTGGCTATTCACTGGCACGACCAGCGGAAGGTCAACCTCCTGAGCACCGTCCACAAGGGGGAAATGGTTGAGACTGGCAAGGTGGATCGCCGCACCCAAGTCAGGGTGACCAAGCCCGATGCTGTAATGGACTACAACATAAATATGAGGCTGGTGGACAAGTCCGACATGCAGATAGGCTTCATCGACTGTCTGCGTACCTCGTGCAGATGGTACAAAAAGTTCTTTCTGCACATGGTGGACATGTCAATGCTGAATGCCTACAATATCTACAGGCTTCGGAATCCGCGCACACCCAGGAAGTTCAGTAGCCTGCGGAGGTTCCAAAAACAGGTGTTGGTGGAGCTCCTGGACAGGTATGCTACGCCACAGAGGGCAGTGGCACAACCTGGGCGCCCCGTTCAGGACCGTATGCAGTGTGCACAGTATCTAAATGTGCACAAGCTCGGTTACCTGCCTCTGGAACGAGATGGAGTCACCATTAGCAGAAGGCGGTGCCATGTCTGCTGGAACAGCCAGGTGAGGCCGAGGAAGCAGAAAAAGACCACCATGCAGTGTGTGGAGTGCCAGCTGTCACTATGTGCTATACCGTGCTTTGCTGAATACCACACCAAGCAGGAGTACTAACTAATAATCATAGTGAAAGTACCAAAGACTGACAATATGTATGTATATAGGCAACAAGTGGAAATAAAACAATGTATTGTGATAAAAAAGTCATGTATTATGAAAACATATATAAATAAGTGAAATAAGTGATAAAACTTTACAATGCATATAACTAAGTGAAAGTGACACATGACATAATATTAGATGGCCAAAGTATAATAAACACCTGTGATAACGAATAATCAGTGCCTAATATAACAATAACCTACCTCAATTACTAATAAAATGTACCGTATCCAAGTGAAAATGAGCATTATCAGTGACAGTGACACTCTCTCAAGCATATTTACCAAAGTGAAAGTGACACACGAAGTAATATTAGATGGCCAAAGTATAATAAAACACCTGTGATAACGAATAATCAGTGCCTAATATAACAATAACCTACCTCAATTACTAATAAAATGTACCGTATCAAGTGAAAATGAGCATTATCAGTGACAGTGACACTCTCTCAAGCATATTTACCAAAGTGAAAGTGACACACGAAGTAAGTAATATTAGATGGCCAAAGTATAATAAACACTGTGATAACGAATAATCAGTGCCTAATCTAAACATAACGTACCTCAATTACTAATAAAATGTACCGTATCAAGTGAAAATGAGCATTATCAGTGACAGTGACACTCTCTCAAGCATATTTACCAAAGTGAAAGTGACACACGAAGTAATATTAGATGGCCAAAGTATAATAAACACCTGTGATAACGAATAATCACTGCCTAATATAACAATAACCTACCTCAATTACTAATAAAATGTACCGTATCAAGTGAAAATGAGCATTATCAGTGACAGTGACACTCTCTCAAGCATATTTACCAAAGTGAAAGTGACACACGAACTAATATTAGATGGCCAAAGTATAATAAACACCTGTGATAACGAATAATCACTGCCTAATATACAATAACCAGCCTCAATTACTCATAAAAACTACGGTATCGAGTGAAAATGTGAAATATTATTGACAATGATAGCCTAATACACATATTTTATATAATTGGACTCCAAAAACTATAATAACATCACTATCAATAAATAAAATCGCCTCCGGGAGGTAAAAACTCTGGCGCGACGAGTGGCTAAGTGCGCAGTAGGTTAGCCAAGCCGGGGCCTGGGCCCAAGGCGACGCATCCGAACGCGGGAAGATTTTCCCGCATAAAAAATCACTCCACTTCCCGCGCTCGCCATTATGCAATCACTTGGGCTAGAGACCTCTACTCAACGGCATTCTACACATGAAGGTTTGTGCAACATTTTTTTTTTTTTTTTATAACTTTGTGTCATGTATTTCAGGAGTAACAGGTGAATCAACATGGACCAAAATTCCTCAAAACCCCCGGACACATAGTACAGTCACGATCTACCCTAGCCGGGGTTGGAGGGTTAAGTCAACACTAAGTTTCCCAAATTTATACACGCGATTGCGTCATAGGCTAATCGATGTTTGGGCCAAACCATTTATACACGCGATCGCGTCATATCTGACTGAGGGGATTAAAAGATACCACAAATAAAAATTTTAAAGACTCAACTAACATCTCTCCTCCTTCCTTTATGATTCTTGGATGTATCCCATCCGGTCCCAGGGACTTACTTCTACAGTATTCATTTTTCCTAGGCTATACTATTAGCACTCCTTATTCCAGCCTGGGAGAACCTAGGCTATACTATTAGCACTCCTTATTCCAGCCTGGGAGAACCTATTTCAGCTGATCATCCCCAGTTCTGTCCCTACAACCATCGTGAGACAAGGTACAGTAGTGTAGTTTTATTAATAGGCTATTTAGAAAGTTTCAGACCTTGTCCGCACCGACAAATCTGCGAATCTTGTTCTGTCGCGCGCACACATTCACTTATTAACTAGTAAGACCTATGAAAATTCTTAAATATGGTATAGGCCTAGGCCTATACTCTATCCAACTCAACCTTGCCGCCGGCCTCTGCAGCAGATACGAGACCGCGCCTGTGATTGGCTGGCAATGACATCACGCCCTAGACATTAAAGGTTCCAGAATTTCCAGAGTTTGTATTATATGCACTTATCCTTGACGTTGTGGTTACAATTTAGCCAAGTTATTATACTAGAAAGTAGCATACAAACCCCTTTGTTATTTCGCATACAACACACTGAGCATAATACAGTAAACCCTCGCCATCTCGGACCTCTAGAGGTCGGAAACCCTTACTAGCCGGACTGGCTACGGCCTCTCGGACATTTCCGTCATCGTTCCGACAGTGTCCAACATTGTCGGATGACGCCCTCACGTCACCGGGCAATAAGGGTGAATATCCGACAAACAGAAGGGACGTCCGACGCCATCTACATCCGGGGCAAATTTTCGTTGCGTGAACTATTAGTTATATGGGATTAATTAGGTTAGGTCCGAACCATCAGACATATACCCCTATAATGTTCGTAAACACCAAATAAAAGTCATAATAAATTGTTATAATTAATAAATTATATACAGTAAACCCCCGCTAACTACAGTATAAGGGTCGTATTTGTCATTAATATGATAAATTTCACATGGGAGGAAAAAAAAAAAAAAAAAAAAAATCCCTGCGCTGTAGGCCTAATCCCTCCCCTCCCTGTCCCAAGCCTCAACTCCGACCCCGTTAATGTGATGATGTTGATAAGCCTATCTTATTTATTATTTATCTATGTGCTGGAAGGATATTATATTTTTCAATTCCATCACATTAGAAATGATTCAAAGATTACAAAAAGTCCAAATAAGACATAGTTATGTTAATGTATAAGGGAGTTAGGTAGATATGCATTAGAGAGATAGATAGATAGAAAGAGAGTGTATATCGAGGGAACAAAACAAACAAAAAATCTAACAAACAAAAAATCTATCAAACGTAAATCTTCCGTCTCTGCTCGCACGGAGGGGAGGGTTGAAATATTTTGTTGACTATCTTATTTATTATTTATCATGTGCTGGAAGGATATTATATTTTTCAATTCCATCGCATTAGAAATTATTCAAAGATTACAAAAAGTCCAAATAAGAAGTAGTTATGTTAATGTATAAGGGAGTTAGGTAGATATGCATTAGAGAGATAGATAGATAGAAAGAGAGTTGCAGAGGGGGAGTGAGCTATTTTATGTGGAAAAAAGCTAAAAATACCCTGGCAAAAAACTTCCGAACCATCGGTAAATCTCGGTAAAAAATGTGTAAAGTCGAGCCAAAGTGTTTGTTGTGCGGGCAAGGGGTAGTACTATGCAACCTTCGTTAACCCTTCCTACCCGGGCAGCATTATATAAGGACACCCGGGTGTCCTATTAAAATCCGTAAGCTTGAAAGCATATTAACCCTCCAGCCCCGGCTACGCATTACATAAATATTCCCCAAAACCCGGGTGTTTTGGCCGAAAAACGTCTAGGCTAGGCTACCGTATATTTGTTATTCTGACTACTTCCCGCATTCCCACGCATCCCCAAGCGTAGCTGTGTTATTTACCTGTAGAATGGCGTTAAGTAGAGCTCTCTAAGTCAACTGGTTGAGTTGTGATGATGATTTCATTGGAGATAACTTTATGGCAAAAACAGCCACTTTACACTACTTTTCGATACTTAACAACAACATACAGGCACACACGAACAAGCGACGCTCTCCTTCTTGTGGCCGGAGATGCGGGGCGTCGGTCCAGCCGGCTGTTGTTTACATGCGTCGGACCGACGCCTCGCACACCAAGCTCACAGGCTTTGACCTCATGGGTGTTTAAGAGCCCTTCCGGGTAGCTCGTGTATGCTTTTTTATGGGCGTTCAAGAGCCCTTCCGGGAACAGAGGGTTAAGCTTGGTCTGAACGCCGTGCGTCCGACGCATGTAAACAAAGCCGATCGTTGCGTCACCGCACCTCCGAAAACAATAAGGAGAAGTCGGATCAATGTTATTGTTGTGACGTCAGACTAAATTAGTGTCTGAAAAGCTCCGATATTGTCAACATCGCGGAAAAATTCGCTCCACGGAAATCGTCATCACAACTGAACCAGTTGACTTAGAGAGCTCTAATCAATGCCAGTCTACAGATTGGAAACCGCACTACATTTATAGATGCGTGGGAAATTTCTAGCAGTTAAAAAAAACAAAAATACGGTAGCCTTGGCCTAGACGTTTTTCGGCCAGATCGCCCGGATACGACCTCCGTCCTTAGGAGGACCTGCCCGGGCCACGAGGGTTAAAGTGAAAATTTGTTGCAAGAGTGTTCGTTGTGCAGGGGTTTACTGTACTGTGTTTTGTATTACAGATTATAGGGTTCGAATAGGGTTGTCTTCGTTTTCTAGGTTGACGCGGACGTCTCTCTTGAGGTCGGATTTTTTCCGTAGTCTCCGATTTCATTGTTGTCTCGGACGGACATTGGTTAGGTCGGATTTTATCCTCTGTTAGGTCGGACACAAGCCGGACTCCGGACATCTCGGATTTTCGGTCATCTCGGACTGGGTCTCCCCCCAATTAGTCCGAGATAGCGAGGGTTTACTGTATTTAGAAACCGCCGAAAAGATGGAAATGCAGTGTATAAATATAAAACAAACCACCTCCTGGCAACACTCCACTGGCCCGGCGGCGTCTTTTAAACTCTCAAATATTATCTTATTTGTGTCTGTATGTGCAGAGGTGTCATCAAGGCTAATGTGGGTGCGAATGCGGTTTAAGGGTGAAAGGTGGGTTTTTGTAAGTGCGTATGGACCAGGAAGTGAAAGAGTTAGACGAGGTAGAGGGTTTCTGGGAGGATTTGAGAGATTGTCTGCAAGGGTTTGATGAAAATGAAAATGTTATAGTTTTAGGGGACCTAAATGCTAGGGTAGGAAATGAGCCTGTTGAGGGAGTCCTCGGTAGTTTTGGTGTGGATGGTGTATTTACCTAATTTACCTAATTGTAGTTTACAGGAGTTGAGCTAAGCTCGTGTTGTCCCGTCTCTCAGTCTACTTTTTATCCATTTTTTTCTTGAAAATATGGATGTTCCTTGCCCCTACCACCTCCTCCTCCAGCCCATTCCATTTGTCAATACATCTATAGGGGAAGCTAAACTTCCTGATATCGTTCTTGCAGGTAGGTCTTTTTACTTTGTAGCTGTGGCCTCTAGTTATTCCTGTATCCATAATTAACATATCCTCCCTATCCAGCCTCTCCAGCCCCCGGGTGCATTTGTACATCATTATCATGTCTCCCCTCTCTCTCCTCTCTTTTTAAACTTGGTAGATTTAATTTGTCTAGCCTCCCTTCATATGGCAGTTCTCTGAGACTTGGAACCAATCTAGTAACTGCTCTCTGGATTCTTTCTAACTTGTGAATATGCTTCTTTAGATGCGGGGACCACACCACTGCTGCATACTCCAATCTTGGTCTAATCATACTCTTCATAATTTTCGCTACCATGGTCTCATCCAAGTAGTTCAGAGCAACTTTCATATTCCCGGCCATTGCATACATTCCGCTAAAGAGCTTGTTAATATGTTTCTCTGGCGACAAATTATCTTGTATAATCAACCCTAAATCCTTTTCTTTTTCGGCCTTGCTAATTATATTATCTCCCATCCTGTACTCCCAATTTGGTCTATTCACACTTCTTCCCATATTTAACACATGGCATTTACTTATATTAAATTTCATTTTCCACTTGGTGCTCCATTCATATATTCTATCTAAATCCCCTTGCAGCTCCTCACAACTACTTTTATTTGTTATTTGTCTCATAATTTTTACGTCGTCTGCAAACATTGACATGTAGGAATTTATGCCTATCGGCAGGTCATTCACGTACATAAGGAACATGAGAGGTGCCAACACAGATCCCTGCGGCACACCACTCTCAACTTTCCGCCACAATGAGTAAGTTCCTCTAATGTTGGTCCTCATTTCCCTATCTGTTAGATAGCTCTCCATCCATTTCAGCAAACTCCCCCTGACACATCCTAGCGCCTCAAGCTTAGATAACAATCTCTTATGTGGTACCTTATCGAATGCTTTGGAAAGGTCTAAGTAGACGAGAGTGGAGAAAGACTGAAAAATGTATCTGAAGAGTGCAGATTGAGTGTAGGTAATACGTTCTTCAAAAAAAGGCGTATACACAAGTACATCTGGCATAGACTTGTGAGGGGAGAGATTGTAGAGAGGGCATTGATGGATTATGTGCTGGTGACAAGGGAAAGATTGTGTAGTCTGCTGGATGTGAATGTGATGAGAGGTGAGGCGGAGGGTATGTCAGATCATTATTTATTAGTGGCCCCTCCATCATTGACGAACATGCCTATTACATAAGGCATCCTCTTCAAACACTAATCCGCCGTAGTTTTGAATCTACCGCGCAGAGCATTTAAAAACTGAGGAGCCTTCATCATGAGCGCACGCGACCTCACTCATGGCTTCAGTCATTATGAATTGGGTTCTCACTACGAAAAAACTTCGTAAAAAAACAAAAAACAAAAAGAAAATAAGAATAACTATCCAATAAGGTTTCCATCATATCGTGGATGTACTTGTGTGGATTTCTGACCAGACGCTGATACAGGCGTCATTCTTCCTTCTCTGCTCTGCGTTCAGCCTGCCCGGACGTGCCTCCCCACGCTCCGCTAGTTCCGCATTCGTGGCGTCCCTAGTGAGTTTTTTCTCATTTGTTTACTCTAGGATGTATCGAGTAAGGTTAGGATAGGCGTAGCAGGAGTGTCCTGGGCTGGTTGCCCGCAGTGCAGTGTATTTTGGGTCGAGTGTATGGGGCATCTATTTCGGATGTACCCTCGTGGTCCCGTTGTGGACATGTGAACTTTTTCACAGCTGAGTTAGTTTGTGATGCAGGCGGCTTTCACTACGCGTTAGTTAATGCTGCCTTTTATCTTTCTGATGAGGTAAGCTTTGTTTCTGACGTTCCCAGCGTATTTTTCTTCACTTAGTGAAGTTTTTTCTGGGTCCCGAGTCAGTCTTCCCTTGGTCGGAAGTTTATGCTACGGTGGTGTGTTGGCGGTGGTTCCTGTTGTGATATTTCCAGTGTTTGTGTATATTTCAACTTTTATTATGCCGTCTACCTAGGCCTAGCCAGCCGTTCGTAGCTTTGCCACATGTACTAGTGTTATTGTTTATTATTGATAAATATGCCCTACTGTGTCATGTGTATCCGGGTTTTAGTTGTGTATTGGCTAATTCCTCGGACTATAATTGTTTCCTGGTTTAGTTGTGTATTGGCTAATTCCACGGATTATGGAGTGACCTTGGGGTTGTCGTGCGTGGCTCTCCTCGTGTCTCTTGTTGTTCAGATGGTGTCTGTTCAGGGTGGGTTGCCTTCCGGCGGGGTTTTCTCGGTTTCACCATGAAAATCCCGGCCGCGAGCCGTGTTGGGCCACACGTGGTTGTTAACACTGGCTTGTTTCCCCGGCGTTGGGGTGTCTGTGGCTCTCCAGGACTGCGTCTCTGTGGATGCCTGGTTTCAGGCCTCCTTTGATTCCCGGCGGGATGGCTGTTCCCATCTATAAAACGATTGTTCATGCGGACATACGTTTGTAGTTTTTCTACCCGGTTTTACAAAAGCCACTTGAAAAACCTAGCTGTTGTTTTAGGCTTTCCTCCCCGGCGATCTTTTACAAAGAAGTGGGGACAGGAACTTATGGGGTTAACGTTTGGACATCTCACCCGGCGGGTGCACCTGGGTAGGGTGGGATGAACGACTTATGTCTTTCAGTAAGTTAACCAATCCATTTAGTGATACTATGTGTATCGCCGCCTTTACTTTTACGGCAATTGAAGGTTCAATTTAGGTTATTATATCGATTCTTCTCACCCGGCGGGTGCTCCTAGGTGGAGGAACTAAGGAATTTACAAAATTCGATTTCGATTTAACCACTTAATTTAGTGATACAAGTAGGTATCGCCGCCTTCTAACTTACGGCGATCTTTTGTGACAATTCGTTAGACATCAGATCTCGTATCATCCTGCCCTGTGCTATTCTACTAAAATATTTCAAGGGCCGGCGTCTTTTGGGGGGTTGCTTTGTTACAAAATTGAATCTTGAGACAGTCGCCACCACCAAGAGACTATAAGCGCCATGCTGGACCGTTATATTATATCAGAGGGTATTCTTCACTTTCTTTAACAAAAGATTTGTTTAGAGTTCTGAACCCCACCGCGTAGCGAGCTGTGTTTGTGCCATTACATCTCGTTACCCGGCGGGTTATTAACACTTGTGCGAACATGTTGGGTTAACCTTATGAGCATTAATTCCTGGAAATTTTCTTTTTTTTCCAGAGCTGAGCTCCGGCGGACCAATACAGACCCGGCGGTAGTTTCCTCCCACCAGTCTCTGTCATGGCTACCGTGGCCCCAGTTTTTGCTTTGTGCACTACCACTGCTTGTGCTGGTATCCCTATTTTTGCGCATACCCGTTGCATAAGGTGTGTTAAATGTCTAGACCGTTCAAGGGGTCTCTGGGTTATGCGTAATTGTTCTTTTTGCTCCCAATTAGCTTTAAAGGTCCTTTGTGATAATGATAAGACCGCGGCGGTAGCCTTAAGAGAGGTTAGGCAACAGATGTCAGCCTACACTACCATTGTTGCACATAAATCACTTCAATGTGACAACGTCCCACTTTGGGATAGATTGCTCTCCGAACACCCTCCCCCTAAACGTTCCTCTAGAGTCACGAGTATTAAGCCGGCGGAGACTGGTCAGGGTTCTGTATCCTCTGCGGCTACACCTAAACGCCCAAGAGAGCCTACACCCCCGGTATCCGCCTCTTCGTCTCGGGCGAGATCCCGGTCTAGGTCTCCTCTTAGACACCAGTCATCTAGTCGGGCCTCTTCACCGGCGAGTAAGAAGAGCAGGACGGAACGTTCCACCAGTGGTCACGGCGAGGATTCCTCTAGATCTAAGAATAGTTCGCGGTCACACCGTAGCCATAAATCCTCTAAAAAGGATTCTCATAAACAGAAGTCCTCTCGACATTCACCAACTTCTAGTGCATCTCATCGTACCTCTACCCCAGACAGAGTTTGTGTTAAGGCCCAAGAGTCCAGTGCAGTGCCTGTCCCAAAAGAGGATTTGCCACTTAATATTTTGACCCTGGAATTGGAAAGTTCAGGGGGTTCAGTAATTGAGAATGTTTCAGACTCTCAAGAGAGCGTAGGCCAGGGCTTAGGTGTTTGGCGGTTTGCGCAACCAGGGTCTGATCACCCACGTCCGACTCAAACGAGTCACACAGTAGCCGATGTCCACAGGGACGCGGCGATCCCATCCTCTATCCCAGACTTATCTTGGCAACAAGGTACCCCTGCCTCGGCGGGGTCTTCTCAGGAGGATCAGGAGGAGAAAGATGAAGTTTCTATAATTTCGGAGATGGAAGGACAAGGGTCAGGCTCAGGCTTGGACGCCGCACAGGATACTAATGATTCACCTGTAAGTTCTTCATCAAACCAGTTTGTTACGGCACAAGAAATTAATGGGCTGCTTACTCATGCTTTATCTAAATTTTTTGGTCAACAACAGGAAAACCCCACAACGGACTTGGGGGCTCCCAAGACAAGTTCTACGGTACGGCCTCTGATGACTTCGATTGATTTATCTAAGATCCCTAACCCTCCCACTCTGTTAACCTCAGGGATCAATAGGCCTGCTACGGCGGCTTTGACAACTTCAAATGTCAGGGTCATAACGGATGTCAATCCACCCCCTCTAGACAAAGCGCCTCTTAGAAAGGTAGCTATGCCCTTACTTTATGGGCCAGACGAGTCATGGGTTCTTTTGAACTCCTCTAAACCAGAGCTTGCCCAACCTACTTTGTCAGGGGAACTCCCGGTACCGCGTGAGTGGGTCATCCAGGGCAATAAGTCAAAGAAACTAAGGGCCGTGGATACTTTAGGTAATGTTCTGGACGTAAACATCAAGGCTATACCTAGTTATTATCATCAAGATTATTTTGTGTATGCTTCTAAGCCTGCTTTGCCCCCTGCCTCAGCTTCAAAACTATTTTCGGACTGGTCTAAGCTGGATGGGTTTAATGATATTAAGACTCTGTCAGCTCTCACTCCTGAACTAGATTTACAAACCGTCACAGACGACGCAGCTAATCCAGTTTTGAAGGTGGGACAGTTGGGACCAGGACCTTGGGTAGATTGGGAGGTAGAGGCTCAAAACTTTGCAACCACTTTCACTTCTAAATCTTCCCACCAGATACCTCAGGATACTCATTCATGGTTCTCCATGCCGGTGGGTTCTGCCGGCGGAGTCCCGTCAGCTTTGTTTTCATTTCTAGCTGCCCCTAAGATTAATCTTTGTGAGCTGAAGGACCCGTTCACTACCCCTACCCCTACTCACCTAGACAGAGAATTTAGGCTACGGGGAAAAGCTTTTCGCCTGTTCTCACAGTACATAGTATCTCAGCAGGTGGCTAAGTCTTTACTACGATCCACTCAGGCAATCGCAGATGCGGATGCTCGAAGATCGGTTGAGTTATCCCGGCGACTGATTCTTCAGTCGTCAATCCAATCCTTGGGTGACATACGTACCGCCTTGCTTGAGGCGGTACGAGCACGACAAGATCTTAGGATGTCGTTAGTTCGCAAGCTACCTGATCGCATTGCTAATCAGGTGGTTATGTCACCAGTGCTTACTCCCTCTTTAATGACCCCTGAAGTGTGGCGAACTGTGTTCAATATGGCACAGGCCATTAAGCACAGTCCCACCCCTTCTAAGAAACCTGCATTTAACTTCCCCAAACCCAGGCCTACTACTAAAGCTCAGCCAGGGGGATCTAAACCTTTTCTTCCGCCTAAGTCCTCCCACGCCCCCCAGGGTCAGTTCAGGCATAGACAGAGTAGGTTTTCAGGTCAGAGAGGACGCGGCCAACATAAACCAGGTCAGGGCCAGTCTTCGGCCAACACCAGCCAGCCGGCGAAGCATCCAGCACCAACCCCACCATCAAAAAACTAAAGTCTCTCTCACTCCCGGCGCCTACCTTAAGGCCGGAGGAACCGAGGGTAGTACAGCCGGCGAACCCTTGTCTGCTAACTGGGTCG
This sequence comes from Paralithodes platypus, assembly GCA_032716605.1. NCBI lineage: Eukaryota > Metazoa > Arthropoda > Malacostraca > Decapoda > Lithodidae > Paralithodes > Paralithodes platypus. The sequence goes on along the minus strand of CM064509.1, from coordinate 2,808,872 downwards.
TTCCGAACGTGTCACCAAGCATAGCCGTTAAACACTTGGGCACGGATGGTGGCATGCAAAGGCATCACTTGGCAGTGGCTCCGGCGACCTCGTTTACGTCAGCCGACAACGGCGAATTTTGTTTCTTTAGAGGTGGAGTCACTAGCCCAGGAAATGATTGCCAAGAATGTCATCATCCCGGTCCCCCAAATTACCCTGTATTCACGTCCAAACTATTTTTGGTTCCCAAAAGGGACAGTGTTCAGATGAGGCCGGTCGTAGACCTGTCTTATCTGAATCTTCACATTCACAACGAATCTTTCAGAATGTTAACAGTACACCAAATCAGGCTAACACTTCCGCCGGGAGGTTGGATGTGTTCACTAGACCTGACAGACGCCTATTGGCACGTATCGGTCAACAAAAGATTTCAAAGGTTTTTGGCCTTACGGATCAGGCACCAAAATTTTGTTTTTCAGAGGATGCCGTTCGGCTTGAACCTGGCACCTCGATTATTCACAAAACTAGTCCGGCAAGCCCTGATGCCATTGTTAAAACAGGGGATCAGAGTGTTGTGGTATCTGGACAACTGGCTGGTGGTGGCAGAGACACATCAATTATGCATAAAACATGTCAATATCATTTTAAATCATGTCAAAACTCTAGGGTTCAAGGTAAATCTGGTAAAGTCAAACCTTGTGCCCTCACGAGTAATTCAGTGGATAGGGCTGGTCTGGGACACCGCCGCTCTCACTCTGAGTCAGAGTGTGGACAATCGCAACAGGTTTCGCAGGAAACTGTTCAGGTTTCTTCACAGTCTGACTACGACGCGAAGGGTCTGGGAGTCTCTGGTCGGCTCTCTCAACTGGATTCAACTAACTGTCAAGTTGGGCCGGTTGAAAGTAAAACTATTAATATTGGAAGGCAACAAATATTTCCCGCTCTTACCGGCAGGAAAATTATGGCCCATCCCGAAATTAATCCACACCTTACTAGCGGTCTGGGCGAAGAGGGAAACATTGCACTCAATAATGTCATGGACCTCTCCTCCACCAACGGTATGGGTAGACACGGATGCGTCAGGCACAATAGGTTGGGGATTTCAGTCAAATCAGGGGCACCAGGGTCAGGGGCTTTGGTCCCACTTAGAAATCTCGCACATCAATGTCAAAGAATTACTAGTCCCCTTGTATTTCCTTCAGGCTCACGGCCCGGCGTTACGGGGCAAATCGGTGGCCTTCAGAATGGACAATCTGAATGCAGTCCACTGTATTCAGAAACAAGGGTCAACGAGGTCAAGGAAGTTGCTAAACGTGTCGGAAGAGATTTTTGCTCTAGCCAACAGTCTAGATATTTATCTTCACGCATCTTATCTCCCAGGCGTAGCGAACGTCTGGGCAGACGCTCTGTCCCGGAGACAGAGCACGACAGTAGAATGGGAGCTCAAGCAACCCATTTTCAACCTAATGATTGCAGAGCTCTCCCATCCACAAGTGGATCTTTTTGCGTCCGAGGAGACTCACAAACTCCCTCTATACCTCACCCGCCGGGCGAAAACGCCGGCAGGGGGGCCAGACGCCCTAGTGACAGACTGGAACAGATGGAGCTCCATCTATCTGTTTCCGCCGCCAGATGCGTCACTAATGTGCCACGTAGTGAACAAACTACGAGATTATCGAGGCTTAGTCTCGCTAATCGCGCCACTGTGGCCGGCGCAGTTGTGGTACCAGCAATTGAAAATGTGGTGCCCGGACCCGGTATCGCTCCCGGTCGGGTATTTCCACTTAGACACGATTGGCAACCTAGCGACCTCGCTGACTTTTGCATTATGGACATTCAGGAGGCCAAGTGGCTAGCACCATACGGTAGAGATGTGACAAATAAATTACTTAATCAATATACTCAGTCTACAAAACGACAGTATCAATCACATTGGCAAGCCTTTACTTCTTGGATCGTTAGGACAGAACAAACTGTACCCTCAGTGGCATTAGTTTTTAATTATTTGAATTATCTGTTTGAGCAGAAACGTTTATCTGTGGTAACATTAAAAAATCACTTAACTGCGATTAGAGTGCACTTTTTAGACCTTACGGGTCTTTCCATACCGGTAGCGGAGGAAACAGGTTTTATGAGAGCATGTTTTAAACTCCGCCCACCTCCCCGTCAGCTCATGCCTACTTGGTCTCTGGACAAAGCTTTGTCTTTGCTTCACTCTCGTCTGTACCAAAATACTGCAGACTTTGCATTACTCTTAAAAAAGGCGGTTTTCCTTTTGGCTTTGGCCACCGGAAACAGAGTGTCTGAGCTGGCGGCGATGAGCAACACACCTAATTGTCTTAGGTTTGGTAGACTTAATGAATGTATTTCCATTGCACCCTCCCCAGGTTTTGTAGCCAAGAATGAGCATAGTGCACACGTGTTTTCTGAGTTCACGGTGCCGGCGTTAAAAAGGGGAAAGGTGCATCATAATTTATGTCCAGTGCAAGCTCTAACCAAATATTTGAGAGTAGCTCCTCAAAACCCCCAAGGTGCTTTATGGGTAGCAAGTACGGGTAAACGCTTACTTAAACGGCGATTAGCCTCTCTTCTGGTAGAAGTCATTAAAGAAAGTAATCCCGGCGTTGTGGGTCGGGCCCACGATTTACGCAAATGGGCAGCCTCTTTACGTTTCCTGAAATTTTTTTCAGTTGAAGACATAGCGTCCACACAGTTGTGGGCGTCTAATCATACGTTTCTGTCTAGATACTTGTCAGTTGCTCTAGACAAACCTTCCTTACCATGTATAGCTTTAAGGCAGAGGGTCTAGGTGGCCCTGCAGAGGGTCTAGGTGGCCCTGCAGTCACTTTTGTTTACTTTCACGGGAAAGGGGGGGGGGGGGGGGTGCAGTCAGTTGACATAGGACACCCTAGACCCCGCCGGAGTATGAGAGCTGTGATACGATTTAAGGTTAAAATGTGATATGAAAATTTCTCAGTGAGAAATTGTGCTAGTACAATGTTAAGTACAAAACAACGGTGTTGTTAGAGTAGTTTAGCTGCGAAAGCAATTTAATTTTAGAATAATGGAGTTCCTTTGCAATTTATCTCCAAGTTTATGTTGGGGTTTATTATGTGCACATATAAACTTATAACTTGTTATTTTTTGTCACCACTCGTTGAGTGGGGTGCCTTTGTAACTACAGATCTGTGTTCAGAATCTTCAGGGTTACCCATTTTTTGTCAGGCAGGCTTCTTTGAAGCACGCACCTGCCTGAACCCCCTTTTTTCGGCTATGCCGTTGTTAAATATATTTTCAAAGTAAGAATACTATGTGGTTGTTTTTATTATCTGCTTTTCTAGAGTTATGATATGATTACGAATGTCCCCCTCCAGTCTTAGAAATCAGGCATGTTCGTCAATGATGGAGGGGCCACTAATAAATTATAGGTTTGACTCCTGTAAGGAGATAAAGAAAACCTAATATTTAGTAGTGGCCCCGTAATCATTGACGACTGGGGCCCTCCCGACCGTCCCCTTCCCATTCGTTGATGTATTAAGGATTTTGGTTTACTTGATATGTCAGTGAAGGAAGAATGACGCCTGTATCAGCGTCTGGTCAGAAATCCACACAAGTACATCCACGATATGATGGAAAGCTTATTGGATAGTTATTCTTATTTTCTTTTTGTTTTTTGTTTTTTTACGAAGTTTTTTCGTAGTGAGAACCCAATTCATAATGACTGAAGCCATGAGTGAGGTCGCGTGCGCTCATGATGAAGGCTCCTCAGTTTTTAAATGCTCTGCGCGGTAGATTCAAAACTACGGCGGATTAGTGTTTGAAGAGGATGCCTTATGTAATAGGCATGTTCGTCAATGATTACGGGGCCACTACTAAATATTAGGTTTTCTTTATCTCCTTACAGGAGTCAAACCTATAATCTGGTGGAGGGAAAGCTAAGAGTTAAGAGTTACAGGAGAATAAGAGACAAGCGTGAAGTAAGAGAGGTAATAAAAGTTAGTGAGTTAGAGAAGAGTGAAAAAGAGAGGGAGTACAAGGAAAGACTAAATGAAAAGTGGATGGAAGAGAGAGAAGTAGAGGTTGAATGGCAACAGTTTAACCCGCTGAGTGCCAGGGACGTATATATACGTCCTAGGGTGTTGTCATGCCCAGTGCCAGGGACGTATTTATTAGTGGCCCCTCCATCATTGACGATTATGCCTATTACATAAGGCACCCTCTTCAAACACTCATCCGCCGTAGTTTGAATCTACCGCACAGAGCATAACAAATTTGAGGAGCCTTCATCATGAGCGCACGCAACCTCACTCATGGTTCAGTCATTATGAAATTGGGTTCTCACTACGAAAAAACTTTGTAACAAATAAAAAAGAAAAAGAAAAATAAGAATAACTATTCATAAGCTTTCCATATAATCGTGGAAGTACTTGTGTGGATCTTTGACCAGACGCTGACTCAGGCGTCATTCTTCCTTCTCTGCTCTGCGCTCAACCTACCCGGACGTGCCTCCCCACGCTCCGCTGGTTCCGCATTTGTTGCGTCCCTAGTGAGTTTTTTCTAATTTGTTTACTCCGGGATGTATCGAGTAAGGTTAGGATATGCGTAGCAGGAGTGTCCTGGGCGGGTTGCCCGCAGTGCAGTGTATTTTGGGTCGTGTGTTTGGGGCTCGGGTGTACCCTCGTGGTCCCGGGGTGGACGCGTGAAACGTTTTCGCAGTTAGCTAGCTTTGTGATGTAGGCGGCTTTCATTACGCGTTATTATTGCTTCCTTTTATCTTTCTGATGAGGTAGCTGTTTCTTCTCTGACGTTCCCAGCGTATTTTTCTTCACTTAGTGAAGTTTTTTCTGGGTCCCGAGTCAGTTCTTCCCTTTGCCGGGAAGTTTTTGCTACAGTGGTGTGTTGACGGTGGTTCCTGTTGTGATATAATACAGTGCTTTTTGTTTATATTACGACATGTTTACTTGTTATTTCCGTCTGCCTAGGCCTAGCCAGCCTCTCGTAGCTTTGCCACATGTACAAGTGTTATTGATTTATGTTATAAATATGTACTAGAATGGGAGGTTTGACGTACCTCCCAACCTACCAAATAGGAAAACCTACTATTTGGTAGTAGTCTTGGAAAATCCAACGTCAAGGCTATTAACCTAATTGCAATGACGACTTGTCTATTTTGACTGCTATGTCGTCATTCCAACCGCGGTTAAAAAGAAAACGTCTAGAGCCTACTCCTTATCTTGCTCTAGGAGACGTTGTACATTAACCAAAACTACCACCGAAGGTGAAAAAAGCATAGAAGAGAAGAAAAAGGGGTTTACCTTAGTTACCGCTTAAGGCCCATCCCGTGTTCCGTCATGTGCAGATCCCTGTCGAACGTGCGCATGAGCGACCCTCTCTTGTCATCACATCTCACGTCAGCAGAAGAACGCGGATGGGCAGGGGTCCGGCGTGAGGGAGGGTATTATGTACGTTGGATTTTCCAAGACTACTACCAAATAGTAGGTTTTCCTATTTGGTAGGTTGGGAGGTACGTCAAACCTCCCAATTTGTTAGTAGTCTTGGCAAATCCAACGTCAAGGCTGCATAACAAATAGGAGGAGGACATCCAAGCCCAACCTACCAAAAAAAACAATGCATAAAACAAAATTACGAATGACAAAGACACAATTTAAACAAGAGAGTTTAATAAAAGAGTGAAAAACTGAGGAGTAGCTAAAAAGAACAGTTTTAACACATGCCCATCATTCATAGTAATGCAAAAACATAGACTTGTCTGAAACCAAAAAGGTACTGTACCCAAAATCCCTTTTCTTCAAAAACCAACAAAAACACTGAACACAAGAACAAAACACAATTTTCAATGTGGCAAAAACACTTATGTACTGGAACAATACATAATCCCAAACTTGCAATCCAGTGTTGCAAACCCGTACACCCCCCCCCCCCCCCCCCTTTGTAAAAAAAAACAAAGGAAAAGAACGAGGGACAAGGGGGGAAGACCAGGGATCTTCGCCAGAGCACCAGGAAACACGACCCCCGAGAGCAATCACCGGCCGAGGGGGTCGAACACTGGACACGGAGAGGTAGGAGGAGATGAAGGAATTGATAGAAGACCACAAAACCGCTGAGGCGATGGCAGGGAAGGATCGACGTGGCAGGAACCGGAAGGAGGCAGCAAAGGATCTGACATCGCGCGCAGAACCCCTACAAACAGGGTGACGGGCACGAACGGTCCGACAAACGTGGCGGCCCATCTGCACCTGCGAGAGCCTCCCACCTGTCCGAGGAGACACCCACACAGCAGTATCCGAAGGCGGCGCCACAGACGCAACAGAGGAGTGCAAGGCTGACACCGGGCACAACACATGGCGAGGATGCCCACGCCGTAAAGCCTGGACGGCAAAAGGCTGGAAAACGGGGGCCTCCCTCCCATGCGTGGTAACAAAAGGAGGGGAGGAGGTGAACGAGACGCCATGCAAGGACGGGGAGAATCGCACGCAGTCCCGGGGCCGTGACAATGCCGCTAGTGCAGACACCCGATCCCCAGTGGCCAGAGCGACAAGGAAGAGTGGACGCACGAGCAACGGAACCGGCGTAGCGGCCCTTGTATACGTGGGGGAAGCCAGAAGGACCAGAGCCCGCCCCAGATCCCACTGCGGAGGGACCTGGCGCGGAGGCGGTCGATCCCGGAAGGCAGCCGTCAGGAAGGAATCCAGCTCCTGTGGCGGAACGACCAGCCCAGCGACGGACCCAAAGAACCCCCCGGACGGCAGACAAGTGGGTACGTATAGCGTCGACTGAAAAGCGACGTGTACGGAAGAGGTGAAACAAGGAGCGTAGGACGAGGGAAGGAGAGCCAACTGGCAGGCGAGTGGCCTGTAGCCACCTAGTAAAAGACCTCCAGCGGGACCCGTACGTCCCCCAAGGAGAAGACGGCCAGGAACGCTGCAGGAAGTCAGTCAGGGCCCGGCCGGGGACCGGGAGCCACCGTGCCTCATGAACAAGCACGATGCGAAGGCCAAAGAGGTCCGCAGGTCCCCAACCTAGCCCAAGTGGAAGCCGGAGACAGGTAGAGGGACCGGACTCGGGCACCACCGCGGCAACCGGGCGGACCAAATCCGTGCCGGCCACAGAGGCGCGAGGAGCCAGACGCAGCCGTGGTACAGCCGCAGCTTCGCGAGGACTGGGCGCATCAACAGCGCGTCTGGTGGCGGAAAGATGTATATCGACCGCCACCCGTACCAGGCTACCATGAAAGCGTCCGGACCCCCCCCGGAGCGCGAGGTCGGAGGGAGAGGTCCAGAGGCAACTGGCGCGGCACCCCCGATGCGAACAAGGCGACCTCCAGAACACCTCAGGAATCCGCGAGGTCGGCGAACACAGTCCGTTTCATCGCCCATTCTACAAGAACGCCCTGCCCTCTCGACAGGGCGGCCGCCCAAAGGGTGGCAGGCCCGGGCAGGGAGGAGGCATGCAAGGAGAAGGGGTGTCGGTCCGCGAGGAAGAACAACTCCACCGAGACCCCCAATAGAGTCAACGACCTGGAGGACCCCCGCATAAGGAAACAGGGGACAGCTTGTCTGAGTGTCCAACCCGAAGGCCACCGACTTACCCCGAAGGGCCAGCGCGTGGTCCCGCAGGAAGAACAAAGGAACCAACAGTCCGAGGGCATAGACGGGTAAGAGGAGAGAGACCCACCCATCTGCTGGGAAGTGGACGTCCCAGGTTCGATTGGGAACCTCACCCAACCTCGCTCGACGTATCTGTGGCTACCCAGACCGTCGGCGGGGGGGGCGGTCCAGGGCACAGCCGCAGAGAGCGAGCCCCAAGCAACCCAGCGACCGAAGCGTCGGTGAACGGTACGCGGGAGCGGCAGGAGCCGATCCATAGGGGCAACGGAAACACCGCGGTGCCCATGAGGAGGAGGCGGCGTAGCCAGAGGCTCCCTAAGGGAAGGGGCAGAGCGGCCCAATGCAGCGAACCCACGAACGAGTCCCAGAGCCACCCCGGGAGGGAGACCGAGTGCAACACGGCGAAGACCGTCCACCGAAGGTGCACCGCGGCCGGCAGACCCCGGGTCACCGTAGCGCCGGACAAAACCCATGCGAGACCGACCCATGGCACGACACGCAACGAGGTCAAGCGTGACTTGGGAACATCGAAGGGGAACCCTAACCGTGCGATGCTGCGAACGACTGTGAGGGCGTCGCCAATGCACAGTCCTAGGGCGTCGGAAACTACCAACCAATCGGCCAAGGAAAACAGGATCTGGAGCCCGCTCCTGAGGAGAGGACCCAGAGCCTGCCCCACCAGTGCGGAGAAGATCTGCGGCGCGATGTGGAGACCGACCGAAGGGAAGGCCGTCGAACAGGAACACACGATCGGAAGTCCGAACGGCCAAGAATCGCCGGAAGCGAGGAAGGAGAGGAACGAGCCAAGACGCATCCTGGAGGGCCAGCGACACTACCCACGACAGAGGGCACAGGGCCAGGCGGACCAGGGGTACCGGCAGCATCCGAAACCGTGTGTGCACGATGTACCCGTTGAGGGCCGACAGATCCACCACCGGTCGCATCGCGTCGCAGTTCGTCGACGGTACCAGAAAGACACGGGAGAGGAAAACCGGGTGACCGGCGGTCAACTCCCTCGACGCTACCCAGCTCGGGCATGGAAGTGAACACGTGGGCCACCTCTGAAGAGATGGGCCGGCGTCGGTGACAAGAGCAGAGTGGGGGTCTGGATGTCCACCTCCAGGTGAGACCCCTCCGCGCAACCCGCCACCCCCAACGTCCCTCGCGGCTACCGAGGGGCGCAAGGGCGAAAACAACCCGAGGGAGCACCCGAGAGGAGGGGAGCGACCCGGTCGGCCAGGCGAGAAGGAGAACAAGGAGGCCGACCCAGAGAACTACACATTGTGTTGACGTGGAGGTACCCCCAGTACGGGCCGTGCGGGCATGAGCGCCACGTTGACCTCCTCTACCCCCGCCCCGTCCAACCTCGTCGAAAAGGGCAGGCCACCCCAACCCCAGGCCGGCGCGGGGCTGACCCCTTCGAAGGGCGGCCGGAAGTGGAAGGCCGGCCAGCCCCGACACGGAGGGGATGAAAGGGGCAAGAACAGAAGTGCGAGGCGGAACCGACGCACTGGCCAGCAACGTCCCAGTCCTGCGCCCGTGCAAGGCGGCAGCACTTGCAGCAGCACCCCGAAGAGGACCGGCAGAAGAACGGGACTGAAAAGACCCCGCGCGCGGTACAGCGCGTCGGTGCGTGACGTAAGCAGGGTCCGTAACGACACAGCGCGGCGTCGCGTGTCGGAAGCAGGGGCCGCCGACAGAGAAGCGTAGCATTCCCAAGCATCCTGCTTTAAAAAAAAACGACGTATATAGCGCAGAGGACAACAAACCCTGACGAAGAACCAAGGGGGCCGGCCGGCAGAACGAAGACCGTACCGTCGGGCGTTGCCGAGTTGCCGCGCACAAAACCGCCTTCAGCTCGGGAACCAAAGACACCGCGAGCCGAAGGTGGACCCACTGAACGCGGTCCAAACCCTCGCGAAGATCGCCTGGCGCAGACGCCTCGAAAAGCCGCAGGTGGTGAACAGACGTCTGGAGGGAACCTAAAGACAAGACAATAAGTCCGTCACCCTCTGTCGCAAGGGAAAAACCGTGGCGACAGAGGGCTGATCCGGGGGAGAGAAGAACGGGGTAGCAATAGAACAAAGTTCAAGAACGGGCGCGCTCATCCAGGACCAGAACGCGCCGTCCAACCCGCCGACAGACACATGAGGAGGCAAAATCAGTGATGACTCCGGGGGAGGGACGGAAGGAGAGCCGTCGACGGATCGGTGTGTGAAGTCGAAGGCCTCAGCAAACCAGGCCTCCAATGGGAGAGGGTGACCGAGCATGATGGCTAAGCCAGGCGTACCGGCGTCGCACAAACCTGTCCCATAGGACAGACCCGTCAACACAGCCAGGGACTGAACAGCCGGAAGGATGTCAGGGCGGCTGAAGTCTGACCAGAGCGTAGGCCTGCAGAAGGGAGGGGGACCGTAGCAGGGGTAGGTAGGGTGAGGCGATGAGGGTGAGTCACCGCCAAGAAGGGCGAGAAGAGGGAGTCTTCCATCGACTCCAAGCGCCCGACGAAGCGTGACACAACCCAGCCCTGCATAGCCGACAATCGATCCGAGAGAGGCGACCCCCCCCCCCCCCCCCCAGATTGGTCGGCCCGCAGGGGTGAGCGGGAGCGAGACCCACGACACGAACCAGCAGCGTCGCGGCCCAAGGAAGGCGAGCGACGACGGTTGTGTCGCCGTTGAGGGACTCGTCCCCGATCACGAACGGCCGAGGGGGAAACAGCACCATTCCCCTCTTCCAGCGACACGTCAGCCCCTGAGAAAGGGGACCCCGAAACCTCGCGAAACCCCACCGAGGCAAGAGGAGGGGTACCCCCCTGGCGAGACGGTAAGTGAAGGTCAGGAAGAGAAGAATGAGGAGGAGCAGGACGGCGGGAGTGGGAAGGCTGGCCAGGTGAAAGGAGGCCAGAAGGAGCCGCGGGGGGAAACAGAGCAAGGATCCCCGGGGCTGAGATAACAGGGCGGCCCGACACCGAGGCGGAGGAGGGAGGGACCACCACCGTGGGACGAGACCGTGAAGGAAGAATAGGCACTGAAGCAGGTGAAGTAGGAGAAGCAACGACATCCAGGCGGACCCTCCTGGACAGTGTAGGAGGAGGGAGCAGAGGGCCAGCTACAGCATGAACAACCGCGCGCGGAGAGGACAACGTAAGAGGAAGTCGTCTGGGCTGGGGAAGCGGGCGGAAGGGAGTAGAGCCCCTATCCATAGAGGCCAAGGGAGGGAGCACAGGGGCAGAGCCGCTAACCCCGGCCTCAGGGCGAGAACCATGACGAGGGCGATGGGCGTCGGCAAGGCGATCAGGAGGACGACGAGGCGAGCGAGAGCGTGGACGGAGCCGGGGAACCCCCCGACGATGGGACGACCGGCTGCGGGACCCAGGGGAGAGGGCCAGGTGAACGGCCTTCAGTCGGGTCAGGGATACCCAGGGCGACGCGGATCCGGTCGGCAACAAAGGCCGGGGAACGGTGGCCCACAGTCCTAATGTGGCGGGAGACCATCGTCCACACCGACGGAAGGGAAGCAGAGGCCACAGCCGCCGCCGAGGAACTAGGGCCATGGAGCAGCACAACCACCAGGGCCAGACACGTGCCACACAGAGCAGGGAGGTAGGCCGTAGAGGACACACAGAGCGAGTGGCACAAGCAGGACTTGTGGCTCTCCAAGCACGGGGAGCGACAACCAAGGCGAAAGCAAGGCAGCCTACCTGCACTAGAAGAACACACACCATAATCAGCACGTCGAAGGAGTAAGTGGAGAGAATGTCCAAGAAGAACCAGGGAAGGAGCATGGGGAAACAGGAACACACATGCAAACAGGTATCCGTCTATCTATCTATCTATCTATATGCTCAGGCCCAATCCCCATTTTGGGGGTAGCCGACTCAAGACAGAGCAAGAACAGGGAAAACACAAAAACAACATAAAACAAAAAATAGACACAGATAAAAAACACAAACTCTCACACATCCAGGTCACCCAGGAGAAGACCCAGAGACCAGGGTTACCAAGGTCGCTCCAGCACTCCCCCGGCCCCTGACCACCAGGAGAGGTTCCGATCTCGGCAGGCAGACATGCAGCGGAGCCAAAGCGACAAGCCCTCCCACCACACTTCCAGGTACACCCTTCATATTAATCGTCTCCCCGGGCCAGGCGCCTGATGGACTATTATCTAGTCCAACTTGCGCCCGACCCCTTACTCCAAATGACCACGTGTTCACTCAACTATTCACAAGCATTCTCCATTCACTCCTGTCCACCACCACTTCCCCTGCCTGATCTATAGTCATTCCTCTATCATCCAAAGCCTTTCTTACACAGTCTCTCCATCTCAATGGGGGTCTTCCTGCCCTTCTATCTCCCCTTGTACCTGACTCACATATTCTCTTTGTAAGCCTTTCATCTCCCATTCGTTCAACATGACCATACCAGCTCAGCACCCTTCTGTCCACTCTGGCTGACAAATGTTCCTGCTGCCCCACTCTCCTACGTATCTCTTCATTTCTCAATCTGTCTCTACGAGTAACTCCACACATACTCCTCAAGCAGCTCATCTCCATCACATCCAGCCCTCTTTTCTCCTTTTTCTTCAGAGCCCATGTCTCAGCCCCATACATCACTGTTGGCACAACAATTCCTTGATACAGTGCACTTTTTACTTTCACTCCGAGATTTCTCGTCTTCCACATACTTCCCATTGCTCCGAAAACCTTCCTTCCTTCACACACTCTCTGTTTTACCTCCACTTCCATACCTCCACTCCTGCTTATTGTTCCTCCTAGATATTTAAAACACTCTACTTAATCCAATATTTCCCCATCCAGCCTCACATCTAGATTCACCCTATGCTCTCCCCTATTACACACCATTACTTTACTTTTATTGACGTTCACCTTCAGTTTCCTCCTTCCACAAACCACACCAAACTCTTTGACTACCCGCTGCAGTTTCTCATCAGAATCCGCCACCAATGCTGTGTCATCAGCGAACAGCAACTGATTCAACTCCCAATCTCTTGGCGATCTTGGCGATGGGCTGGTCTATGAGAGTGAGACCTGAGCGATCTCTGCCATACCCATAGCTTACTCTGACTGTTCCTTTTACTTATATATTTCCTAAATCTCAAGTGACGGCGTCTCTTCCGTGGATTGACCTCCCAATCTACCAAGATTGGAAGCTAAAGCGTCACATTATTCCTTTGCCCCTCAACTTTCTCTTCATAATTGCTGAGGGGCACAGGGCCCTGGGTGGGGCTTTGGTTTCCCGGGCGTTTACGCACCCTCTCAGCTCCCCGCCATGGAGTGGCTTCGGTCACCCAGGCTTTATTGTGGTCGGCAGGGAGGGTTCTGTGGGGGCGCTCGTTTATGGCCTTGGCCTTACTCGGGGCCTTGGGGCTGTTCGGCCAGGCAGCTTGGGGAACAACAACAACTCCCAATCTCTACCATTCTTTCCTACTAAACCCAATCCTCTTCCCATAGTTCTCCTTTTCACCTCCCTCACCACACCATCCATAAACATATTAAACAGCCATGGTGACATTACACAACCCTGTCGCAAACCTACCTTTACCTTAACAGGTATCCGTACTCACCCTAAACCGGGAGCACAGAGGTAGGTGAGGAGGGCGGCCGAGGCGGAAGAGCACTAGCAGAACCTGCAAAGATGGAGAAAGTGTTAACCACCACTCAACATCTTACATGCAGGGCCTATAACACCAGTAAAGTGCATACACCAATAGAGTATCAGGCAACAAGATGACATAAAAAAAGTCAATAGTGAAAGCCAACTATTACCGCAAATTTGCGGGCCAATGGAGGCATAACCGTACCGACACCACCCTCCCGCAATTTTGCGGGACCCCCCAACGATCTCCGCAAATTTGCGGGGAGCCGAAATGTCCCAGAGGACCGAATCAAGCCCCCGCAAATTTGCGGGACCGGCCGAGATGGTCCGGCGCCGAAAAAGCGAGAGGAGCGTCTAGGGAATACCAAAAAAGGCCACAAAAAATGCGTCATCTCCTTATGAACTCCAAGCAATGATGGCCATCAAGCTGAGCAGTGTCTTCCTTGAATTTATCCTGACTCAACCGGTAAAGGGAGAGGCAAGGAAGACACACCAGGGGAGAGGAGGCACATCCCCCAGGAACCACCCAACCCTCAGAGATAGAGCAAAGCCCATGAGGAGAAGTGGCAGGGAGGGTGGTTTCGCACAAACAGGGGCCCCCGTGAGGTACCCCTGGATTGGGCAAAAGACTATGAAAGGATGGAGGTGAAACAGGAAGAGAAAACAAAAACCAGTAAATGAAACTGGTGAGAAAAAGGGTGGCCTAGCCGTGAGCAGAGAATGTGTCAGGGGCGAAAAACCCTGTGGTGTGAAAGAGGGGCCCCCGTGGGGTACCCCTGGAGTATCACGAACCACCTGTCGCCCAGGCCCTTGAGACACAGTGAAGGACTCGAAAGGGGGGACTCGGGAATAACGCTAATAATGCGGCCGACACAAACTCTACAAACAGCACCGCCACCAACGAAATCTCACGATTGTTTACCAACGGTACACCTAGGCTATGAAAAAATGAAAACTCATAGGGGCATAGCAAGTCCTGAATGAGAAAACGAGCTAGGCTAAAGTAAGCTAAAAGCTAAACTATGCCCAGACTAACAGGAAAAAAGAATATGAAAAGAGAAAGAATGAAAAACATATACGAGGAACGCCAGGCGCCCCCGTACCTTCGGTAGGCTATTTCCACACGCGTCTCCATTATACACACTTAGGAGCCCATTTACGTGTGCCCTAGATCACGTAATATCTGTCTAACAAAAAAGAAGGCCAGATAAGCCGAAACGAACCTAAACAGGGTGAATTAAAGGAGCACAACAAAAGCGACTTCATTCAATGGAGCGCGTGAAAAAATGATGACAAGAGAGGGTCGCTCATGCGCACGTTCTATAGGGATCTGCACATGACGGAACACGGGATGGGCCTTAAGCGGTAACTAAGGTAAAGTGCAGAAAAGGATATAGGAGTAGTGATAGACAATAAGTTAAATTTCTCAGAACATTTAGCGGAAAAGATAAACAAAGCCAATAGAATTGTAGGGCTGATAAGGAGGACATTTGTGTCACTTGACGAAGAAATCTTCAGGAATCTATATACAGCGCTGGTTAGGCCGCACCTGGAATATGCAAACCAGGTGTGGGCTCCATATATGGTAAAGGATATAGAAGCAGTGGAGAAAGTGCAGAGGAGAGCTAGCAAGCTGGTACCAACGTTGAAGAACGCGGGCTATGAGCAGAGGTTGAGGACACTGGGGCTTCCGACACTGGCATATAAGAGAAAGAGAGGGGATATGATAGAGACTTTTAAGATAGTGTCAGGAAAGTACGATGAGGATGTGTGTGAAGGTATCTTCTTGATGCGGGAGGGAACAAGAACGAGAGGACACTCTAAGAAAATTTACAAAGAAAGAAATAGGCTTGAGAAGGCAAAGAACTCATTTTGTGATAGAGTGGTAAATGAGTGGAACGCACTGCCCCAGTATGTAGTCGATTCCGAATCAATAAGGGAGTTTGAAAGTAATCTTGATAAAGCATGGGGAAGACAAGATTTGAAGTTTGATTATAAAACAAAAATACAGAATAGTAAAAATGTTGCGTCTGCCACCGCCGCCGCCAACACCGTGAACGACCGCAGCAGTGCAAGTACTGGTACTGAGCTGGATACACAGGCATAGTTTGCCTTTTTCCAGAGGATCTACTGTAAGAAACTGTAAGTAAACCCCTTTTTCTTCTCTTCTATGCTTTTTTCACCTTCGGTGGTAGTTTTGGTTAATGTACAACGTCTCCTAGAGCAAGATAAGGAGTAGACTCTAGACGTTTTCTTTTTAACCGCGGTTGGAATGACGACATAACAGTCAAAATAGACAAGTCGTCATTGCAATTAGGTTAATAGCCTTGACGTTGGATTTGCCAAGACTACTAACAAATTAAGAAGAGCTATAGAAAAAATGAACAGAAGTAAGTCACCGGGACCGGATGGGATACACCCAAGAATCATAAAGGAAGGAGGGGAGATGTTAGTAGAGCCATTGAAAATGTTATTTGAGGTATCGTTTAATACAGGACAAATCCCGATGGACTGGAGAGAGGCGAACATAACAGCTATATTTAAGAAGGGAAAGAGAAATGACCCAGGGAATTATAGACCAGTCAGTTTGACAAGTGTTGTGTGTAAACTAATGGAAACGGTAATTAGAGAAGGAATAATGGATCATATGAAGTCAAACCAACTTTTCAGTGGGAGACAGTTCGGATTCTTGCCGGGGAGGTCGACGGTACTACAGCTAATTAAGGTGCTAGATGATTGGATGCAAATTCTAGAAGATGGTGATGTAATAGGCGTGGTATATTGCGATTTTATGAAGGCCTTCGATAAGGTCCCACATAAAAGGTTAATAGAGAAAGTTAGAAGCTATAATATAGGGGAGAAATGTGTGAAATGGATAGAAGCCTTCCTGAAAGATCGGAGACAGAGGGTACTGGTGAATGGAATAGGCTCGGGGTGGAGGGAAATTACAAGTGGGGTACCTCAGGGATCTGTGTTGGGACCACTGCTGTTCGTTATATTTATCAACGACTTGCCTGAAGTTATAACTAATGGAAGTGAGGTATACCTGTATGCGGATGACACTAAACTGTATAGAAGAGTGAGGAGTAAGGAAGATATGGGTTTGCTTCAAGGAGATGTGGAGGGCATGAAGGGATGGTCTGAGCATTGGTTAATGCCTTTTCATCCAAAAAAATGCAAGTACATGCGGATTGGGACCAGCAAGATAGACAAGGTAGGATACAGTATGTATGAAGCGATGGAGGAAGTGAGTGCAGAAAAGGATATAGGAGTAGTGATAGACAATAAGTTAAATTTCTCAGAACATTTAGCGGAAAAGATAAACAAAGCCAATAGAATTGTAGGGCTGATAAGGAGGACATTTGTGTCACTTGACGAAGAAATCTTCAGGAATCTCTATACAGCGCTGGTTACGCCGCACCTGGAATATGCGAACCAGGTGTGGGCTCCATATATGGTAAAGGATATAGAAGCAGTGGAGAAAGTGCAGAGGAGAGCTAGCAAGCTGGTACCAACGTTGAAGAACGCGGGCTATGAGCAGAGGTTGAGGACACTGGGGCTTCCGACACTGGCATATAGGAGAAAGAGAGGGGATATGATAGAGACTTTTAAGATAGTGTCAGGAAAGTACGATGAGGATGTGTGTGAAGGTATCTTCTTGATGCGGGAGGGAACAAGAACGAGAGGACACTCTAAGAAAATTTACAAAGAAAGAAATAGGCTTGAGAAGGCAAAGAACTCATTTTGTGATAAGAGTGGTAAATGAGTGGAACGCACTGCCCCAGTATGTAGTCGATTCCGAATCAATAAGGGAGTTTGAAAGTAATCTTGATAAAGCATGGGGAAGACAAGATTTGAAGTTTGATTATAAAACAAAAATACAGAATAGTAAAAATGTTGCGTCTGCTACCGCCGCCGCCAACACCGTGAACAACCGCAGCAGTGCAAGTACAGTAGGGTCTCACATAAAACGAGTTTATGGTCGATAAACGAGGGCGTTTTATGTGAATTCGTTTTATGTGAACACAGCATTTTGGTGGCGCAATATCGTCAATGTTCACTGTAAGCGAAAATTTTCGTACAAAGCGAACGATATTTCGTACGTTTTGTACGATATTTCGGCGTTTTATATGAAAGCGTACGATATTTTGTACGTTTTGTACGATATTTCGGCGCTCTATATGAAAACTCCTTGTATTTGCCCCACTTTGGCGGCGGACTCGTTTTATGTGATCACATTCGTTCTGATCGAAAATTAAATATTAATATTTTAGGTCGGTCGTTTTAATCGAGACTCGTTTTATGCGAACACGTTTTATGCGGGACCCTACTGTACTGGTACTGAGCTGGATACACAGGCATAGTTTGCCTTTTTCCAGAGGATCTACTCTAAGAAACTGTAAGAAAACTACAGTGGAGCCCCCATCCTCGCTACACCGGTCTTCGTTGATTCAATTCTCGTGCCACACACCAAATATTCCCCATTTCAATTCTCGCGCCAAAAGCCTCATTCCTCGCATCAAAATCCCAGCCGAAACCCGAAAAAATAGCAAAAATAACGAAAAACTCGACATAAAACTAGAAAACAAACAAAAACAATAATTTCGTTTTAACATAACGAAAGAAACTGCCAGTAGCTTGCCGTTCGTCAAATGCGCAAGATGCCGCCATCTTTGTATGACGTCATCACTAAGCAGACGCTTGCAGTTTAGCTAGTATCTGTGTTGACAAAACAACCGTTTGCAAGCCTTTTTGTGCCTGAACCCCTTATCTCTCGCGTTTATTATAACCTCTAGTACATCTAGTGATAGGGATGGTTGGCCTGGTGGTAGCAATGAAGGAATTTCATGCTCAAAACACAGCAAAGACCAGTCCATGTCTGACGAAAGCGATTGAATTGCCTAGCCTAGACGATGTTAGCCTAGGCTAGGCTAAATATGACAATGATTTATAATAAAATACAGTAGGGTCTCACATAAAACGAGTTTATGGTCGATAAACGAGGGCGTTTTATGCGATTTCGTTTTATGTGAACACAACATTTTGGTGGCGCAATATCGTCAATGTTCACTGTAAGCGAAAATTTTCGTACAAAGCGAACGATATTTCGTACAAAGCGAACTATATTTCGTACAAAGCGAACGACATTTCATACAAAGCGACGATATTTCGTACAAAGCGAATTTTAGGTCGGTCGTTTTATGCGAACACGTTTTATGCGGGACCCTACTGTATGTGTCGTAAGTAATCTTCGCATAATACGTCTTTTCCTCATAATATGTATTTATTGGATGTATTTGGGGCGAAATGGGTACTTGAGGGGTGGCTGGACGAATTTAGAACCTAGGCCTAGGCTAGGCCTAAAAAAATTCGCATGATAGAAACAATGCCCCAATCTACAGTATTTATGGTTAGGACTGTCATTTAGCCATGTCTACATTATTATTTACAATGCGTAAGATTTAGGCCTAGGCTACTTGAATAATAATTATTCAAGTAGCCTAGGCCTAAATCTTATGCATTGTAAATAATAATATAGACATGGCTAAATGACAGTCCTAACCATAAATACTGTAGAATGGGGCATTGTTTCTATCATGCGAAATTTTTTAGGCCTAGCCTAACGACGCTGTTTTTTTGAGTGATAACGTAAATGAACTTTTTGTATAATGATAACAGAAACTCCCCCCCCCCCCAAAAAAAAAAGGTAGGCTAGGCTAAATTGACAATTTTGGTATCCATATTTTCCATCTTGATTGTTTTTTGATTGCAGGAAATACTGTTTTAGACACCTAAATTCTCAACAAAAAAATCTGGGGGGCATGCCCCGGACCCCCCTAGAGCTCGCGCCTTCGCCGCGCTATAATGATAACAAAATAATAAACCATAATGATAACACAATTCATATTTTCTGGATTGACACCCTGTTTAAAATACAGTAACTTGATGTAGCCTAGACAAAAAACATGTTTTCATAGCCTAACACTGGGAAAAAGTGCGGTAATTGTTTAGATATTGGGCCTTTTATTTTCTAGTTATTAAAAACTTATTCTATGGTGTATTATATGATACAGTATAATGCATAACATTTAATTTGTGTACAATAAAACATGTTTTCGTAGGCAAAAAATAGAAAAAGACGCAAATTTTGGCATGAGCACGGAACCGATTGAATTTTCCCCATAAGAACAGTGCCCCGATCTTGGCTGTTTCAATCCTAGCTCTATTTCTGCGGAACCGATTAGCAGCTAGGATGGGGGCTCCACTGTACTGTGTCATGTGTGTCCGGGGTTAGTTGTGTATTGGCTACTTCCACGGACTATTTGTGTGTCCTGGATTAGTTGTGTATTGGCTATTTCCACGGACTATTTGTGTGTCCTGGGTTAGTTGTGCTTTGGCTAATTCCACGGTCTATTTGGTGCGTTCAGATTGAATGTGAACGGGGTGGGTTGCCTTTTCCGGCGGGTTTTCTTGGTTACACCATGAAAACCCGGCTGGTTGCCGAGTTTTAATCACGCGTGGTTAAAATAGGCTTGTTTCCCCCGGCGAGTGGTGGCTTGAGGCTCTCCAGGACTGCGTCTCTGTGGTGGTGCCTGTGTTCAGGCTTACTGTGTTTCCCGGCGGGATGGCTTTACCCATTTAACTAAGTGTTCATGCGGACACTTGTTGAGTTTAGTTTTTCCCGGTTTTGCAAAGCCAGTAAAACTAGGCTGTTTGTTGATTGGTCTTTCCTCCCCGGCGATCTTTTGCAAAGAAGTGGGGATAGGAATAATTGGGGTTAACGTTAAACTTAACTTCACACCCGGCGGTTGCACCTTGGGAGGGTGGGATTAACGGATTTGCAAATCCAGTGTAGTTGACCAGACAATTGAGGGATACGATAAAAGTATCGCCGCCATTCAACTTACGGCGATCTAGGACGCTTCGGGAGAAGCCAGATCTAGCATTTAAGACAGGCTTCCCAGTTTTTGATCTGCGAGATAATACAGGGGCCGGCGTCTTTTTATGGGTTTTCCAGAAAACTTAACAAACACCACTGGGAAGACTGCGTCATTTATAAAAAGCCATGCTGGTCTTTATATCATGTCAGAGGATATTCATAAATCTTTTGGACAGGTTAAGATATTCTGAAATCTTTAACTATGAACCTCCCGCGTAGCGAGCCGTGATAGTTGTGTATTACGTCTCGTTACCCGGCGGGTTATTTAACACTTGTGTTCGAACATGTTGGTGTAGCCTTATGAGCATTAATTCCTGGTTTTCTTTTTTCCAGGGCTGAGTTCCGGCGGGTCTATAGAGAACCTGGAGTAAACCCGGGGATAGGTTCGTTTTCCACCAGTCTCTGTCATGGCTACCCTAGACCCTGTTTTTGCTTTGTGTGTTACTCCCTCCTGTTCAGGTATCCCTATCTTTGCACACACTCTTTGCATTAGATGTGTTAAATGTTTAGATCGCTCAAGGGGTTTGTGGGTGACGGGGAACTGTACCTTCTGTACTCAATTGAGTGTCAAAGTATTGCGAGACAATGATAGACCCGCGGCGGTCGCTTTGCGGGAGGTCAGGCAGCTGTTGTCAACTTATGCTACCACAGTGGCTCATAAAGCGCTTCAATGTGATAACGTAATTCTTTGGGATAAATTACTGATTGAGCACCCCCCCCTATTAAACGTACCTCTAGAGTAATTGTACGAAAGTCAGCAGAGACTGGGCAGGGTACAGCACTTGCTCTGGCCCCTAGCACATCTAAGAGACCTCGTGAACCCACGCCCCCGGTGACAGCCTCCACGTCACGGGCGCGGTCCAGGTCGCCCCTCAGACAACAGCCGCCTAGTCACTCTTCTTCACCAACAAGAAAGAAGAGCAAAGAGGAAAAGTCCAAGGGCAGTTCTAGTGATAGATCTGAGAAGTCCAAGAGCAGTTCTAGTGAAAGATCTAAGTCACACCGCAGCCACAAATCTTCCAGGAAAGATTCTCAGGAACGAAAGGCCTCCCGGCGTTCGCCGGAGCCTCGTGCCTCACTTTCTGCCTCTACTCCCGACTTATCTAGTGTCCAATCTGATGGGGCGGGAGTGGAGTCAGAGACTGTGGTGGGGGTGTTACCGGCGGACAGGTTACCAATGGATATTATAAACTTAGAATTAGAGAGTTCTGTGGGCGGTGATCGCCCTTTAGAAGAGTCTAGTGGGGGCTCAGTGGTTGATGGTGTATCTGACTCCCAAGGGAGTTCGGGCCAAGGCCTGGGTGTATGGCGGTATTCCCAACCAGGGCATGAAGGCCCACGTCTGGTTCAGGAGCCACAGGTACTGGCGGACGTCCACCGGGACGCTGCGATCCCATCATCCATTCCAGACTTAACATGGCAACACGACGGGATTCCGGCTTCGGCGGAATCCTCTCATGATGGGCCAGATAACAAGGATGAGGTGTCTATAATCTCTGACATGGAGGTGGAAGAGTCGGGTTCAGTTCTAGACGACTCACAGGATAGGAATGATTCACCTCTTAGTTCTTCATCTGCTAAATTTGTCACGGCGGAGGAAATAGATGGGTTATTAGCTACTGCTCTAACAACAAAAATTGGCCAACAACAGGCCTGCTTCGGCGGCACTGACTACTTCTAGTGTAAGGGTGGTAGCGGATGTGAATCCTCCCCCTTTAGATAAAGCACCGTTAAGAAAGGTAGCTATGCCCCTTTTATACGGTCCAGATGATTCATGGGTTCAAATGATCCCAACTAAGCCAGAGGCGGCGCAGCCCACTTTGTCAGGGGAATTTCCAGTGCCACGTGAGTGGGTAATCCAAGGAAATAAATCTAGAAAGTTACGAGCTTTGGATATTGCGGGTAATGTACTTGATGTTAATATTAAGGCCATTCCGAACCATTATCACCATGACTATTTTGCGTATACAGCTACACCTGCACTGCCCCCTGCCTCAGCTTCAAAACTGTTTTCTGACTGGACCAAGCATGACGGTTTTAATGATATAAAAGCACTGTCAGCTCTCACTCCAGAATTAGATTTACAAACGGTCACAGACACAGCCGCTAACCCAGTGTTGAAGGTGGGGCAGTTGGGTCCAGGACCTTGGGTGGAATGGGAGGTAGAGGCTCAGAACTTTGCGACCACCTTCACCTCAAAATCTTCGCACCAGATTCCTCAGGACAGCCATTCTTGGTTCTCTCTGCCAGTCTTTTCAGCCAGCGGAGTTCCATCTACTTTGTTTGCTTTTTTAGCTGCCCCCAAAATCAATCTATGCAAACTTAAAGATCCTTTCACTACACCTTCTCCAGCTCACCTAGACCGGGAGTTTAGGCTACGGGGGAAGGCGTATAGACTTTTTTCCCAATACAGTACATTGTTACGCACCAGGTGGCGAAATCTATGCTAAGATCTACTCAGGCAATCGCGGACGCGGATGTCAGAAGATCGATTGAACTATCTCGGCGGTTACTCCTTCAGACTTCTATTCAGTCGTTGGGGGATATCCGTACAGCCTTGCTCGAGGCGGTGCGGGCGAGACAGGATCTTAGGATGTCCCTGGTGAAGAAACTTCCTGATAGAATTGCGAACCAGGTGGTCACGTCGCCGGTGCTAACGCCCTCTTTAATGTCCCCTGATGTGTGGAGAACTGTTTTCAACATGGCTCAGGCCTTTAAGCACAGTCCCACCCCTTCTAAGAAACCTGTTTTAACTTTCCCAAATCCAAGCCAGTCGCAAAAGCTCAGCCGGGTGGGTCAAAGCCCTTTCATATACCTAAGTCCTCTTCCCCCCAAGGTCAGTACAGGTATAAACAAGGTAAGTTTGCAGGTCATAAAGGACGAAACTATAACAGGCCGGGCCAGGGCCCCGTCTTCTGCCAACGCCGGCCAGTCGGCTAAGCATCCACCACCACCATAAAAAAACTAAAGTCTCTCTCACTCCCAGGGCCGGTCTCACAGCGGGTGGATCAGAGGGTAGTACAGCCGGCGAACCCTTGTCTGCTAACTGGGTCGTTCCGGACGTGTCACCGCGCATGGCCAGTAAATACTTGGGCGAGGATGGTGGCACGCAAGGGCATCACCTGGCAGTGGCTCCGGCGACCTCGTTTACGTCAGCCGACAAAGGCAAATTTAGTTTCATTAGAGGTGGAGTCACTGATCCAAGAAATGATCGCCAAGAATGTCATCATCCCGGTTCCTCAAAATTACCCAGTCTTTACATCCAAACTATTTCTAGTGCCCAAAAGGGACAGTGTTCAGATGAGACCAGTCGTAGACCTGTCTTATCTGAACCTACATATTCACAACGTGTCATTCAGGATGCTGACAGTAAACCAGATCAGGCTAACACTTCCACCGGGAGGATGAATGTGTTCTTTAGACCTGACAGACGCGTATTGGCACGTCTCGGTAAACAAAAGATTTCAACGGTTTCTGGCCTTTAGAATAAAGCATCAGACTTATGTCTTTCAGAGGATGCCGTTTGGATTGAACCTAGCACCTCGCTTATTCACGAAATTAGTCCGGCAAGCCCTGATGCCCTTGTTAGAGCAAGGGATCAGGATTTTGCGGTATCTAGACGACTGGCTAGTGGTGGCAGAGACGGAACAAGTATGCATAAATCATGTCAACATAACATTAAATCATGTCAAAACTCTAGGGTTCAAGGTCAACCTGGTAAAGTCAAACTTTGTTCCCTCACGAGTAGTTCAGTGTATAGGGCTGGTCTGGGACACAGCTACTCTCACTCTGAGTCAGAGTGTGGACAATCGCAACAGATTTCGCAGGAAATTGTTTCTGTTCCTTCACAGTCTGACTACGACACGGAGAATCTGGGAGTCTCTGGTCGGCTCTCTCAACTGGATTCAACTAACTGTAAGGTTGGGCCGGTTGAGAGTCAAACGTTTAATATTGGAGGGCAACAAATATTTTCCGCTATTGCCGGCGAAAAAATTATGGCCCATACCAAAATTAATCCACAACTTACTAGCGGTCTGGGCGAAGAGGGAAACGTTACACTCAGTCATGTCATGGACCTCTCCTTCGCCGACGGTATGGGTAGACACGAATGCGTCAGGAACGATAGGTTGGGACTTTCAGTCAAACCAAGGGCACCAGGGTCAAGGGCTTTGGTCCCATTTAGAAATCTCCCACATCAATGTCAAAGAATTACTAGTCCCCTTATATTTCCTTCAGGCTCACGGCTCTGCTTTACGGGGCAAGTCGGTGGCCTTCAGAATGGACAATCTGAATGCGGTTCACTGTACAGTCGACGCTCGATTTAACGGACTAATAGGGGGGAGACCGAGTCCGTTGCTGGAAAAAGTCCGTAGCTGGAAAATTGCCTTCGTATTTTGCCCTTTTTTTTTTTTTTTTTTTGTGATTGAGGGACACATTGTGCTGTACTGTCCCTGAAAACATAGTAACGGTCTTATTTGTCATTAATATGATAAATTTCACATGGGGAAAAAAAAAGGAAGGATATCCCCGCCTCTGTAGGCCTACTCCCTCCCCTCCCCTCCCCGTCCCGGCCTCAACCCCGACCCCGTTACTGTGATAATGTTGATAAGCCTTGTGCTACACCCTATTGATAATGCAAAACTATTGAACACACTTAAAAGTGTATGTAATTTGGTCTCTATATAATCTGTGAATCATTTCCGATATGATAGAATTAAAGATTTTTTTTCCACCAACTCATAATCAGCAAAAACGACACAAATGTCAATTAAAAACATGTTATAATATTTCCCCATCATTTTGTGTATACCGTGGGAACAAAAAAAACAAAAATCTATCAAACGTAAATCTCCCGTCTCGGAAGCTCGGCGCCTAGACGGAGGGGAGGGTTGAACTATTTTTTTGACTATCTTATTTATTGTTTATCTACAGTATGTGCTGGAAGGATATTATATTTTTCAATTCCATCGCATTAGAAATGATTCAAAGATTACAAAAAGTCCAAATAAGACATAGTTATGTTAATGTATAAGGGATTTAGGTAGATGAATTAGAGAGATAGATAGATAGAAAGAGAGTGTATATCGAGGGGAAAAAAAAAAAAATCTATCAAACGTAAATCTTCCGTCTCTGCTCGCACGGAGGGGAGAGTTGAAATATTTTGTTGACTATCTTATTTATTATTTATCTATGTGCTGGAAGGATATTATATTTTTCAATTCCATCACATTAGAAATGATTCAAAGATTACAAAAAGTCCAAATAAGACATAGTTATGTTAATGTATAAGGGATTTAGGTAGGTGCATTAGAGAGATAAATAGATAGAGCAACGGACTTTGTCCGTTGCTGGGTCCATTGTCCGGCTACTGACAGAGTCTGTTAAATCCGAAATCCGTTGTATCGGGGTCCGTTATATTGAGCGTCGACTGTATTCAGAAACAAGGGTCAACGAGATCTCGGAGGTTGCTAAACGTGTCAGAAAAGATTTTTATTCTCGCCAACAGGCCGGACATTCATCTTCACGCATCTTATCTCCCAGGCGTAGCAAACGTCTGGGCAGACGCTCTGTCTCGGAGACAGAGCACAACAGTAGAATGGGCGCTCAAGCAAACTATTTTCGACCAAATGATTGCGGAGCCTTACCATCCACAAGTGGATTTGTTTGCGTCAGAGGAGACTCACAAACTCCCACTGTACCTCACCCGCCGGACGATAACGCCGGCAGGCAGGCCAGACGCACTGGTGACAGACTGGAACAGGTGGAGTTCCATTTATCTGTTTCCGCCGCCAGACGCGTCTCTAATGTGCCACGTAGTAAACAAACTACAGGATTATCGGGGCATAGCCTCGCTAATCGCGCCCCTGTGGCCGGCGCAGTTGTGGTACCAGCAATTGAAAAAGTGGTGCCCGCACCCGGTGTCACTCCCGGTCGGGTTTTTCCACTTAGACACAATTGGCAACCTAGAGACCTCACTGACTTTTGCATTATGGACATTCAGGAGGGCAAGTGGCTAGCACCGTATGGTAGAAACGTGACCAATAAATTCATGAATCAATATACCCAGTCTACAAAGCGACAGTATCAATCGCATTGGCAAGCCTTTACTTCTTGGATTCTTAGAACAGAACAAACTGTGCCCTCGGTGGCTTTGGTTTTTAATTATTTAAATTACCTGTTCGAACAGAAACGTTTATCTGTAGTAACGTTAAAAAAATCACTTAACAGCGATTAGGATGCCATTTTTGGACCTTACCGGTCTCACCATACCAGTCGCGGAGGAAACAGGTTTTATGAGGGCATGTTTTAAACTTCGCCCACCTCCCCGTCAGCTCATGCCTACCTGGTCTCTGGACAAAGCATTGTCGTTACTTCATTCCCGTCTGTACCAACATACTGCAGATTTTACATTACTCTTAAAAAAAGGCAGTATTCCTTATGGCTTTGGCTACCGGGAATAGAGTATCTGAGCTGGCGGCGATGAGTAACACACCTAATTGCCTCAGGTTTGGTAGGCTTAATGAGTGTATTCAGATTGCACCTTCCCCAGGGTTCATAGCCAAGAATGAGCACAGTGAACACGTGTTTTCAGATTTCACGGTGCCGGCGTTGAAAAGGGGAAAGGTGCACCATAATTTATGTCCAGTGCAGGCTCTAACCAAATATTTGAGGGGTGGCACCTCTAAATCACCAGGGTGCTTTATGGGTAGCAAGTACGGGTAAACGCTTGATGAAACGTAAACTGGCTTCTCTCTTGGTCGAGGTCATTAAAGAGAGTAATCCCGGCGTTGTGGGTAGGGCCCACGATTTACGCAAGTGGGCAGCCTCTTTACGTTTCCTGAAGAATTTTTCTGTTGAAGATATTACGTCCACACAGTTGTGGGCCTCTAATCATACGTTTTTGACTCGATACCTTTCAGTTGCTCTAGACAAACCTTCCTTACCATGTATAGCTTTAAGGCACAGGGTCTAGGTGGCCCCTAGGTCACTTATTGTTTAATTTCATGAAAGGGGGAGGGGGGGGGGGGGTTGCAGTCAGTGTAACATAGGACACCCTAGACCCCGCCGGAGTATGTGAGCTGTGATACTGTTTATGGGTGTTGTGATATGAAAATTTCTCTGTACTATTCATTACAGGAAATTGTGCTAGTACAATTGTAGTACAAGCAACAGTGTTGTTGTAAGTAGTTTTGGGCTGTGAAGCAATCTAATTTTAAGCATTGGGTATATTTTGCAAGATATATCCACTAGTTTTATGGGGTTTATATGTGCACATGTAAACTTAAAATGTAAAACTTGCAAACTAAACAAACCAAAATTGGGACAAGGACAATATAAAGTCAAATTAAATTATCAAAATCGCTATGTGGAAACAACGCTTACTAAAATGAAAATTATTAAATAAAAGAACACAATCCACCACATAGGGTGTACATTACTACATGAGCAAGTTAATCTGTTTCCCAAGCAAACTAATCGCACATATAACAACGCACTATCGTCACGTTAAAGGAAGTAGTCAAGTTTGGGAAGTCCGGGACGTTCTGGCAAATTTTACTAAACTCTGCATGAATAAAGAAACTACTGTACATGTTAAATGTCAAAATATTATTTAAAATCAAATTTGCAACATGACAAGACATTAACAATAGTACAAAATACAAATATTGATAAGATATCTATACTATTACAAAATAATATAAAAAATACAGTACAGCACTCACTAACGATAGTGCTATCGGGTAGGTACCTGTAAGCATAGCATGCCTCAAGTTATAAGTTTTTATTTTTTCACCACTTAATTTAACCCCCACACCCCGGAAGGGCTCTTTAACGCCCATAACAAACTCGGCCCGCGCAACCCGGAAGGGATCTTGAACGCCCATTGCTTGCGTGAGTGCTTTAGAATGCCGCGCGTAAATTTTTGGTATCGTGGGAGGGTAGGTGGCGCCACCAGACGTAAACTACGCCACAGCATCAGTATCTACCCCGACGCCATCATGAATAGTACGCCAAATAGTGATTCCGCTGTGTCCGATACCGTGCTTCCTACGACGCCCGTGCTAGTTCGTCGCGCCTTACCCCGACGCCATCGCCTAAATGTGTTATCTCCCGGAGGTATTGAGACGACATTGAGACTTTATGAGCGTGCTGATGCCAAGCATATTGTTGATGATGAAGGCAGTGACAACTCCAGTAATTATAAGTCGAGTGATTATGGCCATGAAAGTGACAAAGAAGAGCAATTCCTGGGATTTGCGAGAGAACATGAGAGTGATGAAGGTGATGTACCAGTTTTTGAGGAAGCTGGTTTACCTACAGACGGTGAACTTGAGAGAGTGAGTGAGTGGGAGAGTTCAAGGTCACTCACTAAATTTCGCATGAGTGACACGACCCCAAGCCCTTCGCCAGCTAAATCGCCTTTCAAGCAACACTTATATAAGAAGAAAATACTTGAAAAGGCGGCCGCGGAAGCTAGGGAACAAGCCAAAATACTTGGTGAGGATGAGGCTGTGAGTGAGGCTGTGAGTGAGGGTGAGCGTGGTGACTCTTCTCGCCCGCCATTGTCTCCCTTATCTACCCACGCCACCCAAGATGACCCGGATGACCCGGGTGCCCCGCATTCTTCCCCACCACTGCCAAGGGTTGAGGACCCCCCACTTTCGGCCTATTTGCCTCCTAGGTCCCCCGACAGGAGACATATTGCTGCCGAAAAGGGGAAAGGCAGCAAATATGCCAAAAAAAGCAAGACAAGTAAGCGAGTTTTGTTCGAGGCTCCCGCGGCGTCCACCCCTGCCCGCCCCCGCAACTTTCCCCACCTCTCCAGCCGTCAACATATGTTCCTGACGAAGTCTTTGAGCTCGCATCACCAATACCTGGGCCTAGTGACAGTGAAGCATTGCTTTCTGTCACTCGTCGCAGGCCCAGGAGCCCAGGACCTCGGGGGGACACAGCCTCATCTGCCCCTCCTTCCCCACCTCGCCCACCCGCACGCCGCCCACGCATCACTCGTTCCCCGCCAGATTATGTGGGGGCCACTGATGATGAAGGGCACCTCTCTGAAGACTCTGGCCATGATTACATAGGTGATAGGGGAGGTGTGGTGAAGTGGTCTTGCCACTGGCCTGGTAATCCAAAGGTCCCGGGTTCAAATCCCGATGTATCAATGGGAAGATATTATTGGGATGGAATTTGTGCTGTACCTGGTATCAGTGCATTACCACAAGCCCACCGAAACGTCAATAAAATACCCTCATTGTTCCCTGATTAAATAGCACTGTATGAATATTCCCATATTCAAATATGCTATAGGGGTGCAATGCCTGGTGAGTTATCTGCTCAACAGGTGGCGTTGTGTGTGTGTAAGTGTGAGAGTCCGAGTGTAGGGGGTGAGACAGTGAAGCACGGGAACGAGATGGCTTCAGAGATGGGGTCGTTTCGGGCCATGAGTGAGCACCGTGCCTCATGTGAAGGCAAGATGGCAGGTGCTCGTTGTACTCTACGTGCTTCACATGTCTCACTCCCTAGACTGGAACAAGACCTCACGGGCTTCACTGTTCATTGTAAAGCGGTGAATGTTAAGGCTCTCAGCCTATGCCGGAGAGGAAGTAAGTTGGAATATAGAAAAAAAAAAAGGTCCACCGTCAGGGCAAGATGACCACTCTGACGATGACTATATGGACATCGACGACCCTCGACCCATCCGCTTGGCCCGGTGTCGCGCTGCCCGTCGTGCTGGCCGCCGCCCTGGCCGACGCCCTCGCCGCCCTAGGGCGCGCGCCTCCCGAGTTGGCCGTGGGCGTGCTGGGCCACCAGCTGGAGCTCCTCGTCAGCGTAGACAAGACCCATTTTACGTTTTTCAGTGGCAAGACGTAGTTGATGGGGATGGATACAACCCTGATGTGCCAGCTTTTGATGAGGTACTGGAGGGTTCAGGCATTACCCCCAATTTTCCTGCAGGCCCCAATGCTCCACCACACGAACTATTTGAGGCCTTCTTTGATGAGGAGGTGGTAGGCTATGTTGTCAAAGAGACAAATAAGCAGCACCAATTCCAGGTCCACTTTTTGGGCAAGGTGACCAAGGGCCACATGAGGCAGTGGACCCCAGTGACTCATAAAGAGTTCATGGTGTTCCTGGCACTCACCATGCTAATGCCTCATGTCAAGAAGCATAGGTTGCCTGACTATTGGATCACCAATGATCTCATATCCACCCCTGCCTTCGGGAAATATATGTCTCGCGACCGGTACCTTGATATCCTCGCAGCGCTCCATCTTGTCACCAACCTTGATGTCCACCTCCCAGACAAGCTGTGGAAGATTAGGACGTTGTACGAGATGATGAGAGAACGCTTCACCTCCTACTTCAAGCCCTTCCGCAAGGTCGTCATTGATGAGTCTCTTGTGCTGTTCCGGGGAAAACTCAGCTTCCGGCAGTACATCCCCTCAAAAAGACATCGCTTTGGCATAAAATTCTTTGTGCTGTGCGACTGCCAAACTGGCTATGTCTTGGACTTCCTGGTCTACAGCGGGAAGGAAGGGGACGTGCTTGTGGACCCCCTCATTGGCTTTGGCGGAGCAGTGGTGCAAGCCATGATGGACCGCTACTTTCACAAGAATCACGTCCTCTACACGGACAATTACTACACGTCCCCCACTCTCTCACAGTACCTGCATGAGCGCAAGACGGGGACTGTAGGCACAGTACGAGGGAAAAGGAAGGGCATGCCACCTTTCCCTCCAAAGACAAAAAATGGTGATGTGTTCAGGAAGAAGTCGGGGCCCATTCTGGCTATCCACTGGCACGACCAGCCTGAGTACCATCCACAAGGGGGAAATGGTGGAGACTGGCAAGGTGGATCGCCGCACCCAGGCCAGGGTGACCAAGCCCGATGCTGTCCTGGACTACAACATCAACATGAGGCTGGTGGACAAGTCCGACATGCAGATAGGGTTCATTGACTGCCTGCGTACCTCGTGTAGATGGTACAAAAAGTTCTTTCTGCATATGGTGGACATGTCAGTTCTGAATGCCTACAATATATACAAGCTTCGGAATGTGAACACACCCATGAAGTTCAATAGCCTGCGGAGGTTCCAAAAGCAGGTGTTGACGGAGCTCCTGGAGAAGTATGGTACGCCACAGAGGGCAGTGGCACATCCTGGGCCCGCCGTTACTGACCGCTTGCAGTGTGCATATTACATGAATAGGCACAGGCTTATTTCCCTGCCTCAGAATGAATCAGGAAGAACGCAGCAGAAGCGGTGCCATGTCTGCTACAACAGCAGGCTGAGGGCGAGGTCAGGTAAAAAGTCCACCATGGAGTGTGTGGAGTGCAAGGTGGCACTCTGTGCTATAGGGTGCTTCTTTGATTACCACTCCAAGCAGGAGTTCTAATAATCATAGTGAAAGTGCCAAAGAAAATGACAATATGTACAGTATATATATAGGCAAAAAGTGGAAGTAAACCAATTTATTGTTATACAAAAGTCATGTATTATGAGAAAATTGATACAAATACAATTACACCATAATAATATGTGAAAGTGACACATATGTATATAATAAGTGACATTCATATGGTTACAACCTATAGAAATATATAAATCAGTGAAAAAAGACAATAAATTGTATATAAAACGTTTACAAAGCATATAACTAAGTGAAAGTGACACAAGACCTAATATTTGATGGCCAAAGTATAATAAACACCTGTGATAACGAATAATCAGTGCCTAATATAACAATAACCTACCTCAATTACTAATAAAATGTACAGTATCGAGTGAAAATGAGCATTATCAGTGACAGTGACACTCTCTAAAGCATATTTATCAAAGTGAAAGTGACACAAGACACAATATTTGATGGCCAAAGTATAATAAACACCTGTGATAACGAATAATCAGTGCCTAATATAACAATAACCTACCTCAATTACTAATAAAATGTACGGTATCGAGTGAAAATGAGCATTATCAGTGACAGTGACACTCTCTAAAGCATATTTATCAAAGTGAAAGTGACACAATATGTGATGGCCAAAGTATAATAAACACCTGTGATAACGAATAATCAGTGCCTAATATAACAATAACCTACCTCAATTACTAATAAAATGTATGGTATCGAGTGAAAATGAGCATTATCAGTGACAGTAACACTCTAAAGCATATTTATCAAACTGAAAGTGACACAAGACACAAAACTTGATGGCCAAAGAATAATAAACACCTGTAATAACTAATAATCAGTGCCTAATATAACAACAACCTACCTCAATTACTAATAAAATGTACGGTATCGAGTGAAAATGAGCAATATTAGTGACAGTGATACCCTAATAAACATACTTTATATAATTGGCCTCAAAATAATATCAAATAAACATCACATTCTCAATATCAAACACTAAAATCGTCTAAGGGAGATAAACACTTTGGCGAGACGAGCGGCTACGTGCGTCGTGGCCGGGGCGACGCATTCAAACGCGGGAAGAATTTGCCGCCGAAAAGCACTCGTCGTCCCACGCTCACCATTATGCAACCAGAGGGGCTAGAGACCATTCTACAGAGGAAGGTTTGTGGAAAATTTTTCTTTTTTATTTATAACATTACATGCCATATTCATTGAATTACAGAGGAGTTAACATAGCCCAAAGATCGTCAAAACACCCGGTGCCGCAGCACAGTCGCGAGCTATAGTCCCCGGGGCTGGAGGGTTAAGTGGGGTGCCTTATTAACTGGCGGATCTGTTCTCAGAATCTCAGAGTTAACCCTTTTTTATCAAGCAGGCTTCTTTGAAGCACGCTCCTGCTTGTACACCTTTTTGTATATATGTGCTGTGCCAAAAATATATATCTTTTCGAAGTAAGAATACTATGTGGTTGTTTGATTATCTGCTTTTGCTAGAGTTATGATATGATTACAAATATCCCCCTCCAGTCTTAGATATCAGGCATAATCGTCAATGATGGAGGGGCCACTAATAAATTATAGGTTTGACTCCTGTAAGGAGATAAAGAAAACCTAATATTTAGTAGTGGCCCCGTAATCATTGACGACTGGGGCCCTCCCGACCATCCCCTTCCCATTCGTTGATGTATTAAGGATTTTGGTTTACTTGATATGTCAGTGAAGGAAGAATGACGCCTGAGTCAGCGTCTGGTCAAAGATCCACACAAGTACATCCACGATTATATGGAAAGCTTATGAATAGTTATTCTTATTTTTCTTTTTTATTTGTTACAAAGTTTTTTCGTAGTGAGAACCCAATTTCATAATGACTGAACCATGAGTGAGGTTGCGTGCGCTCATGATGAAGGCTCTTCAAATTTTTTATGCTCTGCGCGGTAGATTCAAACTACGGCGGATGAGTGTTTGAAGAGGGTGCCTTATGTAATAGGCATAATCGTCAATGATTACGGGGCCACTACTAAATATTAGGTTTTCTTTATCTCCTTACAGGAGTCAAACCTATAATATATACTTCCTCGCCGAAAAAAAATCGTAGCAGCGAAACGACTGCACCTATGGCTTTCATATTTTTACCACATGTACCTTACCCTTTTGGCTACCCACCACAAAAATTCCAAATCCCTCCTCCCACCCACTCGCTGACTGTCGGTCCCGTCAGAAGGAAAAAAAATAAAATCTGTGGCGGCGAAACGATTGGACCAATCGGTTCCATATTTGTGTGACAAGTCTCTTACCCTTCTGCCTTCCCTCCACCACACCCCCAACCACCTCCCACCACCCACTTCCAGCGTAGAAAGGAAAAAAAAGGAAAAAAAAAAGAAAATCCGTGGTGGCGAAACTACTTCACCAATCGGCTTCATATGTGTAACACAAGTCAATTACCCTTCTACCTTCCCCCCACCAACCCCAAAACCACCCTCCCACCCATACATTCCGATACCATAAAAGTCTCTGTAGTCTATAGTGTCTTTTCAGCTACTTTCGGGACCATCGGGGACCTGATTTCTGGCGAGGGGAGTTTTTTTTTTTACCATTATCCTTCCTTTCTCTCCCAACTTGATAGATTTAGCCAAAAAAAACAAAAAAACAAAACAAACAAAAATCTGGCACTGGCAGAAGCACACCGTAAAAATTGGCTGGCACTCAGCGGGTTAAGGAAGGAGTGAAAGCAAGTGCAGAGGTAGTATGCGGCAAAAGGAAAGTTGGAGGCAGAGGTATCAGGAAGGGAAGCGAGTGGTGGAATGATACGGTGAGAAAGGCAGTTGAGGAGAAGAGACAGTGTTTTGAGAGGGTTTTACAGGATGGTAGTGTTGAGGTATGGGAGAGGTACAAGGAGAAAAGGAGAGAGGCAAAACAGAAAATTAGAAAAGCGAAAAAAGATGCAAACGAAAGGTGGGGTCAAAGGTTGAGTGAGAATTTTGAAGAACGAAAGAAGTTGTTTTGGAAGGAGGGAAATAAAGTAAGGAAAGGAGGACAAAAGAGGGAAGAGTCAGTGAAAGATGCAAATGGAGAATTACTAGTGGAACCAGTTGAAGTGAGGAAAAGATATGCCGAGTATTTTGAATCTTTGTTAAATACAAGAGATGGAAGAGAAGCAGTGATTGAAGCAGAGGTGGATGGAGATAGGTTACCCAGGTGACAGGGAATGAATGAAAGGATTGAGGAAAAAGGTGAAAGAAGCAGTGAAACAAATGAGAGCGGGAAAAGCAGAAGGTTTGGATGGTATTGCTGTGGAGTGTATAAAGAAGGGTGGAGATGTGATAATAGATTGGTTGGTGAGACTTTTCAATGTGTGCTTTGCTGTGTCAATGGTACCAATAGACTGGAAGAGTGCATGTATTGTGCCGTTGTACAAGGGGAAGGGAGATCGGCAGGAGTGTTCAAGTTATAGAGGTATTAGTTTATTGTCAGTGGTTGGAAAGCTGTATGGCAGGGTGTTGATAGAGAGGATAATAAAGTGTACGGAAGTTGCAATAGGAGAAGAACAGTGCGGTTTTAGGAGGGGAAGAGGGTGCGTGGATCAGATGTTTGCAGTAAGACAGTTATGCGAGAAGTATTTAGAGAAGCATAAGGAGATATTTTGGGCTTTTATGGACTTGGAAATAGCGTATGATCGTGTGGACCGTGAAGCAATGTGGAAGGTGTTAAGGATTTATGAAATAGGAGGAAATTTGTTAAAGCAGTTAAGAGTTTTTATGAAGGGAGCAGAGCATGTGTGAGAGTAGGAAATGGTGAGTTGAGTGAATGGTTTGAGGTAAAGGTAGGTTTGCGACAGGGTTGTGTAATGTCACCATGGCTGTTTAATATGTTTATGGATGGTGTGGTGAGGGAGGTGAAAAGGAGAACTATGGGAAGAGGATTGGGTTTAGTAGGAAAGAATGGTAGAGATTGGGAGTTGAATCAGTTGCTGTTCGCTGATGACACAGCATTGGTGGCGGATTCTGATGAGAAACTGCAGCGGGTAGTCAAAGAGTTTGGTGTGGTTTGTGGAAGGAGGAAACTGAAGGTGAACGTCAATAAAAGTAAAGTAATGGTGTGTAATAGGGGAGAGCATAGGGTGAATCTAGATGTGAGGCTGGATGGGGAAATATTGGAACAAGTAGAGTGTTTTAAATATCTAGGAGGAACGATAAGCAGGAGTGGAGGTATGGAAATGGAGGTAAAACAGAGAGTGTGTGAAGGAAGGAAGGAAGGTTTTCGGAGCAATGGGAAGTATGTGGAATACGAGAAATCTCGGAGTGAAAGTAAAAAGTGCACTGTATCAAGGAATTGTTGTGCCAACAGTGATGTATGGGGCTGAGACATGGGCTCTGAAGAAAAAGGAGAAAAGAGGGCTGGATGTGATGGAGATGAGCTGCTTGAGGAGTATGTGTGGAGTTACTCGTAGAGAAAGATTGAGGAATGAAGAGATACGTAGGAGAGTGGGGCAGCAGGAACATTTGTCAGCCAGAGTGGACAGAAGGGTGCTGAGCTGGTATGGTCATGTTGAACGAATGGGAGATGAAAGGCTTACAAAGAGAATATGTGAGTCAGGTACAAGGGGAGATAGAAGGGCAGGAAGACCCCCATTGAGATGGAGAGACTGTGTAAGAAAAGCTTTGGATGATAGAGGAATGACTATAGATCAGGCAGGGGAAGTGGTGGTGGACAGGAGCGAATGGAGAATGCTTGTGAATAGTTGAGTGAACACGTGGTCATTTGGAGTAAGGGGTCGGGCGCAAGTTGGACTAGATAATAGTCCATCAGGCACCTGGCCCGGGGAGACGATTAATATGAAGGGTGCGCCTGGAAGTGTGGTGGGAGGGCTTGTGGCTTTGGCTCCGCTGCATGTCTGCCTGCCGAGATCGGAACCTCTCCGGGTGGTCGGGGGCCGGGGGAGTGCTGGAGCGACCTTGGTGACCTTGGTGACCCTGGTCTCTGGGTCTTCTCCTGGGTGACCTGGATGTGTGTGAATTTGTGCTTTTTATCTGTGTTTATTCGTTGTTTTATGTTGTTTTTATGTTTTCCCTGTTCTTGCTCTGTCTTGAGTCAGCTACCCCCAAAATGGGGATTGGGCCTAAGCATATAGATAGATAGATAGATAGATGTGCAGATATAACCATTATCTATTCATGTTTACCTTTCGTTGGCTTCGTACTATTGTTCATAAGGTCGCAGAGTATGGTAAGCAAAAGAATAACATATAAAATATAGCCTATGACGGAACATGAGGATATCACATTATCGTAGGAATTAATTCAGCTTTTCTTTTATATTCCATATACTGTATATTAATTATATTAGATAGGTTTAGGTCATTCTAATGGTGTGATAAGTGATATCCGAACCTTAAGAGCTATAAAATACCACATGGAACACATAAAATCGTAAGATATAATACTGTAAACACAAGCAAGGTAAGAATTACCGTCACTGTCTACTTTAAATGTGTGCGAAGTCAAGCACGGCCTGTGATTCACTAATACGCACGGGCCCGAGCCAGTCAGCCTTCCCTCTCGCTTACTTCCCCTGTTTATCAATTCTGTATCTCCTTGTTTTTACTTTACGATATATACGTTATTATTGTGTTTCATGTTATATTTAACCCTCCCGCCCCGGCTACGCATTACATAAATATTCCCCGAAATCCGGGTGTTTTGGCCGAAAAACATCTAGGCTAGGCTACCGTATCATTGTTATGCTGACTGCTTCCCGCATTCCCGCGCATCCCCAAGCGTAGCTGTTTTATCTACCTGTAGAATGGCATTAAGTAGAGCTCTCTAAGTCAAGTGCTTGATTTGTGATGATGATTTCATTGGAGATAACTTTATGGCCAAAACAGCCACTTTACACTACTTTTCGATACTTAACAACAACATACAGGCACACACGAACAAGCGACGCTCTCCTTCTTGTGGCCGGAGATGCGGGGCGTCGGTCCAGCCGGCTGTTGTTTACATGCGTCGGACCGACGCCTCGCACACGAAGCTCACAGGCTTTCAAGCAATGGTACAATGTTGTACCACCCGGGTTCCTGGGGGCAAAACATATGGTACACACGTGTACCACCCGGGGTTGAAGGGTTAATAGCGCTTTAGAATCGGATAGCACTGTAATTTATTAAATAATCATTAACATTTCTTAAACGTATCTAGTTTAATTAATAAATAAGGAATAATAAAGATAATGAATAAATTATCAGCTCTGCCTCTCCTATTGGCCAGATAGCCAATCACAGGCGCGGTCTCGTATCTGCTGCAGAGGCCGGCGGCAAGGTTGAGTTGGATAGACTATAGCCTATTTTACCTTTAAAGTGGAGTGTGTTAATGGGGGATCTGGCTGACGTGTGTAAATACGCCGAAGAAGAAAGACGGAAAGAATACCACCCAGCTGAAGTTGGCGGTACTTAATTACGTTAGAAAAGTACCAAGTACTGTATGCTACCTATTTCGGTGTTTTACCCTATTGACCGTTCTTGGCAAGAACGTTAAGTGCGGGCGTACCGCCATCCTTGTTTGCACTACGCATAGTGGCGTCGGACCTTTGCCATCATGTTCCCGTCTATTTTGACTGCCTTTGGATACAATAATATGTTGAGCCCTCACCCCCCCCCCCCATGACATATTGTCATCATCATAGGCTATATATTGCCAGCAGGGGGCAAATAGGCCTAACCAAAAACAATTGCCATCAAAATAGACATGATTATTATCGTTTACCGCGGCGATCGCCCTATGTAAATATGACGACCGTACACCCGGAAACTACATCCATCCCCCCAAAAAACATCTCTAAAAGTGGCTAAAGTAGGCTAGATAATTATAGGGAATAGGCTATACATAATTTATTAGGGACAATGTAGGTCTATGGAATCCTTAGCTTATACTGTAGGCCTACTAATGTATAATCCACTGTGGGAGAATAATTTTTATCACATTTATAAAACCTGGTAGCCTATTAATAGAAAAAACACCCATTCTAATCAATCTCAGAGCTCTTTCAGACATCCTCACTGTTTACAAATGCCTTCTTTATGCAGTATAATCGATATTTACCCCCTGCTGGCAACATAGATGACGATTTCAATAATTCATGGGGGGGGTTCCCCCCCCCCCCTCAACCATTCGTGTATACTGTACAGTATCCCACATTGGAATCATAACTAAGACCTTCATAAAAACACTCATTTCTCAAAATCTGGAGGAAAAAACATGAAAAATAAGGGTGCGAGCCTATAATGCCTATTCCCTATAATTACCGAAAACAAACGCCCATTCTAATCAATCTCAAAGCTCTTTCGGACATCTTCACTGTTTACAAACGCCTTCTTTATGCAGGTTGAGGGGGGGCAAAGGCGCAAAGCCCCCCTTCAACCATCGTGTATCCCACATTGGAATTATAACTAGGCTAAGACCATGAAAACACTCATTTCTCAAAATCTGGAGGAAATAATATGAAAAATATCCCTATAATTACCGTAGGCTAATTAAGTTTTACCATAGCCTGTGAAGATATAGAAGCAGTGGAGAAAGTGCAGAGGAGAGCTAGCAAGCTGGTACCAACGTTGAAGAATGCGGGCTATGAGCAGAGGTTGAGGGCACTGGGACTTCCGACACTGGCATATAGGAGAAAGAGAGGGGATATGATAAGACTTTTAAGATAGTGTCAGGAAAGTATGATGAGGACGTGTGTGAAGGTATCTTCTTGATGCGGGAGGGAACAAGAACGAGAGGACACTCTATGAAAATGTACGGCAAGAATGTAGTTACCGGGTGTACCGCCCGTCTAGTTTACACTACGCGGACGCTCACCATCATGTTCCCGTCTATTTTGCCTGCCTTTGGATACAAAATTACATTACCCTAACCAAACAACCTAACCTAACCTAACCTAGTATTATAGAGTTATAAGTGTTTATTTGATTATAAGTATTTATAGATGATTTATGTTGTATGTCGGTAGTGGTACACCCGGTAACTACATCCATCCCAAATTTACAAGGAAAGAAATAGGCTTGAAAAGGCAAAGAACTAATTTTGTGATAGTGGTAAATGAGTGGAACGCACTGCCCCAGTATGTAGTCAATTCCGAATCAGTAAGGAAGTTTGAAAGTAGTCTTGATAAAGCATGGGGAAGACAAGATTTGAAGTTTGATTAGGCT
Organism: Paralithodes platypus; assembly: GCA_032716605.1. Taxonomy (NCBI): domain Eukaryota; kingdom Metazoa; phylum Arthropoda; class Malacostraca; order Decapoda; family Lithodidae; genus Paralithodes; species Paralithodes platypus. The sequence goes on along the minus strand of CM064509.1, from coordinate 2,769,087 downwards.
ATAAAGCAAAAATACAGAATAGTAAGGTACAGTATTAGTTTATGACCAACCAGTTACGGGCCCCATTGATGATTAGGCTATCAGTGTTCTATCACTTTCATGAACGTTAATTTGTTGGTGTACATGTAATTACCGTCGCAAAATCACTATAGGCCTAAGTGAAATACGAGAAACTGTTGGAATGTGGATTGTTCACCCATAACACAGGGAACGTGAGCTGGGTTTAGACCGTCGCATACCGATAAACAGGGAACGTGAGCTGGGTTTAGACCGTCGCGCACCCATAAACAGGGAACGTGAGCTGGGTTTAGACCGTCGGCGAGACAGATTAGTTTTCGGTTAGGTTAGGCTAATGTTGAAAATACTAAAATGTGACGGTCCTGGTATTAAACAACACTGTAGGCCTATATCAAATAAAAAATAAAAAAACAACAACAAATGGTATAATCCTGTGTAGCGGGTGGACCTGTACATATACTGGAGAGTGAGGGACGGGAAATTGAAGAAGTGGTATATACGAATAGAAGGGAGGGGGAGATCAGGGAGGGAAGAGAATGTGATAGGAGTTGTGACGGAGGAGGAGAACAGGGTGGAGGTGTCACAGGGAGAGACAGGAGACAAAGTTGCAGACCCAGTAGTGCTAAGGGGGGAGTAGGGTACGGACAGGAGGAGCGGGATGGTGTAGTTGCTGAAGGAATGGTAGATGGATTAAGGATTATGTTTTTTTTTTGTTTTTTTTATAGAGACAATGAACGGAGGAAGGAAAAACACAGATAAAACAAAAAGGTCCATGTGCCTAAAGGCATCCTCCATTCATAAAATGTTTGTAACAACTGGATTTAAACATTTGTAGATTGTAAGTTTGTGGGAAGCAACTCGAGGGAAGTGAATTCCAAAGAGTAGTAGTTCTATGGATAAATTAATTTTGATAAGCAGAAGTTCTGCATTGTGGAGGAGAAAGTGTAAATTCATGGGCGCTCTCAGCTGCCCTAGTTCTACGGGGAAAGATGTGGAGAGGCGGCACAATTGAAGCAAGTTCCTCGGAACAATTGCTGTGAAAATATCTGTAGAATAATGCAAGGGATGCAACGTTTCTTCGTATGGATAATGTAGGAAGGTCCTGTGTGATTGCAGGGTTATTGATTAATCTAATAGCTTTATTTTGAATTTTGTCCAAGTGCTTCAATGCAACCACTCAACTTCCACTCCACAGAGGTGAACAGTAATCCATCTGAGAACGCACATGACTTTTATATATTACGGCCAACTGCTCGTCAGTGAAGAATTCTCGAACTCTGTACAGGAGTCCCAGTTTTTTAGAGGCATTCTTAGCAATGCTTCTAACATAATGTGTCCAGCTCAAGTTAGTAGTTAATGTTACACCGAGAATGTCAATACTAGGGGAAGTGGGAATATTTACATCATTAAGAAATATATGGGAGTCAGTGAGATTCTGTTGGTTAGAAAATTGAATGTACAGTACTGTACTTGGTTTTCTGTGCATTAAAGGACACTAGATTCTTTTGTCCCCATTCATTAATTCTAGAAAGGTCCTGGTTCAGAGAAATTGCAGTGTTTATTTTTGAATTTATAAGATCGGGTTGGGTGAAAGAATTGGTAAATGTGAAGGAACTGTGGAGTGTTGAGTCATCTGCGTAGGAATGTATTGGATTATGAGTGGTAGATATGAGATCATTGATATGAATGAGGAACAGAGTTGGGGCCAAAACTGATCCCTGGGGAACACCAGCATTTATTGAGTGAAATTGAGAATAAAGGCCATCTACCATTACACATTTTTCTGTTATGAAGATAAGAAGAAATTAGTGGAACTAATGATGCAAGGCCGTAGTGTGACATCTTCGACAATAAGGATTGATGCCAGACTCTATCAAATGCCTTTGATATATCCAGTGCTATTGTATGTGTTTCACCATGTTGGTCTGTAGCTTGGTTGATTTGATGCGTAAGAAGGTAAAGAATGTCTGCAGTTGATCGACATCGTCTAAAACCATATTGCCTATCACTGATTAATTTATTATTCTCAAGATGCTTAATTATGTGATTATTTAATATAATTTCAAAGACTTTACCAAGAGTGGAAGTTATAGCTATTGGTCTGTAGTTTGATGGATCTGAAGAGGCACCTTTTTTAGGAACTGGATGGATGTTTGCTTCTTTCCAGGGTACTGGGAAGCATGAGGTATGAGTACACAGACGGAATTTTTTTGCCAATACAAGAGCGAGCACCAAGGAGCAATTCTTAAGTACTATTGGAGGAATTTCATCTGGACCAGGAGCCTTATCTACTGAGAGATTCTGCAAAATAGTTTTGACATGTCTGGTGTGGATCTTAAGTGAGGGAATTTCAGGCGAATTAAAATTAACTACAGGGACATCTTGATTTATTTCATCTAAGGTTGAGTTGGTGGAGAAAATATCCGCAAGAAGGTTAGCTTTACCTCGTGGGTCACTTACAAGATTGCCAGTCGGAGATTTTAATGGTGGAATGGATGAAGCAGTAGTGAAGTTGGATTTGAATGAGTTAAGAGTAGACCAAAATATTTTGTTATCATTTGGATTATTTAGAAGTTTATTTGCCTGCTTGTGGAGAAAGTTTGATTTAGTTAGGTTTAATACAGTTTTGGCATGAGTTCTGATGTTTCTAAAGTAATTAAAGGCTTCATGTGTTTTTGATCTTGTGTATGCATTGTAGGCTATTGCTTTTTGTTCAGTTACTCTAGCACAATTATGGTCAAACCATTTAGGTGAATTAGATCTTTTACTGTACTTTTGATGAGGAATAAAAGTTTCCATTCCAATTTTTACAAAATCTTGTATGTGGCGCAAGGTGTTTAGTAATGTGGATGTGTTTACCCAGGACAAGAAAAGAGAACTGATATGTAGGTTGCAGGATGAAGAGGAAAAACCTGATGTCATAGCCTTACAGGAAGTAAGACCAAAAAATGCTAGAATTGAAAGGGAACTGGTGGAGTATAGTTTGGAGGGTTATGAGTTATATGAGAGGAATGCTATTGGAACAGAGGCCGGAAGAGGACTGTTTATTTATGTAAGAAAAGAGCTCAAGGTTAATGAGGTGGATATGAGACAGCAGTATTGTGAGTAGTTTTGTACTGAAGTAAAATGTGCAAGAGGATCAATTCTAATTGCCTCTATATATAGAAGCCCAAATAATAGTAGGGAAGAGGATGATAACCTACTGAAAGCAATGGAGGAAATAGATAATAGAGAGAACAAATATAAGATTTTGATTGGAGATTTCAATTTGCCAAGGATCAACTGGGCAAATTGTACTACTCCAGCGGGACAGTGTAGCCTGGAAAACAAGTTTATAGAGAAAGTGAGAGATTGTTTTTTAACGCAACATATTACAGATATGACAAGATATAGAGATGGGACGCAGGGGAGTGTACTTGATTTGATTTTTAGCAATGAGGAGGATATAGTGAAACATGTCAATGTGGATGGCCCTATAGGTCGTAGTGACCATGCCTGTATAAGCTTTAGTTGCAATATTAGAACAGAAAGGGATAATAGAAGCAATACAAAAAAATATACATGTATGATAGAGCAGATTATGAGCTGTTGAGACGGTGTTTGGACATTGACTGGGGGGAATACTTGAACGGTGAAGACGCTGAAGGAATGTGGAGGAAAATTAGTCAAACTGGAGAATGCTGTATCCAAAAGTGTACCAGTAAGGGAATACAATATAAGAATAAAACAAAATTGAGGAAAAGAACGAACCCAGAATTGCCAATGAAAAGAAAGCTTTGGACATTGATTAGAAGAAAGAAACGATTGTGGGAAAGACTAAAATTGTTAAAAAAGAACAGGGGGTCTAGTATAGAAGCTAAGGAAGTGGATCTGGAATGCAGACAAATAAACAATAAAATAAGGTGGGAGACAAGGAGGGGGGTGAAGGAGAGGGAGAGAGAGATTGCTAGAAATGTGAAGGATAATCCAAAAATATTCTGGAAGTACATTCAGGAAAAGTTAACAAGAAGAGTAGGGATCCCAGAGCTGGTAGGGGGGTTGGATGATGGGAGTAGAGCGGAGACTGATAAGGAGAAAGCAGAGGTGCTGGGGAAATACTTTGGGGGGGGGTACTAACAGTGGAGTCGGATGATGCAGTGCCTACTAGATCAGATCTGAATATTATCCAGGCGGCATTGCCTAAAACCCATTCCATAATAAATGTTCCTAGGCCTAGGGGAGATCATCCGGGTGGTGGAGTGGCAGTTGTCTACTCCACATCTCTGGTGAATATCTTGCAAATAAGCCATAACCCAGCCCCTCTTTATTATGAACTGTTGGAAGTGGAAATAAAACTCCATCAACAAATTCTAAGAATGGCAGTTGTCTATAGGCCTGGCCATCGTGGCACAGATAGGGGTTTTATGGAAGAGTTTGGGCAGTTTCTCGAGGAATTTTCTGCTAAAACTGGAAGACTTTTGATGTGTGGAGATTTTAATTACTGGGTTGACAGCCCTCATCTGAAGCCATTCTCTCCTGAGTTCCTTGAGTTGACTGATCAGAACAATTTTGTAAACCATGTGTCCCACCCAACTCATATCTTAGGACACACCCTTGACTTGGTTTTCTCTCCTGTGGGTTGTGGTGGTGTTCTGGATGTTGATGTTGAGAATGCTGACCCTAATACCTCTGATCATGCTTTGATTACTTTCAGCTTTGATTTCCCTAAGCCACTCACACATGAAAAAGTAATCAGATTTAGAAATTATAAAAATGCAGACCTAAATTTGGCTAGCAGTGAAGTAAAACAGTACTTGGGAAGTATTGATACTTCCAACCTTACTTCAGATGAGCTGGTGGAGGTACATGGAAATGCACTTAAATTAGTGTTCGATCATCACTGTCCAGAAGTAGAGAAGAAAATCATAGTACGAGATGATTCGCCCTGGTATAGCACTCGAGTTAAATTTCTTAGAAGAGCGCGTAGAAGAGCTGAACGTGAATGGCGGAAAAATAAAACAGACTCTACATGGTTGCAATACCTGTCAGCCAGAAGAGCTGTGGTCTACAAAATCAAAGATGAAAAGAAAGTGTATTATCAGGGAAAAGTTGACTCGTGTGGTAACGACCAGAGGAGGTTGGCTTCAATTGTAAACAGTTTACTTGGAAAAACAAGAGTCAGCTTAAGACCTTCTGTACCTGATGCCGAGTTGGCTGCCAACTTTGTGGCATTTTTTGCTGGCAAGATAACTCGCATAAGACAGGAATTGGATGATGCGTCTGTTGGTGAAGAACTTTCAGTTGTACTCCAACCCCGACACATTCCTAATAATGTCCTCTCATCCTTTCACTCAGTAGAGGTGGACATGATCTCGTCCTACATAAGAAACCTCAATAAAACATTTTGCCCGTTGGATCCCATAAATGTTTCCAAGCTACCAAGAGTCTATGATCACACAGTTGAGTTTATTTCCAAAATAATTAATAAGTGCTTCTCTGAAGGTAGCTTCCCACATTCTGAAAAGCATGCACTACTCCGACCTACTCTAAAGAAACCTGGACTTGATGTTGAGAACATGTTGAACTATCGTCCTGTCTCCAACCTGTCCTTCATATCAAAGATATTAGAGCGTGCAATACTTGACCAATTACAACCACTACTTCAGCAGAATGAAACTATCCCAATTTTTCAGTCTGGTTACCGACAGCATCATTCAACTGAAACAGCATTGATTAGAGTACATAATGATCTAGTTGAGAACATTTGCAATGGTGTGGCCTCACTATTGGTCTTGCTTGATCTCTCTGCGGCTTTTGACACAGTGGATCACGAGTTGTTGTTGAGTGATCTTTATGATTGTGGTGTGCGTGACTCCGCTCTCTTGCTTCTTGGGTCGTACTTGTCAGGTAGATCCCAGAGTGTGATGGTAAATCAAGTGGTCTCGGACTCGACACCCCTGCAGTATGGTGTTCCGCAGGGATCAGTTTTGGGTCCTATCCTATTTATAATTTATATTAGCAGTTTGTCTCTTCTGCTTCGTGCACATAATGTCACCTTTCACTTTTATGCAGATGACACCCAGATTTATGTGAGAATCACAAATATAGTTGATATACGGAGTAAGATGGAATTGTTGATGTCTGATATCAAGAAGTGGATGAGAGCGAGAAAACTTAAACTAAATGATGGTAAAACTGATATTCTCATCATCCGAGGAAATAGAAGAGCTGATGATATGGTAGGTGCCCTCTCCATCAATGTGGGTGGATCTCAGCTGCGACCGGCCAACTCTGTTCGAAATCTGGGTGTATATGTGAACTCCCGATTAGATTTCAAAGAGCATGTAAACCAGATAGTTAAAAGTTGTTACTTGCACATCAGAAATCTCTATTTGGTGAAGCCGTTTATAACCAGACGTTGCCTCCTGACGTTGGTTTACTCATTGGTCTTCTCTCGTGTTGATTATTGCAATGCCCTGTTGGTGGGTCTTCCAAATTATATTTTGAAGAAAGTTCAGTCTGTTCTTAACAGGGCCGCAAGACTAATTTTTGGTGTTCCACCTAGAACTCCTACTACATCTCTTCACATAGAACTGCACTGGCTGCCAGTAAGAGCAAGAATAGAATTTAAGTTGTGTTTGGTGACTTTTAAGGTTCTCAAATTTGGTGAGCCTAGGTACCTTGCAGAGCTGCTCAGGCGCCCACCGGCACACCATGGTGTAGTTGTGCGTCATGACAATGACCCTTTTCGTCTTGATGAACCAAGGGCTTTCCAGCAGTCTTCTTTCTTTGAGAGGTCATTCTCCTACATGGCTCCGAGGTTGTATAACAGGTTGCCGCTGTCCATGAGACAACTGAGTTCTGTTGAATGCTTCAAGAGACAACTTAAGACTTTTCTCTTTGAGAGAAGCTATGATCTTGAGAGAGGTGTCATGACAGATGGCTATAGAGTTTAGGCTATTTTGCCACTGCTGGTGATTGTTAAATGTGTGTTGTATATGAGCCTTCTTTTGATACATTGATTTTTGTTCTTTTTTCTTTCTCTTTTCGAGCGCTAGTGAATTCTTCGGAAAAATTGGCGCTTATGAGAAATAAGTAACATGCTTATTATTATTATTACTATTCCCATCAAACAGGCACCGGCACTAGAACTAATAAGAGTTTTCCCATGCTAGAATAAGAAGGGCTATAGAAAAAATGAACAGAAGTAAGTCCCCGGGACCGGATGGGATACACCCAAGAATCATAAAGGAAGGAGGTGAGATGTTGGTAGAGCCATTGAAAATGTTATTTGAGGTATCGTTTAATACAGGACAAATCCCGATGGACTGGAGAGAGGCGAACATAACAGCTATATTTAAGAAGGGAAAGAGAAATGACCCAGGAAATTATAGACCAGTCAGTTTGACAAGTGTTGTGTGTAAACTAATGGAAACGGTAATTAGAGAAGGAATAATGGAGCATATGAAATCAAACCAACTTTTCAGTGGGAAACAGTTCGGATTCTTGCCGGGGAGGTCGACGGTACTACAGCTAATTAAGGTGGTAGATGATTGGATGCAAATTCTAGAGGATGGTGATGTAATAGACGTGCTATATTGCGATTTTATGAAGGCCTTCGATAAGGTACCACATAAAAGGTTAATAGAGAAAGTTAGAAGCTATAATATAGGGGAGAAATGTGTGAAATGGATAGAAGCCTTCCTGAAAGATCGGAGACAGAGGGTACTGGTGAATGGAATAGGCTCGGGGTGGAGTGAAATTACAAGTGGGGTACCTCAGGGATCTATGTTGGGACCACTACTGTTCGTTATATTTATCAACGACTTACCTGAAGTTATAACTAATGGAAGTGAGGTATACCTGTATGCGGATGACACTAAGCTGTATAGAATAGTGAGGAGTAAGGAAGATGTGGGTTTGCGGTTTAATGTTATTTTAATACCACAAATTTTGTTGATATATTTGAAGATTAATAATGAATCTATATGCTCTAAAGAGTATAAGAAAATTTGTTTTAACCCTCGGCGAAACCTAATAAAAAAGTATGGTACTAAAATGTCTTTTTCGTAACAAGGTTGTCAATACGGTACTTCCAGTTATCGATAGCTCTAAAGATCATATGAAAATGTGTTAAACCCTCGGAAAAACCTAATATAAAAGTATGGTACAGTACTAAAATTTAATTTTCGTAACAAGGTTGTCAATACGGTACTTTCCCATTATCAATGTACAATCAAAGCTGATTGCAGAGTAAACACCGTAGACTTCATCGACTTTTCTTTCACCTTCGTATAATCGACAGCCATTTTTTTTTTTCATTTACTAAGGGATTAGTACTCAACCAGCGGGGGTGTGGGGGCGGCAGCCCCCACCCATAATATTAGGTTAGGTTAAGTAAGGTTGTTAGGTTAGGCTAATGTCTTTCAAATCACTATCGGGGAGGGGGGTGTCTCAACATCGATCGATAGGCCTAATGGGGAAAATAGGTTTTCCCGAGATTTCTAATTAATTACAAACACTATATATTGATGGAAATGAACAATTTTGTTTATAAAAAAAACTCGGAAAATTTGTGGTATTAAAATAAAAAAAAATCCGGGTTTGCTTCAAGGAGATGTGGAGGGCATGAAGGGATGGTCTGAGTATTGGTTAAGGCCTTTTCATCCAAAAAAATGCAAGTACATGCGGATTGGGACAAGCAAGATAGACAAGGTAGGATACAGTATGTATGAAGCGATGGAGGAAGTGAATGCACAAAAGGATATAGGAGTAGTGATAGACAATAAGTTAAATTTTTCAGAACATTTAGCGGAAAAGATAAACAAAGCCAATAGAATTGTAGGGCTGATAAGGAGGACATTTGTGACACTTGACGAAGAAATATTCAGGAATCTCTATACAGCGCTGGTTAGGCCGCACCTGGAATATGCGAACCAGGTCCTGGACCTCGGCCTGTTACTCTTTATATTAATTTCTGCAACATTCGTGGACTTTCCTCTAACTTTCACTCTGTTGAGCACCATCTCTCCTCCTACAAACCTGATCTTCTCTTCCTCACCGAAACTCAGGTGTCTGTAGCAACATCCAGCAGCCCCTTCTCTGTATCCTCCTACTTTCTCTATCCTAGTTTCAAAGCCAAAGGTGGATGTTGTGCATATGTGCACAACAAACTCACTTGCTCTCGTGTTCCCAATTTCGACTCCTCTGAATTCTCAACTTTATGGCTCAAACTTTCCTGTCATTCTCTTACTAAATATTTCTATGCTGTCTATCTTTCCCCTAACTCTACCAACTTTCCCAAATTCTTTGACTATCTAAACTCTACAGTGGAACACATTCTATCCATTTCTCCTTTCTCAGAAATCTCCATCTTAGGAGATTTCAACGTTCACCACCGCCAATGGCTCTCCTCTCACACTACTGATCCACCTGGTGAACAAGCCTATGTCTTTTCTATCCTAAATGACCTAGAGCAGTTAGTTCAGCAACCCACCCGTATCCCGGATCGCATCGGAGATCGGCCCAACATTCTTGACCTGTTTCTAACTTCTAACCCTTCTTCTTATACTGTCGATCTTTTCTCTCCTTTGGGCTCCTCCGACCATAAACTTATCTCTGTCACCTGTCCTATCTCTCCAGTACGGCCACCCGATCCTCCTAGCCAGCGGCGCTTGTGGCACTTTGGCGCTGCCGACTGGGAGGCTCTTCGGCAGTACTTCTTTGATTTCCCATGGAATGATTTCTGCTTCCATGGCCGAGGACCCTCGGAGAGTGCTGAACGCATTACCGAGGTAATCCTATCGGGCATGGAAGCATACATTCCATTCTCTTTCTCTCAGACTAATGCTAACAAATCTTGGTTTACTCACGCCTGTTCTACTGCTGTCCGCAATAAGGAGGAAGCATTCAAACGGTACCAACGCCTTAAAACTCAAGAGTCATTCTTCATATGTTTCTGCCCGGAATCAAGCCAAATCTGTTCTTCGACTTGCCAAACACTCTTTCATCAATAATAAATGCACTGAACTATCCAACTCTAGCTCTTCCCAAGCTTTCTGGCATCTAGCCAAAAACCTCTCCAACAATTTCTCTTCCTCGTCTTTCCCTCCCCTTTCCCACTCTGATGGCACAACCATCACTTCTTCCTCTGACAAAGCTAAACTCTTCGCTCAAACTTTTGCTAGAAACTCCACCTTGGATGATTCCGGTGCTATTCCTCCCTCTCCGCCCTCCTCTCTCTTACTTATGCCTAATATCCTAATCTCTTCTAAAGATGTACTTTCTACCCTCTCTGGGCTTAACACTAATAAGGCGTACGGTCCGGACGGTGTTCCTCCTGTTGTTCTCAAAAACTGTGCTTCCGTGCTGACTCCCTGCCTAGGCAAACTCTTTCGTCTCTGTGTATCCTCTAACGTCTTCCCTTCATGCTGGAAGTTTGCTCACATTCAACCTGTCCCAAAGAAGGGTGACCGCTCTCAACCCTCCAACTATCGTCCAATTGCTCTCATTTCTTGTCTTTCTAAAGTTTTTGAAACTATTCTTGCTTCCAAATTTCTTAAGCATTTCTCTTCTCATAATCTGCTCTCAGATCGCCAGTATGGCTTCCTTAAGGGTCGCTCTACTGGTGATCTTCTTTCATATCTTACTAACTCTTGGCCATCCTCCTTTCGGGACTTCGGTGAGACTTTTTCTATTGCACTAGACATATCGAAAGCCTTCGATAGAGTCTGGCATAAATCTTTAATTTCTAAACTACCCTCCTTCGGTTTCTATCCCTCCATCTGTGCCTTTGTCTCTAATTTCCTTTCCGGCCGTTCCATAGCCGCGGTTGTGGACGGCCATTGTTCACTTCCTCACCCTATAAACTCCGGTGTTCCTCAGGGCTCTGTCCTATCTCCTATTCTCTTTCTAATTTTTATAAATGATCTCCTTAACTGTACCTTAATTCCCATCCATTCATACGCAGACGACTCAACCTTACACTACTCCATTACTTTTTCAGAACGCCCCAGCCAGCAATCCCTCAACGACAAACGTAATGAAGCCATAGAACTCTTAAATTCTGATCTAAATACTATTTCCAATTGGGGCAGAGAAAACCTTGTTAACTTTAATGCTTCCAAAACCCAATTTCTCCATCTATCTACCCGTCAGGATCTCCCAGTGGACTATCCCTTATTCTTCAACAATACAAAAATCAACCCTTCATCTTCTCTCAATATTCTTGGTGTCTCTTTTTCTTCTGCTCTCATTTGGAAGGACCATATTACCAGTCTTGCTAAGGCAGCCTCCCAGAAGCTGGGTGTGCTCAACCGCCTTAGGGGGTTCTTTTCCCCTGCACAGCTTCTTGCTCTGTACAGGGGCATAGTGCGCCCTTGTATTGAGTATTGTTCACATGTGTGGGGAGGTTCCTCTCACACCACTCTCCTAGACAAGGTTGAAAGGAAGGCCTTTCGTATCATTAACTCCCGTCCACTCACCAACTCTCTGAAATCTCTCTCTCTCCGCCGCAATGTTGCATCTCTCTCGCTATTCTATCGCTACTATAATAATCAGTGTTCCTCAGAGCTATCCCAGTGCATACCGAATATTGATTGGCAGCATCAAATCGGCGACTCAGATTCAAAAGAGTTTATTGAGGCGGTACAGGATAGTTTTTTATTTCAATTCATAGACTCGCCTACTAGAGGTAATAATATCCTCGATTTAGTTCTCAGTAATAATGAACAAATGATAAATAATGTAGAGATAGGAGACCAACTAGGAAATAGTGATCATAAATCAATTTATTTTAACATACAATGGACAGGAAAGGCTAAAGAGAATACGACACTTATCCCAGATTTCAGAAAAGCCGATTATGGTGGATTAAGACGAGCCTTAAGAGTCGATCCTATGGTTAAACTATTAAGTGGACCCAGGTGCGCTAATGAACATACTCTCTCTCAGATACCTGTCTTAACTCAGGATAATTTGACAGCTACATATAATAATTTTATTTCTTCACTCCACAATGCGCAAAATAAATATATCCCCAAAAGAAAATTTAGATCAACACAGAACCAACCCAAATGGATGAATAATAGACTATTAGACCTTCTAGGAAAAAAAGAGAGGAATATATCGAAAAATTAAGAAAGGCGAAATTCACCTACTTGCTTACTATCAGAATCTATCAAGAGAGGTTAAAAAATGTATAAGGACAGACAAAAGAAATTATGAAATCAGGATAGCCAATGACTCAAAAAATAACCCTAAGGCTTTTTACCAGCTATATAAATCTAAAGTTAGAGATAAAATAGGCCCCCTTAAAACTTCGATAGGAGAAATGACAGAAAATTATTTAGAAATGTGCAGTACTGTACATTAAAGTCAGTTTCTATCCGTTTTCACTAATGAAAATTTGGCACAGATTCCAGAAGTCCGTAAGGTATATAGCGATAGTATAGAAAATAGGTTAAGTACGGTTACTATAAGTAGAAATGATGTGCTTAAGGAAATTGACAGACTGAAACCTGAGAAATCGCCTGGTCCCGATGAGGTATATGCCAGAGTATTAAAAGAATGCAGAGATGAGTTAAGTTACCCATTAACATTTCTTTTTAACAATTCATTAGAAACAGGTATAGTTCCAGAAGCTTGGAAGCTTGCAAATGTAGTTTCGATTTTCAAAAAAGGTGATAAATCAATAGCATCCAATTACCGCCCCATTAGTCTCACTTCAATCATAGGAAAGCTACTAGTCAATTATTGCTAGGAAAATGAGAAACCACTTAATCAATTCTTCTCAGCATGGATTCACTCAGGGACGTTCTTGCCTTACTAATTTGCTTAGTTTTTTCTCAGAGGTATATGAAGCAGTAGATAATGACAAGTCATATGATATTATATATTTAGATTTCAGTAAAGCTTTCGACAGAGTCCCTCATGAGAGATTGATGAGAAAGGTTGAGGTACATGGAATAGGTGGGGCGTTGTTGGGATGGATTAGGTAGGAAACAGAGAGTCAGCATAAATGGTACCAAGTCAGAGTGGGGAGCAGTCAAAAGTGGTGTCCCCCAGGGATCGGTATTAGGTCCCCTGTTGTTTCTTATATACATAAATTACCTAGATTTAGGTATAACTAGTAGGATAAGTAAATTCGCAGACGATACTAAAATGGGGAGATCAATTGATTCAGATAGCGATATAGAGTGCCTCCAAAGGGATCTAGATACCTTACATGAATGGTCAGTAAATTGGCAGATGAAGTTTAACATTGACAAATGCAAGGTATTAAAGATAGGGAAGATGCAAACAAATGTTAAATATAAACTAGCTAATTTAGAATTAGAAAATTCAGACTGCGAGAAAGATCTAGGTGTGTTTGTTAGCAATGATTTGAAGCCTAGAAAACAGTGTATAGGCGTTCGTAATAAGGCAAACAGGATTCTCGGGTTCATCTCTAGGAGTGTGAGTAACAGAACTGCTGATGTTATCTTAAAACTTTACTTGTCATTAGTGAGACCCCATATGGATTATGCTGTCCAATTTTGGTGTCCTTATTACAGAATGGACATAGATTCATTGGAGAGAGTACAGCATAGAATGACAAAAATGATCCATAATATTAGAAATCTTCCGTATGAAGAAAGGTTGAAGAAATTAGGTTTACATTCGTTAGAGAGACGCAGAGTTAGAGATATGATAGAGGTGTTCAAGTGGGTTAGTGGGATTAACAAAGGGGACATGACAAATGTACTAAAGCTCAGTGATAGCGAAAGAACTCATACCAATGGTTTCAAATTAGATAAATTTCGTTTCAGAAAAGATATAGGCAAATATTGGTTTGGTAACAGAGTTGTAGATGGGTGGAATGGACTACCAAGTGCTATAGTGGGATCTAAAACTGTAGGGAGCTTTAAGATAAAATTGGATAAGCATATGGACGAGAAGGGTTGGGTGTGAAGGGGGATCAGCCGGGTTGGGCCAATCAGCTCTCTGCAGACCCCCATAATCCTGCGTTAATCTCTAACCGTTTTGGTAAGATGATCCTCAGGGTATTAGAGTGTTGAGCCTATAATTGGGCTTTGTAATTGATTTGGGGTTGTGTGGGACAGGGATCTGCCTTGCTTAGGCCAATCGGCTTTCTGCAGACTCCCATTTTCTTATGTTCTTATACCACCTCCTTTACGTAGGGCACGTGGTACCCGTCTTGCAACTCAATCCCACCCCTACTCTGTGCAACTCTCCAACCCAAGAGTGAAACGTTACTCTCAAACTTTCTTCTACTCAACAGCTGAGCTCTGGAACTCTCTCCCAGAATCAGTCTTTCCCGCTTCCTATAACTTAAATTGCTTCAAACTCCGTGTGTCCAGGCATTTTGGCTCGAACGTCCCTTGATTTTGGCCCTGTCACTCTTTCAACTATGGGGGAGGCACTCGCTATAGGCAGTTATGCCTTTTGCCTCCCTCAATCACATAGAAAAAAAGGTGTGGGCTCCATATATGGTAAAGGATATAGCCTAGAAGCAGTGGAGAGCTAGCAAGCTAGTACCAACGTTGAAGAACGCGGGCTATGAGCAGAGGTTGAGGACACTGGGGCTTCCGACACTGGCATATAGGAGAAAGAGAGGGGATATGATAGAGACTTTTGAGATAGTGTCAGGAAAGTATGATGAGGATGTGTGTGAAGGTATCTTCTTGATGCGGGAGGGAACAAGAACGAGAGGACACTCTAAGAAAATTTACAAAGAAAGAAATAGGCTTGAGAAGGCAAAGAACTCATTTTGTGATAGAGTGGTAAATGAGTGGAACGCACTGCCCCAGTATGTAGTCGATTCCGAATCAATAAGGGAGTTTGAAAGTAATCTTGATAAAGCATGGGGAAGACAAGATTTGAAGTTTGATTATAAAGCAAAAATACAGAATAGTAAAAAATTTGCGTCTGCTACCTCCGCCGCCAACACCGTGAACGACCGCAGCAGTGCAAATACTGGTACTGAGCTGGATACACAGGCCTAGTTTGCCTTTTTGTGTAATAGGGGAGAGCATAGGGTGAATCTAGATGTGAGGCTGGATGGGGAAATATTGGAACAAGTAGTGTTTTAAATATCTAGGAGGAACGATAAGCAGGAGTGGAGGTACCGGTATGGAAGTGGAGGTAAAACAGAGAGTGTGTGAAGGAAGGAAGGTTTTCGGAGCAATGGGAAGTATGTGGAAGACGAGAAATCTCGGAGTGAAAGTAAAAAGTGCACTGTATCAAGGAATTGTTGTGCCAACAGTGATGTATGGGGCTGAAACATGGGCTCTGAAGAAAAAGGAGAAAAGAGGGTTGGATGTGATGGAGATGAGCTGCTTGAGGAGTATGTGTGGAGTTTCTCGTAGAGACAGATTGAGGAATGAAGAGATACGTAGGAGAGTGGGGCAGCAGGAACATTTGTCAGCCAGAGTGGACAGAAGGGTGCTGAGCTGGTATGGTCATGTTGAACGAATGGGAGATGAAAGGCTTACAAAGAGAATATGTGAGTCAGGTACAAGGGGCGATAGAAGGGCAGGAAGACCCCCATTGAGATGGAGAGACTGTGTAAGAAAGGCTTTGGATGATAGAGGAATGACTATAGATCAGGCAGGGGAAGTGGTGGTGGAGAGAAGTGAATGGAGAATGCTTGTGAATAGTTGAGTGAACACGTGGTCATTTGGAGTAAGGGGTCGGGCGCAAGTTGGACTAGATAATAGTCCATCAGGCGCCTGGCCCGGGGAGACGATTAATATGAAGGGTGCGCCTGGAAGTGTGGTGGGAGGGCTTGTGGCTTTGGCTCCGCTGCATGTCTTCCTGCCGAGATCGGAACCTCTCCGGGTGGTCGGAGGCCAGGGGGAGTGCTGGAGCGACCTTGGTGACCCTGGTCTCTGGGTATTTTCCTGGGTGACCTGGATGTGTGTGAGTATTGTGTTTTTTATCTGTGTTTATTTGTTGTTTTAGCCTATGTTGTTTTTGTGTTTTCCCTGTTCTTGCTCTGTCTTGAGTCGGCTACCCCCAAAATGAGGATTGGGCCTGAGCATATAGATAGATAGATACTGTAAGAAACTGTAATATATCTCAATAATTTGGTAATGTTACAATATATTTTTACATTTTACATTAAAAAATAGGGTTTAATGTTATTTTAATACCACAAATTTTGTTGATATATTTGAAGATAAATATTGAATCTATATGCTCTAAAGATCATAAGAAAATTTGTTTTAACCCTCGGCAAAACCTAATAAAAAAATGTGGTACTAAAATTTCTTTTTCGTAACAAGGTTGTCAATACGGTACTTTCAGTCATTGATAGCTCTAAAGATCATATGAAAATGTGTTAAACCCTCGGAAAAACCTAATATAAAAGTATGGTACTAAAATTTAATTTTCGTAACAAGGTTGTCAATACGGTACTTTCCCGTTATCAATGTACAATCAAGCTGAAGATTGCAGAGTAAACACCATAGACTTCATCGACTTTACTTTCACCTTCGTATAATCGACAGCCAATTTTTTTATTTTTTATTAAGGGGTACTCAACCAGCAGGGGTGTGGGGGCGGCAGCCCCCACTCATAATACTAGGTTAGGGTAGGTAAGATTGTTAGGTTAGGCTAATGTCTTTTCAAATCACTATCGAGGCAAGGTGTCAAACGACGCTGGTTTTTTGAGTGATAATGCAAATTAACTTTTTGTATAGGCTAGCCTAATGATAACAGAAACTTCCCAAACCCTTTTTTTTTTTAAGAAACAAAAAAGATAAATTGGCACAATTTTGGTCTCCATATGTTCCATCTTGATTGCCTTTAGATTGCAGGAAATGCTGTTTTAGACACCTAAATTCTCAAAAAAATCCGGGGGGGCATGCCCCCGGACCCCCCTAGAGCTCGCGCCTTCGCGCTATATTGATAACAAAATAATAAACCATAATGATAACACAATTCATATTTTGTGGATTGACACCCTGTCGAGGGGCTGTCTCAACATCGATCGATAGGCCTAATGGGGAAAATAGGTTTTCCCGAGATTTCTAATTAATTACAAACACTATATAGGCCTATTGATGCAAATGACCAATTTTGTTTATAAAAAACACTGAAAATTTGTGGTATTAAAATAGGCCTAGGCCTAATTTTTTTCCAAAAATAGTCCACTAATATACTAGGTTAGGTTAGGTTAGGTTAAAAATATTGTTCAATGTTTCTTAGTAGGCCTAGGCTAAATAGGCATCTGAAAAACGGTTCCTCCCGCTACACAGAATCTTAGCCTACCCAACAAATCACCTGAAAAACTCGTAAATGGTTGGTGATATACTTTTACCACTAGTAAAAAATTTGCGTCTGCTGACGCCGCCGCCAACACGTGAACAACCGCAGCAGTGCAAGTACTGGCACTGAGCTGGATACACAGGCCTAGTTTGAATTTTTCCAGAGGATCTAGGCCTACTGTAAGATTAAGTCAAGGGGAGGGGGCCCGCCGCCTGGGGGTGCTGTAAAATCGTGATTCACCCAACAAATGGCGCCATTTAACGCCATATCTCCAGATTAATGAATAGGGCCTAATGGGTAGCCTAAGTTAATGCAAATCCTCCACTCAAACCATGAAAAACGACAATATAACACTAGGCCTAGGCCTAGCCTATTCCTTGAAAAAAAGCTAGGCCTAGGCCTATAAAGGAAACTTGGTAAACAAGGCTGAGTGTTACCGGCCTATGTTAGGGAAAGCAGCAGCAGTTAGTCACTTAGTTGGTTATAAACTCTACTAGCCTATACACTAACCTTTAAACCTCAGGACGCGCCTTTACTTCTTCTTTTTCTTGAACCCGCCTTGCCATGATGCTATCATCTTACAGACCACAGGGCTGGCCATTTTTTCGGCGCTGACTCAGATTACTTTGGTAAAAAGTGCTTACCTATTGCTTAGGCTACCTATTGAATGATAGTGGGGAATTAAGAAGCAGGCTTCTTGTGTGAACCCCACCTCCAAAGACTGGTCAGCCAATATTATCTAGGTTATTTTATTGTGCTTGTCGTATCTGGCTTTAAAAGTGGCAATCGGTGGCGCTGTAATCACACTCTCTGGGAGTGCGTTCCACTCATCTATAACTCTGATAGAGAACCAATTCCCCTTTAATGTTGTTCTCCAATGGTCTGGATTGGAGAGTTTCAGCGAGTGGCCCCGTAGGTTGTTGTTGTTCGTGAAAAACCTGGTGTATGGGATGTCCTCAAAACCGTGTAGAAGTTTGTAGGTTTCTATCATGTCTCCTCGTTTTCTGCGGTCACTTAGTGTCTGGAGGCCAAGATGCTTACATCTTTCTTCGTAGGGTAACTCTTCCAGGTTCGGGACCATCTTGGTTGCTGTTCGCTGCACCCTCTCAATAGCCTGTATTTTATTTTATTTTTTTATTTTTTTTATATTCCAACTACTCCCTCTCGGGCATAGGCTGAGAGCCTGTACATTCCACCGCTCAACACGGTGAAGCCCGTGAGGTCTTGTTCCAGTCTGGGGAGTGAGACATGTGAAGCATCCATTATGGCTCGAAGCAGCTCCATCTCTGAAGCGGCTGGTTGCTTCGCTCAAGTGCTTCACCGTCTCACCCTCCAGACTCAGACCCTCACTCTCAGAACGCCACCTATTGAGCAGTATGTCCTTAATTAGGTAGGGTGACCAACATTGGACACCAAAATCGAGGATCGGGCGCACCATAGAGTGGTACAAGGATTGTCCAATATATAAGGAAAAGTTCCTCTTGATTATGCCCAAACGACTATTTGCTTGTGCAGCGATTTTAGCGACGTGTGCTGAGGATTTTAGGTATGACGATATCATTATGCCCAAGTCTTTTTCATTTGTAGATTTCTGGAGTGTTATCCCGCGTAGCTGGATAGCTCGGGTTGTTGTGCCCAATGTGCATAGTCTTGCATTTGTCTGCATTAAATGTTAAGAGCCATTTCCTGCTCCATTCGTTCAGTCTCTCCATGTCTCTGCGAAGGGTTTCGACGTCTGCCTCTGTCCTGATGGTTTTATATATCTTTGCGTCGTCTGCAAAAAGACTATAGTTGCTGATTCAGGGTTAGTAACAAGGTCATTGAGATAGATCAAGAAGAGAATTGGGCCCAGTACTGATCCTTGATTAATTCCACTCATCACCGGTAGCCAATCCGACGGGGATCGATTTCCTTATGGTAACCCTGTGGAACTGATCTGAAAGGAATGCTTTGATCCACTTCAGGATGTTTCCATCTATTCCCATTGCCTCCAGTTTGGTGTGAAGTCTCTGGTGGGGAACTCGGTCGGAGGCCGTTTCACAGTCCAGATAGTTTATGTCCACGCAGTTACCGCTGTCAACATCATTCACTAGGTCGTCGATGTAGCACAGCATGTTCGTGAGGCACCTCCTGTTGCTCCTAAATCCGAGTTGTGCGTCGCTGATGAGGTTGTTCTCAGCAAGATGTCCCACAATGACTTGTCGTACGATACCCTCCAAGACTTTGGACACTATAGCCTTCATGTTAGTGATACTGGCCTGTAGTTTAGGGGTTCGGTCTTGCTACCTTTCTTCAGAATGGGGGAGATGTTAGCCCTCCTCCAGTCGCTTGGAACATCGCCCGTCATGATGGATGTGCTGAAGATGTCCTGTAGTGGGTCACACAAAATGCATTCTTTGAGGGTCACCGGAGACACTCCATCTGGCCCTGGTGCCTTACTGGCGTTGAGTTCTTGTAGTCGTTTCCTAACTGCTTCCCTAGTTATTATGATATCCTGCACTTTGGGTCCCTGGAATATTGTGTCCGGCACTGGTGTTGCTCCGTTTGTATCCTCCTGCACAAATACTCCGTTGAATGCCTTGTTCATTACTGTTATGCCAGGTTTTTACTGAGGTTGATTGGTTTGAATAAGTGGATTCTTCCTAACTGGAGAAGTCGAAATTGTTTTACCACAGACACAGAAAGTAATAGAGGATGATTATAACAAGACATGCATTCATAATATTCTATTTATTGGCACAAGAATATTGCATACTTAAGTCTAGAATAAATGGTCAAGAACAACAATAACAGATGCACGAACGAGGCTCCACTACGTCTGACTCGTAAGACTGGGTTATTCTATGCAATATCTAGGTGAATATTGTGAACCGCATTCTAATCGAAGTATTACACTTGTCCTGTATCTATTTCAGAGATAAGGGTAGCACTTGTGCTAAGATAGGCTACGTGGTGATTATATATACAAACTTTTGGTTTTGATATGCGTAGAGTTTTTCTGGGTTGGAAGCTGAATGTAATTATTTTTCTGAGTTAATTCACTATGGTGCTTATGCATAAGTTAACTGGAATTTATTTGTTATTTTCTTTACCAGAATTATTATCAGTACTTCCCTGATTTATTTGGGCTTCATTAGTACTTTCTTCTCTCGCTTTTTGCGTAAGCTCGTAGTATCCACTGTTTCGAGAATATAGGTTTGAGTCCCGGAGGGAAGAATGAAAACCTAATATATAGTAGTGGCCCCGAAATCATTGACGATATGCCTATTAGTATAATAGCCCTCTTTCAAGCACCCGCGGTCAGCGTGTTTGAAACACCCGCCGCTGGGAGAAAGAGTCCTCATCATAAGTGTAATGCTAATTCTCTTATGGAATCGTCTTTATGATTGGGTACTCACTACGAAAGAACTTTGTAAAAAATAAAAAATAAAAATTAACTTAATTATCAACTCTGCGTAAGCAGAGTGGTATCGCCCCCCGTATAGTGGTACATGCTAACCGAAATGTCTGTCTGTCTGTCTGTCTGTCTGTCCGAGAACTCCTAGGCCGTTTGACGGATTTTCACCAAACTTCACACGAACCTTCGGTGCGTGAATTCGACGGTAATTAAAAACAGATTTTTTGAATTTGTGCAATAGTTATGATCTTAGGTTCTAAAAATGGTTCCCCCCCCCCTTCAGGACCCCCACCGCCCGCCCTGTACCTATTCCCTGTGTGTGTGTATGTGCCCCTACGGGGCACATAGAAAGCCACATATACACATGTCTAAGATGTGATGATAATAGTGAGACGTATGTCTGTTTTTCCGAAAACTCCTAGACCGTTCGACGGATTTTCACACAAACTTCTAACGAACATTTGGTGGGTGAATGCGACGGTCAGTCAAAAAAAATGTTTTGAATTTGTGCAATAGTTATGAACTTAGGTTTTAAAAAAAAAAATGGCCCCCCCCCTCATTGATCCCCCCCTCTCCCCTACCCCCACACCGCCCCGCCCGTACTCACTCCCTCCTCTCTAGCAATGATGACGGCATTCTGAATTTTGCATTCAATATATATATTAGAATTGTAATGCCCTCGAAAATATCCCGCAACCCCAATAATGTACTGCCCGAGTTGACGTCTGGTATAGTGTAAAATAGTCGTTGATGGGAAGTCTAATAAACTAATCAGGTGAATCACCACGAGACTATCACCTGGTTCTTACAAAGAGGACTAAGGTTACTATACTATTGTACGTCCGTGGTAGTACAGTGGGTTAGTGCGCGGGCCTGGTTGACCTATGGAGGCCATGGTCACTAACCCTAACATTGGCCACCCTGTGCAACCTTCCATGCCACCTTTTTTCCAGACCACCCCTGATAAATGTCCTATGCAAACCCTATCCAATGCTCAAATGAAGGTACATGCACCACACAAACCACACACGCCCCCCCTCTGAAATTCCGTTTTCTATGGTTACCCCTCTTCCAACCACAGCCGAAATGTCACAGGTACCCCTCCCCTCCGCGTTTTCTATGCCCCACCCTGACACACAGAAAACGAACATACCCACACACACTAATACAAACCACAGGCCAGGACCCCATCTAAACTGCAATCCCATCATTATCAGCCATGCCATCATCCAAGACAAATGCCATATTCCACCCCACCATCAGAAATGGGTTAACCTTCGCCCCATTCCTCAAACCTCTATGATCTTGACTCCCACTAACATGTCAAACCATCAGGACCGCTGCCTCATCCAGCCCGCAATCATTTCCTCCCAAACCAACAACATATTAATAGCCAATATCTCCGAAGAAGTACTCACTTTACCCAAGGGCCTCATTATCGCGGACCTAGAGACTTTTGATGACCTAACCGTACCCCCCACCAATGCCCCCAATAGTTTGAAGTTAACCTCCCTTCCCGAATCCCTTTCAGACCAACAAAAACAAAACATGTATTCCCTACTGCTGGAGGTTATCGACGTTTTTGCCCAAACCCCCACCGAAATAGGACAGACCAACCTAGAACAACACGCCATAAACACCACAGGACCGCCTTTGCGTCAGCCCTCCCGCAGGAAGAACCCCCTTCAGCGGCAAGAAGAAGAACAACAAGTGCAAGAGATGCTGGATGCAGGCATTGCTACTCCCTCCATTAGCCCTTGGTCTTCCCAATTGGTGCTGGTGAAGAAGAAAGATGGGTCCACTCAATTCTGCGTGGACTATCGGCGATTAAACGATGCAACGATCAAAGACGCCACCCCCCTTCCACGTATCGACGACTCCCTCGACTCACTCCACGGCTCTAAATGGTTCACCACGTTGGATTTTCAAGCCGGGTACTGGCAAGTTCCCATAAAACCAGAAGATCAGCAGAAGACAGCATTCTCCACCAGCGGCGGTCACTTGTACGAATTCATTGTACTACCATTTGGCCTCTGCAATGGCCCTGCCACCTTCTCCTGCCTGATGGAATCAGTACTCAAAGGACTAACTTGGGAAACCTGCCTCGCCTATTTAGACGATGTATAGTTTACTCTGGTACCTGGAAGGAACACCTACACCGATTGAAACAAGTACTCCAACGAATAAGAGAAGCCGGATTAAAACTCAAACTCTCAAAATGCGAAATAGCAAGGAACAAGGTTGACTTTTTAGGTCACGTAATATCCGAGCAAGGGATTTCCCCCAACCCCCAGAAGCTATCTGCCATCCATAACCAACAACCCTCCACCACAGTCAAAGGAGTCCGCTCATTTCTGGGGTTAGCCACCTACTACAGACGTTTCGTCCCCCACTTCGCCGAAATAGCCCGCCCACTACATCAACTTACCCATAAGGACACAGTATTTTCTTGGACATCTGAGAGAAACGCAGCATTCGAGAAGCTGAAAGAAAAGCTAGTGCAGTATCTGTATCATTTCCCGACTACCAGCAACCTTTTCGTCTCTACACGGACGTGTCGTTATACGCCATTGGAGCCGTTCTCGCCCAAGTCCAAGAAGGACGGGAGCATGTCATTGCCTATGCTAGCTCTACTTTAAATCTAGCTCAACAAAATTATGCTGCCACCAAACGGGAATGCCTAGGAGTCATTTGGGCCCTCAACCACTTCCGGTCCTTCGTACTAGGAGCGAAACTGGACATCATTACCGACCACCAATCTTTGCAATGGCTACGGAAATGCGAAACCAATTCAGCCTTACTAGTACGATGGAGAGAAACACTCGAAGAGTACGACTTCACGATACAGTATCGACCAGGGAAACTCCACACCAATGCTGACGCCCTCTCCCATCTCCCTGTACCAGAAAGCCCCCCCACCAACCTGGCCGCCTTACAACAAACAGATTTTTCCAACACTTCCGTAGTGCAGAACCTACCCATACCAGCTGTCCCGCTCCTACATTCCTGGGAAAGCAGAATCAAGCCCCCTTGGATACCCAAGCCTATATTCTCGAAGTTGACACGTTGGGGAGATCAACTCGCCACAGAATCCGGCCATATAGTCATTGACCCCACACTCGCCCAAAACTACATGATTGCAATCCATGAAGGGAACGGAATTCACCTCGGTTGTTACGTCCTGGGATATATAAACACTGGGCTCTTTCTATTGGACTAGGTATGCGGCAAAAAGCAACAACGGAAAACGCTAGATCCCACCCTTTTCTATAAACCCAGGCAACAAACCACCCTAAACCGTCAAGAGTCCTGCCTGGACAACAAGGTATCCTATGACTCGGTTACAGGGTGCACACACTATAGACTGCTGATAGTCAAGCAGGCTATATAAAAGATCACACAATTAAGTTGACTTAAAGCTTCAAGGAAAAGATAGATAACGGAATTCTATCTATCTATCTATCTATATGCTCAGGCCCAATCCCCATTTTGGGGGTAGCCGACTCAAGACAGAGCAAGAACAGGGAAAACACAAAAACAACATAAAAAAAAAAAAAAACACAGATAAAAAACACAAACTCTCACACATCCAGGTCACCCAGGAGAAGACACAGAGACCAGGGTTACCAAGGTCGCTCCAGCACTCCCCCGGCCCCTGACCACCCGGAGAGGTTCCGATCTCGGCAGGCAGACATGCAGCGGAGCCAAAGCCACAAGCCCTCCCACCACACTTCCAGGCACACCCTTCATATTAATCGTCTCCCCGGGCCAGGCGCCTGATGACCTATTATCTAGTCCAACTTGCGCCCGACGGAATTAAATTGCAGAAACAATTTAATAACAAACTAGAAGAAAGTACATTTAACGTTACGTTAATTAATACAACTAATCACCCCTGCGTGAAAGAAGGTGAAAGCAAACAGTCCTCAAAACATCGTACAGGTAGACAAGATGCAGGTTTCTAAACTGCATGCGGCTACTGTAGGATCTGATGCTTAGCAAAGAAAGTAAGTTACGGATTTAGAGAACTCTTAACTCATAAGCAGGAATAAATACTAGTGATAGGCCATACAGTGTATAATGGCATAGATATAATTAAATAAAGGCAGCAACTCGCAACATAACCACATACAGGTGTGCATTTATTAGTGGCCCCTCCATCATTGACGAACATGCCTATTACATAAGGCATCCTCTTCAAACACTAATCCGCCGTAGTTTGAATCTACCGCGCAGAGCATTTAAAAACTGAGGAGCCTTCATCATGAGCGCACGCGACCTCACTCATGGCTTCAGTCATTATGAATTGGGTTCTCACTACGAAAAAACTTCGTAAAAAATAAAAAGAAAAAGAAAATAAGAATAACTATCCAATAAGCTTTCCATCATATCGTGGATGTACTTGTGTGGATTTCTGACCAGACGCTGAATCAGGCGTCATTCCTCCTTCTTTGCTCTGCGCTCAGCCTGCCCGGACGTACCTTTCAGGCTCCGCTGGTTCCGCATTCGTTGCGTCCCTAGTGAGTTTTTTCTCATTTGTTTACTCTAGGATGTATCGAGTAAGGTTAGGATAGGCGTAGCAGGAGTGTCCTGGGCTGGTTGCCCGCAGTGCAGTGTATTTTGGGTCGTGTGTATGGGGCATCTATTTCGGATGTACCCTCGTGGTCCTGTTGTGGACACGTGAACTTTTCACAGTTGTGTTAGTTGGTGATGCAGGCGGCTTTCATTACGCGTTAATTATTGCTGCCTTTTATCCTTCTGATGAGGTAAGCTGTGTGTTTGCTGACGTTCCCAGCGTATTTTTCTTCACTTAGTGAAGTTTTTTCTGGGTCCGTGTCAGGCTTCCCGGGGTGGGAAGTTATCGCTTCGGTGGTGTGTTGGCGGTGGTTCCTGTTGTGATATTCCAGTGTGTGTTTATATTTCAACTATTTTCATGCCGTCTACCTAGGCCTAGCCAGCCGCTCGTAGCTTTGCCACATGTCTAGTGTTATTATTTATTTTATAAATATGCCCTACTGTGTCATGTGTATCCGGGTTTTAGTTGTGTATTGGCTAATTCCTCGGACTATAATTGTTTCCTGGTTTAGTTGTGTATTGGCTAATTCCACGGATTATGTTGTGACCTTGGTTAGTCGTGCGTGTCTCTCCTCGTGTCGTATTGTTCAGATGGTGTCTGTTCAGGGTGGGGTTTGCCTTCCGGCGGGTTTTTTCTCGGTTTCACCATGAAAAATCCTGACCGATGAGCAGTGTTGGGCCACACGTGGTTTTTAACTCTGGCTGGTTCCCCGGCGTGGGGAGGTGTCTGTGGCTCTCCAGGACTGCGTCTCTGTGGGTGCCTGGTTTCAGGCCTCCTTTAAATTCCCGGCGGGATGGCTGTACCCATCCTTACATATATATAGATATATATAAAGAAACGACGTTCTTGAGAACACTCGTTTTTTATAGGTTTTTCTACCTGGTTTACGACAACCACATGGAAAACCTAGCTGTTGTTGAGGCGTTCCTCCCCGGCGATCTTTTACAAAGAAGTGGGGTCAGGAACTTGTGGGGTTAACTTTTAGACTTCTCACCCGGCGGGTGCACCTGAGCAGGGTGGGATAAACGACTTAGGTCTCATATAGTTAACCAATCCATTTGAGTGATACTCTGTGTATCGCTGCCTTTACTCTTACGGCAATTGAAGGTTCAGTGAGGTTTAACCAAATTGATTCCCACACCCGGCGGGTGCCCCTAAGTGGAGGAACTAAGGAATTTAAACAAATTCAATTTCGATTAACCTTAATTGGGTGATACTTTCAGTATCGCCGCCTTCTATTTTTACGACGATCGTTTGGGACAATTCGTTAAAAAAATCAGATCTCGTATATTCCTGCCCTGGGCTATTCTACTAAAATATTTCAAGGGCCGGCGTCTTTATGAGGGGGGCTTTGTTACAAAATTGAATCTTGAGACAGTCACCACCTCCTACAGACTATAAGTGCCATACTGGACCATTATATCAGAGGGTATTCTTCATGTTCTTTAGCTAAGAAGATTTGTTTAGCCTCTTTACACCCAGCCGCGTAGCGAGATGTGTTAGCTGTGTCTTTGCATCCCGTTACCCGGCGGGTTATTAACACTTGTATGCGAACACGTGGGTTAACCTTATGAGCATTAATTCCTGGAAATTTTTCTTTATTTTTCCAGAGCTGAGCTCCGGCGGACCAATACAGACCCGGCGGTAGTTTCCTCACACCAGTCTCTGTCATGGCTACTGTGGCCCCAGTTTTTGCCCTGTGCATTACCCCTACTTGCGCGGGTATCCCAATTTTTGCGCATACCCTTTGCATAAGGTGTGTTAGATGTCTAGACCGTTCAAGGGGTCTCTGGGTTACACTTAATTGTTCCTTTTGCTCCCAATTAGCCAATAAAGTCCTGTGTGACAATGACAAGACCGCGGCGGTAGCGTTGAGAGAGGTCAGACAACAAATGTCGGCCTACACTACCATTGTCGCACATAAGTCACTTCAATGTGACAACGTCCCACTTTGGGATAAGTTGCTGTCAGAGCACCCTCCCCCTAAAAGTACCTCTAGAGTAACGGGTTTTAAGCCGACAGAGACTAGCCAGGGTTCTGTATCGTCTGTGGATACGTCTAAACGCCCGAGAGAGCCTACTCCCCCGGCAGCCACCTCCTCGTCGCAGGCGAGATCGAGGTCAAGGTCACCTCTCAGACAGCGGTCTTCAAGTCGGGCCTCTTCCCCGGCTAGTAAGAAGTGTAAGACTGAAGCTTCCCCCAGTGGCCATGGTGGTGATTCTTCCAAACCTAGGTCTAGTTCGCGGTCACACCGTAGCCACAAATCCTCCAAAAAGGATTCCCATAAGAAGTCCTCTCGACATTCTACTAAGTCTAGTGCATCTCATCGTACCTCTACACCTGAAAATGTTTCTGTTACAGCCTCAGAGTATAGTGAAGCGCCTGTCCCTAAACAAGATTTACCTATTGATATTTTAACCCTAGAAACGGAAAGTTCAGGAAATTCAATAATTGAGAATGTTTCAGACTCTCAAGAGAGCGTAGGCCAGAGCCTCGGTGTTTGGCGGTTTGCTCAGCCAGGGTCTGACCATCCACGTCCGACTCATATGAGTCACACAGTAGCCGATGTCCACAGGGACGCGGCGACCCCATCCTCTATCCCTGACTTATCTTGGAAACAAGGTGCCCCTGCCTCGGCGGGGTCTTCTCAGGAGGATCGGGAGGAACAAGATGAAGTGTCATTAATTTCAGATAGGGAGGGACAAGGGTCAGGCTCAGGCCTGGACGCCGCCCATGATAATACTGATTCACCTGAAAGTTCTGCATCTAACCAGTTTGTTACAGCACAAGAAATTGATGGGTTACTTACTCATGCTCTATCAAAATTCTTTAATCAACAACGAGAAAACCCCACAATGGACTTGGGGGCTCCCTTGACAAGTTCTGCGGTACGGCCTCTGATAACGTCAATCGATTTATCTAAGATTCCTAACCCTCCTACTCTGTCACCGGCAGGGAGCTCTAAGCCAGCTACGGCGGCATTCACTACGTCAAATGTCAGGGTCATTACGGATGTTAATCCACCCCCTCTAGACAAAGCGCCTCTTAGAAAGGTAGCTATGCCCCTGCTTTATGGGCCAGACGAGTCATGGGTCCCTTTGAACCCCTCTAAGCCAGAGCTTGCCCAGCCTACCTTGTCAGGGGAACTCCCGGTACCACGTGAGTGGTTTATCCAGGGAAATAAGTCAAAGAAATTAAGGGCATTGGATGCCTTGGGTAATGTTTTGGACGTAAATATCAAGGCTATACCTAGTTATTATCATCAGGATTATTTTGTTTATGCATCTAAGCCTGCTTTACCCCCTGCCTCAGCTTCAAAACTTTTTTCAGACTGGTCTAAGCTGGATGGGTTTAATGATATTAAGGCTCTGTCGGCTCTTACTCCTGAACTAGATTTACAGACCGTCACAGACGAGACAGCTAATCCAGTGTTGAAGGTGGGACAGTTGGGACCAGGACCTTGGGTGGATTGGGAGGTAGAGGCTCAAAACTTTGCAACCACTTTCACTTCTAAATCTTCCCACCAGATCCCTCAGGATACACATTCATGGTTCTCCATGCCGGTAGGTTCTGCCGGCGGAGTTCCGTCAGCTTTATTTTCTTTTCTAGCTGCCCCTAAGATTAATCTTTGTGAACTAAAGGAACCATTCACTACCCCTACCCCTTCTCACCTAGACAGAGAATTTAGGCTAAGGGGAAAAGCTTTCCGCCTGTTTTCACAGTACATAGTTTCTCAACAGGTGGCTAAGTCTTTACTCAGGTCTACTCAGGCAATCGCAGACGCGGATGCTCGAAGATCAGTTGAGTTATCCCGGCGTCTGATTCTTCAGTCGTCGATTCAATCCTTAGGTGACATACGCACAGCCTTACTTGAGGCGGTGCGAGCACGACAGGATCTTAGGATGTCATTAGTTCGCAAGCTGCCTGATCGCATTGCTAACCAGATGGTAATGTCCCCAGTACTTACGCCTTCTTTAATGTCCCCTGATGTATGGCGAACAGTGTTTAACATGGCACAGGCCGTGAAGCACAGTCCCGCACAGGCTAAGAAACCTGCATTTAACTTCCCCAAACCTAAGCCTCCTACTAAAGCTCAGCCAGGGGGTTCTAAGCCGTTTCTTCCGCCTAAGTCCTCCCAATCCCCCCTGGGTCAGTTCAGGCATAGACAGAGAGGGTTTTCAGGACAGAGGGGACGCGGCCAGTATAAGCCGGGGCAGGGCCAGTCTTCGGCCCACACCAGCCAGCCGGCGAAGCGTCCAACACCACCAAACCCACCATAAAAAAACTAAAGTCTTTCTCACTCCCAGTGCCTGTCTTAGAGCCGGAGGAACCGAGGGAAGTACAGCCGGCAAACCCTTGTCTGCTAACTGGGTCGTTCCGAACGTGTCACCAAGCATGGCCGTTAAAAACCTGGGCACGGATGGTGGCACGCAAAGGCATCACTTGGCAGTGGCTCCGGCGACCTCGCTTACGTCAGCCGACAACCGCAAATTGTGTTTCATTAGAGGTGGAGTCGCTGGTCCAGGAGATGATTGCCAAGAATGTCATCATCCCGGTCCCTCCAGATTACCCTGTATTCACGTCAAAACTGTTTTTGGTTCCCAAACGGGACAGTGTTCAGATGAGGCCGGTCGTAGACCTGTCTTATCTGAATCTTCACATTTACAACGAGTCTTTCAGAATGTTAACAGTTCATCAAATCAGGCTAACACTTCCGCCGGGAGGCTGGATGTGTTCCCTAGACCTGACAGACGCCTATTGGCACGTGTCGGTCAACAAAAGATTTCAAAGGTTTCTGGCCTTGAGGATCAGGCACCAAAATTTTGTTTTTCAGAGGATGCCGTTCGGTTTGAACCTAGCACCTCGATTATTCACGAAACTAGTCCGGCAAGCCCTGATGCCGTTGTTAAAACAGGGAATCAGAGTGTTGTGGTATCTAGACGACTGGCTGGTGGTGGCAGAGACACAACAATTATGCATAAAACATGTCAATATCATTTTAAATCATGTCAAAACTCTAGGCTTCAAGGTAAATCTGGTAAAGTCAAACCTTGTTCCCTCAAGAGTAATTCAGTGGATAGGGCTGGTCTGGGACACCGCCGCTCTCACTCTGAGTCAGAGTGTGGACAATCGCAACAGGTTTCGCAGGAAACTGTTCAGGTTTCTTCACAGTCTGACTACGACACGAAGAGTCTGGGAGTCTCTGGTCGGCTCTCTCAACTGGATTCAGCTAACTGTCAAGTTGGGCCGGTTGAAAGTAAAACGATTAATATTGGAAGGCAACAAATATTTCCCACTCTTACCGGCGGGAAAATTATGGCCCATACCAAAATTAATCCACACCTTACTAGCGGTCTGGGCGAAGAGGGAAACATTGCACTCAATCATGTCATGGACCTCTCCTCCTCCAACGGTATGGGTAGACACGGATGCGTCAGGCACCATAGGGTGGGGATTTCAGTCAAATCAGGGGCACCAGGGTCAGGGACTTTGGTCCCACTTAGAAATCTCTCACATAAATGTCAAAGAGTTACTAGTCCCCTTGTATTTCCTTCAGGCTCACGGCCCGGCGTTACGGGGCAAGTCAGTGGCCTTCAGAATGGACAATCTGAATGCAGTTCACTGTATTCAGAAACAAGGGTCAACGAGGTCAAGGAAGTTGCTACTCGTGTCGGAAGAGATTTTTGTTCTAGCCACCAGTCTAGATATTTATCTTCACGCATCTTATCTCCCAGGCGTAGCGAACGTCTGGGCAGACGCTCTGTCCCGGAGACAGAGCACGACAGTAGAATGGGAGCTCAAGCAACCCATTTTCGACCTAATGATTGCGGAGCTCTCCCATCCACAAGTGGATCTTTTTGCGTCCGAGGAGACTCACAAGCTCCCTCTATACCTCACCCGCCGGGCGATAACGCCGGCAGGGGGGCCAGACGCCCTAGTGACAGACTGGAACAGATGGAGCTCCATCTATCTGTTTCCGCCGCCAGATGCGTCACTAATGTGCCACGTAGTGAACAAACTACGAGTTTATCGAGGCTTAGTCTCGCTAATCGCGTCCCTGTGGCCGGCGCAGGTGTGGTACCAGCAATTAATAATGTGGTGCCCGGACCCGGTATCGCTCCCGGTCGGGTACTTCCACTTAGACACGATTGGCAACCTAGAGACCTCGCTGACTTTTGCATTATGGACATTCAGGAGGCCAAGTGGCTAGCACCATACGGTAGGGATGTGACCAATAAATTGCTCAATCAATATACTCAGTCTACTAAGCGACAATATCAATCTCATTGGAAAGCTTTTACTTCTTGGATTGTTAGAACGGAACAAACTGTACCCTCAGTGGCATTGGTTTTTAATTACTTGAACTATCTGTTTGAGCAGAAACGTTTATCTGTGGTTACTTTGAAGAATCACTTAACTGCGATTAGAGTGCCCTTTTTAGACCTTACAGGTCTATCCATACCGGTGGCGGAGGAAACAGGATTTATGAGAGCGTGTTTTAAACTCCGCCCACCTCCCCGTCAGCTCATGCCTACTTGGTCTCTGGACAAAGCTTTGTCTTTACTTCATTCTCGTCTGTATCAAAATACTGCAGACTTTGCTTTAATCTTAAAGAAGGCAGTTTTCCTTTTGGCTTTGGCCACCGGAAACAGAGTGTCTGAGCTGGCGGCGATGAGCAACACACCTAATTGTCTTAGGTTTGGTAGACTTAATGATTCAATTTCCATTGCACCCTCCCCGGCGTTTGTAGCCAAGAATGAGCATAGTGCACACGTGTTTTCTGAGTTCACGGTGCCGGCGTTAAAAAGGGGAAAGGTGCATCATAATTTATGTCCAGTGCAAGCTCTAACCAAATATTTGAGAATAGCTCCTCATAACCCCCAAGGTGCTTTATGGGTAGCGAGTACGGGTAAACGCTTACTTAAACGGCGATTAGCCTCTCTTCTGGTAGAAGTCATTAAAGAGAGTAATCCCGGCGTTGTGGGTAGGGCCCACGATTTACGCAAGTGGGCGGCCTCTTTACGTTTCCTGAAAAACTTTTCAGTTGAAGATATTGCGTCCACACAGTTGTGGGCGTCTAATCATACGTTTCTCTCTAGATACTTGTCAGTTGCTCTAGACAAACCTTCCTTACCATGTATAGCTTTAAGGCAGAGGGTCTAGGTGGCCCTGCAGTCACTTATGTTTATTTTCACGGAAGGGGGGGGGGGGGGGGGGTGCAGTCAGTTGACATAGGACACCCTAGACCCCGCCGGAGTATGAGAGCTGTGATACAATTTAAGGTTAAAATGTGATATGAAAATTTCTCTGCGAGAATTTGTGCTAGTACAAAGTTTAGTACAAAACAACGGTGTTGTTATAGTAGTTTTAGCTGCGAAAGCAATGTAATATTAGTTCAATGGAGTTCATTAGCAATTGATCTCCACATGTATTTTGGGGTTTATGATGTGCACATATAAACTTATAACTTATTATTTTTGTCACCACTCGTTGAGTGGGGTGCCTTTTGTAACTACAGATCTGTGTTCAGAATCTTCAGGGTTACCCATTTTTGTCGGGCAGGCTTCTTTGAAGCACGCACCTGCCTGAACCCCTTTTTCTTGTATATTTCCGGCCTACGCCGTATTAAATACATTTTTCAAAAAGTAAGAATACTATGTGGTTGTTTTTATTATCTGCTTTTCTAGAGTTATGATATGATTACGAATGTCCCCCTCCAGTCTTAGATATCAGGCATGTTCGTCAATGATGGAGGGGCCACTAATAAATTATAGGTTTGACTCCTGTAAGGAGATAAAGAAAACCTAATATTTAGTAGTGGCCCCGTAATCATTGACGACTGGGGCCCTCCCGACCGTCCCCTTCCCATTCGTTGATGTATTAAGGATTTTGGTTTACTTGATATGTCAGTGAAGGAGGAATGACGCCTGATTCAGCGTCTGGTCAGAAATCCACACAAGTACATCCACGATATGATGGAAAGCTTATTGGATAGTTATTCTTATTTTCTTTTTGTTTTTATTTTTTACGAAGTTTTTTCGTAGTGAGAACCCAATTCATAATGACTGAAGCCATGAGTGAGGTCGCGTGCGCTCATGATGAAGGCTCCTCAGTTTTTAAATGCTCTGCGCGGTAGATTCAAACTACGGCGGATTAGTGTTTGAAGAGGATGCCTTATGTAATAGGCATGTTCGTCAATGATTACGGGGCCACTACTAAATATTAGGTTTTCTTTATCTCCTTACAGGAGTCAAACCTATATTCTCACTCTTAGTCAGGCAAGCCTGCTCGGACAGAGTCTCTAAGCCACACCCTGACTCACAATGCTCACAAAGACGGTAAACTGTGGCACAATAACAAGCATACAGATATAATAAACCGCTAGCTGTTAATCTGCCAGGTGGCAGAGGTCTAGCCGGAAGGATATAGGCTTCGGATACCCGGGCTGAGCCACCTGCTCTAGCCTAGGGACGTTCCCAAGTCTGTGCACCAAATTACTCTAATTGAAAGGGTGCTCTCTTGAGAGACTCAGATCCCAAGTATCTGACTCTCTCCTGGCGACCCTAAAACAAACGCAAGACGTGCTAGCGCAGTGCTGAGTGGACTAGGCAAGGGCCCTCACACAACACAACACTAGACACACAGGCACACAGACAAGAAAATGCCCCCAGACTCCCACGGGTATCCTAGTAAAGTCGTGCAGGTCCACAGGACTCGCACCAGCAGACTTTACTTAAAGGATCGCAAAAAAAACTCCCCTCCGGTCTAGCCCCTGCTCACCTGCCACAAGAACACACTAGCAAGCATGAAACCACCAAATATGAGACAACAAAAAAGCTTCCTAGGTCTCATTAACAATTATATCTCTGCATAAGGCCCAAAATCCTATCTAGTTATCTGAGAGCTCGTCGTTAATACAATGATAGATATAAGGTCTATCAAGGGGATGGGATAATTAAATAGATTGGTGAAGTAGTGGAAAGAAGGTATACAAAGTAAGAGAGAAAGTTTCTAAGTGGGGTTGAGAGGGATAGATATCAAGGGGGTCCAAAGGGTACGACAGTGAGGTGAGCTCTGAGTCTTGAATCTGTCTGGACCCCACCCTAGGCATGCGAAATACATCCCATGCTTGGCAACACTCAACACCGTTGCCGGGTCAAAATCGTCTACCCCTTGCGTGAGTCGAAACTAAGCCTAACGTTGCGATTAATTGGCAACAATCAGGCTCGTCCCAAGCTACTCTCTCCGCGCCCGCGCGAAGCAACGTCCCCCAGCCGGTCTCTCTCTCCCGCTCGTCTCCTCCCACTCTCACTAGACTTACATCTTATATATAATAATGAAATAATCAACTATCGAGAATAAAATATACTAAGATGTGTTGGTTAAGAATAAGGGCAGCTTCAAGCTGTGAAACAACATTAGAATATCCCAGACATTAGTTACATTGTCGTAGGATATATACTAAGGAAAAGCCGCCAGCCGGTTTCTAAATGGCTGGGCAGCCGACACTCGCGCATGCCCGCACATGGCTACTATGCAGGAGCGTCACACCTCCCCCAAGATATAAGACACTTGACTAAGTTCTTCATATCTAACAGAAAGCTTCTCATAGTACCACACACTGTTGCGACACAAGGCACTATATATAAAAAAATAAAGACTGTTGCACTCCACTGAGCAAGTTCAACTAACTTAGCGACAATAAGCGAAAACATTCAACTTAGATACTGCTACAACATCTTATATAAAATTCTACACGTTATAAAAATAAAGAGTTTATATAAGTTTTTTGCTTTTTTAATTTGTTTTTTTCGGCTGAACTACAGTGACAGCCTATTTTCCTCCACCCTCAACACACACTGACTGAACGGCGAGGGTTCTCCTGCAAACAAACCCTCCCGTGACAACCAATCAGCCAAAACATTATCAGTGCCCTTAGCATGCCACACATCCAACTTGTGTCCCGGCAGCAAAACAACACCTGGCACTGATAAACTGCCCAGTTCATCACAAGACTGGCATTTCTCTTCGCTCTTTCCGGCAACGGGGCCTGCCAATAACCTTTCACTAGTTCTACCTTCGTGATAGGCGATGCAGCCCCGAGGCGGTCTATGGTGTCGTCAACTCTCGATAAGGTATAGGCGTCTGTCAGGCATAATGCACACACACTCTCGCAATCAACACACTCACTGATCTTGCCACTTAACACAGGTTGCAAAGTTACAGGCAACGACCACTCACAACATTCCTTATCCCTCAGACCCTTCGTCAACACGTAATCCAGCTCTGCTTGCACCACAGGCTGTCGAGCAGGATTTATACGGTAGGGAATTAAACTGAGCCTTGCACTATCTCCAGCCTGCATGTCGGATTCTACCCCGTACATCAGGCCTGGAGAAGCAACAAACATGCGGATGCACTGCCACAGCCTAGTAACCAACTTATCTCGCAGAACAATAATCCTAGTGCCCTCCCACAACCCAGCCGAGACCGCAGCTTCTAACCTGTAGTCTCCCTCCTTCTCCACCTTCGTCCCTAGAACAGCCAGGTCATGAGAGGGACAATCAGTACCACCTGTGCAGTCACTCCCATAGTTCATTATTGCTAAGGCTTCCCCGCCGATACCGTACATGCGCACCCCCGCATTCCTTGTGACGACATCTGCCTGCGCAGCATCACCGCTTTTAGCGACATGGCCAGATAAGAGCAGCATTGGGAGGCTATGCGACGACCGGGCACAGCCACTCCACAGCCAACCTCACCAATCTGCTCAATGTCCTCCTTTTGACCACCACCCTTGGCAGCCATGGGTCGAACCTGACCTGGCAACCATGCCAAAGCCTCGTCGCCCACCTTGAACCACCGAAACAACGAGGCTAACGGTCTTTCAACATTCACGTGACCTGCCCGCGGAACATCTTGCACCGCCCGAGTTGTGAGACTCAGGGGCTCGGCACGACCAGTGGGGTATGAACGGAGCTGGTGCTGGAGCGCTGCACACTGCTGCTCAGGCAGGTGCTCTAGCGCTTCCACAGCCACCAGACTCGTGTCCCCCGCCCACTGCTTCGCCGAGACATGACAATCCCTACTCTCCTCCACCTGTGCCCTACTGCCCCCCTCTCCTTCTCCACCTTGGCCGCTGCAGACCAACGCAGGGACAGTAGGCTGCTCAGGTGGTTGCCTCACAAACTCCTCCAACAGGTTCACATGACATGTTTCCCCGTCCTCGTGTTTGATCTCGACAGCACCATTACCACACTTCTGAACTTCCGGATCCTCCAACTGCAGTTTACAAATATCTGAGGGAACCAACCTGTCTAGATGCTTCCGAAGCAACCCAAGTCCTCCCCCAATATCAAACTGAGCAACCCTTTTTTCTCTCTGTGTGTAACGTTGCTGCCTCGGAGTCTCTTCCTGCCCTACCTCCTCACTAGCTGTGACAGGTCCTGGGGCCTCTCCAGACTCTAACATAGGTGCCAATAATGAGTCACCAAGAAACACTGCCGGCTCAAAACTCTCCAATTGACCAACACTTCCCGTTTTCTTGTGACCTTTCCTCCGCAGTTTGATAGACTGAGGTGGTGGCTGCAAGGCTCCGGATGTCTGAGAACGCGTCACAACACACGCCATGGTTTGTACGCTACACTTCTCAACCCCCTCCTGTTCCTCCCTACTAACGTCGGCCGCCTTCTCGGCAACGACCAAGGGTGAAACCTTAGAAGCAGGCACCGCAAAGTCGTTGCCGAGGAGGAGGTCGACGCCTCCAACAGGCAAGTTCTCTACGATTCCAACATCCAGCTCCTTCGCCACACCACCCACCTCCAGCTCCATCCGCACCAGCGGGTAGGACTTCGTAGCATTGATCCCCTGAACTACCACCACCCGAGCAGCGTTAATCGGCCTACCAGTAAAGTTCCTTAACAAGGTCTGAGAAGCCCCAGTATCACGCAATAGCTTAACTCCTCGCCTTTCGCCAGCCCACCTCACAAAACCATGCCCTCTATGACCACCAAAGACGTCGCGGACAGGGTTCGAGCCTTCCGGACTCTTGAACACAGGCTGTGTCCCAACCTCTGACGAACTACCCTTGGCAAACTCAGAAGATATAGGCGACACCCCTATGCTGTGGGCCAATGACACAATCTTGTTTGGTGGCTTGTTCGGACAAGCATTTGCAAAGTGACCCTCCTTGTGACATGCAAAGCACTCTTTACTCTTTGGTTTCCCTTGGGAGTGGGAGGTACCATTAGACTTCTTATACGGGACGGTATTTGGTATATGTTCAGTTTTATTGTCAGTGCTACATGGTTTTGTGTATTGATGTGTATCAAAATTCTTGGGAGGGGGAGGGGTACGATCCTTTGCACCCGACTCACTCCTAGCTGCTGCTTCGCACCCTCGAATTAATGACAGTCGGAGGTCAGCCATTTCTGCTGCCTCCTGGAGAGTTCTAGGATTTTTTTCCTTTATATTTAATGTTAAGTCCCCGCCTGTGCACTTAAAGAACTGCTCCAAGAGAACCAGCTCACTCAACTCCTCAAAAGTAGCTGCCCTCTCAGAACGCAGCCAATGTCGTAGTGCATCAGACAAGTCCCGGGCGTGTTCTAGGAAGGTACTATCCTTGCCCTTAGTAACACCCCGAAACTTCAAGCGGTAAGTTTCTGGTTGTAACTCATAGGCCCGTAGCACAGCCTTCTTTAGCTCATCATAAACTAAACAGGACTCTAAAGGTAGTGCATCATACGCTTTTAGCCCCTTTCCTAGGAGTCTTGATGAAACTAATGCTGCCCACTTTTCCTGAGGCCACTGGTGTTCCTGACACTTCTTCTCAAATCGCATAAAAATCTCAGTCACACATGATTCATCGAACACAGGAACTAGTTTAAGCAGGTGCGACAATGATTGGTCCCGATGTCTGTTACCTCCCCCAATATTTCGCCCTGTTACCTCCACTCGAGATCTCTCCAGCTCCCTGTCAGCCCGATACCTAGTAGACTCTGCCTGCAGTTCAGCCTCTCGTATAGCTGTTCTCTCTGCAGCCTCAGCCTGAGCTCTAGCAGCCTCAGCCTGCACACTAGCCTGTCTCTCGGTAGCCTCAACCTGAGCTCTAGCAACCTCAACCTTGGCCATCTCAAGCCGAAACAACAAATCTGGAGTCAACCCTTGAGGAGGGGAAGGTGCATTTAATGGAGAGGGTCCCTGTGATTGAATTCCACGCTGCCATTGAGCATCAACTTGGGGGTATGTACTAAATTCAGGCACCCTGATGTTTGATATGGGGGTAGAGTGGAGGGGGGGCTGGGGACCGGGGCCCCCAGTCGCCTCTCCACCCAGGTCTCTCCCTTCTAAACCCAATATCAAAGTCCTCAGCTGATCTTTCCTCATGCCACTTAAACCCTGGTGACCCTGAAGACCTGCCACACACTTTAAGCCATACTTATTCAGCTTCAACACCCTGGCAGCGGTAAGGGGCACCTCTAAAAATCGTCTAGCACCCTCCTCGCTATCGACTAGCCACTCCACAGGTCTTTCTCCCTCCGAGCCCGTATCGTGACCTGACCCACCACTGTGTTCTGATGTATTAGACATGTTTGTGTACTGCAGTAATTATCACGGTTATAGAATGTGCCTTATCTCCTATGCAAGTATGTATATACTAATGTTATTTAAAGTCTTTAATGTGTTATATTGGTTGCTCCAAAAAAACCCTCTATGTCCACTGTATTCCTCTAATCATAAGGAATCTCAAAACAAATGACCACTATATTCCTCTGTTCAGTAAATCCTATGCAAGGTCGCCATTTGTTACGTCCTGGGATATATAAACACTGGGCTCTTTCTATTGGACTAGGTATGCGGCAAAAAGCAACAACGGAAAACGCTAGATCCCACCCTTATCTATAAACCCTATTATCTATCCAACTCTATCCAACTCTAGCTCTTCCCAAGCTTTCTGGCATCTAGCCAAAAACCTCTCCAACAATTTCTCTTCCTCGTCTTTCCCTCCCCTTTCCCACTCTGATGGCACAACCATCACTTCTTCCTCTGACAAAGCTAAACTCTTCGCTCAAACTTTTGCTAGAAACTCCACCTTGGATGATTCCGGTGGTGCTATTCCTCCCTCTCCGCCCTCCTCTCTCTTACTTATGCCTAATATCCTAATCTCTTCTAAAGATGTACTTTCTACCCTCTCTGGGCTTAACACTAATAAGGCGTACGGTCCGGACGGTGTTCCTCCTGTTGTTCTCAAAAACTGTGCTTCCGTGCTGACTCCCTGCCTAGGCAAACTCTTTCGTCTCTGTCTATCCTCTAACGTCTTCCCTTCATGCTGGAAGTTTGCTCACATTCAACCTGTCCCAAAGAAGGGTGACCGCTCTCAACCCTCCAACTATCGTCCAATTGCTCTTATCTCTTGTCTTTCTAAAGTTTTTGAAACTATTCTTGCTTCCAAATTTCTTAAGCATTTCTCTTCTCATAATCTGCTCTCAGATCGCCAGTATGGCTTCCTTAAGGGTCGCTCTACTGGTGATCTTCTTTCATATCTTACTAACTCTTGGTCATCCTCCTTTCGGGACTTCGGTGAGACTTTTTCTATTGCACTAGACATATCGAAAGCCTTCGATAGAGTCTGGCATAAATCTTTAATTTCTAAACTACCCTCCTTCGGTTTCTATCCCTCCATCTGTGCCTTTGTCTCTAATTTCCTTTCCGGCCGTTCCATAGCCGCGGTTGTGGACGGCCATTGTTCACTTCCTCACCCTATAAACTCCGGTGTTCCTCAGGGCTCTGTCCTATCTCCTATTCTCTTTCTAATTTTTATAAATGATCTCCTTAACTGTACCTTAATTCCCATCCATTCATACGCAGACGACTCAACCTTACACTACTCCATTACTTTTTCAGAACGCCCCAGCCAGCAATCCCTCAACGACAAACGTAATGAAGCCATAGAACTCTTAAATTCTGATCTAAATACTATTTCCAATTGGGGCAGAGAAAACCTTGTTAACTTTAATGCTTCCAAAACCCAATTTCTCCATCTATCTACCCGTCAGGATCTCCCAGCGGACTATCCCTTATTCTTCAACAATACAAAAATCAACCCTTCATCTTATCTCAATATTCTTGGTGTCTCTTTTTCTTCTGCTCTCATTTGGAAGGACCATATTACCAGTCTTGCTAAGGCAGCCTCCCAGAAGCTGGGTGTGCTCAACCGCCTTAGGGGGTTCTTTTCCCCTGCACAGCTTCTTGCTCTGTACAGGGGCATAGTGCGCCCTTGTATTGAGTATTGTTCACATGTGTGGGGAGGTTCCTCTCACACCGCTCTCCTAGACAAAGTTGAAAGGAAGCCCTTTCGTATCATTAACTCCCGTCCACTCACCAACTCTCTGCAATCTCTCTCTCTCCGCCGCAATGTTGCATCTCTCTCTCTCGCTATTCTATCGCTACTATAATAATCAGTGTTCCTCAGAGCTATCCCAGTGCATACCACCTCCTTTACGTAGGGCACGTGGTACCCGTCTTGCAACTCAATCCCACCCCTACTCTGTGCAACTCTCCAACCCAAGAGTGAAACATTACTCTCAAACTTTCTTCTACTCAACAGCTGAGCTCTGGAACTCTCTCCCAGAATCAGTCTTTCCCTCTTCCTATGACTTAAATTGCTTCAAACTCCGTGTGTCCAGGCATTTTGGCTCGAACGTCCCTTGATTTTGGCCCTGTCACTCTTTCAACTATGGGGGGGGCACTCGCTATAGGCAGTTATGCCTTTTGCCTCCCTCAATCACATAGAAAAAAAAAAAAAAAAAAAAAAAAAAAACCCAGGCAACAAACCACCCTAAACCGTCAAGAGTCCTGCCTGGACAACAAGGTATCCTATGACTCGGTTACAGGGTGCACGCACTATAGACTGCTGATAATCAAGCAGGCTATATAAAAGATCACACAATTAAGTTGACTTAAAGCTTCAAGGAAAAGATAGATAACGGAATTAAATTGCAGAAACAATTTAATAACAAACTAGAAGAAAGTACATTTAACGTTACGTTAATTAATACAACTAATCACCCCTGCGTGAAAGAAGGTGAAAGCAAACAGTCCTCAAAACATCGTACAGGTAGACAAGATGCAGGTTTCTAAACTGCATGCAGCTACTGTAGGATCTGATGCTTAGCAAAGAAAGTAAGTTACGGATTTAGAGAACTCTTAACTCATAAGCAGGAATAAATACTAGTGATAGGCCATACAGTGTATAATGGCATAGGTATAATTAAATAAAGGCAGCAACTCGCAACATAACCACATACAGGTGTGCTTCTCACTCTTAGTCAGGCAAGCCTGCTCGGACAGAGTCTCTAAGCCACACCCTGACTCACAATGCTCACAAAGACGGTAAACTGTGGCACAATAACAAGCATACAGATATAATAAACCACTAGCTGTTAATCTGCCAGGTGGCAGAGGTCTAGCCGGAAGGATATAGGCTTCGGATACCCGGGCTGAGCCACCTGCTCTAGCCTAGGGACGTTCCCAAGTCTGTGCGCCAAATTACTCTAATTGAAAGGGTGCTCTCTTGAGAGACTCAGATCCCAAGTATCTGACTCTCTCCTGGCGACCCTAAAACAAACGCAAGACGTGC
The DNA here is from genome assembly GCA_032716605.1 of Paralithodes platypus. Lineage (NCBI taxonomy): Eukaryota > Metazoa > Arthropoda > Malacostraca > Decapoda > Lithodidae > Paralithodes > Paralithodes platypus. The sequence goes on along the minus strand of CM064509.1, from coordinate 2,727,207 downwards.
TAGCGCAGTGCTGAGTGGACTAGGCAAGGGCCCTCACACAATACAACACTAGACACACAGGCACACAGACAAGAAAATGCCCCCAGACTCCCACGGGTATCCTAGTAAAGTCGTGCAGGTCCACAGGACTCGCACCAGCAGACTTTACTTAAAGGATCGCAAAAAAACCTCTCCTCCGGTCTAGCCCCTGCTCACCTGCCACAAAAACACACTAGCAAGCATGAAACCACCAAATATGAGACAACAAAAAAGCTTCCTAGGTCTCATTAACAATTATATCTCTGCATAAGGCCCAAAATCCTATCTAGTTATCTGAGAGCTCGTCGTTAATACAATGATAGATATAAGGTCTATCAAGGGGATGGGATAATTAAATAGATTGGTGAAGTAGTGGAAAGAAGGTATACAAAGTAAGAGAGAAAGTTTCTAAGTGGGGTTGAGAGGGATAGATATCAAGGGGGTCCGAAGGGTACGACAGTGAGGTGAGCTCTGAGTCTTGAATCTGTCTGGACCCCACCCTAGGCATGCGAAATACATCCCATGCTTGGCAACACTCAACACCGTTGCCGGGTCAAAATCGTCTACCCCTTGCGTGAGTCGAAACTAAGCCTAACGTTGCGATTAATTGGCAACAATCAGGCTCGTCCCAAGCTACTCTCTCCGCGCCCGCGCGAAGCAACGTCCCCCAGCCGGTCTCTCTCTCCCGCTCGTCTCCTCCCACTCTCACTAGACTTACATCTTATATATAATAATGAAATAATCAACTATCGAGAATAAAATATACTAAGATGTGTTGGTTAAGAATAAGGGCAGCTTCAAGCTGTGAAACAACATTAGAATATCCCAGACATTAGTTACATTGTCGTAGGATATATACTAAGGAAAAGCCGGCCAGCCGGCTGCCGCCAGCCGGTTTCTAAACGGCTGGGCAGCCGACACTCGCGCATGCCCGCACGTGGCTACTATGCAGGAGCGTCACACGGTCAAAAGAAGATGCTCAAGATCTTCCAGGACCAATATTGGACACCTAACCCGTCCGGAATTGCCAAGCGGGTGACCGAAGCATGCAAACCCTGTGCGTTAGGAAAGGACCGATGCCGTACAGCAGGGCCAGCTGGCACCATTTCTGCTCAAAAACCATTCCAGATCCTTTCCCTTGATGTGATGGGACCTTTCCCTGCTCGCGCCGGCAACCGATATATTGTCACGTTTGTTGACATTTATTCCAAATTCCTAATAGCTTGCCCCGCCAAAGATCACACGGCCACCACCGTTGCTACCCTCCTCGCCACAGAAGTTTTTCCCATTTTCGGCCTACCTATTGCTATCTTATCAGACAACGCCCCAGAATTTAGTGGCCAAGTTTGGCAACAATTCGCAAAGCAATGCGGACTAAAGATTAAACACTCCTCCCCTTACTGGCCGCAAGGCAACGCCGTGTGCGAACGCAGTCACCGTACGATTAACAACCAATTACGTACCCGTATGATTGCCTTGAACACCTCCGACTGGCCCTCACAATTAAAAATTATCCAATTGGGTATGAATACCTGCCCCAAAGAAGACGGAATTTCCCCCCATGAACGCGTGTACGGAGTGACCCCCCTCTTATTGCCGTTCCATCACCACGCCCAACCCTCCACCGCACCACTCCAAACTGACCCTTTGCAACAACTACAGAACACCCTGCGCACCGCCCAAAACTGCCAAAACACTAAAAACGACAACACCCTTGACCAGAACCCCTTCGCCATTCATGATACCGTGATGGTGGCCAAGCTTCCGGTCACCAACAAATTAGGCTCAAGATATGTCGGACCTTATACCGTCACCCAGATCCCAAATGACTACCAAACCACCATTAATTATCACGGCGAAACACGCACCTACAGAAATAGATTTGTTAGAATCTTCAAACCCCTAACTAATGAAGATAGTATTCCCCCTACCACCCCCGACTCCGAGCTAACCACCCCCTGCACTCACCCGCCTCTTTTGTTCAGACCCGCAGCCCCACCTGACATTCAAATAAAACCAAAACCTCCTACCCCACCTCTCCCCACTTTTCACCAACACCCCCCCCAAACTCCTCCCCCCTCCGCACTGTCCCCAGAAGTAACACCTCCCCCCCTACCGTACCTGTATCTTCCACCTCGGACAACAAATCCCAACAAACAAAAAACGTACCTCACAAACACTCATAAACCACCAACCGTTACAAACTACGTCCACGTGTGTCCTCCAAAACTCACCCTACAAAGCCACATCTAACCAAACGCTTGCAAAAACCAGCCCCCCTATCACCCCACTCCTCCTCACCCTCACCTTCTACCTCAAACCGAAAACTCCCCAGGCCCACTTAGGCCCCCTTTCCTGGGGCCTGGCGCGGGGCTCGAACCTCTGAAGGGAGTTTAACCCTCCTAAAAACCCACAGGTTTTGAGATGCCTTGGGTGGGGTTCGAACCTTGGTTAGTGACCATGGCCTCCATAGGTCAACCAGGCCCGCACGCTAACCCACTGTACTACCACGGACATACAATAGTATAGTAACCAGCCGTCCGGCTGGCTCAGTTGATAGCGTGCCTGATTCCCACCTTGAAGGTCTCGCGTTCAATCCCCGCTCAGATTGAAAAGTTTTTCTGGGATACAGCTGGCGGTTACCATCTCCCCATGAGCAAGGGGGATGGGTAATGGTCTCTGGTAGACTAAAGAAAGCCAAGCGCTTGCGAATCCTCGAAGGAGGAGAGACGGGCGCTATATAAGTAACCAGAAGATTATTATTATTATTATTATTAGTCCTCTTTGTTAGAACCAGGTGATAGTCTCGTGGTGATTCACGTGATGAGTTTATTAGACTTCCCATCAACGACTATTTTACACTATACCAGACGTCAACTCGGGTAGTACATTATTGGGGTTGCGGGATATTTTCGAGGGCATTACAAAAAATAAAAAATTTCACTCGTTACATTTTATTATTTTAAATACACACATTCGTCAAACGCGAATTGAGGCACACACAAACACCTTAGATATAAAAGCTACTCTACATTTACCGCATCACATGTTATAGATTTACTAATCCACATATTATATTTAATACATACGCTGGAGTAAATGTATGAATTATGGTGTTATACACACCCAAACGTAAATAAGTAAATAGTGATACATTAATTCTAATACACACAGTCGTTATTCATAAAATGCAAATTACACCTGTTGTACTTAAATTTCTAAGTTCAAGCACACTAATAAGGTGGGGGAATAATTAGACAGTTGTTGGAGTTTTGTATATTTATTTAACAGCCCAACTCTTAAGCTAACACGGGTCCAGTAACCCACTTCCTGTTCGGGCCGAAATGAGTTCAATACACGAATTGAATAGTTCGTTGACCCACACCAGATAGTACATTGGAACTCGAGAGCTCCCGTTACCATCTACTTGGATTCCCGCTATTCAGGTAATGACTCACTTCGACTTCGATCCATTGCAGGATACCAGACTCAACTAATAATTTTACAACGCCCTCGGATGTCTAACTAAGAGACCAGGGCTTCTCTGACCAAAGACTCTTATTCGTAAATCTAAATCACAAATGCTATTTCCTAAATAATATAACCTTTACCGAGCCCCTGGATGTCTATCTATAAGATATGCGTTACGAACATAAATCCTCCTAATACAATACAACACCTGGATACAACACTGGCCCGTAGACCACTTAATTCCCCACAAATGATATAATCTTTATCTCACCACCCCTTTACAGCATCGAACGCGTAGTCCGTTACACCTGAACATAAATTCTCTTAATACAACGCAATATCTCAACCCTAATACAATACAACACCTGAATACAACACTGGCCCGTAGACCACTTAATTCCCCACAAATTATATAATCTTTATCTCACGATATTGAACTCTTTACACTTTACACTTATTTCCGGATACGTACATAATATCTTAACGCAATAGATACGTCCTTACTAATTCAAAGATTCTACTGTAGGCTTATTCTCTATCGCCGTTCAACCGACGGACTAACCATTAATAAGATTATTAATTCAATTTCCTCCACAACATAAGATTTATTAGTGGCCCCTCCATCATTGACAATTATGCCTATTACATAAGGCTACCTCTTCAAACGCCCATAAGCGCAGTTTGAAACTACCGCCGCAGAGCTCAGAGGAACCTTCATCATAAGCACACGCTAAATCACTCATGGTTCGTCTTTATGATTGGGTTCTCACTACGAAAAAACTTCCTAACAAATAAAAAATAAAAATAAAATAAGAATAACTATTCATAAGCTTTCCATATTCCGTGGATGTACTTTTGTGGATTCTTGGACCAGACGCTGGCTAGCGCATCTAACCACCTTCCTTGCTCTGCGTTCAACCCACCTGGACGTGTCCCCCACAGTGCTCCGCTTTGATTCCGCATTCTTGCGTCCCTAGTGAGTTTTTTCTCATTTGTTTACTCTGGAATGTCTTGAGTAAGGTTAGGATTAGCTAGCAGGGGTGTCATGGGTGGTTTTCTCGCAGAACAAGTGTATTTTGGGTCGTTTTGTTGGGGCGTCTATTTCGGACGGACCCTCGTGGCCGAGTTGAGGACGCTCTCAAACTTTTTTCGTGTTTAGCCATCTTTTAGCCTAGCTGGTTAGGAGGCTGTAACTACGCGATGTCGGGCTTCTTGCTATCTTTCTGATGGAGTAGCCTATGTTATTTGTACTGACGTTCCTGGTGTATTTTTCTTCACTTAGTGAAGTTCTTTCTGGGTCCCGAGTCAGTGTTTTCCCTTACCCGGGTCTTTTCTACGATTTTGATGTGGCGGCTGTTCCAGTGTTGGTGGGAGGAGTGCTTTTCGATGGTGTTTCGACGTCATTAAGTGTTTTTCCGTTTTCACCAGGCCTAGCCAGCCACTCGTAGTTTTTTCACATATGCAAGTGTTTTCATTGTTTATTATAATAAAAATGTATTCATGTGCCATGTGTGTCCTGGATTAGTTGTGATTGGCTGATCCAGGAGCTTCAGACTGGGAGTCTGATTATGTTTATCAGACTGCGTTCTGTTTGGTGTGGGTTGCCTTTCCGGCGGTTTTTCTCGATTGCTCCGAGGAAGCCGTTTTGTTTACCGAGTTTTAATCTGGATGGTTAAAATAGGTTAGTTACCCCGGCGAGTTTTTACCGAGTTTTAATCAGGTTGGTTAAAATAGGTAAGTTACCCCGGCGAGTTGGGTAGCTTGAGGGCTCATCAGAAACTGCGTTTTCTGTGGTCGAGCCTGTGATCAGGCTTCCTGTTTTATTCACGGCGAGGTGGGCTTCACACAGTTATCTAGGTGATCATGCTGACACCTGTTGGATATGGTTTTCTCGGCTTTTCAAAGTCATTGAAACAATGCTGTTGGTTTTGTTTGGTCTTTCCCTCTCGGCGACCTTTTTACAAAGAGGTCTGGGGCAGGTACAATTGGTTTGTCATTACATATAAAACCCGGCGGTTCTACCTTCGGGTGGTTATATTACCGGATTTGCAATTCGTGATAAATTGCCAAACAATTGTTTTGATGCAATAGGGTATCACGGCCTTCATTACGGCGATCTATGAGGGCTTCTGGGAGAAGCTGGATTAGAGAGTAAGATAGGCTTAGACGTTTTATGGGATAAAAAGTTGCCTGAATCTTACTAGTGTTTCAAGTGTAAAGGGATACTTGATAGCCTTCCTCTTTAGTAAAGATATGCTTCATCTTTAGGAGGATTCAGAAGATATGCTTAAATCTTTTGGACAGGTAAAGATATGCTGAAATCTTTATACAGATATGCTTCATCTTTATGAGAATTCAGAAGATATGCTTAAATCTTTTGGACATGTAAAGATATGCTGAAATCTTTAATATGAAACTAAAGGAAAACGAACAGTAGTGGTGGAGTGCTACGGTTCGTTGACCGGCGGTTTTAAGGCACATGTTTTGTACCATTTTGGGGTAACCTTATGAGCATTAATTCCTGGAAATTTCTCTTTCCAGGGCGGAGTACCGGCGTGCACCAGGTGACCAGGTAGTTCCCGGGGGCGGGGTAGTTTTCCCCCAGTCTCTGTCATGGCGGCACTTGAACCTCTCATTGCTTTATGTTCAACACTGTTATGCTCAGGTATCCCTATTTTTGCTCACAAGCTCTGTATTAAATGTGTTAAATGCCTAGATCGGTCACGGGGGATATGGGTGACAAAAAATTGCACTATTTGTCACCTCTTAAGTGTTAAAGTTCTAAGTCAGAAGGATAATACTGCGGCGGTGGCTTTACAAGAAGTGAAACAACTTCTCGCTACTTACTCAACGAATGTAGCACATAAAGCATTGCAATGTGATAACCTTGAGCTATGGGGAGCTTTTAATCATTAAACATACCCCCCCTCAGTATAAGATACGTGCACGTAAGACCTCAGAGACTGGGCGGGGACAAGTTGCCACACCCTCCCCCAGCAAGTCTAAGAGGCCTCGCTCACCGTCACCTTTGGCAACGGCGACGAGGTCCACTTCACGGTCGCCACTGAGGCAGCAGGTGACAGATTCGGGCCACTCTGCTTCCCCTTCCAAAAAGAAGAAAAAGGTAGCTAGTGGGGGATCTAAAGACAGTACTAGTACTAAGCATAAGTCAAGTAAGTCATAAATCATCCAAAAGGAATCCTCCGGCGCGAAAGGACTCACGACGGTCGTCGGAGCCTGGTACCCCGCTTTCTGCCTCTACCCCCACCAAGTCTAACGTCCAATCTGACAGGTCGGGGGTGGAGTCAGTGAATGTGGTGGAGGATGCCCCGGCGGACATTTCATTACTTGATATTCAGGCTTTTTCTACTAGGTCACGTGTGTCAGCCTCAGATCTAGAAGTGTCTTACAGAAACTATAAACCTCTAGGGGGCTCGGGTGAGGGCTCTCAATCAGAGAGTATTCCTAGCTCGCAAGCGAGTGACAACCACAGCCAAGGGGTATGGCGTTACTCACAGTCCTGGCAGGACAGGACACACCCTTTTGCGACTCAAGTAGTGGCTGACGTCCACCGGGATGCCGATGTACCATCTATCCCAGATTTAACATGGCAGCATGTGGAGGTCCCGGCTTCGGCGGGATCTTCCCATGATAGGCCAGACTTAATGGATGAAGAACAACGATCTCTGGTCTCAGAGATGGAGGTTCAAGAGTCCAGTCAACTTTTAGACGACTCTCAGGGTACTGTCGAATCTCCACGGAGTTCGTCATCGGCTAGGTATGTAACAGCAGAAGAGATTGATGGATTACTATTGAATGCACTTAATAGGTTCTTTGGCCCTGCGCCTAGTGTCCTTCACATATATATATATATATCTATGTCCCTAAGCTGAAGCTCATCTATCCGCAACTATCTATTTGTTAGTAGTCTTGGAAAATCCACCGTCAAGGCTATTAACCTAATTGCAATGACGACTTGTCTATTTTGACTGCTATGTCGTCATTCCAACCGCGGTTAAAAAAGAAAACGTCTAGAGTCTACTCCTTATCTTGCTCTAGGAGACGTTGTACATTAACCAAAACTACCACCGAAGGTGAAAAAAGCATAGAAGAGAAGAAAAAGGGGTTTACCTTAGTTACCGCTTAAGGCCCATCCCGTGTTCTGTCATGTGCAGATCCCTGTCGAACGTGCGCATGAGCGACCCTCTCTTGTCATCATTTTTTCACGCGCTCCATTGATTGAGTCCGCTTTTGTTGTGCTCCTTTAATTCACCCTGTTTAGGTTCGTTTCGGCTTATCTGGCCTTCTTTTTTGTTAGACAGATGTTACGTGATCTAGGGTACACGTAAATGGGCTCCTAAGTGTGTATAATGGAGACGCGTGTGGAAATAGCCTACCGAAGGTACGGGAGCGCCTGGCGTTCCTCGTATATGTTTTTCATTCTTTCTCTTTTCATATTCTTTTTTCCTGTTAGTCTGGGCATACTTTAGCTTTTCGCTTATTTTAGCCTAGCTCGTTTTCTCATTCAGAAATTGCTATGCCCCTATGAGTTTTCATTTTTTTCATAGCCTAAGGTGTACCGTTGGTAAACAATCTGAGATTTCGTTGGTGGCGGTGCTGTTTGTAGAGTTTGTGTCGGCCGCATTATTAGCGTTATTCCCGAGTCCCACCTTTCGAGCCTTCACTGTGTCTCAAGGGCCTGGGCGACAGGTAGTTCGTGATATCCAGGGGTACCCCACGGGGACCCCTCCTTCACACCACAGGATTTTTCGCCCCTGACACATTCTCTGCTCACGGCTAGGCCACCCTTTTTCTCACCAGTTTCATTTACTGGTTTTTGTTTTCTCTTCCTGTTTCACCTCCATCCTTTCATAGTCTTTTTGCCCAATCCAGGGGGTACCCCACGGGGGCCCCTGTTTGTGCGAAACCACCCTCCCTGCCACTTCTCCTCATGGGCTTTGCTCTATCTCTGTGGGTTGGGTGGTTCCTGGGGGATGTGCCTCCTCTCCCCTGGTGTGTCTTCCTTGCCTCTCCCTTTACCGGTTGAGTTAGGATAAATTCAAGGAAGACACTGCTCAGCTTGATGGCCATCATCGCTTGGAGTTCATAAGGAGATGACGCATTTTTGTGGCCTTTTTTGGTATTCCCTAGACGCTCCTCTCGCTTTTTCGGCGCTGGACCATCTCGGCCGGTCTCGCAAATTTGCGGGAGCTCGATTCGGTCCTCTGGGACGTTTCGGCTCCCCACAACTTTGCGGAGATCGCTGGGGGGTCCCTCAAAGATGCGGGAGGGTTGTGTCGGTACGGTTATGCCTCCATTGGCCCGCAAATTTGCGATAATAGTTGGTTTTCACTGTTGACCTTTTTTATGTCATCTTGTTGCCTGAAACTATCTTGGTGTGTGCACTTTACTGGTGTTATAGGCCCTGCATGTAAGATGTTGGGTGGTGGTTAACACTTTCTCCATCTTTGCAGGTTCTGCTAGTGCTCTTCCACCTCGCCCACCCTACTCACCTACCTCTGTGCTCCCGGTTTAGGGTGAGTACGGATACCTGTTTGCATGTGTGTTCCTGTTTCCCCATGCTTCTTCCCTGGTTCTTCTTGGACATTCTCTCCACTTACTCCTTCGACGTGCTGATTATGGTGTGTGTTCTTCCAGTGCAGGTAGGCTGCCTTGCTTTCGCCATGGTTGTAGCTCCCCGTGCTTGGAGAGCCACAAGTCCTGCTTGCGCCACTCGCACTGTGCGTCCTCTACGGCCTACCTCCCTGCTCTGTGTGGCCCGTGTCTGGCCCTGGTGGATGTGGTGCACCATAGCCCTGGTTCCTCGGCGGCGGCAGTGGCCTCTGCTTCCCTTCAGTCGGTGTGGGCGATAGTCTCCCGCCACTTTTGGACTGTGGGCCACCGTTCCCCGGCCTTTGTTGCCGCCCGGATCCGCGTCGCCCTGGGTATCCCTGACCCGACTGAAGGCCGTTCACCTGGCCCTCTCCCTGCTCGGGCCCTCTCCCCTGGGTCCCGCAGCCGGTCGTCACATCGTCGGGGGGATCCCCTGCTCCGTCCACGCTCTCGCTCGCCTTCGCCCGTCCTCTCCTGCCTCTCGTTGTCCTCCTGATCGCCTTGACGGCGCCCATCGCCTTGACGGCGCCCATCGCCTTGACGGCGCCCATCGCCTTGACGGCGCCCATCGCCTTGACGGCGCCCATCGCCTTGACGGCGCCCATCGCCTTGACGGCGCCCATCGCCTTGACGGCGCCCATCGCCTTGACGGCGCCCATCGCCTTGACGGCGCCCATCGCCTTGACGGCGCCCATCGCCTTGACGGCGCCCATCGCCTTGACGGCGCCCATCGCCTTGACGGCGCCCATCGCCTTGACGGCGCCCATCGCCTTGACGGCGCCCATCGCCTTGACGGCGCCCATCGCCTTGACGGCGCCCATCGCCTTGACGGCGCCCATCGCCTTGACGGCGCCCATCGCCTTGACGGCGCCCATCGCCTTGACGGCGCCCATCGCCTTGACGGCGCCCATCGCCTTGACGGCGCCCATCGCCTTGACGGCGCCCATCGCCTTGACGGCGCCCATCGCCTTGACGGCGCCCATCGCCTTGACGGCGCCCATCGCCTTGACGGCGCCCATCGCCTTGACGGCGCCCATCGCCTTGACGGCGCCCATCGCCTTGACGGCGCCCATCGCCTTGACGGCGCCCATCGCCCTCGTCATGGTTCTCGCCCTGCGGCTAGGGTTAGCGGCTCTGTCCCTGTGCGCCCTCCCCTGGCCTCTCCGGGTCGGGGCTCTGCTACCTTCCGCCCGCTTCACCTGCTCGAACGACGTCCTCTTCCTTTGTCCTCTACGCGCACGGAGGTTCAGGCTGTAGCTGGCCCTCTGCTCCCTCCTCCTACACTGTCCAGGAGGGTCCGCCAGGATGTAGTTGCTTCTCCTCCTACTTCACCTGCTTCGGTGCCTATTCTTCCTTCACGGTCTCGTCCCACGGTGGCGGTCCCTCCCTCCTCCGCCACGGTGTCGGGCCGCCCTGTTATCTCTGCCCCGGGGATCCTTGCTCTGTTTCCCCCCGCGGCTCCTTCTGACCTCTTTTCACCCGGCCAGCCTTCCCACTCCCGTCGTCCTGCTCCACCTCCTTCTTCTCTCCCTGACCTTCACTTACCGTCTCGCCACGGGGGTACCCCTCCTCTTGGCTCGGTGGTGTCTAGCGTGGTTTCGGGGTCCCCTTTCTCAGGGGCTGACGTGTCGCTGGAAGAGGGGGATGGTGCTGTTTCCCCCTCGGGCGTTCGTGTTCAGGGACGAGTCCCTCAGCGGCGACACAACCGTGGTCGCTCGCCTTCCTTGGGCCGCGACTCTGCTGGTTGGTGTCGTGGATCTCGCTCCCGCTCGCGCTCACCCCTGCGGGCCGACCATTCTGTGGGGGGGGGGGTCTCCTCTCTCGGATCGATTGTCGGCTATGCAGGGGTGGCTTGTGTCACGCAACGACGGGCGCTTGGAGTCGATGCAAGACTCCCTCTTATCGCGCTTCTTGGCGGTGACACACCCTCAGCGCCTCACCCTACCTACCCCTGCTACGGTCCCCCTCCCTTCTGCAGGCCTACGCTCTGGTCAGACTTCAGCCGCCGGGACATCTTTCAGGATGTTCAGTCCCTGGCTGTGTTGATGGGACTGTCCTCCTATGGGACGGGTTTGTGCGACGACGGTACGCCTGGCTTAGCCATCTTGCTCGATCACCCTCTCCCATTGGGGGCCTGGTTTGCTGAGGCCTTCGACTTCGCCGGCCGTTCCATCGCCGGCTCTCCTTCAGTCCCTCCCCTGGAGTCATCACTGCTTTTGCCTCCTCTTGTGTCTGTTGGCGGGTTGGACGGCGCGTTCTGGTCCTGGTTCAGTGCGCCCGTTCTTGAACTTTGTTCTATTGCTACCCCGTTCTTCTCTCACCCAGTTCAGTCCTCTGTCGACAGGGTTTTTCCCTTGCGGCGGTGGGTGCCGAACTTCTTCTCTTGTCTTTTGGTTCCCTCCAGACTTCTGTTCACCACCTGCGGCTTATCGCGGCGTCTGCACCGGGCGATCTTCACGAGGGTTTGGGCCGCGTTCGGCGGATCCCCCTTCGGCTCGCGGTGTCTTTGGTTCCCGAGCTGAAGGCGGTTTTGTGCGTGGCACCTCGGCAACGCCGGACGGTACGGTCCTCGTTCTGCCGGACAGCCCCCTTGGATATTCGTCAGGGTTTGTTGTACTCTACGCTCTCTCCGTCGGGGCTTTTTTGCGCGGGATGCTTGGGGCCGCTACGCTTCTCTATCGGCGGACCCTGCTTACGACACGCAACGAAGCGCTGTGTCGCGAGCGGGGTCTTCTCAGTCCCGTCCTTCTGCCGGTCCTCTTCGGGGTGCTGCTGCACGTGCTGCCGCCATGCACGGGCGCAGGACAGGGACGTTACAGGCCTGTGCGTCAGTTCCGCCTCGCCCTTCTGTTCTTGCCCCCTTTTCATCCCCGCCGTGTCGGGGCTGGCCGGCCTTCCACTTCCGACCGCCCTTCGCCGGGGTCAGCCCCGCGACGGCCAGGGGTTGGGGTGGCCCGCCCTTTTCGACGAAGTTGGGGGGGGGGTAGAGGAGGTCAACGCGCTCATGCCCGCACGGACCGTACCGGGGGTACCTCCACGTCAAAACAATGTGTAGGTTCTCTGGGTCGGTCTCCTTGTTCTCCTTCTCGCCTGGCCGCCCGGGTCGCTCCCCTCCTCTCGGGAGCTCCCATGGGTTGTTTTCGCCCTTGCGCCCCTCGGTGGCCGCGAGGGACGTTGGGGGCGGCGGATTGCGCGGAGGGGTCTCCCCTGGAGGTGGACGTCCAGACCCCCACTCCGCTCTTGTCACCGACGCCGGTGGCCCATGTGTTCCCATCCATGCACGAGCAGGGTATCGTCGAGGGAGTTGACCGCCGGTCACCCGGTTTTCCTCTCCCGTGTATTTCTGGTACCGAAGTAGGACTGCGACGCGATGCGCCCGGTGGTGGCTCTGTCGGCCCTCACCGGGCGCATCGTGCACACACGGTTTCGGATGCTGCCGGTACCCCAGGTACGCCTGGCCCTGCGCCCTCTGTCGTGGGTAGTGTCGCTGGCCCTCCAGGATGCGTCTTGGCTCGTTCCTCTCCATCCTCGATTCCAGCGATTCTTGGCCGTTCGGATTTCCGATCGTGTGTTCCTGTTCGCCGGCCTTCCCTTCGGTCTCCACATCGCGCCGCGGATCTTCTCCGCACTGGTGGGACAGGCTCTGGGTCCTCTCCTCAGGAGCGGGCTCCAGCTCCTGTTTTCCTTGGCCGATTGGTTGATAGTTTCCGAAGCCCTCGGACTGTGCGTACGCGACGCCCTCACAGTCGTTCGCCACGTCGCACAGTTGGGGTTCCCCATCGATGTTCGCAAGTCACGCTTGACCCCGTCGCGTGTCGTGCCATGGGTCGGTCTCGCATGGGTTTTGTCCGGCGCTACGATGACCCAGGGTCTGCCGGACGCGGTGCACCTTCGGCGGAAGGTCTTCGCCGTGTTGCACTCGGTCTCCCTCCCGGGGTGGCTCTGGGACTCGTTAGTGGGTTCGCTGCATTGGGCCGCTCTGCCCATTCCCTTAGGGAGCCTCAGGCTACGCCGCCTCTTCCTCATGGGCCCCGAGGTGTTTCCGTTGACCCCTATGGTTCGGCTCCTGCCGCTCCCGCATACCGTTCGCAGACGCTTCAGTCACTGGGTTGCTTGGGGCACGCTCTCTGCGGCTGTGCCCTGGACCGCCCCCCCGCCGACGATCTTGGTAGACACAGATGCGTCGAGCGAGGTAGGGTGAGGTTCCCAATCAAACCTGGGATGTCCACTTCCCGGCAGATGGGTGGGTCTCCCTCCCCTTACCCGTCTATGCCCTCGAACTTTTGGTTCCTTTGTTCTTCCTGAGGGACCACGCGCTGGCCCTTCGGGGTACGTCGGTGGCCTTCGGGATGGACACTCAGACAGCTGTCCACTGTTTCCTAAAGCGGGGGTCCTCCAGGTCATTGACTCTCTTGGGGGTCTCGGTGGAGTTGTTCTTCCTCGCGAACCGACACGCCTTCTACTTGCATGCCTCCTCCCTGCCCGGGACTGCCACCCTGTGGGCGGACGCCCTGTCGAGAGGACAGGGCGTTCTTGTAGAATGGGCAATGCAACGGACTGTGTTCGCGACCTCGCGGCTTCCTGGGGTGTTCCGGAGGTCGACTTGTTCGCATCGGAGGTGCCGCGCCAGTTGCCTCAGTACCTATCCCTCCGGCCTCGCACTCCGGATGGGGGTCCGGACGCTTTCATGGTAAACTGGAACAGGTGGCGGTCGATATACATATTTCCGCCACCAGACGCACTGTTGATGTGCAAAGTCCTCGCGAGGCTGCGGCTGTACCGCGGCGGCGTCTGGCTACTCGCGCCTCTGTGGCCGGCACGGGCTTGGTACGCCCGGTTGACGCGGTGGTGCCCGAGTCCGGTCCTTCTACCTGTCTCCGACTTCCACTTGGGCTAGGTTGGGGACCTGCGGACCTCGTTGTCCTTCGCATCGTGAATGTTCATGAGGCACGGTGGCTCCCAGTCCACGGCCGGGACCTGACTGCCTTCCTGAAGCGTTCCTGGCCGCCTTCTCCTTGGGGGACTTACGGGTCCCGCTGGAGGTCTTTTACTAGGTGGATACAGGACATTCGCCAGACAGTTGGCTCTCCTTCCCTCGTCCTACACTCCTTGTTTCACCTCTTCCGTACACGTCACTTTCCCGTCGACGCTATACGTAACCACTTGTCTGCCGTCCGGGGGGTCTTTGAGTCCGTCGCTGGGCTGGTCGTTCCGTCGCAGGATCTGGATTCCTTCATGACGGCTGCCTTCCGGGACCGACCGCCTCCGTGCCAGGTCCCTCCACAGTGGGATCTGGGGTGGGCTCTGGACCTTCTGGCTTCACCCACGTATACACGGGCCGCTACACCGGTTCCGTTGCTCGGGCGTACGCTCTTCCTTGTCGCTCTGGCCACTGGGCATCGGGTGTCTGCACTAGCGGCATTGTCACGGCCCCAGGGCTGCGTGCGATTCTCCCCGTCCTTGCATGGCGTCACGTTCGCCTCCTCCCCTCATTTCGTTGCCACGAATGAGAGGGAGACCCGCGATTTCCAGCCTTTCACCGTCCAGGCTTTACAGCGTGGGCATACTCGCCATGTGTTGTGCCCGGTGTCAGCCTTGCGCTCCTCTGTTGCGTCTGTGGCGCCGCCTTCGGGTACTGCTGTGTGGGTGTCTCCTCGGACAGGTGGGTGGCTCTCGCAGGTGCGGATGGGACGCCACATTTGTCGGACCATTCGTGCCAGTCACCCTGTTTGTAGGGGTTCTGCGCGCGATGTGCGATCCTTTGCTGCCTCCTTCCGGTTCCTGCAAAGTCGATCCTTACCTGACATCGCCTCAGCGATTTTGTGGTCTTCTATCAATTCCTTCATCTCCTCCTACCTCTCCATGTCCGGTGTTCGACCCCCTCGGCCGGTGATAGCTCTCGGGGGTCGTGTTGCCTAGTGCTCTGGCGAAGATACCTGGTCTTCCCCCCTTGTCCCTCGTTCTTTTACTTTGTTTTATTTGACAAAGGGGGGGGGGGGGGAGTACGGGTTTGCAACACTTGATTGCAAGTTTGGGATTATGTATTGTTACAGTACATAAGTGTTTTTGCCACATTGAAAATTGTGTTTTGTTATTGTGTTCAATGTTTTTGTTGGTTTTGGAAGAAAAGGGATTTTGGGTACAGTACCTTTTTGGTTTAAGACAAGTCTATGTTTTTGCATTACTATGAATGACGGGCATGTGTTAAACCTGTTCTTTTTAGCTACTCCTCAGTTTTTCACTCTTTTATTAAACTCTCTTGTTTAAATTGTGTCTTTGTCATTCATAATTTTGTTTTATGCATTGTTTTTTTTTGGTATGTTGGGCTTGGATGTCCTCCTCCTATTTGTTATGCAGCCTTGACGTTGGATTTGCCAAGACTACTAACAAATTGGGAGGTTTGACGTACCTCCCAACCTACCAAATAGGAAAACCTACTATTTGGTAGTAGTCTTGGAAAATCCAACGTACATAATACCCTCCCTCACGCCGGACGCCTGCCCATCCGCGTTCTTCTGCTGACGTGAGATGTGATGACAAGAGAGGGTCGCTCATGCGCACGTTTGACAGGGATCTGCACATGACGGAACACGGGATGGGCCTTAAGCGGTAACTAAGGTAAACCCCTTTTTCTTCTCTTCTATGCTTTTTTCACCTTCGGTGGTAGTTTTGGTTAATGTACAACGTCTCCTAGAGCAAGATAAGGAGTAGACTCTAGACGTTTTCTTTTTTAACCGCGGTTGGAATGACGACATAGCAGTCAAAATAGACAAGTCGTCATTGCAATTAGGTTAATAGCCTTGATGTTGGATTTTCCAAGACTACTACCAAATAGTAGGTTTTCCTATTTGGTAGGTAGGGAGGTACGTCAAACCTCCCAATTATTCCCACTGAACTCTATAGGTGCTTTCAAATCTCAATCCCTCTTACTTTAATTAATTCTCGTCCTATAAGATCCTATCTATTTAGTAGCTAATGGCATGGAGCCTTCTCTATCAATAAACACTAATACTCTATGAACACATCATCCCTTTATTTTGTTTCGAAAGTCAAGTCTCTTTCTCTTTAGTCTGTTCTAATAAGAACACATTAATTATTTAGGGGTAACCACTAGGTTTGTCAACATCATCTCTCTCTTTCTTTTTATTCCTTGCGGGCCCAATATGGGTCCTTAATAAAAATAGTTTAAAGCTGCTTGCTGTCACACTGGATCATTCACCACCTCAGGGCTGGCCAGTAGTGGTCCTGGAAACACTCACTCCCATCTACTTGCTGTCACCCCTCTTGAATTGTTTGGCTGCGGGTGTGCAAGCCAGCAATGTGACGACAGGCAGAGGGATACTGGTGGTGTATTCTCCTCGTAGGTGAGAGTGAGGCCAGGCCCAAGGGAGTACGAACGGGAACGGTTGAGGTGGGCTGGAAGGCTGTGGTAGGGTAAGCCAAGTTTCCTTTGGTGCCTGGGAAAGAGAGAGAGGCTGGGCTGTGGCTAGTTGTCCCAGTGGTGCCCATTGCTTGAGTGACCCGGGAGCTCCTCTCCCCCCCCCCCCCCCCCCCCCCCTTTATATAGGCCTGCCGCCCGGCACGAGGCGTGCCTTGGGGCGCTGTGATTGGCCGGCTCGCACGCGCGGCCAGCTGCTGCTTGGCACACGCTAGCTGCACATTCAACTTGGTCTCCTCGGCTTCTTTCTCTCCATAATATGTCCCCGGAAGTCGATTGCAATTTTCTTTTCGTGGCTTACGGGAGTCTAGGGCTGGCACGAAATTATTTGACATATTGCAATCCGAAGAGACGGCCGGTGGAGAGAGCGATAGCGAGTTTTGGAATGAGGCTGTACGGGCATATTTCGGCTCCGACAATGGAGCCTTTTGATTGGCAGAGCGAGGAGGGGTGCAGATGGTGGAAGTCATGCCTGGAATGTCCCCCCTGGAATGGGGGACTTACGGGTCCCGCTGGAGGTCTTTTACTAGGTGGATACAGGACATTCGCCAGACAGTTGGCTCTCCTTCCCTCGTCCTACACTCCTTGTTTCACCTCTTCCGTACACGTCACTTTCCCGTCGACGCTATACGTAACCACTTGTCTGCCGTCCGGGGGGTCTTTGAGTCCGTCGCTGGGCTGGTCGTTCCGTCGCAGGATCTGGATTCCTTCATGACGGCTGCCTTCCGGGACCGACCGCCTCCGTGCCAGGTCCCTCCACAGTGGGATCTGGGGTGGGCTCTGGACCTTCTGGCTTCACCCACGTATACACGGGCCGCTACACCGGTTCCGTTGCTCGGGCGTACGCTCTTCCTTGTCGCTCTGGCCACTGGGCATCGGGTGTCTGCACTAGCGGCATTGTCACGGCCCCAGGGCTGCGTGCGATTCTCCCCGTCCTTGCATGGCGTCACGTTCGCCTCCTCCCCTCATTTCGTTGCCACGAATGAGAGGGAGACCCGCGTTTTCCAGCCTTTCACCGTCCAGGCTTTACAGCGTGGGCATACTCGCCATGTGTTGTGCCCGGTGTCAGCCTTGCGCTCCTCTGTTGCGTCTGTGGCGCCGCCTTCGGGTACTGCTGTGTGGGTGTCTCCTCGGACAGGTGGGTGGCTCTCGCAGGTGCGGATGGGACGCCACATTTGTCGGACCATTCGTGCCAGTCACCCTGTTTGTAGGGGTTCTGCGCGCGATGTGCGATCCTTTGCTGCCTCCTTCCGGTTCCTGCAAAGTCGATCCTTACCTGACATCGCCTCAGCGATTTTGTGGTCTTCTATCAATTCCTTCATCTCCTCCTACCTCTCCATGTCCGGTGTTCGACCCCCTCGGCCGGTGATAGCTCTCGGGGGTCGTGTTGCCTAGTGCTCTGGCGAAGATACCTGGTCTTCCCCCCTTGTCCCTCGTTCTTTTACTTTGTTTTATTTGACAAAGGGGGGGGGGGGGGGAGTACGGGTTTGCAACACTTGATTGCAAGTTTGGGATTATGTATTGTTACAGTACATAAGTGTTTTTGCCACATTGAAAATTGTGTTTTGTTATTGTGTTCAATGTTTTTGTTGGTTTTGGAAGAAAAGGGATTTTGGGTACAGTACCTTTTTGGTTTAAGACAAGTCTATGTTTTTGCATTACTATGAATGACGGGCATGTGTTAAACCTGTTCTTTTTAGCTACTCCTCAGTTTTTCACTCTTTTATTAAACTCTCTTGTTTAAATTGTGTCTTTGTCATTCATAATTTTGTTTTATGCATTGTTTTTTTTGGTATGTTGGGCTTGGATGTCCTCCTCCTATTTGTTATGCAGCCTTGACGTTGGATTTGCCAAGACTACTAACAAATTGGGAGGTTTGACGTACCTCCCAACCTACCAAATAGGAAAACCTACTATTTGGTAGTAGTCTTGGAAAATCCAACGTACATAATACCCTCCCTCACGCCGGACGCCTGCCCATCCGCGTTCTTCTGCTGACGTGAGATGTGATGACAAGAGAGGGTCGCTCATGCGCACGTTTGACAGGGATCTGCACATGACGGAACACGGGATGGGCCTTAAGCGGTAACTAAGGTAAACCCCTTTTTCTTCTCTTCTATGCTTTTTTCACCTTCGGTGGTAGTTTTGGTTAATGTACAACGTCTCCTAGAGCAAGATAAGGAGTAGACTCTAGACGTTTTCTTTTTTAACCGCGGTTGGAATGACGACATAGCAGTCAAAATAGACAAGTCGTCATTGCAATTAGGTTAATAGCCTTGACGTTGGATTTTCCAAGACTACTACCAAATAGTAGGTTTTCCTATTTGGTAGGTAGGGAGGTACGTCAAACCTCCCAATTATTCCCACTGAACTCTATAGGTGCTTTCAAATCTCAATCCCTCTTACTTTAATTAATTCTCGTCCTATAAGATCCTATCTATTTAGTAGCTAATGGCATGGAGCCTTCTCTATCAATAAACACTAATACTCTATGAACACATCATCCCTTTATTTTGTTTCGAAAGTCAAGTCTCTTTCTCTTTAGTCTGTTCTAATAAGAACACATTAATTATTTAGGGGTAACCACTAGGTTTGTCAACATCATCTCTCTCTTTCTTTTTATTCCTTGCGGGCCCAATATGGGTCCTTAATAAAAATAGTTTAAAGCTGCTTGCTGTCACACTGGATCATTCACCACCTCAGGGCTGGCCAGTAGTGGTCCTGGAAACACTCACTCCCATCTACTTGCTGTCACCCCTCTTGAATTGTTTGGCTGCGGGTGTGCAAGCCAGCAATGTGACGACAGGCAGAGGGATACTGGTGGTGTATTCTCCTCGTAGGTGAGAGTGAGGCCAGGCCCAAGGGAGTACGAACGGGAACGGTTGAGGTGGGCTGGAAGGCTGTGGTAGGGTAAGCCAAGTTTCCTTTGGTGCCTGGGAAAGAGAGAGAGGCTGGGCTGTGGCTAGTTGTCCCAGTGGTGCCCATTGCTTGAGTGACCCGGGAGCTCCTCCCCCCCCCCCCCCCCCCCTTTATATAGGCCTGCCGCCCGGCACGAGGCGTGCCTTGGGGCGCTGTGATTGGCCGGCTCGCACGCGCGGCCAGCTGCTGCTTGGCACACGCTAGCTGCACATTCAACTTGGTCTCCTCGGCTTCTTTCTCTCCATAATATGTCCCCGGAAGTCGATTGCAATTTTCTTTTCGTGGCTTACGGGAGTCTAGGGCTGGCACGAAATTATTTGACATATTGCAATCCGAAGAGACGGCCGGTGGAGAGAGCGATAGCGAGTTTTGGAATGAGGCTGTACGGGCATATTTCGGCTCCGACAATGGAGCCTTTTGATTGGCAGAGCGAGGAGGGGTGCAGATGGTGGAAGTCATGCCTGGAATGTCCCCCCTGGAATGGGGGACTTACGGGTCCCGCTGGAGGTCTTTTACTAGGTGGATACAGGACATTCGCCAGACAGTTGGCTCTCCTTCCCTCGTCCTACACTCCTTGTTTCACCTCTTCCGTACACGTCACTTTCCCGTCGACGCTATACGTAACCACTTGTCTGCCGTCCGGGGGGTCTTTGAGTCCGTCGCTGGGCTGGTCGTTCCGTCGCAGGATCTGGATTCCTTCATGACGGCTGCCTTCCGGGACCGACCGCCTCCGTGCCAGGTCCCTCCACAGTGGGATCTGGGGTGGGCTCTGGACCTTCTGGCTTCACCCACGTATACACGGGCCGCTACACCGGTTCCGTTGCTCGGGCGTACGCTCTTCCTTGTCGCTCTGGCCACTGGGCATCGGGTGTCTGCACTAGCGGCATTGTCACGGCCCCAGGGCTGCGTGCGATTCTCCCCGTCCTTGCATGGCGTCACGTTCGCCTCCTCCCCTCATTTCGTTGCCACGAATGAGAGGGAGACCCGCGTTTTCCAGCCTTTCACCGTCCAGGCTTTACAGCGTGGGCATACTCGCCATGTGTTGTGCCCGGTGTCAGCCTTGCGCTCCTCTGTTGCGTCTGTGGCGCCGCCTTCGGGTACTGCTGTGTGGGTGTCTCCTCGGACAGGTGGGTGGCTCTCGCAGGTGCGGATGGGACGCCACATTTGTCGGACCATTCGTGCCAGTCACCCTGTTTGTAGGGGTTCTGCGCGCGATGTGCGATCCTTTGCTGCCTCCTTCCGGTTCCTGCAAAGTCGATCCTTACCTGACATCGCCTCAGCGATTTTGTGGTCTTCTATCAATTCCTTCATCTCCTCCTACCTCTCCATGTCCGGTGTTCGACCCCCTCGGCCGGTGATAGCTCTCGGGGGTCGTGTTGCCTAGTGCTCTGGCGAAGATACCTGGTCTTCCCCCCTTGTCCCTCGTTCTTTTACTTTGTTTTATTTGACAAAGGGGGGGGGGGGGGGGAGTACGGGTTTGCAACACTTGATTGCAAGTTTGGGATTATGTATTGTTACAGTACATAAGTGTTTTTGCCACATTGAAAATTGTGTTTTGTTATTGTGTTCAATGTTTTGTTGGTTTTGGAAGAAAAGGGATTTTGGGTACAGTACCTTTTTGGTTTAAGACAAGTCTATGTTTTTGCATTACTATGAATGACGGGCATGTGTTAAACCTGTTCTTTTTAGCTACTCCTCAGTTTTTCACTCTTTTATTAAACTCTCTTGTTTAAATTGTGTCTTTGTCATTCATAATTTTGTTTTATGCATTGTTTTTTTTTGGTATGTTGGGCTTGGATGTCCTCCTCCTATTTGTTATGCAGCCTTGACGTTGGATTTGCCAAGACTACTAACAAATTGGGAGGTTTGACGTACCTCCCAACCTACCAAATAGGAAAACCTACTATTTGGTAGTAGTCTTGGAAAATCCAACGTACATAATACCCTCCCTCACGCCGGACGCCTGCCCATCCGCGTTCTTCTGCTGACGTGAGATGTGATGACAAGAGAGGGTCGCTCATGCGCACGTTTGACAGGGATCTGCACATGACGGAACACGGGATGGGCCTTAAGCGGTAACTAAGGTAAACCCCTTTTTCTTCTCTTCTATGCTTTTTTCACCTTCGGTGGTAGTTTTGGTTAATGTACAACGTCTCCTAGAGCAAGATAAGGAGTAGACTCTAGACGTTTTCTTTTTTAACCGCGGTTGGAATGACGACATAGCAGTCAAAATAGACAAGTCGTCATTGCAATTAGGTTAATAGCCTTGACGTTGGATTTTCCAAGACTACTACCAAATAGTAGGTTTTCCTATTTGGTAGGTAGGGAGGTACGTCAAACCTCCCAATTATTCCCACTGAACTCTATAGGTGCTTTCAAATCTCAATCCCTCTTACTTTAATTAATTCTCGTCCTATAAGATCCTATCTATTTAGTAGCTAATGGCATGGAGCCTTCTCTATCAATAAACACTAATACTCTATGAACACATCATCCCTTTATTTTGTTTCGAAAGTCAAGTCTCTTTCTCTTTAGTCTGTTCTAATAAGAACACATTAATTATTTAGGGGTAACCACTAGGTTTGTCAACATCATCTCTCTCTTTCTTTTTATTCCTTGCGGGCCCAATATGGGTCCTTAATAAAAATAGTTTAAAGCTGCTTGCTGTCACACTGGATCATTCACCACCTCAGGGCTGGCCAGTAGTGGTCCTGGAAACACTCACTCCCATCTACTTGCTGTCACCCCTCTTGAATTGTTTGGCTGCGGGTGTGCAAGCCAGCAATGTGACGACAGGCAGAGGGATACTGGTGGTGTATTCTCCTCGTAGGTGAGAGTGAGGCCAGGCCCAAGGGAGTACGAACGGGAACGGTTGAGGTGGGCTGGAAGGCTGTGGTAGGGTAAGCCAAGTTTCCTTTGGTGCCTGGGAAAGAGAGAGAGGCTGGGCTGTGGCTAGTTGTCCCAGTAGTGCCCATTGCTTGAGTGACCCGGGAGCTCCTCTCCCCCCCCCCCCCCCCTTTATATAGGCCTGCCGCCCGGCACGAGGCGTGCCTTGGGGCGCTGTGATTGGCCGGCTCGCACGCGCGGCCAGCTGCTGCTTGGCACACGCTAGCTGCACATTCAACTTGGTCTCCTCGGCTTCTTTCTCTCCATAATATGTCCCCGGAAGTCGATTGCAATTTTCTTTTCGTGGCTTACGGGAGTCTAGGGCTGGCACGAAATTATTTGACATATTGCAATCCGAAGAGACGGCCGGTGGAGAGAGCGATAGCGAGTTTTGGAATGAGGCTGTACGGGCATATTTCGGCTCCGACAATGGAGCCTTTTGATTGGCAGAGCGAGGAGGGGTGCAGATGGTGGAAGTCATGCCTGGAATGTCCACGTTATCTGGCCACAAGGTTCGGCGCACGCTGCTTGGCCGGCCGTCTTTCTACTTTATCATCTCCTACTAAATTAAGGCGAGCTCCTGATCGCCGCAACACTACGCCCTTGTAGTCGTGGCCCTCGCTCCGCCACTCCACCATTTCACCATTTTCGCAAATGCACATGTGTAGCTGTACTGCAGGATTCTGGTTCCCAACCGCAGTTTTAGCCAACAAAATTTGCCCCGGCTTACTGAGAAATTGCTTAAAAGCTCGGGTAGTCTGCACACTTTGTCCTTTTCCGTCGACAATGGCTATTAGTCGACGGAGCCGGTATTGGGGATCAGTTGGGAGAGGCATGGTGCCTTTCAACTGGCAAGCTCGCGCCTCGGGGGTCTTATTTCTAGTCTCGTCCGGGTACCGTATTGGTGGACGGTTAATTCTACCACTTCGAGTAATAGTTTCCGTGGGGCCTATTGGCTGAGGGTTCTCCAGAGAGCCTGTCGGTTGGTTCTCTCGTGTTTTATCAAACTTAGGTACCGACGAATCCGGTGGAGTTTTATCCCCAGGGAATACTGTCTATTTACTCACTTCTGCCCGAAAATTTTCTTCCTCACCACTTAGTGTTTCACAAAAATCTCCCGGGGTAACTGAAAGTTCGCTGTCTGGGACCGTAGACTTATCGTCGCGGGTGCGTCCAGAATATTCCCTCTCTCCACTCATAGTAACCTCCTCGGCTTCTTCGCCCCCCTCCGACTCGGAAAGACTCTCAGTTTGCTTATTATTGAATGACCCCCAGAATGGGAATACCTTATTATCTCTATCTCTTGAATTATTACCTTCCCGGTGGCGACCACTTGAACAATTATTTGGGAGATCTGCCCAAGATTCTAATTCTCCCTCACTTTCTTCCCCCTCACTCCAGTCGCTCAGGTCTGTGGGTAAAATACCCTCGTACCTTTTGGTACGGCTGATGTGCGTAACCGACACAATACCTCCGTGATGTACATACAGTACCTGATATGGCCCGTTTATTTCAACAATCTTGAAAGGGCCCTCGTACTTCTCCTCTAGTTTCCCTGTTCGGGTGGGATTATGTCTCTTCACTAGAATATATTCCCCCCGGTAATATGGGTTATTAAGATTCAGTTTAGTAGGCTTTTGCTGCGTCACATGAGTGTGAATTTGTCGTCTTCGCTCCCCCTTCTCTTTCAGATATTGTTCCGGTTGTGAGTACTTGGTGGAATGAATGGGATAGGGAAAATGTCTTTCCTGAGGCAATTGTGGAGTGACTCCGAAAATAATTTCGTAGGGAGAATAACCAGTAGTCCTACAAATCGTGGTATTCACTCCCCAGATAATTTCGGGCAGTAGTTCCGGCCAGTTTCGGGATAACAACTAGCTAGTACCCTGTGGTTCCTTTCACACACCGCATTCCATTGGGGATGATACGGAGATGTGTGTTGGATCTGGTAGCCCAAAGTGTCCCCCAAGTGTTGCCAAATTTCATTCTTAAACTCTTTCCCCCTATCACTCAGAATACAGCCCGGTGTCCCATACACAAAGATAACTTTCTCCAGGATAACCTTAGCTACGGTTTCGGCTCTCTTGTCCGAGATGGCACAAGCAACCGTGTACTTGGAGAAGACGTCAACACAGGTCAAAATATACCTTTTGTTCGTCTGTCTGGGTAGAGGTCCCATAATGTCCACCGATAATTTCTCCCATGGTTTCCCTGCTAGAATATGTCCAGGTGACTGTTTAGGTCCTCGGCCATCCTTCCTTCTCTGACATCCCAAATTTTTTTGAATGACTTCTTCGACAATTTGGTCGGCTCTTGAAGTCCAGTACCTTTCATTAAATTGCTTCAGGACTCGAGACTGTCCCAAATGAGCCCCCCTCCCCTCTTGACCTTGAAGGAGTTGTATCATGTGTTTGGCCTCAAGATAGTCTACACCACCCGATCCTTGGAATTCCTCCAGGCTCCCTCAGAAAATTTTGACTTGTCTCTACACCCCGGATTAGTCTGTTCTTGGCCAGGTAAAGGGGGTTGACCGGGGGCTACCGGTAATCTAGATATGCCATCGGCGTTAGTGTGCAATTTTCCCGGTCTATGTCTAACGTCAAAGGAATATTCTTCCAAGGTCCCCTTCCACCTAACAAATAACCCATCTTCCGTTTTCATCTTTCGGAGCCATTGCAAACTATGGTGGTCCGTGATAACTTCGAAATGAACCCCGGCTAAATAGGAACGGAAATACTGCACAGCCCAAACTAGAGCTAGACATTCCTTTTTGGTGACGCTGTAGTTTTTCTCGCCCTTGTTTAGCGTCCGGCTGGCGCATGCCACTATGCCCTCTTTCCCGTCAACTCTCTGAGCTAAGACAGCGCCTAGCCCTTCATCGGAAGCATCGGTATATAGTTGAAAGGGCTTGGTAAAGTCGGGGTGACAGACTACAGGGTTAGAAGTGAGTTTTTCCTTCAAGTGATCAAATGCTGTTTGACAATCCTGATCCCAGTCAAACCTTCGCCCTTTTTCCAATCTCTTGGTCATGGGTAGAGCAATTTTCGAGAAATTTGGTATAAATCTCCGATAATTGGAAGCCATCCCCAGAAACGCTCGGATCCCTTTTACAGTGGTAGGGGGTGTAATTTCTGCGATAGCTTTGACCTTGAGGGGGTCCGGTTGGATACCTTTTTTTAAAACTACATGCCCTAGGTATGCCACCTCGCGTGCCCCTAGTTGGCATTTAGACGGCTTCAATTTTAGTCCCGCCCTCCTAATTCTCTCCAATACCTCTTGTACTCGGTTCATATGTTCTTCCCAGCTATTTGAAAAAATAATAATGTCATCTAGGTAAGCTAAGCAAGTCTTCCATGCCAACCCCCTCAGTACTTCATCCATGACCCTAGTAAAACTGGCTGGTCCATTACAAACTCCAAAGGGCAAAACCGTAAACTGATACAGTTTCCCTTCGCTCGTGGCAAATGCGGTTTTCTCCTGGTCCTCTGGCCTAACTGGTACTTGCCAATACCCACTTTGTAAGTCTAGGGTAGAGAACCAGGTTGACCCACTTAATGATTCTAGCGAGTCATCGATGCGAGGTAGAGGTTGGGCATCTTTGATGGTGACATAATTTAATTTCCTATAGTCTACACAGAACCTAGTGGACCCATCTTTCTTTTTTACCAAGACTACGGGAGATGACCACGGACTGTAGGATTCCACTACTATTTCTTGTTTCAGCATCTCTTCGACTTGTTCTTTTTCTTTTTGTCTCATGATGGGATTTTGTCGTCGGTACGGTTGTCTAATAGGGGGCCCTTGAGTATGTATCTAGTGGGTGTGTCGGGTTCGGGCTGAGCCGTGGTCCCCTTCATCTTGAGCAAAGATGTCTCTGTAAGACCAGAGTAATTCATGTAAGGTAGTGGCCTGGTCGGACGTCAGTTGTTTCGGGATTTCAGGTAAGTTAACAGGTCTGTTTGTTCCAATGGTGGTGGGTTGTGCGGGTGTAACTTGTCCTAAGAGTGTTCCCTTCTGATAACTGATCGTCTCATCGCCAAAGTTAGCAAGGACTAGTCTCCTCTGCTCGGTAGTAATAAAGGTGGGGGATATTCTTACTTTATTCTGGGTATCAGGTTCAAAAATCCCGGCTGTCATTCCCTGGGGCTTAGGAATCTCTATCATTCTCCAAGATCTAGGGGGAATAGAAAGTTTTCCCGTGGTAGCTACCATCTGTGGTCGGACGGTTGTTGTTGTCTCTTTCGGCCCACACTGTATAGTTACCCCCAACTGGCTCATAAGGTCAATTCCCAGGTACCCATCAACTCCGCTATTAGATTTCCCCGATAGTACACAAAAATTAGTGGTGAATTTAATTCCCTTCCACTGTATCACTACCGAATTAGTTCTCCCTAGGATAGTCAATGGTTGACCACCAGCTCCTGACAACTGAATACTAGTCTGCTGTAATGTCCCTATTTCTCTCTGGTTGTTTCTCCAAAAACTCTCCAAAAGACAGCTTCTATTAGCCCCCATGTCAATTAACATGTTCGCGGCTTTCCCATTGATCACGATAGTTTCACAAGGCGTATGTCTCTCTAAGATATTAACCTCACTATATCGCCCTTCTATGTGAGGCTTAGGGGAAAATTTACTTCCTCTTCCGGCATTGTGACTTCCGGTTTGGTTTCCATCTCTGGTACTCGACCGGGAGCAATCTTCCCTGGTTTGGGTCGGTCACCCTGGGTAGGGGTCGATGATTTTGGAGTGGGGGCCTTGAGTTAAATCTAGGGGTTTGAGTTTGGGGTCGGTTAGAACAGTTCCTAGCTAGGTGTCCGGTTTGCCTACATACAAAACATCGGACAATTGTTCTTGGATACCCTTTGTTCGGGTTCTCCTATTCCCCTTTCTTTTTCTCCTCTCTTACTTCTTGGGCTTCCATCACTTTTTTGATCACCTCCATGAGTTCCTTTGTGGTTGTCACTTCATGAATGATGCAGTGTTTCTTCACTTCCACAGGACACGCTTGAATCATGATCTCCCTAATTTCTGTTTCCTGACTCTCTTTCTTGGTCCATGTGTGGAAACGCGAGTTTGACATACTTCGTGATTCCCCTCCTCAGGGTTCTCACATTCTGGCCGTCCAGTTTCATCGTCTTTAGTTTCTCTCGGGCCTTCCTTGTGGAGGTTTCTCGGCCAAACTCCTCGATTTGAGCGGCCTTCACTTCTGCCCACGATACTAGTCCCTCTAGATGTACTCTTACGTCGTTTAGGGCCTTGCCTAAGTGTGTCTTTCCATAGGCAATTTTTTTTCCCATCATCTCCTACCTCAAGTAGAGTGAATTGACATTCTATTTGTTCAATCCATAGCTCAATTTCTTCTTTCCCCTCTTCCCATACTCTGAACGGTAATACTGTCGCCATTATGTCGGTTCTGCTAGATAATTTATACTCAACCCAACAATTTGTCTAATCCCACCACTTGCCACCAAAATGTTGTACTTAAATTTCTAAGTTCAAGCACACTAATAAGGTGGGGGAATAATTAGACAGTTGTTGGAGTTTTGTATATTTATTTAACAGCCCAACTCTTAAGCTAACACGGGTCCAGTAACCCACTTCCTGTTCAGGCCGAAATGTGTTCAATACACGAATTGCATAGTTCGTTGACCCACACCAGATAGTACATTGGAACTCGAGAGCTCCCGTTACCATCTACTTGGATTCCCGCTATTCAGATAATGACTCACTTCGACTTCGATCCATTGCAGGATACCAGACTCAACTAATAATTTTACAACGCCCTCGGATGTCTAACTAAGAGACCAGGGCTTCTCTGACCAAAGACTCTTATTCGTAAATCTAAATCACAAATGCTATTTCCTAAATAATATAACCTTTACCGAGCCCCTGGATGTCTATCTATAAGACCGGGGCGTTACGAACATAAATCCTTCTAATAAAATACAACACCTGGATACAACACTGGCCCGTAGACCACTTAATTCCCCACAAATGATATAATCTTTATCTTACCACCTCTTTACAGCATCGAACGCGTAGTCCGTTACACCTGAACATAAATTCTCTTAATACAACGCAATATCTCAACCCTAATACAATACAACACCTGAATACAACACTGGCCCGTAGACCACTTAATTCCCCACAAATTATATAATCTTTATCTCACGATACTGAACTCTTTATCCGTTACACTTATTTCCGGATACGTACATAATATCTTAACGCAATAGATACGTCTTTACTAATTCAAAGATTCTACTTTAGGCTTATTCTCTATCACCGCTCAACCGACGGACTAACCATTAATAAGATTATTAATTCAATTTCCTCCACAACATAAGATATAGTATAATTCTTGGACTAGTGTCCTTCCTATATATATTTCCCTAATACTCGGACTAGTGTCCTTCACATATATATATATATATATATCTATGTCCCTAAGCTGAAGCTCATCTATCCGCAACTATCTATTATTCCCACTGAACTCTATAGGTGCTTTCAAATCTCAATCCCTCTTACTTCCCTCAAGACAACTTCCGTGTCGTGAGGAACAACGTTTGCCCCAAGACCAGGAAACACATACCGATTACCGAGTGTCAAAACCGTTTCCAGATATTCGCAGACTCAGATGACGAAGAGGAAATAGAAGAAGTCCGGCTCGTGGGAGACTCGATGATACGTGGTCAGCTCACAGAGTTTTGCGCCAGGGCACCTAAGACCAGGAAGCGTTTTTGTATCCCTGGTGGTGGTGTGGATGACGTAGTTGCAGCAGTTGACGAAGTATCAAAGCTGGCCCCTGCAAATATAATGTACGTCATCCACGTTGGATCCAACGATATACAGCGAACCCAGTCGGAAGATTTGCTTTTAAAGTACCAGCAGCTGATCAAGTCGTTTAAGGAGAAGTCATCAAGGATCATCGTCTCAGGAATCGTCCCCCGGCTCGGTGTAGAGAGCCGATTTTACAACATAGCCACCAGCACAAATCGTTGTCTAGCAAACCTCTGCAGGAAGGAGAACGTGGGATTCGTCGACACCTGGGACAATTTCTACTACGATGACTATTTGTTTTCGGATGATGGAGTTCATCTGAACCAGGTGGGAGCAGCGCGTTTTGGGCGTCTTCTCAACGATGCGGTGAAGGATTTTCGGAGAAGAAATCGACTCAGCACAGGACAACCAGGAAGGAGGACCGAAGACAGCGAGGACGGCAATCTACAAAGGAATTAAATACTAATCCGTCAAGAACCGCGAATTTGGATAAAGCTCCACCAACACGACCCAAATTCAAAACCGTCAGGGATAACGACCGAGGACCGAGGACAGCCATGAATGTAAATGTAGATCCGACCAGAACCAAAAATTCGATGAAAGAACGATCTGCGAGTTCTAAAACCGCAACTTTAAAGGTTTTCTATGCAAACGCTCGTAGCATACGCAATAAATTTTCAGATTTAGAGGAACTAGTGTTTACAGAAAATTATGATGTGATTGGCATAACAGAATCTTGGCTCAATACACAAGATAGAGACTTTTTAGCAGAGTATTCACTTCCCGGTTATGTAATGTTTGAGAACAGCCGAATAAATAAAAATGGAGGTGGCGTTTTATTTTATATCAAAGAAAGTCTTAACCCGACCCTCGTGTCAAAACCTCAAATTGTGAACGTCGACACATCTTTTGTGCTAATAAAGAATAATAAAGGTACAAAAATAATACTTGCGTTAATATACAGACCTCCAGCTCAATCAGTGCAAACTGACCGAGAAATTTACGAACAAATTGCAGATGTAAGTAACTCACAAGATACCGTAATTTTTGGCGACTTTAATTTACCTGTGACCAAGTGGGGCGATACTCTTACTTCACACTCCGGACATGACTTGTATACGAACTTGCAAGAGAGTTCGCTTTATCAATTTGTTCGAATGCCGACCCGTGGTAATAACGTTCTTGACATTGTACTTGCAACAAAAGAAGAATTGATAGAGAATTTGAATGTTGGTGATGAATTCAGTAACAGCGACCATCGTACGATAACTTTCAATTTAAAGTTTACTAGTAACGAACCAAATAGTAGCATCGAAAAAGTCCCTAATTTCAAGAAAGCAAACTTCCATAAACTTAGAGCTATGTTTAAAGAAACTGACTGGAGCTTTTTAATTAACAATAACGACATAAATACATCTTGGAAGTTATTCGAAACCACTTACCTAAAAGCAGTGCAAGACTGCATACCATCGAAAATACGGCGTCCAGGCCATAATAATAAGCCCAAATGGTGGAATAAAGATATTTCAAACTGCCTGCTTGCTAAAAAATGTGCTAATGATAGATTAAAATCCTCACAAAATGACGAAGAACGGGTGAAATTTGTAGAGCTACGACGCAAAGCCAAAAAGTTAATTAAGCAAAGTAAAAAGACCTTAGAGTTACATATTGCGAATCAAAGTAAAACAAACCCGAAAGAATTCTATAGTTATATCAGAAAGAAAAAAGTAGTTACTTCAACTGTTGGACCGTTAGTCGATGAAAAAGGAGAATACACCAAAGACGAAGTACAAATGAGTAATGCCCTCAATACCTTCTTTGCATCAGTTTTTACAACAGAAGACCTCAGTGATATCCCTACACCATCGCCGATTCAGATTGATAATTCAGATGTTCTAAGCAATATCACCGTTACAGAGAGAGAAGTATTGAATTGTTTAGATAAACTCAAGGTAAATAAAACGCCAGGACCTGATACAATCTCGCCTAGAGTTCTAAAGGAAGCTAAGAATGAGCTCTCCAAACCACTGACATTACTATTCAATAAATCCTTGCAGTCTGGAACTATGCCTGATCAGTGGAAGCTAGCCAACGTAACACCGATATTCAAAAAAGGCAGCAAATCCCTACCCAGTAACTATCGTCCAATTAGCTTAACCTCAGTTGTATGTAAAATGCTAGAAACGGTCATACGAGACAGACTCGTAAATCACTTGGAGGAAAATAACATACTTAAAGATACTCAACACGGCTTTCGTAAAAAACGTTCCTGTTTAACAAACCTCTTGGACTTCTTCCACGATATCCTCAACCTCTACGATGAGAGTAAAGCTGTAGATATTATATACCTTGATTTTCAAAAGGCCTTTGACAAAGTTCCCCACAAACGTTTACTGCTAAAACTAAAAGCGCATGGAATACAAGACGGTGTGTTGAAATGGATAGAAAATTGGCTCAGCAACAGAAAGCAAAGGGTAGTCATAAACGGTAAGGCATCTAAATGGACCAATGTAAGTAGCGGGGTACCCCAGGGATCGGTACTAGGACCAATTCTCTTTCTAATTTACATCAACGACATAGATGAGGGTCTCACCTGCACAATCTCAAAATTTGCTGACGATACAAAAATTGCAAATAGCGTACTCTCAAAAGAACAAGTTGACGATATGCAACACAATCTAGATAAATTGTCATGTTGGGCCCAAATTTGGCAAATGAGTTTCAATGCGGATAAATGTAAAGTACTACATGTCGGATACCTAAATGAGAAAGCAAACTATTCGATGAATGGCACTCCGCTTAAGAATGTAAACAGAGAAACTGATCTGGGAGTAACAATATCGAGTAACCTAAAACCGAGTCAACAATGTTCAGAAGTTGTTAAGAAGGCAAACAAAATAATTGGCTTTATAGGCAGGTCATTTGAGCATAAATCCAAAGAAGTTATCCTAACCCTTTACAATTCCTTAGTCCGCCCTCTTCTGGAATACTGCGTTCAATCCTGGTGCCCTTATTACCAAAAAGATATAAACAAGCTAGAACGAGTTCAACGTAGAGTTACCAAAATGATACCTAGCCTAAAGAACAAACCATACGAAGAGCGTCTTAGAGAATTAAATCTATTTCCTTTAACCCAGCGCAGATTAAGAGGCGACTTAATTCAAGTGTTCAAAATCATCAAAGGCATCGACAATATGAACTGTAGTAAGTACTTCACTATCGACCAATCTAATTACACGCGGGGAAACGGTTGCAAAATTATTGGTAAATCTTTTAACTCGCACGAATCTAAGAATTTCTTCTTCAATCGAGTTGTCAACTTGTGGAATGGGCTTCCCCGAGACGTTATAGACTGCAGCACCGTTGATTCATTTAAATTCCGCCTAGACAAATATCTCGCATCAAACCCGCGACTGACTGCGTTTGTAAATGAATAACTTTATCCTCCCCTCAGTTACTAACCCATCTGTCCCCTACTAACTTCCTAGTCCTGCCACGTTAGTGGCAGGGCAGTAGTTCCCTTTCCAATGTTCCCTTACCCACTCTAAACCACTGTTTGGACACTTGATCCTCAGTGTTTTGGAGGACAAGCAACCTAGAAGGGTCACTAGATCTGTTGTTGCTTGATTTCCTTTGTACTCCTTTGTACTCCTTTGTACTTTAATTAATTCTCGTCCTATAAGATCCTATCTATTTGGTAGCTAATGGCATGGAGCCTTCTCTATCAATAAACACTAATACTCTATGAACACATCATCCCTTTATTTTGTTTCGTAAGTCAAGTCTATTTCTCTTTAGTCTGTTCTAATAAGAACACATTAATTATTTAGGGGTAACCACTAGGTTTGTCAACATCATCTCTCTCTTTCTTTTTATTCCTTGCGGGCCCAATATGGGTCCTTAATAAAAATAGTTTAAAGCTGCTTGCTGTCACACTGGATCATTCACCACCTCAGGGCTGGCCAGTAGTGGTCCTGGAAACACTCACTCCCATCTACTTGCTGTCGCCCCTCTTGAATTGTTTGGCTGCGGGTGTGCAAGCCAGCAATGTGACGACAGACAGAGGGATACTGGTGGTGTAT
Source organism: Paralithodes platypus (assembly GCA_032716605.1). NCBI lineage: Eukaryota > Metazoa > Arthropoda > Malacostraca > Decapoda > Lithodidae > Paralithodes > Paralithodes platypus. Next base: position 2,694,000 of record CM064509.1, on the reverse strand, counting down.
TCTTCTCGTAGGTGAGAGTGAGGCCAGGCCCAAGGGAGTACGAACGGGAACGGTTGAGGTGGGCTGGAAGGCTGTGGTAGGGTAAGCCAAGTTTCCTTTGGTGCACGGGAAAGAGAGAGAGGCTGGGCTGTGGCTAGTTGTCCCAGTGGTGCCCATTGCTTGAGTGATCCGGGAGCTCCTCTCCCCCCCTTTATATAGGCCTGCCGCCCGGCACGAGGCGTGCCTTGGGGCGCTGTGATTGGCCGGCTCGCACGCGCGGCCAGCTGCTGCTTGGCACACGCTAGCTGCACATTCAACTTGGTCTCCTCGGCTTCTTTCTCTCCATAATATGTCCCCGGAAGTCGATTGCAATTGTCTTTTCGTGGCTTATGGGAGTCTAGGGCTGGCACAAAATTATTTGACATATTGCAATCCGAAGAGACGGCCGGTGGAGAGAGCGATAGCGAGTTTTGGAATGAGGCTGTACGGGCATATTTCGGCTCCGATAATGGAGCCTTTTGATTGGCAGAGCGAGGAGGGGTGCAGATGGTGGAAGTCATTCCTGGAATGTCCACATTATCTGGCCACAAGGCTCGGCCAAAAGGAGCATGCTGATTGGCCGGCCGTCTTTCTACTTTAACACCTATCTATTTGTGAACACACACACACTCACACATACACAGCCCGTAGCCTAGTAGGCAGAGCTCTCGTCTCACACACGAGGGGTCGGGGGTTCAATCCCCGGCCGGGCAGAGACAAATTGGGCTTGTCTCCTTTCATGTGTTAGCCTCAGTTCACCTAGCTGTAAATAGGTGCCTGGAATAAGTGGACGACGTTGTGACGTCCCATCTGGGGTTGGCAAAAATGGTACAAGGCGAGGTGGGTATCATATGGTTCACCTAAGCTGATGGCTACCTAAGCCTTCGGGCGAGACGGTACCGTCTATAGTGAGAATGGTAGCATACAGATCCACCCTAAGCCTTCGTTTCCGATGTCGCCAATTGGCTAAATACAGACTACACACACATCCACAGCCATTCCAACAGTACATAAAACACTTAACATGCATTTCAGGCAATACATTCCCAGTTAAGGAGGCGCGATAATAATGAGCTTAGCTCGCATTGCGTGGATTCCCCTTGACGAACAAGTAACTGAGTAACTGAGTAACACACAACTTTGAGGTGCACTAATTTTTTTTTTTTAAACTATACTAGGCTAGGCACAGGCATTCCTCATCGACTAAGCAAAAAAGTCGTCCAAAGCACTTATATCCATCAATTGGTTATCTATCAATCCCGCTTGTATAGAACTGTCAAGTAAATCACACATACGAATGGGCACATCGGAAGCTACAATATTTTCACCGTCATCATTAACAAAAAAACTCTTATTAAGCAAATCCAAATCGGCACCTTGGGGTTTTTGTTTCATTTCGTTCTTTTCATTTTCCCCGCTCTTCTTGCCCACGCCCTTTCGTTTGCTAGATTTTTCGACTCGGGCCCCCCTCAGTCGCATCTCCGTCGTTTCCTGGTGGGGAGATCTGGCGAAGGGGCTGTCGACGTCTTTTCAGCGGTTGTTGTTGTTGCAAAGGGGCGCCAATCAGAGGGTCCCCAATAGTGTGGGGATTCACTAAGACATCCTCGGTGTTGAAGGAGCCGCCGGGGGCGACTGGAGCGGAGGTGGAGGGGGTGGGAGTTGCCGTCGGGCCCTGCGTGACGGCGGCGCGGGTGATGGTGATTATTGCGGCCGCGGGCGCGGTCACCACCCCCACCCCTGCGGGCGTGCTCACCACCCCCGCCCCCGCCACCGTGACGCTTACCATGGGCACGGGCACCGTCGCCGCCCGTGTCACCACGGCGCTTACCGCGGAGCGCACGGCGGATGTCGCTCGGGGAATATTCCCCACCGCCCCACTCATTGCCCCCGCGAAGATGTCGGGGCGAGGTCTCGTCCGCGGGTGGTGGTAATGGTGATACTGTGTTAGACTAATTATATTAGTGATTAATGGTAAAAATAATGATGGTAACTGGTGCTATAATATGTTATTTTAAAGTGAAGGTATATTGTCATGTCCTCATCATGAATAGGTCTACGTACTTGACTATTACGGCGATTTTGTACCTAAATATGTTGTTATTGGACTGCCCAGAACAGTGATTAGCTCAGGAGCAGTTGAAAGCTTTAAGCATAAGTTGGATTCCGATATGGATGGTTGGGTGTGAGAGGGATCTGCCTTGTGTGGGCCAATCGGCTTTCTGCACTCTCATTTTCTTATGTTCTTATGTTATGTATACGATGCAGAGACTATAGGTTTGACTCCTGCAAGGAGATAAAGAAAACCTAATAATTAGTAGTGCCCCGTAATCATTGACGATTATGCCTATTACATAAGGCACCCTCTTCAAACGCTCATCCGCCGTAGTTTGAATCTACCGCGCAGAGCATCAAAAATTGAGGATCCTTCATCATGAGCGCACGCAACCTCACTCATGGTTCAGTCATTATGAATTGGGTTCTCACTACGAAAAAACTTTGTAAAAAATAAAAATAAAACGAAAATAAGAATAACTATTCAATAAGCTTTCATTATAATCGTGGATGTACTTGTGTGGATCTTTGACCAGACGCTGACTCAGGCGTCATTCTTCCTTCACTGACATATCAAGTAAACCAAAATCCTTAATACATCAACGAATGGGAAGGGGATGGTCGGGAGGGCCCCAGTCGTCAATGATTACGGGGCCACTACTAAATATTAGGTTTTCTTTATCTCCTTGCAGGAGTCAAACCTATAATTTATTAGTGGCCCCTCCATCATTGACGATTATGCCTGATATCTAAGACTGGAGGGGGACATTCGTAATCATATCATAACTCTAGTAAAAGCAGATAATCAAACAACCACATAGTATTCTTACTTCAAAAAAGATATATATATTTATTGTGCAGCACATATATACAAAAAGGGGTACAAGCAGGAGCGTGCTTCAAAGAAGCCTGCTTGATAAAAAGGATTAACTCTTGAGACTCTGCGAACAGATCTGTAAGTTAATAAGGCACCCCACTCAACATAAGTGGTGAAAAATAACAAACTTATAAGTTTACATGTGCACATATAACCCCATAATAGTAGTGGATATATCTCGCAAAATATAACCAATGCTTAAAGATAAATTGCTTCACAGCTAAAACTACTGACAATAACACTGTTGTTTGTACTATCATTGTACTAGCACAATTTCCTGCACTGAATAGTACAGAGAAATTTTCATATCACAATACCCATAACTAGTATCACAGCTCACATACTCCGGCGGGGTCTAGGGTGTCCTATGTTACACTGACTGCACCCCCCCCCCCTTTCCTTGAAATTAAACAAAAGTGACTTAGGGGCCATCTAGACCCTCTGCCTTAAAGCTATACATGGCAAGGAAGGTTTGTCTAGAGCTACTGACAGGTATCGAGTCAAAAACGTATGATTAGAGGCCCACAACTGTGTGGACGTAATATCTTCAACAGAAAAATTCTTAAGGAAACGCAAAGAGGCTGCCCACTTGCGTAAATCATGGGCCCTACCCACAACGCCGGGATTACTCTCTTTAATGACCTCGACCAAGAGAGAAGCCATTTTACGTTTCAACAAGCGCTTACCCGTACTTGCTACCCATAAAGCACCCTGGGGATTTAGAGGAGCTACTCTCAAATATTTGGTTAGAGCCTGCACTGGACATAAATTATGGTGCACCTTTCCCCTTTTCAATGCCGGCACCGTGAACTCTGAAAACACGTGTTCACTGTGCTCATTCTTGGCTATGAACCCTGGGGAAGGTGCAATATGAATACACTCATTAAGCCTACCAAACCTGAGGCAATTAGGTGTGTTGCTCATAGCCGCCAGCTCAGATACTCTGTTCCCGGTGGCCAAAGCCATAAGGAATACTGCCTTTTTGAGAAGTAATGTAAAATCTGCAGTATTTTGGTACAGACGGGAATGAAGTAATGACAATGCTTTGTCCAGAGACCAAGTAGGCATTAGCTGACGGGGAGGTGGACGGAGTTTAAAACATGCCCTCATAAAACCTGTTTCCTCCGCGACTGGTATGGTGAGACCGGTAAGGTCCCGAAATGGCATTCTAATCGCTGTTAAGTGATTTTTTAACGTTACCACAGATAAACGTTTTTGTTCGAATAGATAATTTAAATAATTAAAAACCAAAGCCACCGAGGGCACAGTTTGTTCTGTCCTAAGAATCCAAGAAGTAAAGGCTTGCCAATGCGATTGATACTGTCGTTTTGTAGACTGTGTATATTGATTCATGAATTTATTGGTCACGTCTCTACCATATGGTGCTAGCCATTTGGCCTCCTGAATGTCCATAATGAAAAGTCAGCGAGGTCGCTAGGTTACCAATGATGTCTAAGTGGAAACACCCGACCGGGAGGGACACCGGGTTCGGGCACCACGTTTTCAATTGCTGGTACCACAACTGCGTTGGCCACAGGGGCGCGATTATCGAGACTACGCCCCGATAATCTCGTAGTTTGTTCACTACTTGGCACATTAGAGACGCATCTGGCGGCGGAAACAGATAAATGGAACTCCATCTGTTCCAGTCTGTCACCAGGGCGTCTGGCCCGCCCGCCGGCGTTATCGTCCGGCGGGTGAGGTACAGTGGGAGTTTGTGAGTCTCCTCTGACGCAAACAAATCCACTTGTGGATGGTAAGGCTCCGCAATCATTTGGTCGAAAATGGTTTGCTTGAGCGCCCATTCTACTGTTGTGCTCTGTCTCCGAGACAGAGCGTCTGCCCAGACGTTTGCTACGCCTGGGAGATAAGATGCGTGAAGATGAATGTCCAGCCTGTTGGCTAGAATAAAAATCTCTTCGCACGTTTAGCAACCTCCGAGATCTCGTTGACCCTTGTTTCTGAATACAGTGAACCGCATTCAGATTGTCCATTCTGAAGGCCACCGACTTGCCCCACAAAGTAGAGCCGTGAGCCTGAAGGAAAAACAAGGGGACTAGTAACTCTTTGACATTGATGTGGGAGATTTCTAAATGGGACCAAAGCCCTTGACCCTGGTGCCCTTGGTTTGATTGAAAACCCCAACCTATCGTTCCTGACGCATCCGTGTCTACCCATACCGTCGGCGGAGGAGATGTCCATGACATTACTGAGTGCAACATTTCCCTCTTCGCCCAGACCGCTAGTAAGTTGTGGATTAATTTTGGTATGGGCCATAATTTTTCCGCTGGCAAAAGCGGAAAATATTTGTTGCCCTCCAATATTAAACGCTTTACTTTCAACCGGCCCAACATTACAGGTAGTTGAATCCAGTTGAGAGAGCCGACCAGAGACTCCCAGATTCTACAAAGTACAAAGGAGTACAAAGGAAATCAAGCAACAACAGATCTAGTGACCCTTCTAGGTTGCTTGTCCTCCAAAACACTGAGGATCAAGTGTCCAAACAGTGGTTTAGAGTGGGTAAGGGAACATTGGAAAGGAAACTACTGCCCTGCCACTAACGTGGCAGGACTAGGAAGTTAGTAGGGGACATATGGGTTAGTAACTGAGGGGAGGATAAAGTTATTCATTTACAAACGCAGTCAGTCGCGGGTTTGATGCGAGATATTTGTCTAGGCGGAATTTAAATGAATCAACGGTGCTGCAGTCTATAACGTCTCGGGGAAGCCCATTCCACAAGTTGACAACTCGATTGAAGAAGAAATTCTTAGATTCGTGCGAGTTAAAAGATTTACCAATAATTTTGCAACCGTTTCCCCGCGTGTAATTAGATTGGTCGATAGTGAAGTACTTACTACAGTTCATATTGTCGATGCCTTTGATGATTTTGAACACTTGAATTAAGTCGCCTCTTAATCTGCGCTGGGTTAAAGGAAATAGATTTAATTCTCTAAGACGCTCTTCGTATGGTTTGTTCTTTAGGCTAGGTATCATTTTGGTAACTCTACGTTGAACTCGTTCTAGCTTGTTTATATCTTTTTGGTAATAAGGGCACCAGGATTGAACGCAGTATTCCAGAAGAGGGCGGACTAAGGAATTGTAAAGGGTTAGGATAACTTCTTTGGATTTATGCTCAAATGACCTGCCTATAAAGCCAATTATTTTGTTTGCCTTCTTAACAACTTCTGAACATTGTTGACTCGGTTTTAGGTTACTCGATATTGTTACTCCCAGATCAGTTTCTCTGTTTACATTCTTAAGCTGAGTGCCATTCATCGAATAGTTTGCTTTCTCATTTAGGTATCCGACATGTAGTACTTTACATTTATCCGCATTGAAACTCATTTGCCAAATTTGGGCCCAACATGACAATTTATCTAGATTGTGTTGCATATCGTCAACTTGTTCTTTTGAGAGTACGCTATTTGCAATTTTTGTATCGTCAGCAAATTTTGAGATTGTGCAGGTGAGACCCTCATCTATGTCGTTGATGTAAATTAGAAAGAGAATTGGTCCTAGTACCGATCCCTGGGGTACCCCGCTACTTACATTGGTCCATTTAGATGCCTTACCGTTTATGACTACCCTTTGCTTTCTGTTGCTGAGCCAATTTTCTATCCATTTCAACACACCGTCTTGTATTCCATGCGCTTTTAGTTTTAGCAGTAAACGTTTGTGGGGAACTTTGTCAAAGGCCTTTTGAAAATCAAGGTATATAATATCTACAGCTTTACTCTCATCGTAGAGGTTGAGGATATCGTGGAAGAAGTCTAAGAGGTTTGTTAAACAGGAACGTTTTTTACGAAAGCCGTGTTGAGTATCTTTAAGTATGTTATTTTCCTCCAAGTGATTTACGAGTCTGTCTCGTATGACCGTTTCTAGCATTTTACATACAACTGAGGTTAAGCTAATTGGACGATAGTTACTGGGTAGGGATTTGCTGCCTTTTTTGAATATCGGTGTTACGTTGGCTAGCTTCCACTGATCAGGCATAGTTCCAGACTGCAAGGATTTATTGAATAGTAATGTCAGTGGTTTGGAGAGCTCATTCTTAGCTTCCTTTAGAACTCTAGGCGAGATTGTATCAGGTCCTGGCGTTTTATTTACCTTGAGTTTATCTAAACAATTCAATACTTCTCTCTCTGTAACGGTGATATTGCTTAGAACATCTGAATTATCAATCTGAATCGGCGATGGTGTAGGGATATCACTGAGGTCTTCTGTTGTAAAAACTGATGCAAAGAAGGTATTGAGGGCATTACTCATTTGTACTTCGTCTTTGGTGTATTCTCCTTTTTCATCGACTAACGGTCCAACAGTTGAAGTAACTACTTTTTTCTTTCTGATATAACTATAGAATTCTTTCGGGTTTGTTTTACTTTGATTCGCAATATGTAACTCTAAGGTCTTTTTACTTTGCTTAATTAACTTTTTGGCTTTGCGTCGTAGCTCTACAAATTTCACCCGTTCTTCGTCATTTTGTGAGGATTTTAATCTATCATTAGCACATTTTTTAGCAAGCAGGCAGTTTGAAATATCTTTATTCCACCATTTGGGCTTATTATTATGGCCTGGACGCCGTATTTTCGATGGTATGCAGTCTTGCACTGCTTTTAGGTAAGTGGTTTCGAATAACTTCCAAGATGTATTTATGTCGTTATTGTTAATTAAAAAGCTCCAGTCAGTTTCTTTAAACATAGCTCTAAGTTTATGGAAGTTTGCTTTCTTGAAATTAGGGACTTTTTCGATGCTACTATTTGGTTCGTTACTAGTAAACTTTAAAGTGAAAGTTATCGTACGATGGTCGCTGTTACTGAATTCATCACCAACATTCAAATTCTCTATCAATTCTTCTTTTGTTGCAAGTACAATGTCAAGAACGTTATTACCACGGGTCGGCATTCGAACAAATTGATAAAGCGAACTCTCTTGCAAGTTCGTATACAAGTCATGTCCGGAGTGTGAAGTAAGAGTATCGCCCCACTTGGTCACAGGTAAATTAAAGTCGCCAAAAATTACGGTATCTTGTGAGTTACTTACATCTGCAATTTGTTCGTAAATTTCTCGGTCAGTTTGCACTGATTGAGCTGGAGGTCTGTATATTAACGCAAGTATTATTTTTGTACCTTTATTATTCTTTATTAGCACAAAAGATGTGTCGACGTTCACAATTTGAGGTTTTGACACGAGGGTCGGGTTAAGACTTTCTTTGATATAAAATAAAACGCCACCTCCATTTTTATTTATTCGGCTGTTCTCAAACATTACATAACCGGGAAGTGAATACTCTGCTAAAAAGTCTCTATCTTGTGTATTGAGCCAAGATTCTGTTATGCCAATCACATCATAATTTTCTGTAAACACTAGTTCCTCTAAATCTGAAAATTTATTGCGTATGCTACGAGCGTTTGCATAGAAAACCTTTAAAGTTGCGGTTTTAGAACTCGCAGATCGTTCTTTCATCGAATTTTTGGTTCTGGTCGGATCTACATTTACATTCGTGGCTGTCCTCGGTCCTCGGTCGTTATCCCTGACGGTTTTGAATTTGGGTCGTGTTGGTGGAGCTTTATCCAAATTCGCGGTTCTTGACGGATTAGTATTTAATTCCTTTGTAGATTGCCGTCCTCGCTGTCTTCGGTCCTCCTTCCTGGTTGTCCTGTGCTGAGTCGATTTCTTCTCCGAAAATCCTTCACCGCATCGTTGAGAAGACGCCCAAAACGCGCTGCTCCCACCTGGTTCAGATGAACTCCATCATCCGAAAACAAATAGTCATCGTAGTAGAAATTGTCCCAGGTGTCGACGAATCCCACGTTCTCCTTCCTTCAGAGGTTTGCTAGACAACGATTTGTGCTGGTGGCTATGTTGTAAAATCGGCTCTCTACACCGAGCCAGGGGACGATTCCTGAGACGATGATCCTTGATGACTTCTCCTTAAACGACTTGATCAGCTGCTGGTACTTTAAAAGCAAATCTTCCGACCGGGTTCGCTGTATATCGTTCTCCGTGTCATAGTCAGACTGTGAAGGAACAGGAACAGTTTCCTGCGAAATCTGTTGCGATTGTCCACACTCTGACTCAGAGTGAGAGCAGCTGTGTCCCAAACCAGCCCTATCCACTGAACTACTCGTGAGGGAACAAGGTTTGACTTTACCAGATTTACCTTGAACCCTAGAGTTTTGACATGTTTTAATGTTATGTTGACATGATTTATGCATACTTGCTCTGTCTCTGCCACCACTAGCCAGTCGTCTAGGTACCACAAAATCCTGATCCCTTGTTTTAATAAGGGCATCAGGGCTTGCCGGACTAATTTCGTGAATAAGCGAGGTGCCAGGTTTAATCCAAATGGCATCCTCTGAAAAACATAATTTTGATGCCTGATCCGTAAGGCCAGAAATCGTTGAAATCTTTTGTTTACCGAGACATGCCAATACGCGTCTGTCAGGTCTAAAGAACACATCCATCCTCCCGGCGGAAGTGTTAGCCTGATTTGATGTACTGTCAACATCCTGAATGACACGTTGTGAATGTGAAGGTTCAGATAAGACAGGTCTACAACGGGTCTCATCTGAACACTGTCTCTTTTGGGTACCAGAAATAGCTTGGATGTGAAGACTGGGTAATTTTGAGGGACCGGGATGATGACATTCTTGGCGATCATTTCCTTGACCAGTGACTCCACCTCTAATGAAACTAGATTCGCCGTTGTCGGCTGACGTAAACGAGGTCGCCGGAGCCACTGCCAGGTGATGCCTTTGCGTGCCACCATCCTTGCCCAAGTATTTAATGGCCATGCTTGGTGACATGTTCGGAACGACCCAGTTAGTAGACAAGGGTTCGCCGGCTGTACTACCCTCGGATCCACCCACCTTGAGATCGGCCCCGGGAGTGAGAGAGACTTTAGTTTTTTGATGGTGGTGGAGGTGGTGGTGGTGGACGCTTAGCCGACTGGCCGGCGTTGGCAGAAGACGGGCCCTGACCTGGTTTGTTATAGCCTCGTCCTTTCTGACCTGTAAACTTACCCTGTTTATACCTGTACTGACCTTGGGGGGAAGAGGACTTAGGTAGGTGAAAGGGCTTAGACCCCCCGGGCTGCGCATTTGCGACTGGCTTGGGTTTGGGAAAGTTAAAGGCAGGTTTCTTAGAAGGGGTGGGACTATGCTTAAAGGCCTGAGCCATATTAAAAACCGTTCTCCACACATCAGGGGACATTAAAGAGGGAGTGAGCACTGGTGACATGACCACCTGGTTCGCAATTCGCTCAGGAAGTTTCCTTACCAGGGATATCCGGAGATCTTGTCTCGCTCGTACCGCCTCAAGCAAGGCTGTGCGTATATCACCCAACGACTGAATCGACGTCTGCAGGAGCAGTCGCCGAGATAGTTCAACCGATCTCCTGGCATCCGCGTCCGCGATTGCCTGGGTAGATATTAGCATTGATTTCGCCACTTGGTGCATCACAATGTATTGGGAGAAAAGTCTAAACGCTTTCCCCCTTAGCCTAAATTCCTGGTCTAGGTGAGTTGGGGAAGGTGTAGTAAAAGGTTCCTTTAGTTCACAAAGATTGATTTTGGGGGCAGCTAAGAAAGCAAACAAAGCAGATGGGACTCCTCCAGCCGAACACACTGGCATAGAGAACCAAGAATGACTGTCTTGAGGGATTTGGTGGGAGGATTTCGAGGTGAAGGTGGTAGCAAAGTTCTGAGCCTCTATTTCCCATTCCACCCAAGGTCCCGAGCCCAACTGCCCCACCTTCAACACTGGATTAGCGGCTGTGTCTGTGACAGTTTGCAAATCTAGTTCTGGAGTGAGAGCTGACAGAGTTTTTATATCATTAAAACCATCATGCTTGGACCAGTCAGAAAACAGTTTTGAAGCTGAGGCAGGGGGCAGGCAAGGTGTAGCAGAATATACAAAATAGTCCTGGTGATAATAGTTAGGAATGGCCTTCACATTAACATCTAGTACATTACCCAAATTATCCAAGGCTCGTAACTTTTTAGATTTATTGCCTTGGATTACCCACTCTCGTGGCACTGGAAGTTCCCCTGACAAGGTAGGCTGTGCGATCTCTGGCTTAGTGGGGATCAATTGTACCCATGACTCATCTGGACCGTATAAAAGGGGCATTGCTACCTTTCTAAAAGGTGCTTTATCTAAAGGGGGCGGATTCACATCCGTTACCACCCTTACACTAGAAGTAGTCAGTGCCGCCGAAGCAGGCCTAGCGACCACAGATGGTGATATAGAGGGGGGGTGAGGAATCTTAGTCAAGGCAATGGAAACAATCAGAGGCCGAACATTAGAACCTGTCATGGAAGCTCCCAGGTCCACTGTAGGAGTCTCCGGCTATTGGCCAATTTTTTTTGTTAGAGCATTAACCAATAACCCATCTATTTCTTCTGCCGTGACAAATTTAGTTGATGACGAACTCAGAGGAGAATCAGTCCGATCCTGTGCGTCGTCTAAAACTGAACCCGACTCTTGCACCTCCATATCAGAGATTATAGACACCTCGTCTTTGTCATCTAGCTCACCGTGAGAGGATTCCGCCGAAGCCGGAGTCCTGTCTTGTTGCCAAGTCAAGTCTGGGATGGACAATGGGATCGCCGCGTCCCGGTGGACATCAGCCACTGTTTGTGTATCTTGAGCCAGACGTGGGCTTTCGGTCCCTGGTTGAGAAAACCGCCATACCCCCAGGCCTTGGCCTGTACTCCCTTGGGAGTCCGATATCATGGAGCCCCCACTTGACTCTGCTAGAGGACGATCACTGTCCACCGAACTCTCCAACTCTAATGTTAGAATACTAATAGGTAAACTGTCTGTTGGTGCTGGCACCACACCTGCCCCATTAGATTGGGTACTAGATCTGCCAGGAGTAGACGCATGAAGAGAGGCACTAGACTCCGGTGAACGCCGGGAGGCCTTTCGTTCATGTGAGTCTCTCCTGGAAGATTTATGGCTACGGTGTGACCGAGAACTGCCTTTGGACTTTGTAGACTTCTCACTGTGACTACTTGTGGACCCCTCTGTCTTGCTCTTCTTACTCGCAGGCGAAGAAGCGAGACTAGGTGGCTGATGTCTAAGAGGTGACCTGGACCTGGATCGCGCCTGTGACGAGGAGGCTGCCGCCGGGGGCGTAGGTTCTCGCTGTCCTCCAGCCTGGGGCTGGAGGAAGTGAAATTCCCTGTCCAGTCTCTGCCGACTTTCGTACAGTTACTCTAGAGGGACGTTTAATGGGGGGGGTGCTCAAATAGTAACTTATCCCAAAGAGGTACGTTATCGCATTGAAGTGACTTATGAGCCACTGTGGTAGTATAAGTGGTCATCTGCTGCCTAACCTCCCTTAAAGCGACCGCTGCGGTCTTATCATTGTCTTTCAAAACTTTATAGCTTAACTGAGAGCAGAAGGTACAGTTCCGCATAACCCACAGACCCCTTGAGCGGTCGAGACATTTAACACATTTTATGCAAAGGGTGTGCGCAAAGATAGGGATACCTGAACAGGAGGGCGTAATGCACAAAGCAAAAACAGGGGCAAAGGTAGCCATGACAGAGACTGGTGGGAAACTTACTCCAGGTTCTCTATAGACCCGCCGGGACCCAGCTCTGGAAAAAAAGAAAATTTCCAGGAATTAATGCTCAACATGTTCGCACACAAGTGTTAAATAACCCGCCGGGTAACGAGACGTAATACTCAACGATCACAGCTCGCTACGCGGTGGGGTTCAATAGTAAAGATTTCAGATTATCTAAACCTGTCCAAAAGATTTATGAATACCCTCTGACATGATATAAAGACCAGTATGGCGTTTATAACTGACTTAGTCTTCCCGGTGGTGTTTGTTTCAAGATTTTATTGGAAAAAACCCCCTAAAAAGACGCCGGCCCCCGTATTATCTCGCAGATCAAAAACTGGGGAAGCCTGGCAAAAATACGAGATCTGACTTCCCCGAAGTGTTCTTTTAGATCGCCGTATGTTAAAGGCGGCGATACAAAACGTATCCCTCAATTGTCTGGTTAACTATGCTGAATTGCAAATTCGTTATTCCCACCCTTCCAAGGAGCACCCGCCGGGTGTGAATGTAAGTTAAAAAACGTTAACCCCAATTGTGCCCTAAATCGCCGTATGTTGAAGGCGGCGATACAAAATGCATCCCTCAATTGTCTGGTCAACTATACTGAATTTTGCAAATTCATTAATCCCACCTTTCCAAGGTGTACCCGCCGGGTGTGATTTTAAAGTTATAACGTTAACCCCAATTGTTCCTATCCCCACTTCTTTGCAAAAGATCGCCGGGGAGGAAAACCAAACAGCAACAGCTTAGCTTTTTTTTACTGGCTTTGCAAAACCGGGAAAAAACTATACAACACGTGTCCGCATGAACACTGTTTTTAAGATGGGAACAGCCATCCCGCCGGGAATCATAGGGAGCCTGATACAGGCACCACCACAGAGACGCAGTCCTGGAGAGCCTCAAACAACCACTCGCCGGGGAAAACAAGCCTTTTTTAAAACCACGCGTGGCTAAAACTCGGCAACCAGCCGGGTTTTTCATGGTGTAACCGAGAAAAACCCGCCGGAGAAGGCAACCCACCCCGTCCAGCTACCAACTGAACGCACAAAATAAGACCGTGGAGTTAGCCAAAGCACAACTAACTCCGGGCCCACAATAGTCCGTTGAATTAGCCAATACACAACTAAACCAGGACACATAAAAAGTCTGTGGAATTAGCCAATACACAACTAAACCAGGACACACATGACACAGTAGTACATATTTATAACATAAATCAATAACACTTGTACATGTGGCAAAGCTACGAGAGGCTGGCTAGGCCTAGGCAGACGGACATAAAAGTAAACATGTCGTAATATAAACAAAAAGCACTGAATTATATCACAACAGGAACCACCGTCAACACACCACTGTAGCAAACACTTCCGGCCAAGGGAAGAACTGACTCGGGACCCAGAAAAAACTTCACTAAGTGAAGAAAAATACGCTGGGAACATCAGCAAAAACAAGCTACCTCATCAGAAAGATAAAAGGAAGCAATAATAACGCGTAATGAAAGCCGCCTGCATCACAAAGCTAGCTAACTGTGAAAAAGTTCACATGTCCACAACAGGACCACGAGGGTACACCCGAAATAGATGCCCCCAAAACACGACCCAAAATACACTGCACTGCGGGCAACCTGCCCAGGACACTCCTGCTACGCATATCCTAACCTTACTCGATACATCCCGGAGTAAACAAATTAGAAAAAACTCACTAGGGACGCAGCAAATGCGGAACCAGCAGAGCGTGGGGAGGCACGTCCGGGTTGGTTGAGCGCAGAGCAGAGAAGGAAGAATGACGCCTGAGTCAGCGTCTGGTCAAAGATCCACACAAGTACAGCCACGATTATATGGAAAGCTTATTGAATAGTTATTCTTATTTTGTTTTTGTTTTTATTTTTTACAAAGTTTTTTCGTAGTGAGAACCCAATTCATAATGACTGAACCATGAGTGAGGTTGCGTGCGCTCATGATGAAGGATCCTCAATTTTTTATGCTCTGCGCGGTAGATTCAAACTACGGCGGATGAGCGTTTGAAGAGGGTGCCTTATGTAATAGGCATAATCGTCAATGATGGAGGGGCCACTAATAAATATAGTAGTTTCATATATGTTCCTTAAGTCTCGAGATATCAAGCTTAATATATTTTACAATTAAATGTCCATAAATATGAGGTAATAATTATGTTATAGATGATAGCTAGCATACAAATATATAACATCCATAGAAAACTCGTTCGTGCATCTGAGCTAATCCATTTTCTTTTGTTACTATTAGAGGGTAACTATTCTAAACCTATAAATATGGCCAAGGGAGCATTAAATGTTGTACGTTCCGTCCACTAGTACGGTTACTCCCTAACTCACCCTACCTGAACAGACTTCCATCACCGTTTAATATAACGGTCAGGATAGACAAGTATTCTTCACTAAAGCTACAAGCTAAGAATACTCGAGTTAGTCCGATGTGGTTACCAACTATTTAACTATAGTTACGGAACCACATTTAAGACCTCATGCCCATTAACCCATCTGTAACTTACTTCACACGACCGGTCCAACTTGACGGCCTATGGACACTCGGAAGACTACAAGCCGTTAATGAATCCAGTATCTGTGAATATCACCATTAGTAAAAGTGAATGAAAATCAATGCCAAGTGACGAGGTAAAAAGTGAATTAAAGTTCCTCAGTATTAACCTACTGAAGACCACCAGTGCGCACGGTAACTCTACAAATAAGTCAGAGCCCAAAAGTTCCTTATTTCGAGATAAATCATCGAAAGTGTTACCTAACTCGTGTCTATAGGTACAGACTCCCTATATAAGTGTACCAGTGTAAAAATCAGTATTAGTACACCTCTCTGACGTCTACAAGGAATTAAATCTAAATAAGCCAAATTTAGCATGTACATAACTCTGCCATAATTCCGACCAGTGATAAATAAGTCAGAGTCCAAAAGTTCCTTATTTCGAAATAAATCATCGAAAGTGTTAACTAACTTGAGGCTATAGATACAGATTCCCTATATAAGTGTACCAGTGTTAAAACCAGTATTCGTACACCTCTCTGACACCTCTCAGGAATTAAATCCAAATAAGCTGAATTTAGCATGTATTAACTCTGCCATAATTCCGCCCAGTGATAAATAAGTCAGAGTCCAAAAGTTCATTATTTTGAAATAAATCATCGAAAGTGTTACTTAGCCCGAGTCTATAGACACAGATTCAATATATAAAGTGTACAAGTGTTAACACCAATATTAGTACACATCTCTGAAATCTATAAGGAATTAAATCCAAATAAGCCGAAATTCCTCGCTATTGACTCTGCCATAATTTCTATAAGAGTGAAATAAGTTAGAGTCCACAATTCTCGATGTTTAAGTTATAACTATATACACCAGTGCGCAAGGTGATTTAAAGTGTATGATAGCCTACTCTATCAACCTCACATATCCTCGTCAATAATAACGACTTAATCTGATTGAAATATTAAGTGACTATTAGAGCATTCAATTCTTTGCAACATTATCTGGTCCTACAAAGATATCAGTATTTATTAGTGGCCCCTCCATCATTGACGATTATGCCTATTACATAAGGCACCCTCTTCAAACACTCATTTACCGTAGTTTGAATCTACCGCGCAGAGCAAAAAAATTGAGGAGCCTTCATCATGAGCGCACGCAACCTCACTCATGGTTCGTCATTATGAAATTGGGTACTCACTACGAAAAAACTTCGTAAAAAATAATAAATAAAAAGAAAATAAGAATAACTATTCATAAGCTTTCCATAACTTCGTGGATGTACTTGTGTGAATCTTTAACCAGACGCTGACTTCAGGCGTCATTCTTCCTTCTCTGCTCTGCGCTCAACCTGCCCTGACGTGTCTCCCCACGCTCCGCTCGTTCCGCATTTGCTGCGTCCTTAGTGAGTTTTTTCTCATTTGTTTACTCTGGGATGTATCGAGTAAGGTTAGGATATGCGTAGTAGGGGTGTCATGGGCGGGCTGCCCGCAGTTCAGTGTATTTTGGGTCGTGTGTTTGGGACGCCTATTTCGGGCGTACCCTCGTGGTCCCGGGGTGGACGCGTGAAACGTTTTCGCGGTTTAGCTAGCCTAGTTATTTAGTTGGCGTTAACTACGCGTGATTAGGCTTCTTTTTATCTTTCTGATAAAGTTGCCTTATTTGTTTGTTTTCTGACGTTCCTAGCGTTTTTTTCTTCACTTAGTGAAGTTTTTTCTAGGTCCCGTGTCAGTGCTTCCCTCTCCCGGGTATATTTCTTCGAGGTGTGTTGGCTGCTGTTCCTGTTGTGGTAATATTCAGTGCTTTTTGTTTTATTACCACATGTTTAAGCGATACTCCGTCTGCTTAGGCCTAGCCAGCATCTCGTAGCTTTTTTATATGTACAAGTGTTTGATTTATAAATAGTGTTGATGTACAGTGTTTGATGTGTGTTTGTTGGTCTTATATGTGTTGTGTATTGGCTTATTCCAGGCACTATTTGTGTACCTCCGATTGCTTCTGGTTGGTGTGGGTTACCGTTTCCGGCGGGTTTTCTCGATTGCTCCGTGAAACCCGGCTGGTTCTCAGATTGCGTCTGGTGGGTATGGGTTCCTTTTCCGGCGGATTTTCTCGATTGCACCGAGAAAATCCGGCTGGTTGCCGAGTTTTAATCACGCGTGGTTAAAATAGGCTAGTTTCCCCCGGCGAGTGGTGGCTTGAGGGCTCTCCAGAACTGCGTCTCTGTAGTGGGGCCTGTGTTCAGGCTTACTATGTGTTTCCCGGCGGAAGGGCTTTACCCGGTTCAACTAGGGGTTCATGCGGACACCTGTTGACGATAGTTTTTCCCGGTTTTGCAAAGCCGTTGAAAAACTGGGCTGTGTTGTTTGAGTAGTCTTTCCACCCCGGCGATCTTTTGCAAAGAAGTGGGGATAGGAACAATTGGGGTTAACTTTTCTATTATTTTCACCCGGCGGTTGAACCTCGGGAGGGTGGGAATCACGGATTTGCAATTCGGTAGGATTAGCCTAACAATTGAGGGATACATTTAGGTATCAAGACATTCAACTCACGGCGATCTAATGATTAAGATGGGCTTAACCTGGCTAACTGCATTATAATAAGGAGGCCGGCGTCTTAGTATGGGTTCCCGGTGAACGTTATATCACAGGGAAGACTGCGTCACTTATAAAGAACTGCTCATCTTTATATCATGTCTGAGGATATTCTTAAATCTTTTGGACACGTAAAGTTATTTGCAAATCTTTACATACGAACCTACAGGGTAACGAGAGGTAATGGTGGGTTATTACGTCTCGTTGCCCGGCGGTTCATTAACACTTGTGTTAGAACATTTTGGGGTAACCTTATGAGCATTAATTCCTGGAAATTTTCTTTTTTCCAGGGCGGAGTTCCGGCGGGTCCACAGAGGGCCAGGTGAGGCCCGGGGGGAGTTAGCTTTTAACCAGTCTCTGCCATGGCTGCTCTAGCCCCTGTTTTTGCTCTTTGCTCAACACCCTCATGTTCCGGAATCCCTATTTTTGCGCACACTCTGTGCATTCGTTGTGTCAAATGCTTAGACCGATCAAGGGGTTTGTGGGTCACAAAGAATTGTACCTTTTGTAGTCAGCTGGGTATTAAAGTATTACAGCACGACAATCTGGCCGCGGCGGTTGCATTACGCGAGGTCAGACAACTTCTTACTAATTATGCGACTGCAGTGGCTCATAAAGCATTGCAGTGTGATAACGTAATTCTGTGGGACCGTTTGTTGGTTCAGTACCCCCCAATTAAACGTCCTCCTTCCCGAAGTAAAGTCACTAAGCCGGCAGAGGCTGGGCTGGTTAAAGAGCTTTTTGCCTCCCCCGGCACATCTAAGAGACCGCGAGAGCCGTCTCCCCCGGCGACAACTTCGGAATCAAGATCTAGGTCCAGGTCACGGTGTCCTCTCAGAAAGCAGACACATAGTCACTCGACTTCACCTTCGCGGAAGAACAGCAAGACAGACAAGACCAAGGATAGTTCTAGTGATACATCAAAGTCGAGGCGGAGTCACAAGTCTTCTAAAAAAGAGTATCATGTACGAAAGTCCTCCCGGCGTTCGCCGGAGCCTCGAACCTCGCTTTCTGCCTCTACTCCCTACATGTCTCAAGTCCAATCTGACAGGTCGGAAATGGAGTCAGAGACTGTGGTGGGGGATATTCCGGCGGACATAGTGTCCCCAAGTAATATTCTCACTTTAGATTTAGAGGGTTCTCCCGGCAGTGATAACCCGCTAGAGGGCTCGAGTGAGGGCTCAGTCATTGGGGTGGGGCCTGGCTCACAAGTAAGTTCCGACCAAGGCCGGCGGAGTTTGGAGGTACTCCCAGCCATGGCGGGACAGCTCTCTGCCGTCTCAGGCAACTCAGGTAGAGGCTGAAGTCCACCGGGACGCGGAGACACCGTCTTCCATCCCTGACTTAACATGGCAAGGGGCCCCAGCCTTGGCGGAATCCTCTCAGGAGGGACCGGAGGCAGGGGATGATGGGTCTATTATTTCTGAGGTGGGTAACGTAGATAACTCTCAGAATAGGGATATTTCACCTAATAGTTCTTCATCTGCTCAATTTGTCACGGCGGATGAGATTGATGGGTTATTAGCGAGTGCTTTAACTAAGTTTTTTGGCCAGCAACCGGAGCCTCCTATGGTTGGTCTGGGAGCTCCCACGCCAACATCGACTGTCCGACCTCTGGCTACTTCCGTTACTTTGACACAAACTCCGCTCACTCCCCTTGTATCACCTACTATTGTTACTAGGCCAACTTCGGCGGCACTAACTACTTCCAATGTGCGAGTAGTAGCAGACGTAAATCCTCCCCCATTAGACAAAGCCCCGATCAGAAAAGGGGCTATGCCTCTCTTATACGGGCCAGACGATTCGTGGGTATCACTGGTATCAACAAAGCCAGAGGCAGCACAGTCCACTATGTCAGGGGAGCTTCCGGTACCACGAGAGTGGGTAATCCAAGGAAATAAATCTAGGAAGTTAAGGGCTCTAGATATGCTGGGAAATGTACTTGATGTTAGTATTAAGGCCATCCCCAACTATTATCATCATGATTATTTTGTATATTCTTCTACACCTGCCCTACCCCCTGCTTCAGCTTCAAACTGTTTTCGGACTGGACAAAACATGATGGGTTCAATGATATCAAAGCGCTGTCAGCTCTAACCCCTGAGTTGGGATTAAAGACATTTACTGACTCAGCCGCGAATCCAGTTTTGAAGGTGGAGCAATTGGGTCCGGGACCTTGGGTGGACTGGGAAGTCGAGGCGCAAAACTTTGCAACCACATTCACTTCTAAAGCTTCACAACAAATTCCACAAGAGAGCCATTCTTGGTTCTCTCCCAGTATACTCTGCCGGCGGAGTTCCCTCTGCTCTCTTTGCCTCTTTAGCTGCCCCTAAAATTAATCTATGCGAGCTTAAAGATCCGTTCTCTACACCTTCCACTGCTCACCTAGACCGGGAGTTTAGGCTACGGGGTAAGGCGTACAGACTATTTTCTCAGTATATTGTTACGCAACAAGTAGCAAAATCTATGCTAAGATCTGCTCAGGCTATAGCGGACACAGAAGTTCGAAAGGCAATCGAACTATCTAGACGCTTACTTCTCCAAACTTCTATTCAGTCACTAGGAGATATACGCACGGCCTTGTTAGAGGCGGTGCGGGCAAGACAAGATCTAAGGATGTCTCTAGTCCGTAAGCTCCCGGATAGGATTGCTAATCAAGTAGTAATGTCCCCAGTTCTAACTGCCTCTTTAATGTCCCCGGAGGTGTGGAGGACGGTGTTTAACATGGCTCAGGCCTTGAAGCACAGTCCCGCCCCGTCTCAGAAACCTGCTTTCACTTTTACCAAGCCCAAACTAGTCGCTAAAGCTCAGTCTGGTGGGGCGAAATCCTTTCATTTGCCTAAATCCTCTTCCACCCAAGGTCAGTACAGATACAAACAAGGAAAGTCTTCAGGTACCCATAAAGGACAGAGGTATCAAAGGCCGGGTCAGGGCCCGTCTCCAGCCAAACCCGGCCAGTCGTCTAAACTTCCACCACCATCACCACCAAAAAACTAAGGTCTCCCTCACTCCCAGGGCCGATCTCCCGGCGAGTGGATCAGGGGGTAGTCCAGCCGGCGAACCCTTGTCTGCTAACTGGGTCGTTCCGGGCGAATCATCGCGCATGGCCTTTAAACACATGGGCGAGGATGGTGGCACGCAAAGGCATCACCTGGCAGTGGCTCCGGCGACCTCGCTTACGTCAGCCGACAAAGGCAAATTTTGTTTCATTAGAGGTGGAGTCACTGATCCAAGAGATGGTGGCCAAGAATGTTATCATCCCGGTCCCCCAAAATTACCCAGTTTTTACATCCAAACTTGTTCTGGTACCCAAAAGGGACAGTGTTCAGATGAGGCCGGTCGTAGACCTGTCTTATCTGAACCTCCATATTCACAACGTATCCTTCCGGATGGTGACAGTGAATCAGATCAGGCTAACACTTCCGCCGGAAGGGTGGATGTGTTCTTTAGACCTGACGGACGCGTATTGGCACGTCCCGGTAAACAAACGGTTTCAACGTTTTCTAGCATTAAGAATCATGCATCAGACTTGTGTCTTTCAGAGGATGCCGTTCGGTCTAAACCTAGCACCTCGCATATTCACGAAATTAGACCGGCAAGCCCTGATGCCCTTGTTGCAACAAGGGATCAGGATTTTGTGGTATCTAGACGACTGGCTGGTGGTGGCGGAGACGGAATAATTATGCATAAGTCATGTCAACATAACATTAACTCATGTAAAAACTCTAGGATTCAAGGTAAACCTGGTAAAGTCAAACCTTGTTCCCTCACGAGTGGTTCAGTGGATAGGGCTGGTCTGGGACACAGCTGCTCTCACTCTGAGTCAGAGTGTGGACAATCGGGACAGGTTTCGCAAGAAACTGTTTCTGTTTCTTCACAGTCTGACTACGACACAGAGAGTCTGGGAATCTCTGGTCGGCTCTCTCAACTGGATTCAACTAACTGTAAAGTTGGGCCGGTTGAAAGCCAAACGTTTAATTTTGGAGGGCAACAAAAAAAAATCCACTATTGCCGGCGGAAACATTATGGCCCATCCCAAAATTAATACACACCTTACTAGTGGTCTGGGCGAAGAGGGAAACATTGCACTCAGTCATGTCTTGGACCTCTCCTCCGCCGACGGTATGAGTGGACACGGATGCGTCAGGCACGATAGGTTGGGGCTTTCAGTCAAACCAAGGGCACCAGGGTCAAGGGCTCTGGTCCCATTCAGAATCCTCCCACATAAATGTCAAAGAGTTACTAGTCCCCTTGTATTTCCTTCAGGCTCACAGCTTATCTTTGCGGGGCAGATCGGTGGCCTTCAGGATGGACAATCTGAATGCGGTTCACTGCGTTCAGAAACAGGGGTCAATGCGATCTCGGAGGTTGCTAAACGTGTCAGAAAAGATTTTTGTACTAGCCGACAAGCTGGACATTCAGCTTCACGCTTTTTATCTCCCCGGCGTAGCGAACGTCTGGGCAGACGCTCTATCTCGGAGACAGAGCACAACAGTAGAATGGGCGCTCAAGCAAAAAATTTTCGACCTAATGATTGTGAAGCCTTACCGTCCACAAGTGGATCTATTTGCGTCCGAGGAGACTCACAAACTCCCGCTGTACCTAACCCGCCGGACAACCACGCCGGCGGGAGGACCCGACGCACTGGTGACAGACTGGTACATGTGGAGTTCCATTTATCTGTTTCCGCCGCCAGACGCTTCTCTAATGTGCCAAGTAGTAAACAAACTACAGGATTATCGGGGCGTCGTCTCATTAATCGCGCCCCTGTGGCCGGCGCAGGCGTGGTACCCGAACCCGGTGTCGCTCCCGGTCGGGTATTTCCACTTAGACACGATTGGCAACCTAGAGACCTCACTGACTTTTGCATTATGGACATTCAGGAGGGTAAATGGCTAGCTCCGTATGGTAGAACTGTGACCGATAAATTCATGAATCAATACACACAATCTACTAAGAGACAGTATCATTCGCATTGGCAGTCTTTTACTTCTTGGATACTCAGAACAGAACAATCCGTGCCATCTGTGGCTTTGGTTTTTAATTATTTAAACTATCTGTTTGAGCAGAAACAGTTATCAGTAGTAACGTTAAAAAATCACTTAAGAGCAATTAGGGTGCCATTCCTGGACCTTACGGGTCTAACCATACCACTAGCGGAGGAAACAGGCTTCATGAGGGCATGTTTTAAGCTCCGCCCACCTCCCCGTCAGCTCATGCCTACCTGGTCTCTGGACAAAGCGTTGTCATTACTTCATTCCCGGCGGTACCAAAATACTGCAGATTTTGACTTACTTTTAAAAAGGGCAGTATTCCTTATGGCTTTAGCTACCGGGAACAGGGTGTCTGAGCTGGCGGCGATGAGCAACACACCTAATTGCATCAGGTTTGGTAGGCTCAATGATTGTATTCATATTGCTCCTTCCCCAGGGTTCATCGCCAAGAATGAACACAGTGATCACGTGTTTTCAGAGTTCACAGTGCCGGCATTGAAAAGGGGAAAGGTGCACCATAATTTATGTCCAGTGCAAGCGCTTACCAAATATTTAAAGGTCGCACCTAGGAATCAACAAGGTGCTTTATGGGTATCTAGTACGGGTAAACGCGTTATGAAGCGTAAACTAGCTTCTCTCTTAGTTAACGTCATTCAGGAAAGTAATCCCAGTGTTGTGGGTAGAGCTCACGATTTACGCAAATGGGCGACCTCTTTACGTTTCCTTAAGAATTTTTCTGTTGAGGACATAGCAGCCACGCACCTCTGGTCCTCTAATCATACTTTTTTGACTCGATACCTTTCAGTAGCTTTGGACAGGCCTTCCAAGCCATGTATAGCTTTACGGCAGAGGGTCTAGGTGGCCTCTGGGTCACTTAATATTTAGATGAGGAAAAGAGAGGGGGGGGGGGGGTGCAGTCAGTGTAACATAGGACACCCTAGACCCCGCCAGAGGACGTGTGCGAAGCTTACGAGCTGTGATACAGGGTGTAGGTGCTGTGATTTTAAAGAATTTTCTGTAGTATTCATTACAGGAAATTGTGCTAACGTCCAATCATAGTTCAAAGACAATGCTTGTTGTAAATAGTTTTGGCTGTGAAGCAATATAATTTTAAGTAAATCTTAGTAGTTGCGGCCGCAGCTGGTATATGTAATGTAAGTACCTCTTTACGGTATAATTTTCAAATTATATCCAAGAGTTAATGGGGTTTATATGTGCACATGTAAACTTTGATGTTTTTTTGTTTTTCACCACTTACTTTAAGTGGGGTGCCTTCTTAACTACCAGCTCTGTGTACAGTGTCTCGGAGTTAACTCCTTTTTGTCCAAGCAGGCTTCTTCGAAGCACGCTCCTGCTTGTCACCTTTTTTATATATTTTTATGCTGTATAAAGTATTATGCACACAAATATATCTTTTTTACAAAGTATGAATACTATGTGGTTGTTTGATTATCTGCTTTTGCTAGAGTTATGATATGATTACGAATGTCCCCCTCCAGTCTTAGATATCAGGCATAATCGTCAATGATGGAGGGGCCACTAATAAATTATAGGTTTGACTCCTGTAAGGAGATCAAGAAAACCTAATATTTAGTAGTGGCCCCGTAATGATTGACGACTGGGGCCCTCCCGACCATCCCCTTCCCATTCGTTGATGTATTAAGGATTTTGGTTTACTTGATATGTCAGTGAAGGAAGAATGACGCCTGAAGTCAGCGTCTGGTTAAAGATCCACACAAGTACATCCACGAAGTTATGGAAAGCTTATGAATAGTTATTCTTATTCTCTTTTTATTTGTTATTTTTTACGAAGTTTTTTCGTAGTGAGTACCCAATTTCATAATGACGAACCATGAGTGAGGTTGCGTGCACTCATGATGAAGGCTCCTCAATTTTTTATGCTCTGCGCGGTAGATTCAAACTACGGTAAATGAGTGTTTGAAGAGGGTGCCTTATGTAATAGGCATAATCGTCAATGATTACGGGGCCACTACTAAATATTAGGTTTTCTTTATCTCCTTACAGGAGTCAAACCTATAATTAGGTAACTGTGCAATGAACATTAACGAAAAATCTTGAACATAGCCGAGCTCTTTCTAGATCGGCGATCGTGCTGGGAGATAATAAGTGATTGTATTGTTTATGTTCTCATGTTTGGTACAGTTCTACTTCAGATATATGTATGTTCTTAGAGCTTAAGTAAATAAACTGTTCCCTAAACTATATTTTAGTATTATATGTATCCTCTATTGTATTCGTTGCATGTAACTGTATGAGTTCTGCTATTCCAGTCTTGAAAGAACTCACCTCATCCAATAGCTAAACCTGAATAAAATCAGGGCATAACATTGGTGGCTAGCGGTGGTTCTTGATTCGGATAGAAGAAATCATTACATTACAAAAAAATTGAAACAATAAAGTATTAGTAGGGTATTAACATGACACCTGGAACCATTTTTGACTTGGAGTCCTGATTTGGCTTCTAGACTTGGCACCCCCCCCCCCCCTCGCCCCAATATCGTCGAAACTGTGATGGCACCTGGAACCCGGATTTTACATTAGACTTGCTCCCCCCCCCATATTCTAGACTACATAAATTATATCTTGTCTTCCATTTTTGGGGACTTTTTTTTTTCGTATTTTCATTCAAACTTTATTTCATCCCATTTCATCCCATGAATATGACAAAAAAACAGTGTTCCATTTGTAATTAGAATTTATATTCGTTGGGGCAAATATAATCTTAATAATTCTTCCATCTTTTTTGTGTTTTTTTTTTTTTTTTTTTTTTCATTCAATATCTTTATTTCACCCCATGAATATGACCCCCCCAAAAAAGTGTTCCATATGTAATTAGAATTTATATTCATTTTAAGACTATACATATGCAATAAAAATAACAAATTTCACTCGTTACATTTTATTATTATTTTAAATACACACATTCGTCAAACGCGAATTGTGGTACACACAAACACCTTAGATATAAAAGCTACTCTACATTTACCGCGTCACATGTTATAGATTTACTAATCCAGATATTATATTTAATACATACGCTGGAGTAAATATATGAATTATGGTGTTATACACACCCAAACGTAAATAAGTAAATAGTGATACGTTAATTCTAATACACACAGTCGTTATTCATAAAATGCAAAGTACACCTATCTATTTGTGAACACAGACACACACACACACACACACACAACTTTGAGGTGCACTAATTTTTTTGTTTTAAACAATACTAGGCTAGGCACAGGCATTCCTCATCGACTAAGCAAAAAAGTCGTCCAAAGCACTTATATCCATCAATTGGCTATCTATCAATCCCGCTTGTATAGAACTGTCAAGTAAATCAGACATACGAACGGGCACATCGGAAGCTACAATATTTTCACCGTCATAATTAATAAAAAAACTTTTTAAGTAAATCCATATCGGCACCTTGGGGTTTTTGTTTTGTTTCGTTCTTTTAATTTTCCCTGCTCTTCTTGCCCACGCCCTTTCGTTTGCTAGATTTTTCGACTCGGCCCCCCTCAGTCGCATCTCCGTCGTTTCCTGGTGGGGAGATCTGGCGAAGGGGCTGTCGACGTCTTTTAAGCGGTTGTTGTTGTTGCAAAGGGGCGCCAATCAGAGGGTCCCCAATAGTGTGGGGATTCACTACGACATCCTCGGTGTTGAAGGAGCCGCCGGGAGCGACTGGAGCGGAGGTGGGAGCTGCCATCGGGCCCTGCGTGACGGCGGCGCGGGGTATGGTGGTTATTGCAGCCGCGGGCGCGCTCACCACCCTCACCCCCTCCCCCGCCGCCGTGACGCTTACCACGGGCACGGGCACCGTCGCCCCCTTGTAGGATTAAGTTTTTACACCATACCCGAAAGAGGATTTATGGAGCTCCGATCTTACTCTCAACCATCTGAACAATTTTACCAATACACCTAAACTTCGTTAGATGCGGGAATAGCCTCACGAAAATATGCCAGGGCCTGGGATTGAACCTGGGACCCTTGGGGTATGAGGCGAACACCTTACCAGCGTCACCAAGAAAGATATCTCACTTGGCAAGGTCGGCTCAAGTTATTTCCACATCGGTCTGTTTAGGATAACCTATTTTCACTGACTTTACACTACTTCACCTTCCGGGAAGCGAAAGCTCCGAACAGAGAAGAACAAGCTTGAGCCGAATCGACCGAGAGTCCGTCAGAGAGATGAATGGGAATGGTGAGTCAACTTCACTGAGCGGTGCACCACACGCACCTACTAACTGCCCAGTTGGCAACTCGCTTGGGCGGTTGGCAACTTCCACAACCCAACCCAAGCGCGTCTCACAACACTCCCTGCTCTCTCCTATCCTCTTCCTTGTCCTGTAGGATTCGGTTTTTACACCATACCCGAAAGAGGATTTATGGAGCTCCGATCTTACTCTTAACCATCTGAATAATTTTACAATTTTACACCTAAACTTCGTTAGATGCGGGAATAGCCTCACGAAAATATGCCAGGGCCTGGGATTGAACCTGGGACCCCTGGGCTATGAGGCGAACACCTTACCAGTGTCACCAAGAAAGATATATCACTTGGCAAGGTCGGCTCAAGTTATTTCCGCATCCGAGGTCTGTTTAGGCTAACCTATTTTCACTGACTTTACAGCCCGCGTCACCACGGCGCTTACCACGGGGCGCACGGCGGATGCCGCTCGGGGAATATTCCCCACCGCCCACTCATCGCCCCCGCGAAGATGTCGGGGCGAGGTCTCGTCCGCGGGTGGTGGTAATGGTGATACTGTGTTAGACTAATTATATTAGTGATTAATGGTAAAAATAATTATGGTAACTGGTGCTATAATATGTTATTTTAAGGTGAAGCTATATTATCATGTCCTCATCAATATTAGGCCTACATACTCAACTATTACGGCGATTTTGTACCGAAATATGTTGTTATTAACCCTTGTCTAGCGGGGGGTTTTGGGCTATTTTAGGTATATTCAGGCCCTCCTGAATGATCAATCAAGTATCTGCATGAAAAGAAATGTATTCAGCAAAAAAATAGGCGCTAAAAGCTTCAAAATGAGACCAGAACGAGCTACGTAGCACTTGTCGTTCTCACGCAGTGGTACCACTAACATGGGAGTTTAGCGTATAGCGGCATATTTTTTCCCGCTACGCTCACTACTGGCAACACTGCCGGCCTCTCGAGAACAGAGGGAGCGTGAGTCAGTGGGCGGCGGTAAGCCCTGGGTGTCGGACGTGTGGCCTGCTGCGCTCCCGGCCATTTTAACCCTTTAAAAGCCTTAATAATTAATGCTCCTAACTTGCTGCAAATTGGAGCCCGACTTAAGGCG
The DNA here is from genome assembly GCA_032716605.1 of Paralithodes platypus. Lineage (NCBI taxonomy): Eukaryota > Metazoa > Arthropoda > Malacostraca > Decapoda > Lithodidae > Paralithodes > Paralithodes platypus. Next base: position 2,666,026 of record CM064509.1, on the reverse strand, counting down.
GGCCCCACCAGTTAAGGGTTAATCAAGTACCGTAATGTTAGATTTAGGAAAGATATAGGAAAACACTGGTTTTGGAATAGAGTTGTTAACATGTGGAATGGACTGCCCAGAACAGTGATTAGCTCAGGAGCAGTTGAAAGCTTTAATTAAGCATAAGTTGGATTCCCATATGGATGGTTGGGTGTGAGAGGGATCTGCCTTGTGTGGGCCAATCGGCTTTCTGCAGACTCTCATTTTCTTATGTTCTTATGTTATGTATACGATGCAGAGACATAGTAGTTTCATATATGTTCCTTAAGTCTCGAGATATCAAGCTTAATATATTTTACAATTAAATGTCCATAAATATGAGGTAATATGTAATAGACGATAGCTAGCATACAAAATAATATATAACATATACACTAAGATTTTTTTTTAATTCTCAACATTTCATATTGGAGAGAGAGAGAGAGAGAGAGAACGAGAAAGTGGGAGGGGTTGATACCTCATTAGGGACTATTTAATCCTAGGGGAGGGTATATTTGTCATTAGCAAAGGAATGGAAACACGCACACACATTTGTGTGTGTGAGAGAGAATGTGTGAGTGAATGCGTGTGTGAGAGATAGTGAGAATGTGTGTGTGCAATGGTCTACCTTTCCTGAGCTAATCACTGTACTAGACAATCTATTCCACACATCTACAACTCTGTTTCCAAACTACTGCTTAACTATATCTCTTATAAAACGGAACTTGTCCAATTTGATTAACCAAACCAAACTAAAGTAACTAACCTAAGCTAACTTTTAAAGTAAGTATACCATTTTCTCCCCTTCCCTCTACTATTTGTTTTTATTTCATTCTTGGTATAAATGTAGTTTTCTTAATTATTTCCTTTTTTTTTTATCTTGTTATTATGTATTCAAAATCGCTTATAGATGTTTATACACAAGTGATATTATCATACTGATGATATTATCTTCAGCATAAAGAGTAATGTGTATGGTTATTGGATATAGTGTGCGCCAGCAAGAGCAACGATTCCAATCGGCCGCTAATGGTGCTAACCGTCGCGGCGAGCCCAGGCAATAAAACAAAAAATAACACTGAGTGATCCATCCTCTTATTAACTATCCTTGCCACAACCCAGTCCTCTTTGTATTGGTTTGGGAGTCCAGATAGATTGATTCGCTGTAGTTAACCTAAACTTGTGCACCCCGTATAGTATACAGCCCCCCCTGTGCGGAGGTATGACGATTTTGGCGACCCTTGCAAATATCGATGAAAAGTACATCACGTGTAGGGAATGTTTGCGCCCACCGAGCCCTATATATTTTACCTCCCTAAAATTTCTGGGGGGGGGGGGGGGGGGGCGGTCCGTAGTAGAAAAAATTGGGGCGAATGGCATCGCGTGGCAAGATTTCCCGGGGGAATATCCGCACGCCCATGGGGTAGAACCAGAGGGAGGGGAGGGCGGGTTAGGGCGTAATGTCGCGTATGTATCGTATTTTGAGCACTTTTATGCTATGTAGAGTATGTGTACATATATGTACATATGTGTACGTATGTAGGCCACCCATATGCCAAGGAATATGCCGCATATAGACCAAATATGCGACATATAGGGGAGGTGTGGTGGAGTGGTCTTGCCACTGGCCTGGTAATCCAAAGGTCCCGGGTTCAAATCCCGATGTATCAATGGGAAGATATTATTGGGATGGAATTTGTGCTGTACCTAGTATCAGTGCATTACCACAAAGCCCACCGAAACGTTTAATAAAATACCCTCATTGTTCCCTGATGAATATGCACTGTATGAATATTCCCATATTCAAAATATGCTATAGGGGTGCAATGCCTGGTTATCTGCTCAACAGGTGGCGTTGTGTGTGTGTAAGTGTGAGAGTCCGAGTGTAGGGGGTGAGACAGTGAAGCACGGGAACGAGGTGGCTTCAGAGATGGAGTCGTTTCGGGCCATGAGTGAGCACCGTTCCTCATGTGAAGGCAAGATGGCAGGTGCTCGTTGTACTCTACGTGCTTCACATGTCTCACTCCCTAGACTGGAACAAGACCTCACGGGCTTCACTGTTCATTGTAAAGCGGTGAATGTTAAGGCTCTCAGCCTATGCCCGAGAGGAAGTAAGTTGGAATATAGAAAAAAACAAAAAAAAAAAAAATATAAGCGAATTATGAAAGAGTTTAGAGGCGGGAACGGAGGTGATAGTTTACGCGTGAAGGTATGAAGGGAGTACAGGGTCTGTTGGCTGTAATATCACGTATATTATATCGTATTTTCAGCACTGTCATGCTATATATAAAGTAAGTGTATGTATGTAGGCGACCCATATATAACAAGGAATAGACCGCATATAGACCAATTATGCGATATATAAGCCTTATGAATGTGTTTAGGGGAGAGGTGGGGTGGAAGGGTGGGTGGGTGGGTGGGTGGGAGGGAGGGAGGAAGGGAATCCTGTGTGTTGCTAGGAAAGGTCTCGGTGCCCAAGGCCAAGGCCAGCTGTATGTTATTGCTTTAGAGCCGGTAGGGGTAGGTAGGGGTTAAGGGGGGGAGCAGAAAGTGAGAGCATTCACATATGTCGCTCGTATTGATAGATGACTTTCAGACTTGCATTTTTATGCAAGCAGACATTGCATTTGACACATGTGAAGTAGCACACGATAGGTAGGCCATTGACACTAATAAAGTACGATCGTTTACAGTAGCTTTGAGGAGTGGGAAAAGGAGGAAGGCAAGAGAATCTGAGAAGGTAAACAAAGTGAGCTATATTTAGACTGGTGTCAAATTAACGCTTCAGGGTAGGGTAGGCAGATTGCCATATGAAACACTTTGATTTATTCATTTGCAAATGATATGCAATACAAATGTATATTCGAGACTTACTTGGGTGTATTTTGTATGATATGCATCACTATAATAATCGAATATATGCGCGACATATAGAGGGATGTTGGAGGAATTTTCGACACAAACACACTTGTCCTTCATTATTTCAAGATTATACAATACAAATGTATTTGTGAAGGTTATTTTTTGCATGCTGTATTATAAATCAACCCGATATCCGAGTGTGTAGGGGCCGAGTCAATGTGGGGGAGTGTAGGAAAGGGTTCAGCTGGGTGACCGTGCGATAAGACTGGTGTCACACTGAGAGGGGCAATGTTGGGGAGTGTTTGGGCAATTTTTGAACGAATAAAGTTCTATAACAAACTTATTTTTGAGAGAGATAGTTTTTATATACATTTGCATGATAGGACTGATAATTCCATCAATTTAACTAAAGTAAATTGGTGGGATAAACATGTTTTTTTTTACCAAGTGACATCTCGAATGTGCAACTTTGGCCAGCCGTGGTCGATAAGGACATTGCATTTTTTTTTTTTTTTTTTTTTGTGAAAGAGTATAGGATGATCATTGTTCACAAGAGGGCATGGCAGCAGCTTACAAAATGTGTGTTTGTGTGATAGAGTAGTGGCTATCCGGACAGAGAGAGTGGGGTGCAGTGACCACAAGAATCCCCTCCCCTCTCCCCCTTCCCTTACCCACACATGCCCTTCCTTCCCCTCTCCCCCCTCCCCATCTTCCTTCCACTTCCTCTCTCCCACCACATCCCCCAATGTAAACCTCCCCTATTTTTGTCTTGAAAATAACTTAATCATAAGACGTAATTGGCTGGTTTCCATTTCAAGTTAGGCATATTTAGAATGTAAAGCGGCTCAAATTGCCGAGGTTTCTTTAGTTTGTATACAGTAGAGTCAATTAGCTTTGAGGAAACATGCCGATTGTGTAAGGTAAGGTTTCATATGATTTATTGCTGCGGTCATGGGAAATCAGACTGGAAGTGGTATATTTTCAATGTGAGAGTTACTCTCTAACGAACTAATAACTAAGAGATACTATTTAAAATAAGGTATATGTGTTTATAAAATGATGGGTGCTTAATGTACGCTGGATACCCAGGATATTGTTTTTATCTTTCTCAAACTAATGTATGCAGATTTTCTAACATCCTTCTTTACCTCCTTAGCACTATATTTTGACACATATCTTTATACTCTTTTTATTCTATTAATAATTTGTTTTTTCCTCCTTCCCCCTCGCTCACTACAATATACTGTATATACAGTATATACAATATCTCGTACATACAGTACTATATTTATTTTGTTAGTGGGGGTTTTTTTTTCCCCCCCGCGGCGTGTTTTTTCATTTCCTTGTGTGTTTTTTTTTTTTTTTTTGTTTTTTTTTTTTTTTTTTTTTTTGTTTTTTTGTTTTTCCAAACCATAAGTTTATTTATTTAGCTCTGTTCTTGTAACTTGCCGGAATACCTTGTTCCAGGTATTTTAGTATCATGTGATAACCCTTACATACTGAAAGTCACACACACCAAGCGCTGGTTGCTAATAATTCAGTTAGGGTTACTAATTTATTTTATGTTCCTTGCAGAGTGTTTTAAACGGTCATCTTCCTCTTTTAATATATATAGTTATACAACAAATTATAACTCGACTCATTATTATTATATTTTAATATATATAGTTATCACGACTATGATTATTTTATATGTTTTCTTTTTTCTTCTTGGTTCATTTTCAGTCACTGTCTTAAAATATAGCATGATTTTCTTTAACTTTTTTTTTTTTGTGCCATTATTACTTTGTGAGTTAAATAACTTCTCCTACTCTTTTCAATTGTTTCACAGTATCTTCTCTCCTATAATATATAGTGATATGTATGTTCGACTACTTATTGTTTTATAATGATAATCTTTTTTTTCTTTTGTGTTTTCAGGCAGGTCTCATCGGGTAAAATAGCCCTGATTTTCTGTAACTTTGCATTATACTTAATGAGTTAAATCCCCCTTCTCTTTTTACTCTTGCTAATTTCTAACGCCTATCTACTCATAGGATGTTAACATTTTCATTCCCTTTTTTTCGGGCAGAGGCTCGCCCCATAGTGAAGTAAGGATATACTAGATTTAATATTAGGGCACATAGGTAGATAATAAGATAATAAGACAAGATGGCATTACCCTCGTGGAACCCTCGGTCCCGAGTCGAGGAATAATCCTGGATGAAAGACAAAAAAAATACAGTGAGTGCTGCAGTACAAAATGAACGCGTGAAACAGACAAGTAGTTAAATGAGGATGTTACAAGGCAAAAACCCCCCAAACCCTGTTAGAGAAAAGCCAGGTAATAACAATCAACAATTGCAGCCTGCAGAAGAAATGCAGGAAAATCATCAATAATTTTCGCAAGACAACAGAGGGTGGCGGAACAAAATAAATGCAAACGGTGTAAACGAAGATAATGAGCAGGGAGATGATCGAAAAATCTGTGAACAGAACGAACGACCTCCCGTTGTGTAATGTAAACATGAATGGTGGCGAATGGATGGGACATTCTGGTGACAGTCCTCATAGCATTAGTGAAAAGGAAATTTTTTATAATACCGAAGTGATACAATGGCAACCTAATAAGTTTGAACTACCGATTTGTGAAGCCGCAAAAGACATGCTGGGGGAAAAATCAGGACCGTATGATTCTAAGGGTATGTTCAGGATGAACCCCTTTGGCGCACGTGTCAAAAATCAAGATAGCTTCTTTCTCTTATTCCAGTCCTCCGTTGTTTCCGTCAAAGAAAAAGACCCAAATGGAAAACTGAATGAGAACATTTAAAGCAGCGCTGAAACAGAGAATTGGAGTGGTGGAAAAATTGGGATTTAGACAAAATTCTTAGCCAAGTACGAGCAATCCCAGCAAAGACTGAAAACAAAACCAAAACCAACGAAGAAAAAGAGGAAGCCATATGATATGGCGGCAAAAACGACTCAGTGGGAAACTAAGCATGAGGATTGGCAAAGTGGCACAAGCAGTCAAAATGGTCCATGGGGGAAGCCTCAAGTGGGTTGCACGAAGTGAATCGACAAATTCTTGAACCCGCTAAAAGGAGAAACGCCCAGACGCAAACCCAGCAAGTGGGTGAGGCCCAACTAACCGGGGAATATGTTCCTCCATACCACGGTGATATGATGAGAATTATACCCTGGAGACCTTGTATGGAGAAGGCGCGCTGAAGAACACAGGTAGGATCCAAAGTCCATCAGGGTGTAGATGCTAAGACTTGGAGGATC